>VDFB02047144.1:41801682-41887720 GCA_007258455.2 Sequoia sempervirens
AATGAAAGGTGTTGGTGTCGCTATGCCACCTCTCTGCAAGTGCTGTCAATAGAGCCCTATTGAGGCGAACCTCAGGCATATCAAGTAATGAAGTCAAACCACAAGCATCAATCACATCTCTATCAGACTGTAATAAATGAGGAATCAATGACCATGTGCTCGGGAAAGTCTCTCGTACCTGCAAGACACCTAGTCTCTCCTGTTCACATACATCATCAAAACAACATCAATATCAAATCATCTTAACGTATCAATCCAAAATGAATCAATCAAATTATTTGTTTTTCATCATCATGGAATGTAAATAATCAACATCAAGTTTCTTTCTAACAACTTTAGGAGAAAACTTATTTATCCTATTTGTTTTTAACAACTTTAAAAGCAAATTTATCGTACTACTATTTGTTCTCCAACAATTTTAAAACAAATTTATCATGTGGAACAAAAAGCGCTACATAACTAATTGTGGGCGCTACAAAATTCCTTATCAGCGCTAAAGAAACTTTTGCGCTACAGAATCAATCAAGAGCGCTACCAAACTTATCATATGCGCTATAAAATATTTTGCGCTACAAGAAATATCAAAAGCGCTGTAATAAGTTTCAAATGCGCTAAGAAATCAATAGCGCTACAATACATATCATATGCGCTACGAAATAGTTCACGGGCGCCACGATATTGTATGCGCTATGGAAAATTTCAAATGCACTACAATACGCCTTAAGGGCGCTACAGTATTAAACGCGCTATGAAAATTATTGATTGCGCTATGAAAAACCTTAAGAGCGCTAAAACTCAAAAATTTCTACAATAAACATTAAAAACGTGCGCAAAAACAAAATTTTTGAAAGACAGGAATTTGCGAGACACATACCGGAGGTCCATAGTGCGCCGGCCGCTGATGACGTCGGATACGCTCGAAACGGTGCAGGTGAACTGGAAGTGCCATGATTATCAACTCAGAGCTCAATATTTGCAAATTTTACTAGGTTAAAATTGAAAATGACATGGAAAATGACATTTTTAACCTATATAATGGTAAAATTGGAGAATTTTTATCATATTTTCACATACCAGGGGCAATTTTCTTCATCAAATTGTCATTTCATATCTTATCAGGTCAATTTCTTCATATCATAAGTTTCGAACGCTGAATCGATATCTTTAAAATCATAAAAATTGAAAAATTCAAAATTTAAAAAAAAAATAAAAAAAAATTCAAATATCGATTCATCGTTCGCGGGGGCATACATCTATCAACATTTCAAATCAATATTTGGGGCAAAATTTCAAAATTCTTTGAAGTAATGCGTAAAACACATCACTTCAAAGAGGGGCAAAATGTATACACTTAAAAATGGTCACATCACATTGTCTGGTAATTAATTAAATATTTTTAATATTTAATTAAAATCTTCAAATTCTATCTGCGTATAAATAAATTTAAATAATTTATTTATATTTCTTCATTCTTTCATTTCGATTAAATAAATAAGTTTATTTAATCATCCTTTCGTATTCATTTCTAAATTAATTAAATAAATATTATGATTTATTTATATTAATTATCAATAATCTTTGTTTGAATATCTTATTCAAATAAAATATTATTCTTCTTCTAAATATCATTTATAATTAAATATTCTAAAAATATTTAATTATTTCCTCTAAATCGATTCTTATATCTATTCATAATTAAATATTTCCAAAAATATTTAATTAAATTCTTCTAAATATTTCAAAAATCTTCTAAAGCCACATCATGATTAAATATTACAAAATATTTAATTAATTCTTCTATAGTTTTCAAAAATCAAAAATCAAATATCAAAAGTAATAAATAAAATTAAATAAATATTTATTTAATTTGGGATTTATCTTCAACTCCTGAAACAACAAAACGTAGAAATTAAATTTCTTCTGTTCCTGTGCAGGTTTGTTCCCGTGGGTTGAAGACAGGATTCCATCCTTCTCTCCAACCTCTCAACCTCCCCCATTTTCTTCTCAACCTCTCAATCTCTCACCATTCAAATTTACCAGACAAATTCATAGTCGTAGATTCTTGCCAGCTGGGATGGAGCCTGCAAAAAAATCTATAAATACAGCTGCTGGGAGCTCCAAAATCATATATAGAATTTGAAGCAAGTAAATTATAGGCAAAATTGCATAGTATTCCCAGCATTCATAGAGCATTTTCATAGCAATAGCATAGAATCATAGCATAATAGCAGTAGAATCATGACATTTTCAATTCACAGCCCCTGTACATAATCTACAGCCCCTGTCCATATTCATCTGCATTTTCACTTTCATCATCATCTAGAATAGTTTTCCTTTGCATACTCGTTCTGCAGCAGCCATTTGGAGAAGCTTACACAATCTGAGAGCCAAAAAGCTTCAAAAGAATCTCTGTGGATAGAGAAAAATGGGACGGCACTAAAGAATTTTGTTTGTTTTAATTTAGTTCAATTTCTTTAGAATAATGTTTCATTTAGTGTTTTATGTTTTCATTTAGATTAAAAATTAAACATTTACACAGAATCCATTCATAGTGCAAGGCATTGACTATCTTGCATGCAATCACAAGAATCCATACATAGTGCAAGGCATTGACCATCTTGCATGCTTATCACATTCTCAAGAATCTATCCATAGTGCAAGGAATTGACCCTCTTGCACACAACTCAAAACATTACCAAACCACTTCCCAAGTGAAACAATCATAAAAAACCATACATGAAAAAGTACTCCCTCCTAAACCTTTGGAAGCCAACCTTAACAACTTGCACAAATGACTCCCACTTTTAAACAATTACCAAAATCACCCCAATACCAAAAATCAAACACAATATTCACTACAAATAATCAAACAAACAATACATCCATGAAAGACATTATTTCCACATCTCATGATACTCATTAACTTAGCCACTAATTCACTTAATAAACCATTTACCACAATAATAATTGTACTCAATAACTAATTACATTGTAAATTAACAATTTAACTATTAAATAATTATAAAAGAAATCAGCATTCATTACTTAACCTTGAAAAGATACTCTAATTCATTTATTTAAATAAATCCTTCAATTATCTAAATATAAGTAAATCAATTTTCTTTTCTTAATTACCCCTTTTACTTATCTAACATAATCAGTTAATCTTATGGACAAAATTATTCATTTGCTATAACCATAATATATATATATATATATACATATATATATATACATACATATATAAATATGTATATATATTAAAATAGAATACAATTTTCAATACAATATTTCAAATTATAAAATGGATAAATATATATAAACATATTCATCGAATTCTATATATTCAAATTACGAAAAAAAATGCATATTAATTGAATTTCCAACACATTATATATCCATCGATTACCAAATGCAAAGTGAATACATTGAATGCTATTCATAAAGTATATATACAAGCAATATAGGCAACGAATGCTAGTGAAACCAAAATACAAGTTATCGAATTCCATGTATTAAATGAAATCAAAGTATTCAACATTGAATACCATGCATATACAACATATAAAGAATAGGCACCAAATGGAATTCGATTATACCAAGTATGAAAAATAATAGCCCTCAAATGAAAATTGACATAATATAAATATCATTTAAGAAAAATAAAATGACCAAACCCTAATGTGATGCTAGGCTAATCCACAGGGGTGGAGAGGGACGTTCGGCTGCCGGCCATGGTTGGCATTGGGCACCATGTCTAGCTCAAAGGCTGGTGCCAAGAATAAGCAAGTTGTGCTAGATCTCCAATATATTGGATGTCCATCAAAAACCAAACTCATCAAATACCAAGTTGTAATAGGAAAGGCACATGCCGACGATAATAGTTATGTCATTAGCCTCAACAATTTCATTATTTGAGAAGACATAATACATGGGTGCACTAGAACAAATATTGAAAAGGGATTAAGAGACTCACAGAAATACCAACAACAAAGGTAAGATGAGACATAGCAATCAAAACAATAGCTATAGAATATGAACAAAATGATTTACGGAAAAAGGGATTTGAAAACTTAAAAAAGTATATTTACTAAATGTTTCAATTCGAAATAAATAAAAAAAGAAAAGTTTCATTTCATGACAACATAAACATTCAAACATTCATTTTCAAAACAAAGATAAAATTTAGAAAGACAATAGTTCCAACCTAGATCCAATCACTTGGTAGTGTTGGAGATTCGATGTCGAGCTCCGAATTCCCAAATTGCAACTCCAATTTCACCAAACCCCAATCAATTTTTCCAGAATCCCCAATCAATTTTTCCAAGAATACCAATTTCCATAAAATCATAGTATTTGAATTTTTTGCAGACAAATTACTTTCTTCAGCAAAATAGAATGAAAAATCTCCCAGTAGAACAATATTTACAAAAAGAGGAGATTGACGTTTTCCCGGAAACCCAAACAACCTTTTTTTTTTCAAAACCAAAAATCCAATGAAACCTCACAAAATTCCCAAAAAACATTAAGTTTCCTTTTTGACAATCTATTCGATGTTGTGCATGAACTACATGAAAAACCTTTCCTATTCAACATATTATTTTTTACTATTTATTAATTGTATCATTCCATTTAAAATTTTATTTTATTTTAACATTACATTACACATTTAATTTATTATAAACTATGATTATTAATAAATATATATTTATATTTATTTATCATAGTACCTTTTTACTTAATAACTTATTTTAATGCATCAATTAACCCAAAACAAAATTTATCAAACAAGTTTTAAATTAAGCAAACCAAATGCCAAATAATTACCTAAACCCTAACCAAGGTCGAGAAGCAAGACCAACTAACCACATACAACATTAACACACAGAAAAGGTATCAGACTAGATACTCATCCTCTTTGAGGATGATGGCTAGGGTAGGGGACCAAGTGCTATCTCTAATCAACTATTCCATTGGGTTTAAGGCACACTCATACTTTCCAATTCAGGTGGAGTCGATGCCTAGTACCTGCAACCTATAGCACACAAAACAATCATGCATATACATGTAATTATCATATACCTAGTGAAAAGAAATCAAAACATCATAGGGTTCTCACAAGTGAGAAATATGACATCCTTTCCTCCACACCTAAACAACATTTTGAAGCATCATATAATATATCAAATAACATATCACAACATCAATAATCATAAACCATTCCAAAATAAGGTAACACATTATATTTCTAGCATATTCATAAACATGCCATAATCATCAACAAAATAATCAAAGACTAACCAACATCTAACATCACTATTCCATTAGTCATTAGAATATCCATAAGCATGTATCAATATGACAAGCATATCTAAAAGCACACGTGATAAGTCCTAACATAAAAAATCTCACATAGTCATGACAATGATCTAAACATATCATTATTAAAGGTTAGTACTTCTTCAAATATCCTGGAATGAAATAATTAGATAGGGGTTATCATAATCATAAAGCATTAACACCCCTTAGATCATTTACACATAAAGTAATGAACAAGGGTTAGTATGCAATATCCTAATACACCATCAACAGATAATCATAACAAAATAGCTCTTAGTCTCATAGTAAATATAAACAATAAACATCATAAAAAGGTGAATCATGGAGGGGCACTACATTGCATATTGTTGGAAAGTTCATCCACTTTTCAAGCTGTTTCGGGGCCTCTAAAGTTTTATATTTGAATTTGAAGTTGCATTGAAGAAATTTCCCAGGACAAAAACTTTAATTTCTCCCAAACCGTTTAGGGTATTGAGGCCATTCTTTCGCAACCAATTTTTTTTTTAGCTATGCTCCTTCGAGTAAATTTCCAGGTCCATACGAGCCCATTTAGGCCAACTTACACAAAATAATAAGTGGTCATTTTTCACTATTTTTGACTTATGACTATCTTATACCCTTTAAGTGCCATCATGGGACTCAAAACAACTAA
This sequence comes from Sequoia sempervirens, assembly GCA_007258455.2. Classification (NCBI taxonomy): domain Eukaryota; kingdom Viridiplantae; phylum Streptophyta; class Pinopsida; order Cupressales; family Cupressaceae; genus Sequoia; species Sequoia sempervirens. Next base: position 41,807,675 of record VDFB02047144.1, read on the forward strand.
AGAAAATAAAGAAAACATTTTTTTTTGGGTGATGCAAGATTTCCCTACACCATTGGATGCTCCTGCATCAAGTTGGCTAACACTTCTTGTTGATAAACAATAACCTCTTGTTGAGTTTGTAAAAATGGAAAGTCTTATGAAAGTTTAAAATGATTCTTATAATTTTATAAAGAAACATATCACTACAAGTCATGACATCATAGAAGTTTTTTAATATCTTGTCTAACATAAAATTTTGATTGCATAATGATGTTATCTATTTATTAAAATTGTCATGATAAGTAGATTCTATTTGTATTTCTTGAGTAAGTATTTACATGCAATACTTTTTTAAATTGGATAAAAATTAAAATATTAATTTTATACAATTAACACAATAAATTATTTAATGGTATCATCTCTTCATCCTTTCATGGTACTACATTTTGGAGACTTCAATTACTATTATTTTTCCATTTTTGGTATAGTATTTTGGGGAACACATCATCCAAAGACATTAATTAGTATGATTTTTTGAGGCACTTTGCAAATAAATTATTGTCATTAAGATAGTAACTTTCTCAATTTTAATTATACTTATTTATATTAATTTAATAATAATAAAATTTATATTCTTATGTTACCTTTTATTTAATTTTAAGTTTATTCTATGAAATTGTCTTATGTGGCTAATTTACTTGACTTAGCAACAAAATTTGGGGTCAAGTATGCAATTTGAGTATAGTTGTTGATTGTTGTTTTGGTTTTCTATTTGTTTGATTTGAATTCCTATCAAACCATACCTCTAGGAAAATTGATGCAGGAACATCCAAGGCCTAGAATCGATCTTGCATCGGTCTGATTTTTTCCACTCAATAAGGGATGAGTTGTGGCTTGCAGAGCAATCAACGTGTGGGAGGAACTAAATTCCTCATTCAGTGTTGGCCAACATACTCATCGGTGAGACAGAGAGAATTCATTGGGACCATGTTTTATGTCCCATCGACAGTCTGATGGTTGTAGGGGCGTGTAGAAGGTTCATTGACACAAGACTTGGATTTCAGTAGGACCATGTTCTATGTCCCAACAATGACCCGATGGTGGAGAGTTTAAAGGGTTTGTGTTCATTGGTGAGAATGTTTCACATCGGAGGTATAACCTTTGATGTCTCTTCGACAGCTCGACAAGTCATACAGTACATCGACAAATGACATCAAGGAGACTTATGGATATCAGTAGGATGGGGAAGCAAGTCCCTCTGACAGACTAGTAAGAAATGTATCGGTGTGAGGTTATCACATCGGTGAGATGAAAATATTTTCCCCTTCAACAGGGCAATATCAGTGTGACTGGAGTGTTTTGGTGTGACATTGAAGAAAGTTCCTTCAATGGGACGACATACAATGGTAACGAGGAACAACATTTCATCGATGAGACTTGGTTGTTTTGGTGGGAGATGTTTGGAGGTATCTTCGAAAAGGAAATGGACGAGAATGAATATGACAAAGAAGATGACCATGGTGGGACCAACAAGGAAGTGACAAAGATGGAATTCAATGATGTGCATGAACAACTGGAAAATGGCGATAGGATGATTGGTAATTCACATCCTTGTTACAAATTACAAATGGTGATGAGGATAGTGATGACAATGATATGGCGGTGGCGATTTTGGGGAGAGATACTTGGTTTGGTGTGAGATCTTGCTATGTCTTGGCGATAATCTGACAAGGTCTTATCAATGTGACATGGTGGCTTCGGAGGGAGATGAGCTAGAGTCTTGGTGACATTCTGATGGCGGTGGATGATGAATGCGGTCACAACACTTGGCGAGGAGAGATTTGATTCCATTCCACATTGTTGTTGTGGAATACATGTTCATTGGTCAATGATTGGAAGCTATTGATAGCAAGGTAACTACATGGTGATACTACGACACGGGAGTGAAGAACAACTAGGTTGACATACAGGAAGAAGATAGTATATAACAATAGTGAGTTAGCTAGAGGAAGGAAGAGTAGGAAAATTTGAAGAACTGTCTCAGCGGTTAACAAGAGAGAGCTCAAAGAAGAGAGAGAGGCAAGGTAGCTTGCAAATAGAGGAAAAAGATGAAATGAACCATCTCAAGAATGGTGTGTGAGTAGAGATAAAGTAGCCTAGAGAGCTCGAGGGGAAAAGTTTCAGAGAGTAGAGCGTGATGTGAAGTGGAATAAGGGATTTCCCTGTAGATGTGAAATTTTTAATGTAATCCTATAATCTATTTCAAAATAAATGAAAAGAGAGTTGTTTTTGTCAATCTATGTTGAGTCATAGTCTTTGTTGGCTGTAAGATCATGACAACTTGTTAAGGACCTTCGGTCTCGACTGCACCAAAAACCTTCTTGATTCTAAGCTTGAAGTGTAGGAGAGATTACCCTCTCTTGTTAATTGGCCTTTAACCCTCCATAATATGTGGATGAATCATGTTTTCATGATGAAAACCCCTACCCTTGAAATTTAAATTATGTTTTAATATTTTGGAGCAGCAGTTTTGGGACCCAACATAGTTAACATCACAAATTCGTCACATTGAACACAAGTGTATAGTCGTAAAATTGCACCCCATGCAATATCACATACATTCTTGCACCTGCTTTGGTGTTCACTCCCTTAGCATCTTGAGTAGGCTCATTTTGGCCCCTGCATCAACATTTTTCCCTTCTTAGGATGCTCCAACACCTCTTTTCAGTGGCTACCCTTACACATATGCTTTGCATTAAACTTTGTGCTTTTCCCATTCTCGTTGTTTTGTAGCATGATGTGTCTAGACATTAGCGCAATGTGCAGACATCCACGTGTTGCGAAAGCACTCTATGACATTTCAACTCTCAAAAATCTGTCTCTAAGCATGCTTCTTTTCCCTCATTAAAAGCTATCCTTCTAGTTCATTTTTTTCTCTCTAACTTCTTCTAACTCAACTCTCTTCTGTTTCTAGCTTCACTCTAGCTTCTTGGCTTCTCTCTCAAGCTCTCATTGCACCTCTTTGCAACACACTGTTAGCTTTTACAACTCCCTTTGTATCCCTCTTTGTAGCTTCTTTGGCTCTTGCAGCTTCATCTCCCTTATCTCATGCTTGTGAGCATCTTGGGAATTATCACTTCCCCTTCCAATTGCATCCTTACTTCATGATACACGTTCTCCTCCTTGAGTGGGGATTACTTTTATCACCTCTTTTATGATACATGTTCTCCTCCTTGAGCGAGGATTGATTTTATCACTCATACTTGGTAGTGCGGGTTCTACTCTTGAGCGGGTTTTTCTTTCACTGCATGCTTTTTTCCATTTCGGTTATACTCTTTCTCTCTATCTTTTTGGTTGTTCGTGGAGGTGGGAACACCAAAACGGGGGTTTGATTGAGGCAAACCCCTATACAACCCCAACACTTTTTCTCAATATTATAGACATAGGTTTTGAAGACATTCACGTGTTGGAGGTTTCATCATTTGCATGGTTGCAAGTTTTCCCTTTCTTTCTCTTATTCTCTTTATCACTTCTATTTCAATTCATTTCAGCTTTATTGCATTCTTTCATTTTCCTACATTTTGTAAGGTCTTAACAAGTGAAGTAGAAGTAGTCATTCTATTGTTCTCCTATGATAAACTCATTCTCTGGCCCATACGAGATGCCAGTGCACCACACTGTCTTTCATATTCTGTCATTTTCCTTTGGCCGAGAGTTTGATAATTTGTCCAAAAAATCTTCGTGACTTGTTCTTTTTTATTCTAAAACTCTCATGATGTTCTTGATGTAGTTTAGGGTAGTTTGCCCCGTGAGGCTCTCTAAATGAAGAGAACTCGTGAGTAGCGAATCCCCCATTTCTACATTTTGGTGAAAAAAATGTAAGAGAGAGGGACCAACCATGTTCAAGGCCCTAGGTCATGGAGAGCCAAGAGCGAAAATCTGCCCTAACTTACCTCAACTTAATGAGGTGTTAAGAAATGTAGGACGAGACTGATGAGGACTATAAATCCCCTAAATCACTCTACAAACCCGAAACACAGAATGAGGCTAGGTGAGTTCATTTTTGGGTTTAACTCTATGCCTCAAGAAGCTCTTTGCTCAAGGATGAAAGTGCGGTTCCGAGATGACAACGCAACACACTAGCGTCTCTCAGGTGCACTAGCATACGTACGACTAGAGGACTAAAGAAGCAAGGTCAAACACTAGAAAATGGACTAACAACCTAGCTAACTACTTTCAAAGGGAAAAAACAAAGCTATTAAGTAGGCAAGATACATACAAATATGGTAAAGAAAATAAACAAGAGTTAGGATGACAAGAATAACCTCACGAAGGTACTTGTTCACTAGCTAACTCCAAGCCACACATCCACCTACACACAATGAAAAGGAAAATTTTTGGGTGGTTGAATAGGGGCCTGCCTTAGTCATACCCCCGTTTAGGTGTTTCCACCTCCATGGATAGCCAATAAAGCGATAATGGAGAAATAGTATGATAAAGAAAGCAATAAAGTAAAGAACACTAAAACACTACAAACAGTAATGTTCCACCCAACCAAATAATAGAGGAGAGGAGTAGAAAGCTTACCACCTCCATCAAGAGCACTCAAGGCTAATGAGGGAAAGAATTAGAGGACTCGAGCCCCTCCTACAATAGTATTTTTCCAAACTTTCTCTACTGAGTTGATGGAGTGATGTTGCTGCTATGGAGTGTAAGAGTGCTGCTAGAATGCAAGGAATGAATGCTGGAATGCTTAAGATTATGAGAAATATTGCTTGAAGGGATGAAATGGAAGGATGAATAGTGAATTTGAAGGAGAGAGTGAAGAAAATGGCCATATTCAGGTCGGTCAACCAAAGGGGGTGTTACAAGTCAACTTCCAATGAGAAGTGTAATGCCTCTACAAGATCCAAATGTGGTAATCTTCCAGGGAAGTAAGTGCGCCACACAAATTTTTGTATGCAACACAGATGTACTGACAATTATTCCTCTGCCAACACACAAAACTACTGCCAAGTGGAACTAAGGCAGCGAGCTTATGTGGAATTTAGCCTTCGAGTTTGGTTTTCTAAAGTGAATAAGGGAAAAAGGGGAATTTGCATAAGGGGTGAAAATTCGCTCCTATACATTTTGCACCCACTTTAGTGAGCACAAATACTGATGAGTGCTTCGGTAAAGTAGATCGGAGAAGTAGTAGAGCTATAAATGTATACCTGAACCATCGAGGAAGTAGACCATGATCTGGTGAACTCGAGAGTGTAGGATAAGAGGACTTCACAGCCCCACAAAATGATGAAGCTGAAGAATGAAAGTGTCTTATAGGCCCTTAGACCTGCAAGGAGGCAACCCCCAAGATATTTCACATGAAGGAAGCCCCATGAAGTAAGTGCCTTACATGCCCACAGACCTGCAAGGGAGGTTTCCTCCAAAATCTCTCACATGAAGGAAACCAAGAAAAGTGCCTTATAGACCCACAGACCTACAAGGGACGTGTCCCCCAAGATCTCTCCCATGGAGGAAACCCAAGAAAGTGCCCTACAGACCCGAAGACCTACAGGGGAGCCACCCCCAAGTTCTCTCACATGGAGGAAGCTCAGAAGAAGCGCCCTATAGGACCAAAAACCTATAGGGAGGTATCCCCCAAGATCTCTCGCATGGAGGAAACTAAAGGAAGGGGACTCCGTAGAGTCAAAAAGTGGCTTCATAGGCACACCTGCAAAGCGAAAGAAACCACAAAGGAAAGTAAGCAGACAGTCATATAGACCGTCGATAAATCAGATAGATTTTAAAGGGGTCCCTCAGGAACCCTTCAAAAGAAGAGGGATCCACTCAAGGGATGCACTATTTGAATAGCAAGGTCTAGTTAGGCTACCCCCAAGCTAGACGTGAATGAATTAATTTGAAGGAGAAAAGCTTTACAAGTCGACTTCCAATGAGAAGTGTAATGCCTATATAGATTCCAAATGTGGTAATCTGCTAGGGATGTAAGCGCGCTGCACAAACGTTCCGACAGTTATTCCTCTACTGACACACAAAACTATTGCCAAGTGGAACTAAGGCAATGGGCTTATGTGGAATTTATCCTTCGAGTTTGGTTTTCTAAAGTGAATAAGGGAAAAAGGGGAATTTGCATAAGGGGTGAAAATTCACTCCTATACATTTTGCACCCACTTTAGTGAGCACAAATAATGTTTTTCTTTATCATGTTCATGAGATTTCTTGTGTGTAGGAGAATGAAGAGTTATTAAGCGGGCTTTTAGAAGCCACAAAAAACTACACTCTTGCTCATACAAAGAGCGAGGAGCAAGAAGAAAACCTTTCTCTTGTGGAGAAAGATTCAACTGCTCACAATAAGAAGACACGCAGGTAGCAGACAATGGAGGATCTGCATGGAGAGCATTACTTCAGAAAAGGGGATCATACTCCTCTACGAGATTTCCATCATCTTTTTGTAACAAGATTACCAGCATTAAATTGTTTATTAAGTGAGATCATCTTCCTCAGAAGGAGGAGCGACATCAAGGATATTACAACTATTGCTCACATTACCCTGTGATGTACAAAAGAGTAACCATCTTTGATAGTGAGTTTGGATGAAGTTATCGGAAGGTCTAAGTGGATCAGGTTGACTTTATATTCCCTAATGAAGGAATTTGTAAAGTCTACGGAACCCCAATCATCACCAAGACATGCATTCTTTTGAGAAGAAGAAGAAGCAAACTCAATATTTCTCACTTCAAAAGGGTCTTCTTTAGGGACATCTATCTCAAGAGTATCCTTTGTAGTAGGTACTATTGGAGTAAACATCAAAAAAGTGGAAGACGCTAAAGGAATAAGAGTAGGCACAACCGAAGCTTGACTGACAGTTGCCATCTCACATAAGTGCATAGCATCAGGGTCAACCTTGACTGTGACTACTCGATTATTGCAAATGAACTTAATAGATTTATGCAAGGTAGACGAGGCTACACCCATAGCATGAATCCACGGTCTACCAAGAAGAAGGTTATAGTGACTTTTCTGATATAAAATATACAAGGGTGGGTATAGTAATGGGTCCAAGTTGCAAAGGTAATACAATATACCTAGATTAAGCATTATCGAACCCACGAATAACAATAGAAGAAGCATAAGAGAAGATGAATTAATATTAATCTTAGGCAATAGATCAATGTTGCATACATTGAGGGTCAAACCGACATCAACGAGAGTACGTCTAATACCAATTTTATTAATGCTGACTATGATCATTAGAGGGTCTGATTTCTTTTGTATTTTTTGAGGTGGGAGTTCATATGGATATAACATAAAATTCAAAAAATCCACACGAATATAAGCCATCAATGCATCAACATCTACTGGCCTGGCAGAAGAAGGCAAGATGATCCTTTGTAAGGCTTCCTAAAGCATACCTTGATAAACTAGAGCAGGCTGAAGCAAGTCCCACAATGAGATCTTAGCTAGAGTAACTTGAGGTTGCTCAAAAATATCATGATCACTGGGTGCTTTGGTTGTAGGTTTAGGTGCTTGAGGAAGACTTGGTTTCTTATTCATTCTATTCTCATAAGTATGGGCTACCACTCTATAAGAGGGAGCCTTAGAAAGACCAAGGGAATTACTATCAAATGGAACACTATCAATAGAAAAAATACTTTTAGGAGGACTAGTTGGAGTCACGTAAATGATAGGTCTCTTAGGCCTTTGAGGGGTAGCAAAGACATAGATTACATTTACAGACTCATCACAACTAGTAGAATAATTATTTGAAGACATATTCTCAACATCGATCCAAATAGGATCAAATGTGGAAGGAGATTCAACATTCGTTAATGCATCATCTGTAGAAGAGAGTGCATCAAAATAAATATGAGATTCACTATTCACCAATGCATCATCTCTAGAAGAGAGTGCATTGGAATGGAAAGAAGGTAGAGTAACATTAAGAAAGGTATCAATGATTTCATCTTCTTGCGACAAAATATCCTTTGAAGCTAGAGGACTTTCATGAGAAGGATCAAATATACCAAGTGCATGAGAAAAGCCAAGTCACCATCACATGCATGAAATGGAATATCATTAAAATTTTAAACAAAATTAGATATTAAGCTAATAAAATAAGATATTAAATTCATTATAATTTTTTTGGTATTTTCTATGTTCTAGTAATTCACATTTTCTGAGGTCTTCAGAGCAGAATTTGAGGTTGTGACATGTGTCGGTCCCTAAAATTCAACAACCAAAGGCACTAGTATTTTAGGGACTGAAGTAGTTCTCTAGAAGACATTTCCAATGGTGCAAAAAGTTTTGAATTATGAGCATTGATTCAAAAGTTATGACCCCGCCAAGTAGGGGTAAATAAATTCCTAGTTTTTTGAAAAATACCCTCTTCATGTCAGGTTCACCAAAATGTAAGAGAGGGGGCCCAACCACATTCAAGGCCCTAGGTCATGGAGAGCCAAGAGCAGAAGGCTTCCCTAACTTACCTCAACTTAATGAGGTGTTAGGAAATGGAGGACAAGAATGATGAGGACTATAAAGCTGTTAAATCACTCTACAGACCTGAAACATAGAATGAGGCTAGGCAAGCTAGTTTTTGGGTTTAACTTTGTGCCTCAAGAAGCTCTCTACTAGAGGAAAAAAGTGCGGTTCTAGGACGACAGTGTGGCACGCTGGCGTCTCTCAGTGTGTTGGTGTCTGTATGACTAGAGGACTAAAGAAGAAAGGTCAAACACTAGAAAACAAACTAACCTAGCTAACTACTTTCAAAGGGCCAAAACAAAGCTATGAAGTAGGAAAGATATGTATGAATATGGTAAAGCAAATAAATAAGAGTTAGGATGAAAAGAATAACCTCACGAAGCTACTCGTTTGTGAGCTAACCGCAAGCCACACGTCCACCTACACAAAATGAAGAGGAAAATTATTGGGTGGTTGTATAGGGTCATGCCTCAGTTAGACCCCTATTTAGGTGTTTCCACCTCCATGGACAACCAAGAAAGCAATAATGGAGAAATAGTATGATAAAGAAATCAATAAAGTAAAGAACACTAAAACACTACAAATAGTAATGTGCCACTCAACCAAATAATAGAGGAGAGGAGTAGAAAGCTTACCACCTCCACCAAGAGAACTCAAGGCTAATGGGAGAGAGAATGAAAGGACTCAAGCCCTTGCTGCGATGGTGTTGTTCCACACTTGCTCTACTGAGTTGATGGAGTGATGCTATTGCAGCTATGGAGTGCAAGAGTGCTGCTAGAATGCAAGGAATGAATGCTAGAATGCTTAAGCTTGTGAGAAAGATTGCTTGAAGGGATGAAATGGAAGGATGAATAGTGAATTTGAAGGAGAGAGTGAAGAAAACGGTCATATTCAACAAAAGAGATAAGGGTTAAGAGAGATTCAACTCTAAACTAACTCCTAAAATCAATCACAATAATGATGAATGCTGCAAATGGACAGATCTCCAATCAAACCAATCTCTGCTTGATCAAGGACAAGCCCACAACTCTGCAGAAATGGTGCAATCTTCCAAGGAAACTGAAGATTTTTAGACTATGAATATTCATCCACATACGCAATAACTGGTGCAATGTAAACAAGCATCCACAGTTGAACTTAGCACAAAATAAGGCCGAGACTAACTTTACATAGTAAATTACAATCAGAAAATTGCTAAAAGTATGGACCGGAGATTGATCAACATCATTAACATTTCACCATCATTGTAAAAGAACTAAAATCTAACATCTAACATTTGAGAATCCAGAACAAGAAAACATAAACTTTCAAAGTGTAACACAAAGCTTGCCAAATCAACAATCCAATTGCATTAGCTTCTCCAGTCTATTTCCTCTCCTATAGCTACTCTCTTGTAGAATCTAACTCCTAATTTAGCCAATTTTGGCTTCTAATAAGCTCTTCTAACCTAGTCTCACCCCTCTTACAAATGGGAAGGCACTGGTCTTTTATAGAAAATTACATTTTGAATCAATGGCCAAGATTTAATTCATCCAATGGTTGCAATTGCACTTCTAGAAGCATCAAGCTATTACATTTAATTTGGGAGCTTATGGTACATCATCATCCAATTGCATAAAAGCAGTTACATCATGGAACAATGAGAAAACAATATTATGTCAACTTGTCATTAATGAAAATTATGATTGGATGATGAAATCAGTTTCACATGTCTTCCAGAAAGTCCTTCCAGTTGTAGATAGTTCGGGCACGGATTCATATGCAGGCCCCACTTTTAAAATTTGAATTGAACTCTTCCATATTTCCCTTTTGGCATGAATCCATATGCAAGTTCCTCTTTTGGATTTATTTAATCCTGAAAAGCAGATATCATCATTAGTAGCTCACATGTTAAAAATCCAATCCAAATTAAACTTGAATAAAATTTTGGCCTTTAATTGAATAAAATTTTGGCCTTTAAAAAACACTTACATTTTTTAATGGGAACTTTCCATTTTCGAAAATTTTCTATTTTTGGAAATTTTATTTTCAATTTTTTCTCCATCTCAAGAATTTCATTTTGAACATTTTAAAATTTCAAGAAAAATTTCCATTTTGGAAAAAATTGCATTTTGGGAAAAAATTCCATTTTGGGAAAAAAATCATATTTTGAAAACAATTCTATTTTTGGAAAAAAATTGATTTTTTTCCATTTTTGGAAAATTTCGGGTTTTGAGGGAGTCTTGGAATTTTCCAAAAATGGAAATTTCAGGATTTTGAGGGGTCATGGAAATTTTGGGATTTTCCATCAAGGACGGAAATTCCCGAATTCCCTCCAGGGTCAAAATCCCCTAAACCTCATAACTTTGTTTTTGGAAGGAATTCTCAAAAAGTTCAAAAAACAACCCTGCCTAATTTTTTGTCCTCTATCCACGAGTGCAAAAAGGAAAAATTTCCATTGTTGAAATTTTTTGGGTTTTGAGGGGTATTGGAATTTTCCAAAAATGGAAATTTTGGGAATTTCCGTCAGGGAGGAAAATTCTTGAATTCCCTGCACGGTCAAAATCCCCTAAAGTCCATAACTTCTTTTTTAGAAGGAATTTTCAAAAGTTCAAAAAGCAACTCGGCCTAATTTTTTTGTCCTCTATCCACGGGTGCAAAAGATATTTACATATAACATTGAAAATTCACTTCAAAATCCCCATTTTCAAATTCCAACACTTGTGAATTTCTCCTGGAGCCTCAAAATATTGTCCTCATCAAACCAAGCCTAGATTTAAACCCAAAATAACCTCCCAAGAAGAGCAAAACCAAAATTTAATCAAGCCAAGATGCAGAGATGCAAAAGAAAAAAGAGGGTCCCTGCCTCCGGTGGGGTGTGTGTGCAAAAATTGCACAAAAAATCTGTTAGGGACGTAAGCACGTTGTGTGGACTTTTGTGTGCTGCACAGGTGTCCCTGATAGTTATTCCTCTACCTACACACAAAACATCCACCAAGTGGAACGAAGGTAGTGGGCTTATGTGGAATTCAACCTTTGAGTTTGGTTTTCTAAAGTGAATAAGGGCAAAAGGGGAATTTGCATAGGGGGTGCAAATTCACTCCTATACAACAAGAAACATTAAAAATACATAACAAGGATATAAACATACCAAACAACACAAAATGTGGAATTTGGATTAAGGACTGGGATAGGAAAAAGAGGGATAAATGGTTTTGTAAAACATGCTAAAAGAACACACAAAAAAATATGGACAAGTGTCAAAATTGTTAGGTATGCAGTTTTTGACCTTATAGTGGGTAATTGCCAACTAGCTCATAATCTGTGCCAAATTGACTTGGTATCTTGTGTTTTTACCAAAACTGAGCAACAATTTAAGAAATATCTTTTACTTATAAATACTTTATTTTTCAACCTACCTTATTTTCTACACTTCAAATTTAAAAATTTGTCAAGTACAGTTGCACTAAAGATTTTACAAATTAAAGATTCGAAGGATAATCAACATGAAATAATAAGATCACAAATCAAGTTGTAAGTTTTAATTGGTTGAGAATTTGAGAATTATTGAGACTCTTGGCTACTATATATTAGTGATGTCACCCTCCTACATAGTAATTTCCTTTTGATTTGTGTATTCATGTTACAAACTCAACAGAGATGTCAAATATTAGTATGCACAATAAAAAAATAAAATAATCATTATTAATTAGTCCATACAATACTCTAGTTTAACCTACCTCAACCATTGGATCATGCATTAATAACATAAAGATTTTTTTTTTAAATAAATAAAATGTACATACTAATTTTTTATCAGTAAAATGAGAAAATTGAATATATATCAAAGCCTCAACATATAAAAAGCCATATATCACAATAGAAATCAAGAAAAAATCTATAGAATCCTTGTACAATCTATACCAATGGTAAATTAAAAAAATAGATACATAAAAGGATTATAAAAAAGGCCCCAAGCTATGGTAACTATAAAACAAACCCACATAGAATTTAATTAATTGATTTTAATGAAACAATAGCTATCAACCACAAAGCATAAATTAGGGATAAAAGAAAAATTAGAAGGATAATAATTATTGGAACCATAATTTTAGGAATCATTAGATGCATGAACAAGAAAAAGACATACAAATTTGAAGACTTTTCTACACATAGAAATTATAGTATCAACCAACTCTTTGAAATGAAAACCAACCACTCTCTTGAAACAAATTGATGAATCACTAAGTAAACAGTCACCCATTATATTAATAATAAAATAGGCCACCCTACTAGAAGACAACAATTATCATGAGAAAATCCCCCAAATTGACACCCTTGCATTGCCAAAATCATAGAGACCCACAACCTTCTTGAACTTCTCTTTTGAAAATAGATAATTTTGAATATAACCATGTGCCATAAACTAAATCAGTTAAACCTCATAGATAATATCCATATAATCCAAAAGAAATATGAATACAATAGCTTTAAAGTCCAAATTTCAGAATTTTTTGACCAATGATTATTTTAATGATGTTTTCAACCTTCTCACAATAGAAAATGAAGACATGAATTAGCTTAACTGAGTTGAAACACCCATATTCTAGTTGTTCCCACCGATAGGGATGAAGAAAAAATATTTTTTAAGGAAATACAACAAATTTTAAAATTTGAACTTAAAAACCATTATCCCATGAAGAGGCACAACAATAGATTAATAACCACTTCAAATGATTCATATTTATATGGTAATAGTATCATAAACATTCAAATGAATAAAATATGATCTCAATCATCCCTACAATAGGGATTAATCTTCACACAAACACTATTAAGACAAGCATAAAATTGAGAAGATAGCCTACATTAAAATTTATAAAAATTAGGAGGTGCTAGTCAACTCAAGCAAGTTAATCATACCTCCCAAAATAATCATGATATATTCCTACTATTTTAAAGTAGCACATACATTTTGAAAACATATACTATATATGGTAGAGATAAAAAAATGATATAGGTAAAAAATAGAAAGTATTAGATGAGTTTGATGGGACTCTTTTGTTTGCCTTGATTAGTTTTATTTTAGTAAATAGCTTTAAAATTTTATGTTATATTTTGGTATGGTAATATACATGCCACCAATATAAAATTTTATGGTTTCTTATCATGTTATAATATTAATGAAATAGATACATTTGTTCCTAATGGTATCAATTTGGTTATCTTAAAAGAAGTTGGATTTTAATTGATTACATTAGGCATTTTAAAAATTAGATATTAAAATATCATATTTCTATATCTAAAAAATATGAAACAATGATAACATTTGTGTAAGGAAGCTAAGGCAGTAGAACATCTTCCTACACTAATCTTGAGAGGAGAATAATGCGAACTTTTATAGATATTTAACAATTACATAAACTATTGTTCTGATTCAATAAAGTTTTTACCCTCTTTTTTAAAATAAAAAAAAAAACAATTACATAAACTTAAATAAAAAATAAACATAAATATCACGCATACCACAACACAATGATTTACATGGGGAAAACCATTTCGGGAGAAAAACCCCACACTCCAAAAGCCAGCCAATATATTAGAAATCACAAAGATTACAATATACTTGCAGAGAAAGCTTCTCACAGGAGTATCACCACTCAGAGATCCAAAGGCAACACGACTACTATTAGGCTCTCAAAATAAACCACAATACACAATCATAATACAATGCCCTCATAAAATAGGTTTTCCTTCTAGAGCAAGTCAAGCTAATAAAATATTAGTCGTTGAATATGAGACATAATGATAAATGGTCTAGATTTACAATAATAAAATATAAATAATTTTTTTCCTTTTGGGGGCACTGCCCCTGGACCCCATCTGGGGGGATGATCCCTCTAGACCCCTTGTGGGGAGGGGATCCCCCCCACACCCCCTATTATTGTCGACTGAATAATACCTTATGTAATTGCAAGGTTGAGAAAAAATTTCTCAACAAATCTCCCACTTGTCAAACACCTTACAAGGACAACATAAGAGAGTCATCATCATCTCTTAATTGCTAGGGGCCGAAAGGCCCATAATCTCTAAACACCATCTGAACTTCTCTGTGCTCACAAGATTAGTTAAAGAATTAGCAACATTCATCAAAGTCTCTACTTTAACCAGCTTCGCCTTACCATCTTCGACTATATCTCTAACAAAATGATATTGTACATCAATGTGCTTGGTCCTGACATGAAATGTAGGGTTCTTGGCTAGACATATCGCACTTTGACTGTCACAATAAATTGTCATTGCTTATTTTATTTTAATATTTGAACATAGTCTCTTAAGCCAAATGGATTCTTTACAAGCATGAGTAGTTGTCATATACTCTGCTTTAGCAGTGGACAAAGCAACCACATCGTGTCACTTACTCATCCAACTAATCACACCACTGAATAAAGTAAACACATATGCACTAGTGGATCTTCTACTATCAATATCACCTACCTAGTCTGAATCCACATAACCATGAATATCAAGGGAAATCTCATCTTCAATCATATTACTATGATAACACAAGGAATAATTTGAGTTACCACACAAATATCTGAAGACTCTTTTAACTGCATCCCAATGTACTCTACCGGGATTAGACATATATCTGGAAAGAACTTCCACTGCTTGGGTAGTGTCTAGTCTAGTACAAACCATAGCATACATCAAACTTCCAACTGCACTCTAGTAAGGCACTCTGCTTATGTCTTCCATCTCAAACTTAGTAGCAAGTTGAGATTTCCCTTTCCCTTTACCAATGAATAACACATCATCAACATATAATGCAATAAATAGGAAATGATCACCATTAGTTTTATAATAAACACAATGATCTAATTTAGAATGCTCAAATCCCAAACTCAACACATATGTATCAAATTTTTGGTACCACATCCTAGGACTTTATTTTAAACCATACAAATATTTCTTCAATTTGCAAACTAATTTACTTTTACCTTTCACCACATAGTTCTCTGTTTGTGTCATATAATTATCTTCCTCCAAGTCACCATGAAGGAAAGCAATTTTCACATCCATTTTTTCAACCTCTAAATCATAAGCAACATCAATAGAAAGATCATATAATTATCTTCCTCCAAGTCACCATGAAGGAAAGCAATTTTCACATCCATTTGTTCAACCTCTAAATCATAAGCAACATCAATAGAAAGAAAAAATCTAATGGATGTCATTTTTGCTATAGGAGAAAATATCTCAATATAATCAACACCCTCAACTTAAGAGTAACCTTTTGCAACTAACCTTGCTTTGTACTTCTCAATACCTCCTTCTAAACCAATCTTTTTCTTAAACACCCATTTGCAAACCAATAGGTTATCTTCCTTTAGCCAATGGTATAAGCTCCCATTTATCATTTTCTTAGAGCTGTCATTTCTTTTCCCATAGCAATCTTCAAGGATTATGCATCATTCATACCTAATTCCTCTTCTACTAATTTAGGTTCATCCATGTTAGTATTCAAAGAAAAAATGCATCTCCAATCATTATGTGAATACCTTTCAGGTGGTTTCCTATGCCTTGTAGACCTACGAACATGTTGAGTTGGAGGTTCTTCCCCCTCTTCTAAATATTCAAAGCTAAATGAGCTATCCTCAACTTCTTGTCTATCGATGGGCCTTGATTCAACTTTCTTGGGTGTAGAAGGAAATTGAATCACATCTTCTTGATTACTTTTTTCTAGCTGTAATGTAATAGAAGAAGGCTTAGTTTCTCTAAAATTAAAACTTCTACTATGTATTACCTTCTATACATCAGGATCCCAAAGCTTGTATCCTTTCACACCATAACTGTATCTGATGACACATTTCCCATCCTTTTTCTCCAACTTTGTTCACTTCTCCTTTGGCACATGTGCATATGCCTCGCAACCAAAAACTATAAGATGTCTTAATCAAGGCTTGTGACCTGACCATGTCTCTATAAGTGTCTTATCAACAAGAGCTAATGTAGCAGACTTGTTAATCAGGTAACAAGCAGTGGCAACAACTTTAGCCCAAAACCTTTGTTCTATACTAGCAACACTCAACATACTCGTAGCCTTCTCCATCAATGTCATGTTCATTCTTTATGCAACTCCATTTTTGTGTGGAGAATATGGAGTTGTCTTCTATCTATGAATACCACAATCTTTACAGAATTGATCAAAATCATTAGAGAAAAATTCACCGCCATTATTAGTCCTCAAAAATTTTATTTTCTTTCCAATCTACAACTCAACCATTGCTTTAAATTCTTTAAAACAACTAAAAACTTTAGATTTACTCTTTAGAAAATACACCCATGTCCTTCTACTATAATCATCAATAAATGAAACATAATATGTGGATTTTCCAATTGAAGGAACATCAATAGGACCAAACATGATGGAATGAATAAGATCCAATACACCATAAGGTTTATGAGAGCTCGAGTAAAACTAAATACGGTTTTGTTTTCCATAAATGCAATGCTCATTGATTTAAAATTCAATATTACAATCAAATAGACCTTCAATGAGGTTTTTATTTTTCAAGTTCCTTAGACCCTTTTCTCCAATGTAGCCAAGTCTCTGGTGCCATAACATAGTTTTCTTTGCAAGTAACTTTGATTCAAAATAAAAAGCACCCTTGGGTACCCAAAAGCCATGACCATCTATTGAAGGTGAAATCCTCACTTCTTCCACAAACTTTCTTTTCACATAATTACTATTGCACTCAACAGTGCATGCATCAAGCTTATACAATGTTCCATATCTAACACCTCTAACAATCACCATAGCACCTCTGACCATCTTATATCCTACATCAAAAAATACTACCTGCACACTTGGACCTATTAGTTTTCTCACAGCTAACAAATTTTGTGCTAAACTAGGGATATGCAACACACCATTAATCCTTCTTATTCTACCATTAACAAATATGATTTTAACTTTACCATGACCAAAAATTTCTAAATGAGAATTATGACTCAAGTACACCTTACCTCCATCAAATTCTTTATATTCAGAAAATCAATCTCTATTAAAGGTCATATAGAAAGATGCACTTGAGTCAATTAACCATGCATCATTACCTGCACGAGTTGCCAAAGCTGCAATGAATATGTCACCATCTTCCTTCTCAGACTCAAAATCAGAATCAAATTTCTTCTTTTTCTTACTCCTTTCTTCTTTGGAGTCCTTACAAACATGTCTAAGCTTATTGTGGTTCCAACAAATAACTTTGGAGTTTCCAAGAGACTTAGATCTCCCCTTGGACTTGGATTTGTCACAACTTCTCATTCTTCTTGCCTTTTTCCTTGGGTCTTATACAAACATTTAGGGCCTCCTTGGAATTGATAGATACCTTCCTCCTCATCTCTTCATAAAGAAAATAACCCACCACATATTTAGTCTTCAATATAATATAAGTACTCCTAATAGCCATAACAAGAGAATCACATGAATCAGGCAAAGAACAAAGTAGGATTTGACAGCTCTCTTCCTCATTCATTTTGACACTAATTGATGCCAACTAATCCACCAACATATTGAATGCTTCTAGGTGGTATGTAATTCATCCACCCTCTTCCATTCTCAAGCAATAAAATTTATTCCTCAAGAAAATATTGTTCACTAAATATTTGGCTTGATACATCTCACCAAATTTCTTCCATAGTTTATGTGCAAAGGTCTCTTCATGGACATTAATTAAAATAGTCTTTCAAGCACAACCTGATTAGACCTTTGGCTTTATGGTCCATAACATCATATTGAGTAGCTTGAGTAGGATCTATAGGCCTTGAAACATTCTCATCAACAACATCCCATAGATCTTGATCTATCAATAGATCCTCCATCTTCAACTTCCACATTTCAAAATTATTTCCAAATTTTTTATCCACCTCTATTCTCCCTAATGAACTTTCCATCTAAAAAAATTCCTACAACAAGGTCACAAAGCCTCTTCTACACTTGCTCCCACTCAAATATAGATTAGTTCAAACAACCCAAAAACCCACAATTGAAACCAAAGTTGATCAAACTCTGATAACACTTGTAAGGAAGCTAAGGTAGTGGAACAACTTCCTACACTAATATTGAGAGGAGAATAATGCAAACTTTTATAGATCTTTAACAATTATAGAAACTTAAACATAAATAAAAAAAATATCATGCATACCACAACACAATGAGTTACATGGGGAAAACCCTTTTGGGAGAAAATACTCACACTCCAAAAGTTGCCCAATATATTAGAAATCACAAAGATTACAATATACTTGTAGAGAAAGCTTTCCATAGGAGTCTCATCACTTATAGATCCATAGGCAACACAACCACTATCAAACTATCAGAATACATCACAATAAAAAACTACAATCGAATGCCCTCACAAAATAGGATTGCCTTCTAGGGCACGTCAAGCTAATAAAATATCGGTCGTCGGATATGAGACATAATGATGAACGGTTCAGATTTTCAATAATAAAATATAAATAAAATTTTCCTTTAATTGGTGCTGCCCCTGGACCCCAGCTGGGGGGATGATCCCCTCAGACCCCTTGTGGGGGGAATCCCCCCCATGCCCCATGCTCCCCCTCCCCATCATCATCAACTAAACAATACTGTTGATGGCGATTTTGGCTCCACAACAATGTAAGTAGAATATTGCTATTCTACTTCTCCTGAAAGAGAAAGGCAACACATGGATGCCTTAGTTCCCAAGGTCTTTGTAGTTGGGTCTCAACTGTGTTGATGTTACTCAATGGTCAATGCCACAATAATATTCAAGGGGCCTGCTGGTGTTGAGCTTCTGGATTGTTCTAAGATCAAGCATGAAATAAAACCTACTCTAACAAGGGTTTTAAAAGAAATATAAAAAGATAAGTCAAATTTTTGAAACAGAAAAGAACAATAGTTCATCCAACCTTAACTAGACTTGTTAACTTCAAGGAATTTGTAAACCAAAACTGTAGAACAAAGTAAACTTGTGATTGACACACAACCTCTTTCATTCACAGTGCTAATTCGTATAACAGATTTTAATTACCATTTAAATAAAACACAAAATAATATTTCATTCCTTGAAGACTTCACAAATCAAATGATCAATTTAAGACAAATATCATTCTGGAACACAACATGAAGGAGATTAAACTCTGATTGTGTCTACTGATAGTAAAACATATAAGCAATATTTACAAAGCTGGCATAATCACCACTGTACAGAGAATCTGAGGCTCCAGATTATTTCCAACTACACTAAGTGAACTTAGAAAATACATTACAGTTTATACTGAAATCTAACTGCAAAACAAAAAGACAAGAGAAGCTCTCATTACTGAGAATCAAGATGCAACTCTATCTCCTTCTGTTAACTGACTAACTCCTAACAGTTCTAACTCTAAACAGTTCTCAATCTAAAAGTTCTCTAACCTTAGAAGTTCTAATCTAGAAGTGCTAACCTTTACAAAGAGGCAAAAATGCCTTATATACAGAATGTACCAATAGGAATGTGTTGTCCCTTGCACTAGGGTTTACAAAATATTTGCAGAATATAGGAGAGTCGGCCCTCAGATCTTTCTGAGGAAAGTAAAAACTACATTCAATCTGAAGCCCTGCTATCTGTGCTGATGAATAATTTCTACCCTTAGGAGAAGCCTTTTTAGATCTTTTTGGCAGCTGCAGCATTAACTTTCCTGTCTTCATGTCCACCTTCAAACTCTGTTGGGGTCACCTTGAATGCTCTGAATATCTTCATTAATATTGATCTACCTCCTTGCCAATAGTCACCACAACTATCCTTGTGAGTCATATATCCTCTCTTCGGCCTCCTTTCTATTCTGGACTTCTCTGTACGTTGACCGTTTTCTGGAAGCACCATCGAGTCTCTTGCAGATCTGAACACCATTGTCTAAACACATTCATCCCTTAGTGATCTCAGAATGAATCCACCCTGCTTGTTTTCTGTTGATCTTCCCTCGTAGGAGTAGTCAATCGGTTAAAGGGACCGATGAGTCACTCTTTTGGCTCCTTCTGGTTGGTCAGCATATGCCAAGCGAGCTCCTTAGGTAGTCAAAGGTGGTTTGATCAACATCGTATGTTGGTGAGACACCATCGGTGTCACCCCGATGCGATCCCATCCTTCAGTAGTCATTGGGGTAGCATGGGGCAGTCAGTGAGACCTTTCGGCGAGCAATGGGAGTCATATTGATCTAGGGGATATTTTTTAGTAAAAATTGAAACATCTCTAGTACTCCAAATTTCAGCACCATTAGAAAGAGCTCGATGCCTTGATTCCAGCGCAACTTGAACGGAGCGAAAAGGAGTCTGTTTGCACAAGTTATGGTCAGTCAAACCTTGGGTCAAACCACCATTAGGGGTCATCCAGGTAGCAAAAAAAATGATTGTTTCAGAAATTGATGGAAGCAATTTCAAGTTGAAGAGCTCGTTGAGACAATTCTGACGAAGTTCATTTCATCAAAAACGGAGATCGTACACTCAAGATATGGACAGTCAAAGTTCGGTTGACTTGATGGTACAAAATGTGATGTCATCATTTAGTCCGTACCATACAGAATCCAAGTGGAAAAATTTTGACGCGGCACGTGGTAGATGACTCAGACTATACGGACCAACGAAAGCATGACACGTGTCCCCATCTGTACATCTCCGTACTCCAGTCAGCATTGCATGGCAGATGAGTCAGCGCACAGGTGGCATCGAGTCAAGACAGATGTGGCTTTATTAGCGAATTATATCCTGCCATGTGGCAGTCTCTCATTGCAACACATGCCCTTCTCTTTCCATTAGCAGTCCGCAAGTTGGTTGAGCAGTTTAACAAAATGGTTAACGGGCTAGAACCCGTGACCTCTCTACAAATAGATGGCTGTTTCCACCATTGCGCCAGCGACGGTTTCCTCGATGTTTAGATAGCTCATTTTATTTTGTTGAGAGTTTCCCAGGAATGTGAAAACAAAAGAAGGTTGGCGGGGTTGGAACCCCTGACCAACCATTCACCAAAACGAAGACCACCGACAGGCCACCGATGCTTGTCTAAATATATATAGACTCTGATTTGTTTTGATGTATGTTATGGCTCAAGGCCATAACAAAAAGGCCCCTAAAGTTAAAAAAAAACAATCCTACATTTAATAACCCAAATACAAAAGACAAAAGGGGTTAGAAAGGGGTTATAAATGAAATGTAAGGGGGTTATGCATTTATTATGGAGGTTTTGGCCTCTTTAGGCTAATTTTATGTATAAAAGAGGGGAATGTAAGCTCTTAGGAGTTAAGTGAATGCAAGTGATGAAGTATTGGAATAGGTGACATGAAAGAGAGGTCTTGTGGAGATTTTTCAGCCATTTTCGTACGACAGAGTATTGTTATGCTGCCGAAGTGCTAGAAGGAATGGTCTTGGTGCATTTGTAATCTTTTTTGGAGATTAATCAGATTGGTCACTCTATTGGATCAGACCCAGAGACATAGTCACATTTGTGATGAACTCTGTTATCAGATTGTTTGCACTTTTTCTCTCCTCCTCTCTCATGTTCTGATTTGTCACTTTAAGTTTTAGTCTTTAATGCATGAGTTTGATAATGTATTCATGAATTTGTGATTCCTTTAAGTTGTTGTAATTAAGCATTCAATTACACAATTAGTCTAGATCCTATACAGATCAAGTGGTATCAGAGCGTAGTTTGACTATTATTGCAGTTTATTTTTGAATGGTAATGAGATCTAGGATTCAGAAGGGTGTAGGCAAGCTCGAAGACTTTAATCCTGAGATTGGGAAGCGAAGAAATTTTCTGAAGATGTCCTTGTCTGGAATGGAGGTTCCTGAAGAAATCAGTGAGCAGGAGTTTTGTAGAGCATTCCTCGAGATGAAGGCTAAGGTGGACATACTTTTCCAAGAGAGACAAGAGCGGAAGGAACTTGAAGGAGGTTCATTGAAGCAAGATGCTCATAAAGACAAGAAAGGGAAACATCATGGAGATGGTGACAAACAACCAGATCCACCCTCTTCTCCTTCTCCTCCCTCTTCTCCTTCTTCTCCATCTTCTCCTCATTCTATTTCTTTTAATCCTTTCAAAAGTGGGTATAAGCCTAAGATCAAATTGGATGTAAAATTTGACTTACCAATGTATTGTGGTGAACTAAATGCTGAAAAATTGGATGATTGGATTCAACAAGTTGAAGTCTATTGTAGAGTCCAAAACCTATTAGATGATGTTGATAGGATCTAATTAGCTACTCTTCGGTTAGGAGGTACAGCTTTAACTTGGTGGGAGAGTAAGACTAAGGTAGAAATTTCACAGCATGGTAGAGTCAATTTAACTTGGGCAGAGTTTGTTAATGCTCTTAAGAAGTAGTTTTATCCCCTAGGACATATGCAACAGTTAATGATGGACTGGAAAATGTTTAGGTAAGGGAAAGGTGAAACTGTCCAAGAGTACACCCATGAATTTAGGAAAAGGGCTATTGCTTTGAATGTTCCTTTGTACATCCAGGACACTTTGTTGAAGTACATAGGAGGTTTGCATTCCTACCTTAGGCATTCTATTTTGGTTTTGAATCCTAACAAAATGGATGAAGTTTGTGTCCAAGCTACCCACTTAGAGTCAAGGGGTAAAGGATCTTTTATTGATAAGTTTGATAATAATAACTCTGTAAAGAAATATTCTAAAGTTGCAGAGACAAGGAAAGGAAAGAAGGAGGCTACAGTTAAGAAGGATGATAAACTCTTTTGCACTCATTGTGACAGGAAGGGTCATGATGAAGAACATTGTTGGAAGTTGCATCTAGAATTGAAGCCTAAGTGGGCTCAAAGACAGAATAAAAAACAAAAGGGTAAGGAGAAAGCCACAAATGTTGTTATGGATCTTGGTTCTGATTCAGATGATGAGACTAAGATAACAGCTATGGGTTTGAGAGGTAAAGCTCCTATTTCCAGTGTTTCTGTTCATAGTTGTGCTTCTTCATCTAAAGTGAATGATGTCTCTGAAGATATAAAAAGGAATGAGCTATTTCATTTAAGGGTTGTTGCTAAGAACATTAAAATTGATGCACTCATAGATAGTGGTTCTCAAGTTAACTTAATTTCTGAAGATGTTGTAATAAACTTGGGATTAAAAAATACATTGCATAAGGAACCTTATCCACTAGGCTAGATTTGTGAGAATGATAAATTGCAAGTAACAAGACAATGCACTTTAAAATTCACAATCACAAGTAAGTTTGTGGATGAAGTACAGTTTGATGTGGTTCCACTAGATATATGTGGGATAGTTTTGGGTAGCCCTTATTTATATGATCGGAAAGCTATTTTCTACAGGGAAAAGAATCATTATCATTTGTTTAAGGATGGCATTCAGTATATTGTACATTCTCACAGGATAAAGACTAATCGTTCTTTTACAAACATAGGGCAATTAAAGAGGGTGATTAATGCAAGTAAATATTTAACTCTTATGTCTGTCAGCACAAGTGGTTCTAGATAGGAACTTGGAGTAGCTAACCAGGGTCAGATGTCGTAGGATGCACCCATAGCACAACATGAGGGAATGATAATTGAAAGCACTGATGGATCCTTGGGTAAAAATGTTTCTATTGCAAAAGATCGATATGTTGTTGATTTATTCTCTTTCATCTCTCCATTATTGTTCAGCTTGATGCTAGTCAATTTTTGTTGGTTAGTGGCTACAATAGTTGATGTAGGTTCTTATGGAAGTGATAAAGTGATGTTTATGTTCAACAATGTTGTTGCAGTCTTTGTTGTGATTGTGAGCCAGGTATTCAGATGTATAGATGATACAGGACAAGTGGGGAGGCCAAGTCCTCACTTGATGTTTGAGTAAATGCCACTTTTGGAGGTCCAAAAGTTCTCCAGTGGAGAGGCCTGATCCGGGGGATATTTTTCAATGAAAATTGAAACATCCCTAGTACTCCAAATTTTAGCACCATTAGAAAGAGCTCGATGCCCTGATTCTAGTGCAACCTGAACAGAGCGAAAAGGAGTCTATTTGCACAAGTTATGGTCAGTCAAACCTTGGGTCAAACTACCATTAGGGGTCATCCAAGTAGCAAAAAAATGATTGTTTTAGAAATTGATGGAAGTAGTGTCAAGTCGAAGAGCTCGTCGAGACAATTCCGATGAAGTTGGTTTCATCGAAAACGAAGATCATACGCTCAAGATATGGACAGTCAAAGTTTGGTTGACTTGATGGTACAAAAGGTGACATCATCATTTAGTCTGTACCGTACGGAATCCAAGTGGAAAAATTCTGACGTGACACATGGAAAATGACTCAGACTGTACGGACCAATGAAAGTGTGACATGTGTCCCCATTTGTACATCTCCATACTCCAGTCAGCGTTGCATGGCAATGAGTCAGCATAGAGGGGGCATTGAGTTAGGATGGACATGGATTTATTAGCGAATTATATCCTGCCACGTGGCAGTCTATCATTGCAACACATGCCCTTCTCTTTCCGTTGGCAGTCTGCGAGTTGGTTGAGCAGTTCAACAAAATGGTTAACGGGCTCGAACCCGTGACCTCTTTACAAATAGATGGTCGTTTCCACCATTGTGTCGGTGACGGTTTCCTCGATGTTTAGATAGCTCTGTTTTATTTTGTTGAGAGTTCCCCAGGCATGTGAAAACAAAAGAAGGTTGGCAGGGTTGGAACCCCCGACCAACCGTTCACCAAAACGAAGACCACCGACAGGCCACCAATGCTTGTCTAAATATATATAGACTCTGATTTGTTTTGATGTATGTTATGGCCCGAGGACATAACAAAAAGGCCCCTAAAGTTAAAAGAAAACAATCCTACATTTAATAACCCAAATACAAAAGAAAAAAGAGGTTAGAAAGGGGTTATAAATGAAATGTAAGGGGGTTATGCATTTATTATGGAGGTTTTGGCCTCTTTAGGCTAATTTTATGTATAAAAGGGGG
The DNA here is from genome assembly GCA_007258455.2 of Sequoia sempervirens. Lineage (NCBI taxonomy): Eukaryota > Viridiplantae > Streptophyta > Pinopsida > Cupressales > Cupressaceae > Sequoia > Sequoia sempervirens. Next base: position 41,833,102 of record VDFB02047144.1, read on the forward strand.
GAATGTAAGCTCTTAGGAGTTAAGTGAATGCAAGTGATGAAGTATTGGAATAGGTGACACAAAAGAGAGGTCTTGTGGAGATTTTTGAGCCATTTTCTTACGACGGAGTATTGTTATGCTGCCGAAGTGCTAGAAGGAATGGTCTTGGTGCATTTGTAATCTTTTTTGGAGATTAATCGGATTGGTCACTCTATTGGAGCATACCCAAAGACGTAGTCACGTTTGTGATGAACTTCGTTATCAGATTGTTTTCACTTTTTCTTTCCTTCTCTCTCATGTTCTGATTTGTCAGTTTAAGTTTCAGTCTTTAATGCATGAGTTTGATAATTTATGCATGAATTTGTGATTCCTTTAAGTTGTAATTAAGCATTCAATTACGCAATTAGTCTAGATCCTATACAAATCACATATCGAGCTCAAAAGAACATTGGAAAGATAGCCACTCGTCGGTAGGACATCACAGCGATGATATCCCTCTCTCTGGCTAGGAGTTCATTTTCCTTTCGGCAAGACTTCTTAATCAGCACAAGGTCATGGTGAGCTCCCCTTGGTTATACCAATATCTCTTTTTCATTTGTGAACCTACCGCTATCGGCAAGACTTTAGCATATTGACAAGACGACATGGCGAAGTCCTCATTTTATTTTGGAGTCTCCCTGACATCCTCCTTATCCTCCGGGCTCGGGTTCCTCTTGCTTCGGTGTGACTTTCATAGTCGCCAAGACTTCTTGGACAAGATGCAAACCTTTTAGCGACCCTCTTCATGTCGGTGAGACTATAATGTTTCGGGGAGACCTTTCCCCAAACTTCTTTCTTCTTACTGAGCCCATTTCCTTTCAATGTGACTCTCTTACTTTTGGCCAAACATTATGCGGAATCCACAACCTTCTGCCAACCTCCATTTATTTCATTGAGACACCCTGGAGTCACCCAGACATTTCGCCGAGTGCCCTTTATTCTTTTGGAGTCTCCTCAATTTCCTTTATTTTGGCGTGACCTTCATGAGTTGGTGAGACATTACACCGAATCCCATATCCTTCCAAAATTTTGTTTCATTTTAGCTAGACCCTGTTGAATCGGCAAGAGATTATACCGATATTACTTCACATCAGTGAGACCTTTCCTCTTCACCGAGACCTTATATTGAGGTCTTCTTCTTTCTTCGAGTTGCTCACTAGTTGGCAAGACATTCCAAGGTCAGGGAGACATCACAACGACCCTTTTGTTTCTCACCGAGTCCATTCTGTCGACAAGAGTCATGGTGATGCCAGATTCCTTGGGCGAGCCCCTCTCTTGTGTTGGCAAGACTCCTGATGATACCACTTCTGCGTCACTGATATTTTCTCCTTTTGGCAAGAGATTAAGCCAAACTTAGAAACCTTTGGCGAGGGCTCCCTCATTTCGACGAGACACTTTGATTGTCTCCTCGAAGACACCCTTGTCGGCGAGACTGCACCCACTCGCTGAGACTTCTTGGTGATGTTATCCTACTTTGATGATACACGGACCCTTCCCCATCGGCAAGAATCCTAGCATTCGGTGAGAGCACATATCGAAGAGAACAACTCCCGCCGAAGTGTTAGACCCTTTTTGCTAGTTGGCGAGACTCCGTGGATTCACCAAGACTTCTTGGCGAGGAGAAAACCTTATGCTGATATATGAACCCTTTTGACAGTGGTCGGTGAGACATGGAGAGTTCGCCATGACCTCCAGTGATGATTTCTCTCGCCGATAGGAATTCCCCAGTCACTGAAACAATGAAAATCCTTCGTCGATAAGAATCTACATATGACTTCTGATCGTTGTGATCTCTCTGGGGTCTTGCCAATGGGAAACACAAATGCATATCGTCAGAATGCATTGGTAGTCGGCAAGACATTTGCAAGTTCTTGCTGAGTTTCTTCTTAGAGGAGAATTGTGACCAACTGGACTAAGGAATGAATTCCAACTGAGCCCCTTTTGCTAATATCATCATGCGTGTGATTTAATCCTACAAAACAAAGGTCTGCATCAGTCCCAAAGCATATGAAACATATTAAAATAAACCATTCTGTTGCTTATGATTATTTCATTTAATTTTCAGCAAGAAGAAAACCAACTCAAGCTGAGACAGAACTAGAATTAAATCAGATAGATCAAAAGTCAAAATTAGGAGGAAAACACAAGAATTCCAAAGAGGAAAGCAAGTAACCAGAAGCAGAGTAATCAAAAGAGAAAGGGGGACCCATTTTGATCCACATCAAAGTGGGGTGGTTATGCAAGGCATAACAAATGGTGACTCGACTGGGAAAATGGTTTAACCATTTTCATGAATTTGAAGGATTCAGCTACCTAGAACTCCTGTTTTATGAACACACAACTCCAGTTGGGTCAGTTATAACAAGCAAGGTAGAGATAGAATCTCAAATGTAAGTCAATCAATGGCTACCCCCTGAATCTTTATGTGTGTTCTTAATAGTGCATCATCCTTTCATAAAGTTTCTTCATCTTTTGAACAACAATGTGTAAGATTTGAGCTACATGAGTTGATTTCCTTCATACAATGATATCCTGGGCATTGCTCCGCTACCAGTCAGGCGTCTATAGCCTCGACGGAGATAATACCTCTAGTTCTCTCACAACATTTCTCTACTGCCAGCTAGGCATCCATAGCCCCGGTAGAGATACTGGAATCACCCATTCATATTGAATCCTCTTTTTCTTTTGATAATTCTTTTCTTTTTCTCTTAAAGTTTCAGATATTTTATTTAATTCTCCTTTTCTTTTCAATATGTCAGATGTTAAACATTTGATCTGGGTTGAAAACTACCATGGACCTCATAACAACACTTGGAAGTCATATTTTTTACTCAAATCTTACAACACTGTCACCCTAGGAAAAATACACTACTAGAAGAGGAGATGATTTTAATGATTTGTGACAGATTCAGGGGAGCTGATGAAGGATTTCTTACTTGTCACCTTGTTTTCAAAACTTTCCACAACTTTTATTGACAACAAGCATGAAACAACGAATTGAGGACAAAATCATCCGATCAGAAAACCTGAAAAAATATCTAAACCATTTCTCTCCTAATGACCAAAGTATGCTTCAGATAAAAACCCACAATTTTAAATGGAAAGGATGGATCAACCCCAAAGAACAAAACAAAACAAAGACCAAACAAAAAAGGAAATACAAAGGATAGAAGGGAAAAACAAACAAATAAGCAATAAACTATTTATAAGCAAAGAGTAAATTATCTACACAAGGAGCAGCAAATTATGGACAAGCAGAAACACATAAAGTATTTACAAAAATACAAATTATTTACAAATAGGAGACAAAATAAATTATTTACATAAAGAACAATGAATTACTTATATACAGAATAGAAATTAACAAGCTCTATGACTCAAAATAGTGCTTAAGGAATTGCCCATTAACAGACAAAGGAACAGGTTCTCCAGTTAGCCTACTCAGTCTGAAAGCATTTTCCCCTAGGATCTCAGCAATTTGATACGGGCCTAACCAGAGTTTGTCAAACTTTTGGTGATTGCCTTTCTTTTCGCCAGCCTTATCCCATAGCAACACTAGGTATGATATCCGAAAAGCCTTTATCTTGGCTCTTTTGTCAAACCAACGTTTGACAACAGCCTAGTGGTTGAAAAATTGTTGCAAAGCAGCATCTCTCTGTTCTTCTAATTTCAACAAAGTAGCCAATTTGATTTCTATCCTACTATCACTAGAGTAGAATTTCTACATGAATTCAAGGATAGGTATTTGCAGATGGATAGGAAAGACAAGCTCTTGGCCATATACCAGTTTGAATGGTAAGGTGTTTAAGGCAACCTTAATCCTATTTCTATATGCCCATAATGCGAATCTAAGCTGGGCATGCCAGTCTCTAGGGTTATGCTCTAATAGTTTCTTAATGACCCCTAAGAGATTCTTATTGGTTGACTCTGCAACTCCATTGCCTTGCGGATAATAATTTGAAGAATATTTCAAGACAATCTTGTGATCATATGCCTAGGAAATAAATTCAGCAAAAGAGAAGGCAAAGCCATTGTCACATACCATAGCAAAGGGTACCCCAAACCTTGTAGTGATGCACTCGGTGAGGAACTTGGTCACTACCTCTGTGGTGCTATTCTTATAGGGTATAGCCTCTGTCTCTTGTGCAATAATTAGTAGCAGTCAAGATAAACTTGTGCCCTATAGAAGAATTTGGGTTAATCACCCCAATAAAATCCAGTGCCCATTTGGAAAAGGGCCTTACCTCATAGATGGGCTGCAATGACATGGCTGCATGGCATTCCCTTGATGCAGAAATCTAACAGATGTGATATGTCCTCACATGCTGATGGGAATTTTTGAATACATAGGGCCAGTAATAACCAAATCGAAGGATCTGGTGTGCCAAAGAATCTGCAGACCCATGACTTGTGCCATGTTTCCCATGAAACTTATAGATCACATGTTTAGCCTCTTGATGATCAGGGCATCTCAGGTATACTCCTTCAAAATTCCTCTTGTATAGCGACCCTCCTTTGAGCATGTAATGAGAACTCTTCAGTCTTAGGGCTCTCCTTTGAGTGACATTCATTCCTTCTAGACATCGATTATTGAGCATAAAGCATAGGGTATCAGCATACCAAGGGTCATTAGAGAAAGACTGGGTCGTGTATTGCTGAAAGATGATGTTGTCGCCAGCGTTCGCCATGGACTGAGACAAGCTTGTACCCATAACTAGCTTCATAGGGTGTATCTCCAGATTGAATTCTTGCAGGATGGCCATCCATTTGCCTCTCCTTTCTCCCAGCTCACTCTGCATCAATAGGGACTTCACAGCTGCGTCAGGAACTACAGCGACGACCTAAATTTGGAGAATGTAATGTTAAAATTTCTTAACAGCCTGAACCAGTGCAAAATATTTCTTCTCCAGAGGTGGGTATTTGATTTCCGCATCTTTGAATGGAGAGCTCATGAAAGCAATCGGTCTCTCCTCTGCCTCCTCTTTGCGTTGAGTTAAAACAGCCGCGCATGAATGCTCAGAGGCAAAAGAGTAAATGTAGAATGGCCTAATGTAATCAGGGCTGGTAAGGACTGGCACTTTTGAGATGGATCATTTGACTTGTGAAAATGCGGCCTTTGCTTCATCCATCCACTCTATCTTGGCATCCTTTTTCATCATTTCATTCAAAGGCTTTACAATCTTTGCAAAGCCCATGATGAACTTCCTCACAAAGTTGATTTTCCCAAAGAAAGACCCCATTTCTTTCTTGCTTCCTAGCCTAGTGATTTTAAGAATGGACTCGACTCGGTCTAGATCAATTGATATTCCCCTTCCTAAAATTATATGTCCCAAAAGCTTGCCCTTTGAGACTCCATACTGGATGCATCATTCCAGAACCTTGGCCAAGTCAGCGGCATGGTTCAATCGGTCTTTGGAGAACACTGCCAAGTCATCTATGTAAACAATAATGCATTTACCAATTAGATCCTTGAAAGCTATGTCCATGGCACACTGGAAAGTGGCTCCAACATTTATCAGACTGAAAGGCATCCTTCTATATGCAAACATTCCCCACTTTGTAGTGAAAGTCATCTTCATCTTGTCTTCAAAGTTGACCATTACCTGATTGTATCCAGAGTAAACCATCCAAGAATGACATCATCTAAGCTCCATTGACATTCTGCAAGACTTCATCCAGAGAAGGAAGCAGGTAGTTATCCTTTTCTGAAGCCCTATTCAGGTTTCTAAAGTCAACACAGCCTAATCTCCCCACTTTTCTTCCGGACTGGGACTAAGTTAGCCACCCACGTTGAATGGCACACAGGGAAGATTATCCTTGCAGACAACAATTTTTGAACTTATTTATAAATCAATGGCTCATTCAGGGCATTGATAGGGCGTTGCTTCTATCGAAAGGGCTTAACCTTAGGCTTCAAGGGGATAGTGTGAGTCATAATAGAAGCATCAAATATCTGGAGGTCTTCATACCCCCAGGAAACCATAGCAATATCCTTTTTAAGCACCCTCAGTATGTCTTCTCTAATTGCTTCAGGGCAGGCCTTCCCTATATAGACATTCCTTTCAGGGCCAGCATCAGACAAGTTAACTATTTCATATTCGCCTCCCTTTTCTTCAGCTGATATTTTCTCTCGAGCCCTTGGATCTGAGTCAAAAATTCTCTCCAAGGCCACCATTCCCTTGGGAATGTTATTATTCTTTAAGTTAAGAACTCCCTCTATATCACATTCCCCAAGGCTCCAATCCCCTTGATCTTTGTTGGACTCATCAATAATTTTCCCCTCAAAAACATTTGAGCTTGCTAAGAAGGCCAGAATATGTCGATCATCATCAAAGACCTAAATTTTTTTGATATTTTCAGGAATAGCTGGAGTGGACATCAGTTCCACTGAGAATCTTTTGAATTTGGAGCCTTGCATAGGTTCCAAGGTGCTTGCAGTGATAGCCAATGAATCAGCTACATGATTGTCTTCTCTAGGGATCAAACTAATCCCAAAAGCATCGAAGTCCTCAATTAGGTTCCATACCCGATTTCTATATGCTGCCAGCCTTTTGTTGTGACATGTATATAGGCTGCGTACTTTCCTAATAACAATTTCTGAATCTCCCTTGACTATCAAGGTAGTGACCTTCTTCTTGTGTGCAAACATCAGTCCTCGAGCTAGGGCTTCATATTCAATTACATTATTAGTGCATCCAAATTGCAGCCTATAAGAAGCAAAGAAAACCTTCCCTTTCGGGTTGGTTAGTACAATTCCAACACCACAACCGGTTTTGGACTTGGACCCATCAAAGGTAAGGGTCCACAACTGATCCTAAGCAGGGGTTAATCCTTTTGTAGCTTTTGTAGGTATTTGGATAGGATTAACCAGAGGTGGGGCTCCTTGATCTTTTGCATCCGACTTTGGTACATTTGTAGGTGAAGGGGTGTTAAACAAACCTTGGGGCTACTCCTCATTAGTATACTAATTGGGGCATGTGTCTAGAGTAGGTTTGATCTAAGAAGGGATTTCTTTTGAAAGTATTGTATCCTTGATTAACATGGTTGCTTCCTTGGCCTCAAATGAGAAGCAGTCTGCAATGGTCTCAGGGTGACTTGTGCTAGCATCCTCAGCTTAGGAAACATGATTTAAAATATCCCTACAAGGTTGACAAGTCAATTCAGAATGAGTTTGATAATGTACCCTACACCAATTAGGGAGCAGGAGACTTTGCAGATCTATATCTGCCCCTAAGACCAGTTGGTCTTGTTGCAACTTTCTAATCAAGGCCTGTTGATTTTCATTAATCGTGGAGTTAGGGAGTTTTTGCATTGACATGTTAATAGAATGGAGAACCGAGAAGGTTATAATTTCTTCTCTTTTATAAACCTCCATCTCAGTCTCAAAGTAAGCCACCTCATTGGGACAATCATACTCAGTGATGATATGCTTGAGGTAAGGCTCACTTTCAATCCTAACCTGATTAGGAATCCCTTTCCATGATAGCCACATATGTGAAAAGTCAAGGGAAAGACATCCCCCTAAATTTTTCATCAAATCTCGACTTAGCAGCATACCATAGGTCTCTGGAATATCTACCACTTGAATATCTATGTTGGTTAGGATCCTAGGATCTGATCCTACTTGAACGTGTATGTTTCTTAATTCCCCTACCACATTAACCTCTGTTTTATCAAGTTGAATGAACTTCTTATTGGTTTGAATGGGGTTTAATACTAACTTCTTGCATATGAAAAATGGCATGACATTTCCTAAAGCCCCTGAGTCCAATAAGCAGTTATGTAGGTTCTTGCCAAAAATTCTTAAACTTAAAAGGAAAGGTGGAGTACCTACCTTGTTTTTGTATAAGGCTACATTCACATCCCTAGCAGGTGCCACCTTACTCTTTCCTTTTGAATTATCAGCTTGTTCTAGAGCTTTCAACACTATCTCCCTTTAAGCAGGGCACCACTTTAAAATGTCAAAATATGACAAAGAATTTTTATGTTTCTGCATCTCAGAAACAATGTCAAATTCTGTATTATAACTTGAATTACTTTTGAAAATAGTAGAGGAATTACCCTTGTTATGGAGGTCAGGCGCGCCTTTTGGTGGAGGAGGATTATTATCAGCACTTTGATTTGGAGGCACCATGAGATTGGGAGGCGCTGATGTAGTGAATGGACCCTTACCTTGGTTTCTCAGGAAGTGTCCTCCTTTTGTTTGAAAAGCCTAGGCATCATATGAATCTTCCTCTGGTTCATTCTCCTCTTGCCTTGGGAATAAAGACTCCTCCTCAAAGAGGTGATAAGTCATTGTTGTTTCTACTGAGTCACCTCCTTTATTGGAATTCCCCTGGAATGTGTGGGCATCTTCGTGTGCCATCTTGACAACTTTCTCCATTTGAGGGTAATTTACCTCAGAATGGGTCGTCGTATCATGTAGCCTACACCAGTTAGTCATGAAATTCAGGTCAGCCATGTTTGTAGTATGTGATCTCTCCTTATTTGCTTGATAGTTATGAGGAACTCCACCATTATTGGGCCCTGTGTTCCATTTCCTATTGTTATTTTTTCTCTGGTTGTACCCTCTGTTTTGGCTTTGATAACCTTTTTGGTTGTAGTTGTTGTTATTCTGATAAGTACCTTGGTTGCTGCTATTTTGATTGGGGTAGTTCCCTTGGTTTTGGGAAGGGTTCAACCGAAGCTGAGCCATGTCATTTGTAACTTGAGACAGTTTTTTCTTCAAGGTTTCTACCTCATTTGTAAGTTGGACTGTCCTTTCACTTTCAACAGCCTTAGCAATAAGTGGCTGATCAACATGACTTGGGGTTCCAACTTGGTTATGAAGACCCTGGACACCTTGAGGGACCTGTGGTTGTTGAAAAGGGTCAGGAGTCCTATTAGCATAGAATGGAATGGGAGGCTGAGTTTGCAATTCAGATATAGGCCCATAGTGGGAAAGAGACATTCCTGGGACAGTGTTAAATAGAGGAGTGGGGCTAGATATATGATACCCTAGTGAAGGAAAACCTCCTCCCAAACTTGGTTGAGAGTTAGTTTGTTGTTGCAGCTTAATAGCCAAATGATAAACTTTGGATAAGGAATCAATAGCAACTGGTTGATAAGTTCTTTACAGGAACAAACCTAGCAAAGGGTCTATAACCCTAAAGTAGGCCTAAATGGCATTGTTCTCGGTAACCAGATAGGGATCTTGTAATCTCCTATACATTTGTTGGAACCTAGTATTGAATAAAGGAAAAGATTCACCTGGTTCCTTCCTTATGGTTGCAAACTGATGATATAAAAGAGTTGGATCTACATAGACTCTGAACTGATTAATGAAGGCATTTTCCAAGTCTGTCCAAGTCAAAATGGAACCTTGAGGAAGATTAAGGTACCAATTGTATGCCATGTCCCCTAAAGAATAAGGGAACAACCTACAAACCACATCATGATGAGCTATTTAGGCTCTTGCACAGGCATACTTAAAAGCCTATATGTGTTCTTCAACACTCCTTGACTCCCTATGAATGTATTTAGGGTAAAATTTCTCAGGGTTCTTGGGCATATCATGGAAACCTCTAGGAATAGTCCCCAATGGAGAAGGATTATTCTGAAAGAACACCATTGGTGGGGGTGGTGGTGGTTGAGCCAGCTGTTGTATGGGTTGAATCAGCTATGATGACAATTGGGATGGATGTGATGGTGGATTGATAGGTATCCATTGGGGTATTGGTGAAAATCCTGGTGGAGTGAGTGGAACTGATAAAGGTTGTATGATGGTTGCCCCAGTCTTATGACTCTTGTGTCTTATTGGGGTCTTGAGTTCTATCAAAGGTGGTGGATTTTCAGCTAATTGAAGAACTCTGTTGGATTTCTCTAGGGATGAAAACCCATCTTTATCCAGCTTGCCCTTCTAGGCCCTCCTTCTAGCACCAGTTCCTGTTGATGGCGATTTTGGCACCACAACAATGCAAGCAGAATATTGCTATTATGCTTCTCCTAAAAGAGAAAGGAAACACATGGATGCCTTAGCTCCTAAGGTCTTTATAGTTGGGTCTCAATTGTGCTGATGTTACTCAGTGGTCAATGCAATAGTAATATTCAAGGGGCCTGCTGGTGTTGAGCTTTTGGATTGTTCTAAGATCAAGCATGAAATAAAACCTACTCTAATAGGGGTTTTTAAAGAAATATAAAAAGATAACTCAGATTTTTGAAACAGAAAAGAACAATAGTTCATCCAACCTTAACCAGACTTGTTAACTTCAAGGAATTTGTAAACCAAAATTGTAGAACAAAGTAAACTTGTGATTGACACACAACCTCTTTCATTCACAGTGCTAATTCACATAACAGATTTTAATTACCATTTTAAAAAAACACAAAATAATATTTCATTCCTTGAAGACTTCACAAATCAAATGATCAATTTAAGACAAATATCATTCTGGAACACAACATGAAGGATATTAAACTCTAATTGCTTCTACTGTTAGTAAAACAGATAAGCAATATTTACAAAGCTAGCACAATGACCAATGTACAGAGAATATGAGGCTCCAGATTGTTTCCAACTACACTAAGAGAACTTAGAAAATACATTAAGGTCTATACTGAAATCTAACTACTGAACAAAAAGACAAGAGAAGCTCTCATTACTAAGAATCAAGATGCAACTCTATCTCCTTCTGTTAACTGACTAACTCCTAATAGTTCTAACTCTAAATAGTTCTCAGTCTAAAAGTTCTCTAACCTTAGAAGTTTTAATATAGAAGTGCTAACCTTTACAAAGAGGCAAAAAAGCCTTATATACAGAATGTACCAACAAGAATGTGATGTCCCCTGCACTAGGGTTTACAAAATGTCTGCAGACTGTAGGAGAGTCGGCCCTCAGATCTTTCTGAGGAAAGTCAAAACTGCATTCAATGTGAAGCCCTGTTGTCCATGCTGATGAAGAATTTCTACCCTCAGGAGAAGCCTTTTTAGATCTTTTTGGTAGCTGCAGCATTAACTTTCCTGTCTTCGTGTCCACCTTCGAACTCTATTTGGGTCACCTTGAATGCTCAGAATATCTTCATTAATATTGATCTACCTCCTTGCCAATAGTCACCACAATTGTCCCTGTGAGTCACAGATCCTCTCTTCGGCCTCCTTTCTATTCTATACTTCTCTGTACGTTGACCATTTTCTGAAAGCACTGTCGAGTCTCTTGCAGATCTGAACACCATTGCCCCAATAGATTGATCCCTTAGTGATCTCAGAATGAATCCACCCTACTCACTTTCTGTTGATCTTCCCTTGCAGGAGTAGTCAATTGGTCAAAGGGACCGATGAGTCACTCTTTTGGCTCCTTCTGGTTGGTCAGGCATATGCCAAGCAAGCTTCTTAGGAGGTCAAAGGTGGTTTGATCAACATCACATGTCGGTGTGACACCATCGGTGTCTCCCCGATGTGATCCCATCCTTCAGTAGTCATCGGGGTAGCATGGGGCAGTTAGTGAGACCTTTCGGCAAGTTGTGGAAGTCATATCGAGCTCAAAAGAACATCGGCAAGATAGCCGCTTTTCGGTAGGACATCACAGCGATGATATCCCTCTCTCTAGATTGGAATTCATTTTCCTTTCACCAAGACTTCTTAATCAGCACAAGGTCATGGCGAGCTCCCCTTAGTTATACCGATATCTCTTTTTCATTTGTGAACCTACCGCTATCGGCAAGACTTTAGCGTATTGACAAGACCACATGGCGAAGTCCTTGTTTTCTTTTGGAGTCTCGCCGACATCCTCCTTATCCTCCAGGCTCAGGCTCCTCTTGCTTCGGTGTGACTTTCATAGTCATCGAAACTTCCTGGCAAAGATACAAACCTTTCAGCGAGCTTCTTCATGTTGGCGAGACTATAATGTTTCGGGGAGACCTTTCCCCAAACTTCTTTCTTCTTACCGAGCCCATTTCCTTTCGGTGTGACTCTCTTACTTTCATCCAAACATTATGCCGAAGCCACAACCTTCTGCTGACCTCCATTTCTTTCACTGAGACACCTTGGAGTCGCCCAGACATTTCACCGAGTGCCCTTTATTCTTATGGAGTCTCCCCGATTTTCTTTATTTCGGCTTGACCTTCATGAGTCGGTGAGACATTACACCGAATCCCATATCATTTGGCGATTTTGTTTCATGTCACAACCTCTATTTTATGGTTTGTATTTTAAAATGTTGGACTAAATTAATTGGTGGTGAAATAAAAGCGTAATGAATTAATTAAAAATTACTTATAGATTTATTTATTTCAAATAAATAATAACACTTGGTTAATTTAGAGTAATTATTTTTATTCCCAATCAAATGAACTTTATTTCTTTATTTGGAGTAATTAATTTAATCTGTCTCACTATTCATTGTGGTAAATTTCTTAGTTACAAATATTCTTTATTATTATCGAAGGTAAATAGTATGCATAAAAAAAAAAATTATTTTATATTCAAGATTCAATTATAGAAAAAAGTGAAGGGATAATTACTTCATATTCAAGAATCAGTTATGGGGAAGGGAAGGAGAAAAATCTCTTAAAAAGAAAGGAAACTAATCACTTCAAAGAGAGGAGGGTATGGGTTGATCACCTGGGGGGAGATGCCATTGTCAGGGAACGAACTGTAGACCTATTGTTAGGCCACACTCCTATGCTTTTTCTTACATGTTTTCTTATATATAATGAAACAAAAGTTCAACATTACATAAGGGATCTTCTCTTTAGTGCCACAGTTTGATACTCCCAATTAGGCTCCCTTTCAGCTTTGAAGTGTGAGCAGGGTAGAGAATACTTACTTCAAAATTGGATTGTTTTCAAGATGGTGGAACCTCTGCTAAGTTCGTGTGAGGGAGAACGTGCAAGTGTGGATAGAAAAGCTTTCTAGTGTCAGGTATGAACCTCTTCATTCTCCATGAACCTGAAAAGTCTGTATTATTGTATAAATTTTTAAATCTGTTATAAGCCTCTTTTGGGGTTCGAAGCTTTACTTAATAAGGTGAAAGAGTTTTTACTAATTTATTCATTATGTGGGTGGTATATAGGATAATCTTGAAGCCTGGGTGTAATAAATTTGAATGTGAATATGACATTTGCGCATAGCCTATCGATAACCATTTACGCCAAAAAGGCCATTTAACCGCATTCAAAAATGTAGAAACTTTGTGTTTTCCCTTACTACCAACGACTCTTCTCTGATAAGGAATCTTTGAGATACAGATGCTTATTTTATTAACAAATGCCCAGGGTAGAATAATGAAATAATTTAAAGAACAAGAAAGATGGATTTCAACATTATGGTCATCCTCAGACTTCACAAACATCCGCATATATGTTGTATGTGCAATGCCATCTGGAAATGAGTCTAGGTTCTTAACCCGTTCAACCTGCAATTTTCTCCAAGCCATTATTTCTAACCAATTTTAATGACCCAACGGGATGCAAGCCTGCCAATAGCATTGACATGTTTTCGACATAGCCTTTTTTTTCCCTCTGATAGAGTCTTCTTTTCATAAATTCTTTTGGTGGCATCCACATTTTTCCCACATGAATACCAAGGCTTTTGCAACTATATCTTTTGGAGATAATTTCTAACAAATATCAGCTAGTAAGACAGTGGACCCATATCTCATGTAGGAAACCTTCTAGCCTAACACTGTTGTTGCATTGCTTTCCTGCGCTGAAATGAAGGTAGTCATTGTGTTGGTTTCTCCTGAGCTTTGATGGTCAACTTCAACTCTGTGCTAAGACTAGTGCAGTCCCAAATTCTTAGAATGGGGGATTTTTCTCGTAATAGCAACATATGCAGAAGTCGGAGCAATTAGTATGAGAATTTGAATTTGTATGTTGTATAGCATCCTCTATTTATTGTGGGAGAAATCAAAGAGATTTATATTTTCAAGTTGTAGACAGATTTTTCTTATCTCAGATTTATCAATCTCATCACACGGCCTAATCTTGAATGGAAAATCTCTCTTGAAGTACCACACCTTCATCATTAAAGTTGGTATGTTACTTTTGGATAGACCTTCGTCAGGCCAACCTGAACCTTGGTATGTTGCTATTGTGTTATAGTAGTGTCTTTTATAATATAAACATAGCTAATGTTATTTCTTTTTTATCATTTTGCATCTTATTTCACTCTTCTTTGGACATTATCCAAAACAGTCTACGTGTTTCCTTAATCTGCAATAATTATTTACTTCATAGAGTAAGTGTATGTTATTTTCATTGTTCATACTAATGGAACTGAGGTTTTGAGTGTGAGTTAAATGATTCTTTAAAAGAATAACTTGAAATCTATATAGTTACATGCTATATTGAATTGGTTGTCAACTTTCCTATAATTAGCATACTATCATATTAGATGAGTATATTAGTTTGTTAGTTTGTGAACCAAGTTATCCATTATCTTGGCTGGGTGATTTCTTTCACATAAAGTATGCATGAGAAGAACAACCATGCAATTTGTATTGATTGAACCAAGTGCAGGTCATATACTTCTTGAAAACTCTCTTCCTAAAGTTTTGATAAAGCATTTGCCACTTTGGGTATCAATTTCTAGAGATGGTATTTCTAGTAGGGTATTCAATAGACTTCTACTCTAATTTTATATAAGGATTGATCTGCTTATCGAATGTTGGTAAGTTATTATTTCTCTCTTAGGATGTTTGAGTATTTGAGACAATACACCGAAGAGAATGAATCATTGTTCACTTTCATAGGGATATATCATTATACAATAGAGAAGTCTTGTTTATTTATGAATATGTAGAAAGGGTAATTTATTATGTTCTAAAGGAGTATTGAAGTATATATATTTTAATTAAAACTTTCAAAAAGGAAATTTAGGAATATTGTATATTGAATGTGTATAAAAAGGGAATTTATTACGTTTCTTTAAAAAAAGGAGTATAGAACTAATATTTCATCATTTTAGAATAAAATTGAGGAAACTTGTTATTCTATATCTCATATTTTGGAAGGTAAGTAGGAACCTTGTCTATTATTTTAGATCATTTAATAGTGTTACCTTCCATAAAGTATTTCTTATGAGTGATAGATTCTTACCGTCATTATGGTAATAGTAACCCACAGTACCTAACAACATGTCAATGTCAATCTTGTATTATGTATGATTTTGAGTAAACATTTGTGATAAAGATTTCATGATTCGAGTAAGTATTCAAGACAAGACCTATCACAGTCATGGAAGAGCTTAACACCATAGTTTTGGTGAGTTGCAATGTCATAACATGATCCTTCATCATTTTCTTTTAACTTATTTCATTTATTTTCAAGGTTTGATTACCAAAACGGGGTTTGACCAAGGCAAACCCCTATTCACTAACATTTTCTTGCAGGTCCAAGTTGTTGAGACATGGATGAGCAATCTTTTCTTGTGCTTACAACGTTAGATTGGTAAAATATGTGACACCTATAAGTCATTTGTTTAAGTAAAGATGATTCTCATTTATACTGAAAATTCGTTATCTGAGATTCTTTTGAAATACTTTACTTTAATGATATGCATGTTATTCCTATTGAAGAAGTGATTGAAAATATCTAATTAATCTTCTTTATTTCCACCCTCATACAATTATTTGGTTCTATTAAATTATTTTGATGATTGAGGATTACAAATAGTATGTGTGATATTCTGAACTGTTACATTTGGTATCAAAGCACTCAAGTTCAACACTCGGACCTTGAGTCTACTTTGCTTAGGTTGTATAGCATATGAACCTATTGTTTTGATTAGAAAACACAAGTTATGGGTCATAATTCTTTTGATCAATTGGTGATTCGTAGATGGTTGATTGAAACCAATTAGAAGCTTAGATGTAGTTTGACCATTTAAGAAATCTAGAGGTGTGAGGCCTCTTTGTCTTAGTCACATTTACATTTGAATCTCTTGTAATAGAAATGGTGAATTTTGGAATAAGACAAGATGAATAATATATGGTGTCTATTTGAAGTAAGTTGAATAGATCTATCGGAGTTGATATAGATAAGATATGGTGACAATCCATAAATGATGATGTGGCAATAAAAGTGAATTAATAAAAGAAGTATATTATGAAGAGAGATCTCTTTGATGACGTGAAGGATGAATGAGTTGATAAGATATAAGGGATGAAGAAAAGAAGAAATTCTTGACTAAAGGAAGAAGAACCTATGAAGTAATTATGGATAGATATTGGTTGAACCTTCTCAAGGGTAGGAAACCTAAGAAAGATGTTTTAAAGGCAAGAATGGTTGCATCAGTACTAGGTGTTGGGCGAGTTGATTGTTGAGCAACATTTTATTCTTATAAGTTTTGGGATCTAGATGAATCCTTGAGTTCATGTGTAAGTGCAAGGTTCTAATGTATTGAGAATCTTCATTGGTAATTCATGATAGAAGATGATTTGGTAAATAACTTGATCTATCAGTTAGACACAGAAGAAGTGATTGAGGTGATGAACCTCATATGCTTGATTGTTTTTAGTGAAAAGTACTTGTATGTACTATATGAGAATGATATTTGTGCAATAATTCACTTCTCATGCTCCATATGAATATGATGAATATCATAGAAAATTGTTACCTTAACTGTATTTATATCTATGCTGAAACAAGAATGATTCACTATACTAATATGAATAATGCATAGTTCATATCATTGTTGTTCTTGTGTGAGTGATGCACTAGAGTAAGTCATTGATCCCCTTGTATGAATTATGTACTTGAGTAATGATTTCATTCATAAATTGAGTGTGGGATATACTTTTTCTACTCATTGTGCATATTGGATCAAGTAATGATCACTATAAATGCACTACACTAATTTATGCATATTTCATCTTGTATGTGAGCAATGCACTTGTGTGAGAGAGGCACTTAGCATATTCATTTTATAAAACTTGAATGAGTAATGTACATTGTGTATGAGGAATGTTCCATGCTTGTGCAAGTGAGGCACTACAAGTAAATTTTGTATTCATACCTTGTGTTAGTTAGACACCAGAGGTTATGTATTTTTGTTTATTGTATCATTGAAATAGATGATTTGTAACACCCTTATTGGTGTATGTACATTGATAATGTTATATGAAACTTCTTTGAGCATTTATGGATAATTCATGGAATACATGTTATGGATGTACCTCTATCTCCTTACTTGAAAGTGTGGTGTGTGATAAATTTTAAGCTTACCTTCCGGGATAGGATTCCGAATGTGGATTAACAAAGAAGGTGATCTTCTTTTCCAAGGTCAACCAAATTTTCTTCTATATATGCTTTGGCCAAAGTGAGCTGTATCGTTCAAACAGACGGATAATGAATGCCTAGAATCTATTTATATATATATGTTTCTCTGCCACATCCTGTATGCAAGAAATATGTTCATTCTAGTATAAGAGTGTATATAAGGGATCAAGCATGCATCGAGATTTCCCTCCTGTCCTATTGTTAAAGGTTTCTAGGCGCCCATGTAGGGCCGGGTGTTCTTCGAGTTAGGAAGAATCTTGGGGAAGTGTTATGCTTCATGGTTGGGTGGGAAAGCACCTTAACCATGCTCTTGACCTTTAGCTTGCAGAAGACCATTGGGTTATGGTAGCTGAAGATGGAATAAATAATTTTTATTTTCTTTATGTGATTTTGAAACTAGATATGTATCCTTGTATGGATCACTATATGGTTTGTTGGTTAATTTATGTAATGCACCTCTCTTTGATGCACTCTTGTTGTTTTGGTAAAATGATAAAGGATTATATATAATGTAGACATGTCAAAATTACATCATGCATAATCATATTCCATTCATCAAATAAATCAGGACTTTATTTAAATCAAACCCAAATCATACTTCATCCTTTTCTGAATTAAATAAATCAAGTATTTAAGTCATAAAATTCAAAGCATCCTAATCATCATCCTAGCTAATTAATCCTGATTAAATCTAATGCTAATCTCACCCACTTGCATTCTCTAGATTTGGCCACTTGCACATGAAATTGCATTTAATTGATTTATCAAAATCTTTATTTTCAACTTGGCATAAAGGGAGAATATTCTCCAAGTTTGAATCTCCCCCCAAGTGGACATGTACACTCAACAGAGCATTTATGAGGCCTTACATGTCTCTTACATGTCCCCTTCCAAAGGTCAAACTCAGCATTTATTGCAAATTCAAATTCAAATTCTCCCTCTCATGGGCACTCTTCCCAAATCTTGCACAACCATTGGCCTATCATCATTTGACAAGTGTCCTTTCATTTGTCTAATCTTAGTCCCACATTGGTCCATTTTCAACACTCTTAGCATTTGAAAATCTATAAAATAGAGGCTTCATCTCTTATCAAATCCTTGACCATCTCTCCACAATCTTGCAAGGTCACTCTCTTCATTTGAGATTTGATCTTGTCCATTTCACTTCATCATATCCATCATCTACACAACTTGATGCAAGGTCTTTCTCTTTGAGATTTGATCTTGTCCATTTAGCATCTCCATATCCATAGCAATTTCATCACTAGCTTATCAATCAAGGATTGGGAAAGGGTCACTAGCACATGTGACACCAATCCACTATGGGATAGGTTTAATGTCATGTTTTTGTATGCTTTTATTTGGTTTCCCTTGTTTCATTTATGGCATGATTAACATGGATTTTTATTCCATAGGGATGTTGAAATGTTGTTTTATTTTAAACTAACCATTTGCAGATTTTGATGTCCACACATAATATACATTCATGGATATCTTTGTTATAAATTGAAATCTACTTTTCATTGTGAAAATTTAGTAACTAGTTGAATCAGTATTGAGTTCATGATGATCTACTAGGTTACTATTGAAATAAACTTGAACCTTTTCCATTAGCAATGATGACCTTTTTTTGAGAATTATCTTCCGTGATATAGCGTTGAAACCTTGTGTATTTTTTATGATCTTCAAATCTTTGATGTTCTTATCATATTGATGATCTTTGGTATGTTGATAAATTGTTGATCTTCTTCTCTTTCATGTTACTATCCAAGATGAGGATCTTGTTGGGATTGGTTTGACATTGTAAAATTGTTGGGACTTCTCTCTTTTTTTTATCATCATAAAAACAATTGTTCTGACATCTCGTGTAAGTAAGAATGTTGACAAAATGATCATTATTGTTATCTGTCTATTAGTAAATATCTTGGGATATAGAAAGGATTTGAATAAGATATAGCAAATTATATGAAAGAAATAAATTAGTTCCAACTTTTTATAAGGTAAATAGAGTGAATTGATAAAGCTATGACATGCTAACAATGTTTGCAAATGTATGAATGCTAGTCATAGGAATTTTTTTTTACAATTATGAACAATCAGGTGAGTGGAGAAGAAACATAATTGTCAGGTAGACTAATTTAACATTGAGGAAAATAAAATTAAAGAGGTATGGCATTTTATCTTTAGCTAAGTTGATCATCAGGATGATGATTCTTAAGGGGGAAAGGATGTCACAACCTCTATTTTATGGTTTGTATTTTATAATGTTGGACTAAATTAATTGGTGGTGAAATAAAAGCGTAATGAATTAATTATAAATTACTTATAGATTTATTTATTTCAAATAAATAATAACACTTGGTTAATTTAGAGTAATTATTTTTATTCCCAATTGAATGAAATTTATTTCTTTATTTGGAGTAATTAATTTAATCTGTCTCACTATTCATTGTGGTAAATTTCTTAGTTACAAATATTCTTTATTATTATCGAAGGTAAATAGTATGCATAAAAAAAGATATTATTTTATATTCAAGATTCAGTTATAGAAAAAGTGAAGGGATAATTACTTCATATTCAAGAATCCGTTATGGGGAAGGGAAGGAGAAAAATCTCTTAAAAAGAAAGGAAACTAATCACTTCAAAGAGAGGAGGGTATGGGTTGATCACCTGGGGGGAGATGCCATTGTCAGGGAACGAACTGTAGACCTATTGTTAGGCCACACTCCTATGCTTTTTCTTACATGTTTTCTTATATATAATGAAACAAAAGTTCAACATTACACAGGGGATCTACTCTTTAGTGCCACAATTCGATACTCCTGATTAGGCTCCCTTTCAGCTCTGAAGTGTGAGCAGGGTAGAGAATACTTACTTCAAAATTGGATTGTTTTCAAGATGGTGGAACCTCTGCTAAGTTCGTGTGAGGGAGAACGTGCAAGTGTGGATAGAAAAGCTTTCTAGTGTCAGGTATGAACCTCTTCATTCTCCATGAACCTGAAAAGTCTGTATTATTGTATAAATTTTTAAATCTGTTATAAGCCTCTTTTAGGGTTCGAAGCTTTACTTAATAAGGTGAAAGAGTGTTTACTAATTTATTCATTACGTGGGTGGTATATAGGATAATCTTGAAGCGTGGGTGTAATAAATTTGAATGTGAATATGACATTTGTGCATAGCCTATCGATAACCATTTACGCCAAAAAGGCCATTTAATTGC
Source organism: Sequoia sempervirens (assembly GCA_007258455.2). Classification (NCBI taxonomy): domain Eukaryota; kingdom Viridiplantae; phylum Streptophyta; class Pinopsida; order Cupressales; family Cupressaceae; genus Sequoia; species Sequoia sempervirens. Next base: position 41,853,595 of record VDFB02047144.1, read on the forward strand.
ATTCAAAAATGTAGAAACTTTGTGTTTTCCCTTACTACCAACGACTCTTCTCTGATAAGGAATCTTTGAGATACAAATGCTTCTTTTATTAACAAATGCCTAGGGTAGAATATTGAAATAATTTAAAGAACAAGAAAGATGGACTTCAACATTATGGTCATCCTCGGACTTCACAAACATCCGCATATACCTTGTATGTGCAATGCCATCTGGAAATGAGTCTAGGTTCTTAACCTGTTCAACCTGCAATTTTCTCCAAGCCATTATTTCTAACTAATTTTAATGACCCAATGGGATGCAAGCCTACCAATAGCATTGACATGTTTTCGACATACACTTTATTTGTTTTTCCCTCTGATAGAGTCTTCTTTTCATAAATTCTTTTGGTGGCATCCACATTTTTCCCACATGAATACCAAGGATTTTGCAACTATATCTTTTGGAGATAATTTCTAACAAATATCAGCTAGTAAGACAGTGGACCCATATCTCGTGTAGGAAACCTTTTAGCCTAACACCATTGTTGCATTGCTTTCCTACGCTGAAATGAAGGTAGTCATTGTGTTGGTTTCTCTTGAGCTTTGATGGTCAACTTCAACTCTGTGCTAAGACTAGTGCAGTCCCAAATTCTTAGAATGGGGGATTTTTCTCGTAATAGCAACATATGCAGAAGTCAGAGCAATTAGTATGAGAATATGAATTTGTACATTGTATAGCATCCTCTATTTATTGTGGGAGAAATCAAAGAGATTTATATTTTCAAGTTGTAGACGGATTTGTCTTATCTTAGATTTATCAATCTCACCACACGGCCTAATCTTGAATGGAAAATCTCTCTTGAAGTACCACACCTTCATCATTAAAGTTGGTATGTTACTTTTGGATAGACCTTCGTCAGGCCAACCTGAACCTTGGTATGTTGCTATTGTGTTATAGTAGTGTCTTTTATAATATAAACATAGCTAATGTTATTTATGTTTATCATTTTGCATCTTATTTCACTCTTCTTTGGAGATTATCCAGAACAGTCTATGTGTTTCCTTAATCTGCAATAATTATTTACTTCATAGAGTAAGTGTATGTTATTTTCATTGTTCATACTAATGGAACTGGGGTTTTGAGTGTGAGTTAAATGATTCTTTAAAAGAATAACTTGAAATCTGTATAGTTACATGCTATATTGAATTGGTTGTCAACTTTCCTATAATTAGCATACTATCACATCAGATGAGTATATTATTTTGTTAGTTTGTGAACCAAGTTATCCATTATCTTGGCTGGGTGATTTCTTTCACATAAAGTATGCATGAGAAGAACAACTATGAAATTTGTATTGATTGAACCAAGTGCAGGCCATATACTTCTTGAAAACTCTCTTCCTATTGTTTTGATAAAGCATTTTCCACTTTGGGTATCAATTTCTAGAGATGGTATTTCTAGTAGGGTATTCAATAGACTTCTACTCTAATTTTATATAAGGATTGATTTGCTTATCGAATGTTGGTAAGTTATTATTTCTCTCTTAGGATGTTTGAGTATTTGAGACAATACACCGAAGAGAATGAATCATTGTTCACTTTCATAGGGATATATCTTATTATACAATAGAGAAGTCTTGTTTATTTATGAATATGTAGAAAGGGAATTTATTATGTTCTAAAGGAGTATTGAAGTATATATATTTTAATTAAAACTTTCAAAAAGGAAATTTAGGAATATTGTATATTGAACGTGTATAAAAAGGGAATTTATTACGTTTCTTTAAAAAAAGGAGTATAGAACTAATATTTCATCATTTTAGAAGAAATTTGAGGAAACTTGTTATTCTATATCTCATATTTTGGAAGGTAAGTAGGAACCTTGTCTATTATTTTAGATAATTTAAGAGTGTTACCTTCCATAAAGTATTTCTTATGAGTGATAGATTCTTACCGTCATTGTGGTAATAGTAACCCACAGTGCCTAACAACATGTCAATGTCAATCTTGTATTATGTATGATTTTGAGTAAACATTTGTGATAAAGATTTCATGATTCGAGAAAATATTCAAGACAAGACCTATCACAGTCATGCAAGAGCTTAACACCATAGTTTTGGTGAGTTGCAATGTCATAACATGATCCTTCATCATTTTCTTTTAACTTATTTCATTTATTTTCAAGGTTTGATTACCAAAACGGGGTTTGACCAAGGCAAACCCCTATTCACTAACATTTTCTTGCAGGTCCAAGTTGTTGAGACATGGATGAGCAATCTTTTCTTGTGCTTACAACACTAGATTGGTAAAATATGTCACCTATAAGTTATTTATTTAAGTAAAGATGATTCTCATTTATACTGATAATTCGTTATCTAAGATTCTTTTGAAATACTTTAATTTAATGATATGCATGTTATTCCTATTGAATAAGTGATTGAAAATATCTAATTAATCTTCTTTATTTCTACCCTCATACAATTATTTGGTTCTATTAAATTATTTTGAAGATTGAGGATTACAAATAGTATGTGTGATATTCTAAACTGTTACATTTCATTTCAGCCAGACCCTGTTGAATCTTCAAGAGATTATACCAATATTACTTCACATCAACGAGACCTTTCCTCTTCGCTGAGACCTTATATCGAGGTCTTCTTCTTTCATCGAGTTGGTCACTAGTCGACAAGACATTCTGAGGTTGGGGAGACATCACAATGACCCTTTTGTTTCTCGCCGAGTCCATTTTGTCGACAAGAATCATGGCGATGCCAGATTCCTTTTGTGAGCCCCTCTCTGATGTCGGTAAGACTCCTGACGATACCACTTCCTCATTGCCAAGACTTTCTCCTTTCGGAAAGAGATTAAGCCAAACTTAGAAACCTTTGGCGAGGGCTCCCTCATGTCGGCAAGACATTTTGATTGTCTCCCCATAGACACCCTTGTTGGTGAGACTGCACCCACTCGTCGAGACTTCTTGGCGACATTATCCTACTTTGCTGATACATGGACCCTTCCCCTTCGACAAGACTCCTGGTGTTCAGTGAGAGCACATACCGAAGAGAACAACTCTAGTCGAAGTGTTAGACCCTTTTTTCTAGTCAGCGAGACTCCGTGGATTCACCGAGACTTCTTGGCAGGGAGAAAACCTTATGCTGATAAATGAACCCTTTTGATAGCAGTTGGTGAGACATGGAGAGTTTGCCATGAACTCACTCCGGTGATGATTTCTCTCGCCGATATGAATTACCCAGTCGCTAAAACAATGAAAATCCTTCGCTGATAAGAATCTACATGTGACTTCTGATCGTTGTGATCTCTCTGGGGTCTTGTCGATGGGCAACACAGACGTATATCATCAGAATGCACTGGTTGTCGGTAAGACATCTGCAAGGTCTTGCCGACTTTCTTCTTAAGGAGAATTGTGACCAACTGGATTAAAGAATGAATTACAACTGAGCCCCTTTTGCTAATATCATCATGTGTGTGATTTAATCTTGCAAAAAAAAGGTCTGCATCAGTCCCAACGCATATGAAACATATTAAAATAAACCATTATGTTGCTTATGATTATTTCATTTAATTTTCAGCAAGAAGAAAACCAACTCAAGTTGAGACAGAACCATAATTAAATCAAATAGATCAAAAGTCAAAATTAGGAGGAAAACACAAGAATTCCAAAGAGGAAAGCAAGTAACCAGAAGTAGAGTAATCAAAAGAGAAAGGGGGACCCATTTTGATCGACATCAAAGTGGGGTGGTTATGCAAGGCATAACAAATTCCTTAGGTATAAATAGTACCTTATGTAATTGCAAGGTTGAGACACATTTTCTCAACAATTTGTTTTCTATTCTTTGATTTTTTATTTTTTTTAGATACTTCTTAAATAATTCTTGGATAAACCTTGAATTACACCATGATGAATCACCTATTGCTAACAATAACAACTCATAACTTAATATTTATTATTTGTGAACATGATGGAGCTGAAATAACAAGAATATTTTATTTGATTATTTTGATTCTATTTATCTTGATCATTTATTCACTACAAAAGAAGGATGAGTTTTTCAATGATCACAAGTTTAATCTTATGGAAGATATTGGTAGAGGGAAGAATGAAACTATTGTATATCAATGAAGTTATGAGAGTAGAGATAGTATTGCATTGTAATGCATGAAAAGGAAGTACTATGAGACTATCAAATGAGAAATTGACCTTTTAAGCCAAGTAGATTCTCATGACAACATTATCAATTATTATCAATTTGCAAAAGACAAAAAATTATAGATCTTGCATGTTGGTATGTGGCGACTGATCATGCTATACTGTACACCCCGGCATGGATCTGGGGCCGAGCCAAGCCCTGGGCGGGGGTTTCTTGGGCAACAACCCCCGAGAAAATTTTTTCCTCCTACTTTTTCACATCGTCATTGAAAAAGGAAAAAAATTGACTTTATAAAACCCTAATTTGGAAGCTTCTAAGCTTGTTAAAATGGGTTTGGATAGGGGTTACAGTATGATGAAAAATATGATTATTTGCAAGATTGTAATAGGTTTTTTGCACTAGATAATAAAATCATTGGATGGCTGTAGTTTGGTGGATAGCCCAGATTGGGTGAACCACGTTAAATTCTCTGTGTTATAATTTATTCTATGTGTGTTTTAGTTTCTCTGTTTATTAATTAAATCTACATTTAATTTTTATATATCTACCTTCTAACCCCTAACAAGTGGTATCAAAGCGGGTTGTGTTTCGATTATCGTCTGTAGGAAGGTCTCACGGTTGAGTGAGAGTAATGGCAGATGAGGGTAAGAAGGTTGAGAAGTTTAATGGGAAGAACTATTAGTTATGGAAGATGCAGATGGAGCACTACCTTTATCAGAAAGATTTATGGCATCCATTGGAAGGGAAAACCAAGAAACCCTCAGCAATGTCTGATGAGGACTGAGATATTTTGGATAGAAAGGCTCTTGGTAGTATTCATTTATGCCTGACACAATCAGTGGCGTTCAATATTACAACAACAAAGACAACTCGAGATTTGATGGAAACCCTAGCGAATTTATATGAAAATCCTTCCGCTTTGAATAAGGTATTTCTTATGAAGCATTTATTTAATATGAAAATGGTAAAAGGTGGGTCAGTTATTGATCATTTAAATGAGTTTAATATGGTCACCAATCAATTAACTTCTGTAAAAGTAAACTTTGATGAAGAATTTAGGGCTCTTTTGATTATGTGTTCTTTTCCTGAAAGTTGGAATAGCTTGGTAATGGTTGTTAGCAATTATATTTCTGGTTCGAATACATTGAAATTTGATGATGTTGTTGGTGTTATTTTGAGCGAAGAAATTTGTAGGAAAGACTCAGGTGGAACATCCACATCAGGAAATTTTTTGAATGCAGAAAGCATGGGTAGAACAAAGGAGAAAGGAAACAATTCTAGAAATTATGGGAAGTCACAAGGAAAATCGAAGGATAGAAGGTCCCAATCTAGAGACAAGAGGGATTGCTAGTACTGTGGTAAGCTGGGTCATTCAAAGAAAGATTGCTGGTTTCAAAAAAATAAAGGAGACAAAAAGGAAGGAAGTAAAGAGGAAAATGTGGTAAGTAATAAATCTAATGAGGATGCTTTGATTCTTTCCTTTGATAATACTGATGATTCTAGGGTGTTAGATTCAGGGACTTCATTTCATGCTACCCCCCATAGAAGTTATTTTCTTGATTATGTCCAAGGAGATTTTGGGCTGGTTTATTTAGGAGATAATGAACCCTATCATATTGTTGGAAAGAGAAGAATTAAGATTAAGAACTATAGAATGGGAATCATCGGCTACTACATGAGGTAAGGCATGTTCCAAAGTTAAGCAAAAATTTAATTTCAGTAGGGCAACTAGATGATGAAGGTTGTGTTGTTACATTTAGTGATAAAAATTGGAAGGTCACAAAGGGTGTCTTAGTGGTAGCAAAAGGTGTGAAAGTAGGCACCTTATATCTTTGTATAGGTCATATTGTTCTTTCTACTTTAATTGTTACAGAAGAAGGTCAATATTCATGAACAGTTGTTGTAGTTCAGTAGGTAGAAGATCAAACAGTTGTTGTGGACTCTAAATCAACATTGTGGCATAATAGACTTGGGCATATGAGTGCAAAAGGTATTAAATTACTTCATTCAAAGAATTTTTTACCAGGTCTAAAATGTGTTAATATGGATTTCTGTGAAAGTTGTGTGTATGGAAAACAAAAGAGAGTAAGTTTTCTCAAAGATGTGAAGCAAAAGAAAGATGAGAAATTGGAGCTTGTGCATATAGATGTATGGGGACCAACTCAAGTATCTTCTCTTGGTGGCTCTCTGTATTATGTTACATTCATTGATGATGCAACTAGGAAGGTATGGATTTATTTCCTTAGGCATAAATCTAATGTATTTGAAACTTTTAAAAAATGGAGAAGCTTGGTTGAGAATGAGATGGGTAAAAAGCTAAAGTGTCTCAGATCTGATAATGGTGGTGAGTATTGCAGCAAAGAGTTTTAAGATTATTGTTCCTCTAATGGTATTCATAGGTAGAAATGATTCCAATGACTCCACAGGAAAATGGAGTGGCTGAGCACATGAATAGAACAATAATGGAGCATGCACGGACTATGAGATTGCATGTTGGGCTTCCTTTAAAAAATGTGGGTAGAGATTGTAAACACTATTATTTATTTAATTAATAGAGGTCCCTCTAATCCTTTGGGTTGTGATATTCCAGAGGAAGCATGGAAAGGTAAGAAGGTGAGTTATTCTTTTCTCACAACCTTCGATTGTGAAACATTTGCACATGTAGATTATGAAAATAGAACCAAGCTTGATAAAAATCAAAGAAATATATATTTGTTGGATATGGCATTGATGAATTTGGTTATAGGATTTGGGATTTTGAAAATCAAAAAATTGTGAGAAGCAGGGATGTCATATTCAATAAGAAAGTGTTGTACAAAGATCAGTTGTTGCAGCATGAGAAGAAAGAAAATGATTATGCAGTGTTGTATGATACTCCAAACAATGATGTTTCAGTGGTTCCTCATGTTCTGAAACAACAACAACAAATACCACAAACTCTAGTGAATGTTAGATGATCTTCAAGGATAAGTATACCTCCAGAACAATTCTCTCCCTCTTTGTATACTATTTTGTTAACTAATGCTAGTGAACCAGAATATTATGATGAAGCTATGTAGGTGGATACCAAGGTTCAGTGGGAGCATGGAATGGAAGAATAAATGGACTCCTTGCTGAAAAATCAGATTTGGGAAGTATGCAAGTTGCCTATAGGAAAAAAGGCTTTACCAAACAAATGGGTTTATAGGCTGAAAGAGGAGGACGAAGGTAAGAATAAATTTAAAGCCAAATTAGTTGTAAAGGGATTTGCACAAAAAAATGGTATTTATTTTGATGAGATTTTTTCTCCAATTGTTAAAATGACTTCTATTCGTATTGTTTTAAGTATTGTGGCTACTGAAGATTTGCATTTAGAATAGCTTGATGTTAAAACAACCTTTCTCCATGGTGATTTGGAAGAGGAAATATATATGGAACAACCACAAGGTAAGGAGAATTAAAGGTAAGGAGAAACTAGTGTGCAAATTGAAGAAAAGTTTATATGGCTTGAAGCAAGCACCTCGGCAATGGTACTTGAAATTTGATAGTTTTATGGCTAAGCAAGGCTATAGCAGGTGTAATTCTAACCATTGTGTTTATTTTAAGAGGTTGGATGATGACAGCTACATTATTTTATGTTTATATGTTGATGACATGCTTGTAGCGGGGTCTAACATGGATCACATAAGTGAGCTAAAACAACAGTTAGCAAAATATTTTGCTATCAAGGATTTGGGGGCAGCATAACAAATCCTTGGTATGAAAATTTGTAGAGATAGGAAAAATAGAAAATTGTTTTTGTCTCAGGCTGATTATGTTGAAAAGGTGTTGTAGAGATTTCATATGGAGAATGCAAAAGTTGTCAGTACATGTTTGCCTAGTCATGTTAAATTGACTAAGGATATGTGTCCAAAGACACAAGAGAAGGAAGAAAAAAATGTCCAAGGTACCATATGCTTCAGTTGTAGGAAGTTTAATGTATGCCATGGTATGCACGAGACCAGATATTGCACATGTCGTAGGATTTGTTAGCAGGTATTTGAGTCATCCTGAAGTTGAGCATTGGAATGCAATAAAATGGATTCTCAAGTACTTGAGAGGTACATCCAATAAATGTTTATGTTTTGGGGGCTCTAATACTATTTTAAAAGGCTATGTTGACTCATATTTGGTAGGGGATATAGATACTAGCTGGAGTACCACAGGTTATGTATTTATAGTTGGTGGGATATAAGTGATTTAGTTTTCTCGATTGCAAAAGGTGGTTGCTTTATCCACCACAGAGCCAAAGTATGTTGCTGCAATAGAGGCAGAAAAGGAGATGATATGGCTGCAACTTTTTATGGAAGAGTTGGTCAAACAACAAGTTGGAAATTACTTGTTTATAGACAGCCAAATTTTTATACATCTTGCAAAGAATTGTGCCTTGCATTCTAAAAAAAAACACATACAATTGAGATATCATTTCATTCAGTCAGTGTTGGAGGATGGATAGGTCAAGTTGGACAAGATACAAATTTCAATCTAGCGGATATGTTTACGAAGGCGGTGACAAGGGAGAAGCTGAGCTCCTCTTCAGCTTTGGTTGACCTTCAAGGTTGAATTTAGGTATACCAGAGTAGTAAGGTCCAAGGTACTTATTTCCAATGGGAGCTGTAAGTGCAACGGTGTCATCCAGGATCATTCTCCAAGTGGGAGATTGTGTTGGTGTGGAGCCTAATCAGTCTCCAAATGGGAGATTGTTGGTATGTGGTGACTGATCATGCTATATTGTACACCCTGGAAAATAAAAAATCAACAAAAAAGGAAAAAAAACTGACTTTATAGAACCCTAATTTGGAAGCTTCTAAGCTTGTTAAAATGGGTTCGGATGGGAGTTACAGTATGATAAAAAACTCGATTATTTGCAAGATTGTAATTGATTTTTTGCATTGGATAATAAAATCATTGGATGGCTGTGGTTTGGTGGATGTAGCCCGGATTGGGTGAACCATGTTAAATTCTCTGTGTTATAATTTCTTCTATGTGTGTTTTAGTTTCTTTGTTTATTAATTAAATCTGCATTTAATTGTTAGATATATACCTTCTAACCCCTAACATTGCATTGGAGGAATGCATTTTCAATTTGGAAGAATATATATATATATATATATATTCAACAAAGAAATATTTAAGATGAAATAGAAAATGAGGCAGAAAGAAAAAAATTACACTCTATCAAAGATTTATGTGAGAAAGAAGAAATAGAAGTGTCGACGAAGAAGAGAATTCCTACAAATCAAACTTTCAAATTGATGAGGTTAGTTGTAACATTGTTATTATTTTTATAATTATCATATGGTTTCTCTTAGGTTTGGTACTAGATTGAAATTTTTCTTTTTGTGCTATTTTTACAAGGTTTTCAACTTTTTAGCTTTCAAATAAAAGACACTAATTGAAATTTTTTCTCTGATGCAGAGACATCATACAAGTTCTTTCTTATATTCTTAAAAAAAATATTCATAGAGATTTTACACCTCAAATATTTTGTTGAAGTTTGAAAAATGATGATCTTTGTACATAAATTTATGACTTCAATATAAGTAGCCAAATCTAACCTAATTCAACTTTCAATTATAATACATTGGCCAAGTTTTTCATTATGTTCTTTAAAAATTATAATTATAATTATTTTTTATTATTTATATGAAAGACTCAAAATGAAACATTTTTAAAAAAAAACATAAATATTGATCTTTATTTTCTTTATTAGAGCTTAATTTTTAAGTAGGTCATAGTAGTTTTGTCAGCTATTAGTGTTTAACACATGTTCTTCTCATAGGTTTCATATTGAGAAAATAATACAATATACAAGGATCTTAGGTAAAACCAAGGGATAACTAGATAAAGACTGATGATGCTGAACTTTTTTATTGTGATTAGATTGAATTATTTATACCTAGATATCATTATAATTTCTTGTGTATGTAATTATTTTTAAGAAATACCAAAAACATAATATATTTATTATGATGATATCAAGATATTGATTTTATCGTAATTCATGGAAATTATGGATGGAGAGCACTTGAATAAATTAATGAAGGTAGATAAATTGCAATGATAAACACATTTAACTTTGGTGCCATTATTTTCTATTGTATTACTGGAGGTAAGCATTCATTTGGAAATCTTTCAAAATGTGAAAATAATATAAAAATGGTCATTATGATTCTATACACCAAAAATCAGTCAAGACAATTAATTAATTAAATACAAGTTATTTAATTAATGAACCCCTTTAATTCGTCTACTTATAAATAAATTCCAAATTTATTTATATAGTTCACACTCTTTTAATTCTTCAATCTAAAATCACATTCTTTTATTTTAATTAAATAAATAAATTCACATAGTTTATTTTATTTAATTAATATTCTTTTCATTAAATTTAAATCCCAAATTTGAATTTAAACACATGTCTCCAAGTTTTCCTCTTGCCACATCATCAAGTGTCACAATATGTCTAATATTTAAATTGAATTATCCTCAACCAATTCCAAAACAAAGTTTGGACACTTGGCTCTTTCACACATTTTATTCCCTTATACTTCGGTATGTTGCCCTTGGTCAAGGGAACATTATCCATGATTCTTTCTAACTTCTTCCAACTCCACCATTCATCTCTCATGCTGAACTCTTGACCATTGATTGCTGCCACATCACAAGATGCTTTGTAAATCCTATAAATACAAGCTCATTCTACAACATTTTGCATCACATCTTTGAGCAAACTTATTATGTAGAAATCACTTTAGAGCATTTTAGTATTTAGCAAGTTGCATTGTAGTATCATGTCTTAGTTTATAGCTGCATTTTAGTTATCATCTTAGCTTTCATACATCATTTCCACCATATCATTTAGCATCATTATCATAGCATAATCTTCATGTTATCACAACATTAACATCATAACATCATGAAATCAATCATGTAGTATATGCTTCATGTAAGAATTAGATTCTTGCATCTTACAACATCTCATTTCTTAGGTTGTCATCCAAACCAGTCATAGTGCATATACAAATCTAAGAGCACTAATGATTTAGAGGATCCTTGCGAATAGAGAACAATGGAATGATTTTAGAGAATTTTCTTTGTTTGCAATTAGATTAGTTTATGATTCAATTCTCTCATGTAATACGTTTCATTGCTTGTGTGATCTTGTTATTTACTTTACACATTTTACCTCACACATAAATTTGGCATCCACCATGGGGCCGCGCCCCATTTTTAATGTTTTTTGGAAAAATTGTTTTATATGTTAGACGTGAATTTCTTTTAGCATGAATGTGAGTTCTTTTGGTGCATCTGAAACATATTTTAGCGTATTTGGTTCCTGTTATGGTGCATCCAAAGGATCTTTTAGTGCATCCAACATCTGTTTCAATGCATACAGGGGGTTTTCTAGCACATTCGGTCTTTCTTTTAGTGCATTCAGTATTTGTTATAGTGCATAGAGTTGTTCTTTTAGTGCATCTAGCTTTTATTTTAGTGCATTGAATATTTATTTTAGAGCATAAGAATAATCTCTTAGCACATTGGATGATTGTTTTAGCACATCTGGGTAATTTTGCAAATTTTCAAAATTCTAAGAACTAATTGAGGTTTTCTATTTTACAGGTGCATAATACGCTAGTGAAAGACAATCTTATGCAACTACTGATGATGTATGCAAGGGATAGAGTTTTTATTGTCTTTTTTTGATTAAATTAGGAACCTAGCTTAATTAGAAGGTTAAAGAACCCCTTGTCTTTTGTGCTTGAAGTGATAGGCATATGCTCTCCCCTTGACTAGGTGACCAGAGTGTCAGAATCGCTATTTTATGCTTTGTTAACACCTTTAGAAGGCCCACCGTAGTGGGAAAAAGTACTCACCCTATGCGAACAACCTAAATGGGAACAACTAAAGCCAATTTTTTTGACCCACTATAATCAAAAGAGAATTCAGGGAAAGTTTGCAAGTCAATGGTTGTGTGCAAGATAACCATCCCTAAAGCCTTTGTTCTAAAGGTTGGGAGGTCTCCTAAGGGATTTTATCTATTGCCGCACCAAATGGAAACCCTTACTACGAACTTTAGTGTAGAAGCCAACTGAGTCAGTTTTTGAACGCTTTTAATATCACAGTGCAAGGGGAGGGAAGAATCTACCCCCAAGATACTCACCATATAACCATTAGGGATTACTGGCCAAAAGTGAAGGATTTGGCTTTGGTTAAAACCCGAGAAAGGAAAAAACATGGGTGCCCTCTAGGGGGTGACATGGCTATGTGAGATGACATGGTTTTAAGATGTGGACTGTGGTATTTTAAGTGACCTTTGAGAATAGAAAAGTGCTTGAATTTTCTTCTCTTGTGTTATACTTGTGGAAATCGAAAGAATCATACCAAATTCTTGAATACACACTCAATGTTTAGTGTCTAGGTGAAAACAATTGTTTGAAAACTTGTGTTTGAAGTCATAATTCAAGAAAATCATCCATTTGAGCACTTATTTCCCATAATTCACAAACTAGAAACCAAACAAAAAATTCATTATTCAGAAAAACATCCCCTGGAAACATCACATTCACAGATTCAAAGCCAAATAACTAGACAGATTTGCAAAAACATTGAACACTTCCAGATTAGCGCATCCATTCTCTATTTTGGTGCATACACTGATTTTTCTGGTGCATCTGAGAATTTGTTCAATGCATACATCCTCTATTTTAGTGCATACGTGGCTTTTTCTAGCACATCCATACCATATTTCAGTGCATTTGCAAGCTCTTTTAGCGCATTCAGCCACAAAATACCAGGTTAAAATCACATATTTAGGGGAATTCTAGCGCATCCTTGGCTTTTTCTAGCACATCTAGTTTTTTTTCCAATGCATCTTAGTCATTCTTTAGTGCATTGAGTCCAGATTTCAATGCATACAACATTTGTTCTAGCACATTTGATCTATCTTTTAGTGCATTGAGTCAATTTACCAGCACATCCAGTCTCTATTTCAACACATCCACTACATTTTCTAGCGTGTCTATGCAATCTTTTAGTGCATCTAGGCTCTATTTTAGTGCATCTAGTAAATGCAAAACTTGAGAGCTAAATTCATCCCTTGTTCCACAGTTTGAAATAGAATTCAGAATCTTTTCTAGCACAACATCATTCCTTAGGTACAACAAAGTCTTAAACTTGTTAAAACTAACATTTGCAAGTGGAATTCTTCAAATTAACCAAGATCTAACATCTCAAAGTGCCTAAATCATCAAAATTATCATATCCCTAATTGTTAAGCTAAGTTTCATCATCAATATTTGTCATCCTTTCATCATGAAACAAAGTTGTATAATCAAATTAAACTTCGTCTCATCAATAGAATTTTTCATTCTATTTGACTTAGTTTTCATCCTTTAGCACTCCTCCAAACAAAGAACAAAATTTTAGTTAAATTATAACACTTGTATGCCCGTTCAAACAAGATTACAAAAGTAGAAACTCAGGGAAAAAGAATTTGAAACTAAAAACACCATGGTTGAACCTGAAGAAAATCCATTTCATAATATCCACAACACTGATGGTGAGGAAATAATTGAGGAAGACATCCAACATGCTGAACAAGATCCAAATTTCCACAAGTTCCTACAAATTATTTTTGAAAGGGATGGGGAAAAATACTTCCTAATGCTGGCTAATCAAGGTATCAAATTTTCACTTAACTTTGATATTAATAAATTAAAAGAACCTCCTAAAAAGCCTGAAAATGATTCACAAAATACATAACAAGTAGTTTCCTTAACTCAACAAATGAAAAACCTCCAACAAAAAATTATTGACATGCAAAGAGGAAACTAGAAAAGATACTTGATACAAGATATTTTCCCATATCCTTTTGATCAAAGTGTAAACATGATTCCTCTTCCCAAACATTGTGAATTCCTAAAGTATGATAAATAAAATGGTAAAACCGATCCAATAGATCATGTGAGGGAATTTGGAACCATGAATCGTGAGTTTTCACATGAAGAGACTTACTTGATGAGATTGTTCCCACCAAGCCTAGGGGGACAATGTCTTGAATGGTTCTCCAAATTTGCACCACCAATTAAAACCTTTGAAGAGTTGGTTAACAAATTCATCACTCAGTACTCCTAAAACATCCAACATGATATAACAATGAAAGACCATTGCAACTTGAAGCAAAAAAAGGGAGAATCATTCCTCATATTTTTGCAAAAATGGAGAAGATTGTTTGCAAGATATTCCCATCCCATACCTGAAAAGGAAAATATGGAAATATTCATCGACAACCTAAATGAAAAGATGAGCTATAGATTGGAATTACAATGCTCACCTACCTTTGAGAAATTTATTGAAAATGAAATCAAAATTGAAGAAGCTTTGGTCAAAAGAGGAGTCATAAAAATTTACAACAAAAACAACTCAGCAAGCTCCTCTAACAATTATAAAAGCAATGATAAACCAAATTTTTGGCAAAGAAACAAGAATGTTGGTAAAAATGATGCTTCACCTGAAACACAAAATGCTAAACTAGTATTTAACTTAATAGCAGTTGCCACCAAGACCAACCAAAACAACAATCCAACCAACAATCAAAACAACAATCAAGGTAATATTGAATCTAAACCACCACCATATCGAACATCCTCAAATCAAAGAAGATTCACACCTTTGAGACAATAATTAGAATCAACATTAAAGGAGCTTCTTGCAGCCAAAGTTATAACATTACCAGAGGCAAGAAATTGGGAACCACAAGTTAAACCTTCATGGTGGAATAATACACATTATTGTGAATTTCACATAAACAAAGGACACAAGAAAAATGAATGCATGCAATTGAAACATTTGATACAAGACTTATAAAAATACCATATTTGTAGAAGGACCACAAACAAACAATGATCATGGAGCATTTAAGAATCTTTTACCAAAATATGAAAAAAGGGGAATCTTCTCCATCAAACACCAAAGGCAAGAATGTGAACTATGTTTATGATTCTACCATTCATTATATTGAGGTAGTTGAGAACCATAACAAGGACATCAAAATTGAGGTCCAAAGAAACATTGTTGCAGCTAAAAATCATCACCATGACATTAACATCAAATTAATGACATCATGCCAATAAATCTAATCACAAATGTTGCCACAAGTGACAATAAAATTAATGTAATTAAAATCAGAGAGAAACAAGATGACCAACCAGTCAACAAAATCACAAGAGGGAAAGCTAAAGTAACATTGAAATGAGCTGCCTCCTCTACATCCAAAGCAACTGTGGTCCTTGCAACTCAATATAACATAGTTGATCAGTTGTAGAAAATACCAACTCAAATATCCATACTAGAACTCCTCAAGATTTCACCAACTCACAAGGAAATTTTAGAACAAGCTCTAGTAGCCACCACGGTACCAAATAATCTAGAGGTTTTCCAATTTCAAGCTATGGTGGGACACTTGACCGCACCTCATTTCCTATCATTTTTTGAACATGATGATGTATCAATCAACCATCCACATAACGCTGCCCTCCACATTGAGGTTCTAATTCACAAACACCATGTCAAACATGTTCTAATAGATGGTGGAGCTGGCCTAAATATTTGTACTCTAAAACTCATATGTGCACTTGGATATTCAAAAAATGTTATTGACCCTAGAATTAAAATCACTATAAAAGCCTATGATGATGAAGAGAGATCCTCCCAAGGTCTAATTGTCTTACCAATTCAAGTGGGACTAGTCATCAAAGATATAGTCTGCCAAGTGTTAGACAAGGAGTTAACATACAACATACTCTTGGGACATCCTTGGATTCATGAGATGCAAGTAGTTCCCTCAACATATCATTAGTGTTTGAAATTTCCTTTCAATGGGCAAGAAATCACTATTTTAGCTGATTCCAATAACACCCAATATTGCAACACACTCAAAACAACCCAAGATACTTTTGTGCTACACAACAGGGAAGCTACAACTCCTAGTTCATCCAAAAATGAAAGACAAGTAAATTCCTTGTCAAAATGGGTTGAGAAAAAGAACCAATCAAAGGATAAGGGTATTAGTAATTCTACTATATCAAATAAGGAAAGTCAATCAAGTTCTTTATCAGATCAGCTTGAGGAAAATGTTTAATCTAAAGAAAAAGGCATTGGTGATTCTACTCCATCAGATCATGAAAGATAATTAAACTCCTTATCAAAATAGGTTGAAAAGGTTCAATTGAAAGACAAATGCATGGGGGAATACTCATTTGAGCAATCATTATGTCTTTCACAGCTGCTATCTTCTCCTAAGTCATATGGGAAGCCATCCACAACAAGACAACAATCCTCACAACCAACCACACTCTTTGATGGAAAGTTATTAAAAGCGGGCACCTTAGTGGATGAATCGGAAGATGAGGAGGTTTTGAATTGATTGTACAAGGATGAAGAAAAATCACAAGCATCAACCTCCAATGTACAAATAGAGCAATATGGCAAAGGGAAGACAATCCTGGAAAATATGGGATATGAGGGAAAAGGTCATGTTGGTAAAAGAAAAGAAGGCATCATAGAACCAATACAACCCATCACAATGAATTCAAAGGACAAAACAAGACTAGGATAAAGAGAAGAATCAAAAGAAGAAACCAAGTATCAAGTTGTTGAGAGAATCCTTCAATTGAGAGATAGTTCTAAAACGAATTCCAATGAATATGAATGGGATTCCCTCATTGAAGAGTCTTGTCATGATAAGGAAATTGATGTGATACAAAATTATACACTAACACATATGGAGGGACAAATCTCAAGTTCTAGACCACTTGAAATTGGATCACAACATATTGATGACTCAAGTGAAGATGATAAGACTTCTAGTGAGATAGATACTTCAGAAGAGAGTAACATCATATACCTCGATATTGCTATTGAACACATTGAAAACGTTGCCATCATGACACTCACCCCTTTTGACCTTAGCCAATCTGATGATTCCTTGCCATTGGTACACCATCATGACACTCACCCCTTTTGACCTTAGCCAATCTGATGATTCCTTGCCATTGGTACACCCTGAACTAATTGACTGGGACCAAACTGAGGTGCTTGACATACCTATCTTTCTGAATGATGATGCCATTGTGAATTTCCTTTGTTCTAAAAATATTGAAACATGTTCCATCATTGAATCTCATAACAAAGCTTCAGAGAAGGGAAGTGCCAAATCTCTTAGCTGCAAAATAATGAATATCAAAAATAGACCTAATGGTGAAAAACATTTAATGGCAATATTAGATCAAGAAGAAGTAAAAATAAAGAGCACATATGACAGTGAAAACCTCTTTGAGGCATCGAAAGATGGGAGATTTGACACTCTTCCCAAGCACTATCATGATAGATCTTCAATGTTGATTGAACCTACACAATCCATCAACATTGGCACAACTGAAGCAGTCAAGACTTTACATCTAGTAGCATCCATGACAGAGGAAGAGAAACCAAGCTTCTCTAAATTCTTTGAAGAAAGGAAAATAAATTTTGCTTAGTCCTACACTGGCATGCCAGGCATAGATCCAAATCTTATCATGCATCATTTATCACTACCACCTAGAGTAAAGGGATTGAATCAAAAGTTGAGAAAAATGCATCCCCATATCGCCCTCTTGGTGAAAGCTGAATTGAAGAAACTATTGGATGTCGGGTTTATCCATCTTATTGACTATGCTAAGTGGATATCAAATATTGTGCCAGTTTCAAAACCAGATAAAAGCATCAAGATACTTATGGATTTTAGGGATCTTAACAGGGCTTGTCCGAAAGATGACTTTCCTTTACCCAACATTGACATCATCGTAGACTTGACAATTGGACATGAAATGTTATCACTTATGGATGGATTTTCAGGTTACAATTAGATAAAGATAGCACCAAAAGACCAAGAGAAAATTGATTTCACATGTCCTTGGGGCACATTTTTTTGGAACATAATGCCTTTTGGGTTGAAGAATGTTGGGGCTACTTATCAATGTGTGATGACCACCATCTTCCACGACATGATGCACACCTTTATGGAAGACTATGTAGATGACTTACTGGAAAAATCATTCACTAGATAGGGACATCTGGAAATTATGGACAAAATATTCACCAAGTTGGAGAAATTCAAGGTGAGATTAAATCCCAAGAAATGTGTATTTGGCGTGACATCAACCAAACTTTTGGGATATATTGTATCAACTAAAGGCATTGAGGTGGATCCTGTGAAAGTAAAATCCATCATGGAGATGCCTCCTCCTAAGAATATCATCCAAATCAGATCCTTACAGGGATGATTCCAATCTATTAGGAGGTTCATCACACAACTTGCAGATAAAACTCATCCTTTCAATCACTTGCTACACAAGAATGTGTCTTTCAAATGGGATGAAAAGTGTGTAGCAACTTTTAATCAACTAAAATAGTATTTGATTTCACCACCTATACTAGTACTTCCAACTCAAGGAAAGTTATTATTACTTTACATAGCAACAACAAAGGTAGCTTTGGGTGCCCTACTGGCATAGGAAGACTTTATATGAAAGGAAAGGGCTATTTACTACATCAACAAAACATTGAATGGTTATGAGATCAACTACACATTTATTGAAAAAGATTTTCTAGCGGTAGTATTTTATACTCAACAACTAAGGAATTACATGCTGACTCACACCATCAAACTCATAGCTAAAATTGATCCATTGAAGTATCTACTCAACAAAGCTTCCTTGACAGGAAGACTAGCCAAGTGGGTAATGATATTGAGCGAGTTTGATATTCAGTATGTGGATAGGAAAGCAATAAAAGGTCAAGCCATAGAAGATCAGATAGAGGAAGAACCATTACAAGATGATCATCCCATGACTATTGAGCTTTCAAATACAGATGTTCTAACAATATCAACACAATAGTGGATGTTATACTTTGATGGCTCTTACACGCAACATGGATTAGATGCAGGAGTATTATTTGTCATCCCTCAAGGACACACCATTCCTAAGTCCTACAAGTTAATGTTTCCTTGTACTAACAATATAGCCCAATATGAGGCATTGATCATTGGAATCAAAGTAGCAGTCGAGTGGAAGATCACAGAGTTGCATGTCTATGGTGATTCCCAACTAGTCATAAACCAGGTGAATGATGATTACCAAAGAAAAGATGATAAATTGATGCCATATAAAACAATGGTTGATTATTTCAAAAAGTACTTTGTGGAGATAAAATTTGAGTAGATTCCAAGAGGCAATAACAAAGTTGTTGATGCTATGTCAACCATTTCCTCTCTTACAGATTCCTGATAAACGATCCCATTATGAGTTCGTGGTGGAACAACTGTTTAACCTCACCTATGGTAACCCTGAATCCCAAGTCATATACCATCTAGCCAAGGTTGATGCTTCTATCTATGGGAAAATATACACCTATCTAAAAGATAAACCCTTCCAGATTTATCCCAAAACCAAAAATAAAACTTTATTCGACAAGCATCTCGGCATGCCTTGATAGCCGATGTACTTTACCGATGAGGTCTTGATGGTACTCTCCTTAGGTGTCTTGAACATAATGAAGATAAAACTACTTTATACGAGGTTCATGAAGGTATTTGTGGCACACATTCAAGTGGTTTAACTCTCATTAAAAAACCTCCTACATTTGGGGTATTACTGGCCGAATATGGAGGAGTCATTTCAATATGTCAAGAAGTGCCAAAAATGTCAAATTCATGGAAACTTGATACATCCACCAGCACAATAACTACAACCATTCACATCAACATGGCCTTTTTGTCAATGGGGACTTGACCTCATAGGAAATATTCATCTGTCATCTTCCAATGGACACAATTTCACCATCACAGCCACAAAGTACTTTACAAAGTGGATTGAAGTTGTTCCTTTGACCACCATCATAGGAAAAAAAATTGCATACTTCATCCTAAATTATATCATCTATTGGTATGGCATCCCTCAAACCATACCTTGTGAAAGGTTTCATATCCAGCATCTATTTTCTACACCATATTACCCTCAAGGAAATGGCCATGTAGAGGCCTCAAACAAAACCATCCTGAAAATCCTAAAGAAAACTATCACCGATGTTGGATGTGACTAGCACGTTCAACTGAACCCTGCTTTGTGGGCTTACAGAACTAGTATCTATACCTTGATAGGAGCTATGCCCTATGCTCTAGTCTATGGATCAGAGGTTGTTCTACCTATTGACTTTGAGCTACCATCACTCTATGTGTCACTAAAGGGGATAATCTCAAATGAATATTATCAGGTGTCTAGGCTACAAGAGTTGGAATTTTTGGATGAGCATCATCAGCAAACAATTGATCACTTGAAAGCCTATTAGCAAAGGATATCATGAAGTTACAATCATAGAGTAAAACCAAGAACATTTCTAGTGGGTGACTTAGTCTTGGAAGAAAATCCCCATAATCAACAAAACAGAGAAAAGAAAGGAAAATTTGAACCAAATTGGCTAGGTCCCTTTGTCGTTGTATCAGTCTTTAGATCCACCTCAAGAAATTATACACCTGAATCATCCAGTGCATCAGTAAAAGTCCTCAAAAAAATTAAAAAAAAGGGAAAAAGAGAAAAAAAAATGAAAAATACAAAAAAAGTGAAAAACTAAAAAAATCATAAAATCATAAAATCTAAAAACATACAATTGAAAAAAGCAGTGAAAACCTAGAAACAGATGCTATTTGTGATAGGTTAGCTTTTCCATCTATTTGAGCATGTCGACCATTCACTTTCGCCATCAATCTACCTATCCTCAGAAAGCCTCATGTACATATCCTGGCATCATGGTCGTGTCTCACCCTAGACTAGGGGAAAAATCTTAAACTCACTAGGGGCAATAAACTTTAAGCTTAAACCAACAGACCAAAAATAGTAGGACAACACAACAAACACAATGATCATAGTACAACCCAACATTGAACATCAATCACCATCAGTAACATATCAACCATTCAAACCAAACAACCAAATCAATCGAATCAAAACAACCTTTAAATGGATGATGTTTTTCTAAATCATGGCTTTATCATGTTAGCATAAATGTTCAATTGTTGTACTTTGATTTTGTTATCATATCTCTAGAGCAACTTGATGATGTATTGAACTAGAGGAGATAGGAAGGAGTATGATTTTCTTTGTCTGTTGTCTATCAGTTGATCATTACTACTGTGCAAATTTTCATGAGATGTGCTCTACAAAGTATCAGTAATGACATTATGAATTTGCATAGGAATATGATTAGCTCTTGTTTTTTTATGCAAGAAATGCTTAGGTCATCTCGGTTTAATTATACCTAGATACTTGTGTTAACTTGCAATATCAAAAATCATGGAAGTAGTACTCAGGTCATCATGCCTAATTATACCATCGATGTTTGTACTCATTTTCAACAATTTAAAGGCTCAATGATGATAAAAAGTATGACAAATTAGCTGCTACGATGACAACCTTTGTATGTTAGATCAACATGGTTAAGTTAGATTGCATTCATGTTAGTGTTGCATCTGTATTTATGGGTTTTCCAAGGATGGAACAATTTCATGATGATGTTATCTTTATCATTAATGGGTTGAGTACACTTGACATTAACCAAAAACACATCAGTTGCATCATCATTTGTATACATTAGAAAGCATTATGATATCATATATACATTATCACATCATTCATCCATTCGTGCATTACATCATAATATCCACATCAGAAAACACAAAAAGATATGCATTGCATCTCACTTGCATAATCAACATCATTTCATCTATTATTAATGGATTAAGAAAATGGTCCATTAAGAAGATTGGAAGACATATCCAGTAGATTAAGATTTCCAAGAAGAAAAAGTTGTTGAAGAACATGACATGGTATAATGGTCCATTAAGAAGATTGAAAGACATATCTAGCAGAGTAAGATTTCCAAGAAGAAAAAGTTGTTGAGAAACATGATTGGTAAGCAGGTTTCCTTGTAAAGATATAATGCCATTGTTATGAACATCTAAAACCAGTAGTGAAGATAGATTTTCTAGGCTATATGGAATATAACCTATGAATTTTTTATTACTCAAATCCAAGATTGATAAAGGACTAACTGGATCAGCATAATCATCACATAAATATCACACATCATTTGCATAATCAAATCCATCTCACATAGCATAAAACATCATCCATAAAGCATATAGAATCATAAATCATGCGTTATCATATCATCATTGCATACATGACATAATCATCACATAAGCATCACATAATCATCATATAAACATCATAAATACATAGAACTATGCACCATCATACGATCATTCCATCCATCCATTTGCTCGTGCATTCACATTATCATACATTCATCCATTCATTGCATCATCTATTTGCATTAGAAAAGTACAAAAAAATAAAATGCATCACATTTCATTGGCATAATAAGATCCATCACATGTATCATATAGGCATCATTCATAAAGCATCATAGAATCATAATGCATGTTTCATCATTTGCATCTATATCATATCATACAATCATCATATAGAACATCACATAGCATATATAATAGAAATTAAATGCATCCATCATAGTCAACACATATAGACACATAGATCAATCATCATCATCGCTGCATATCATATATATCTCAAAATAATGTCAAGTGTACAAGGATATCCAAATATTGAGAGGTACATCATAAAAAATGGCAGTGAATCATCAATTCCTCAAATAAATCAGTGTATACATGTCCAAAATACATCAAGAATCATATATTGGATCTATGTCGTGCTCCCCCCAGACAGTGTTAGCATCACTGGACCAGTGCCTCCCCCACCAGATGGACCTGCACCAGGATCTCTCAGAAGTGGTTGTGTAACACCTCTGTTGGTAGTCCTAGTGTGAGTATGACTACCAAACTATGTGTAGCTCTCTCAATGCTTTGGTGGAACAACCTCATGATACTTTAGCCTATAAAACTCTACCTCCCTGGCAAAGCGTCGTACCTCTTGAAAGTAATTTTTCATACCTATGACCTCTACAACCCTTTGCTTGCTCAACCCGCTATCTTAGAGTGTCCCTCTCTTCCATGAGCGTGGCAACTTGTGCCTGTGTCTGAGCCCAAGCCTGGGTCTATGCCTACAATAGAGCATGTACCTGCTCCAACTGACCCTGCAATGTCTGCTCCTGCACCTGTAATGCAACTATCTGTGTCTATTGCTGCTGTGAGGGTAGTCAGATCTCTACATATTGTTGTGATGCAACTACCAAGGATCGCCTCTTCTGAGGCACTCTGAACTCTTGTACATCTATCATGGGCCCTCCACCACCATCTCCACCATCTTTGTCACCCCCATCTCCATCTTTGTCCCCGTCTCCCTCATCACTGCTCTCCACCTCCTCCTCCTCGTCATCTCCCCCATCTCTCCTCTATCTGTGTCCATGTACTATTTCCCTCTCCTCCTCATCTAATAATGGCACTAGCTCATTCAGACTCGAAATTCATGGGAATGGATGTAAGAAGAGGTACTATGCATACTCCTTGGATATCATAGCCTCAATAATCTCTAGATGAATATCCCAAATAATGGCCAATAGACCTTGGTACTCCTACACTATTGCATCGTATGATAAGCATGACCCCCACTATGTCAAGTCAATCCATCATCATGCACAATGGGCCACTCCCTGGGGCATGCCCTGTACCCGGCCATACTATCTCAGTACCCTCCTCAACAAAAATCTCTCAATGATAAACTGATTCCTCCTGATCAGGTACATAGACTAGCACAAAAATGGCATCTCAGTATCATCCTCTGACCATTGCTCACAATCAAGGTAGGGATACCATGTCACTATCTCTAGATCATCAAGCACTCTCCTCCAATACTCCAATTTTCCCAACTTAGGCTAAGCAATTGGACCTATCTATGCATGAACATATGGTCTCATGGTGGGTCACTGTCTGTCTGCAACTGGATGGGTGACCACTATATGCTCCCACACCCATATCTAAATTAATGTGACCCCTATTGGCAAACTAGCCCCTTAGAGGTAGACAACCTGGTGTAAATCATGGTACAAATGGGCAAGCATGCAACATCCCCATGCATATCTAGTACCCTGGGCGATCATGCTCTCAAGAATCCAGCCCCGTCCAACTGAAAGTCCCTTTGACCTGTAGTTAGGACAAATGAACCCTCCAATGAAACCAACAAGTACACATGGCGATGTAGCATAAGCATCAACCATCTCTCTCTAGGGAATCTCATAGTCGCATATCTGATCATCCTCAAATACTTTGTGAAGTGCATCAATCCCACCCTACTCAGTATAATCATATAATACTAGCTCTCCAACAACATGTATCCACAGAATTCGATAGACATCCTCTAGTGTCATTGTCATCCCACCGGTGGCTAAGTGAAAGGTGTTATGTTCACTATCCCACCTCTCTGCTAAAGTTGTCAATAGACCCTTGTTAATCCTAATCTAGGGCATATCTATCAAAGAGGACAATCCACATCATGCAATAATAGTTACCTTAGCTGACACCAAGTGGGGTATTAGATCCCACATCCTAGGGAAACGCTCTCGAATTTGCAAATTCGTCAAAGGCTCCTATCATCACAAAATATCACAAATTAGTAATCTTGTCAATCAATCAAAATCAATCAGCCTATCAATCTAATCAGCTCTAGTGAGACTTTGATCAAATCTCGTGAGCATCAATCTATCATTCAACCTCACCTATCATGAGGTTTATCAATTAGTCTATCATTCAACCTCACCTATCATGAGGTTTATCAATCAATCTATCATTCAACCTTTCCTATCATGAGGTTTATCAATCAATCTATCATTCAACCTCGCCTATCATGAGGTCAATCAATCAATCAAACTATCATTGATCCTTGCTTATCATGAGGTCAATTATTAGTATCAATCATTGAATCTAACCTATCATGAGATCAACAAACATCTAATCTATCATGATCATCAATCAATATCAAATCAACTACTGACGTGATAAAAAATCATCAAAATCAAGGAGCCTAATCTAAAATCTATCATTCTGATCTAAATTTCATCAATGTGCTAAAACAAACTTTCTATGAGCCAAAAACATGGATGCGATAAAGAATCCCATCAATGCACCATAATAGGTTTTCAATGCGCCGGACTATTGAATGCACCATCAAATTTGATCAATCTGCTAAACCCATTTGTCGATGCGCTAAATGAGTCTATGCGCTATAAAATTGATCTAATGCACTAAACTACATCACCTATGCGCTAGAACAGTTGTTGTATGCACTAAACATCTAACTCTAAGTGCTAAATCTATAGATGTGCTAAATCCCCCTATGACTGTGCTACAAAACTAACCCTAAGTGATAAACTATCAGATGTGCTATTATAGTCATTCAATGCGCTACATCAGTGCCTAGATGTGCTAGAAAATTTAAAGCCGAATTCAAACATGAAAAAAGGCATGAAAATTGAGATTCACAAATCACAAGGGAGGTTTTTAGGGTATGTATCAGAGGTCCATACGTTGTCAAGCAGTTGTGACATTTGACGCACTCAAATTGGTTTATGTGGTAGGGGATCACCATCTTGCCAAATTTTCTCAAATTGATCAATCACTCTCAATTTTCAAATTACAAATGCACAAATGAACTTTTAATCCACCTTTTTAACCTTTTAAAGGTTAATTAAGTGGGATTTTTTTTATGAGGTTGATTTATTTTATTTTCCAAAGGGGCTTAATTACTCATTTCATCACCTAGTGGCTTAAACATAAATTTTCAGGAGATAAATTTTTTCTAGATTATAAAATTTGGAAATCATCATCAAATCATTGAAAAACCATCAAAATTTCAAAAACTTCAAAAAATCCTAAAAATTCAAAAATTCATCAATTTATCTCCCGAGGGGGCATATATCTGTCATCACCTGAAAATCAGTGTCTGGGACATCAAAAATATTTTTTTTCGACATCAACAACAAATTATTCTTTGAAGCAATGTGTAAACACATTACTTCAAAGAGGGGCAAAATGTATACACCTAAAATCGGTCAAGACAATTAAATAATTAAATACAAGTTATTTAATTAATGAACCCATTTAATTCATCTACTTATAAATAAATTCCAAATTTATTTATAGTTCACACTTCTAATTCTTCAATCTAAAATCACATTCTTCTATTTTAATTAAATAAACAAATTCACATAGTTTGTTTTATTTAATTAATAATCTTTTCATTAAATTTAAATCCAAATTTGAATTTAAGCACATGTCTCCAACTTTTCCCCTTGCCACATCATCAAGTGTCACATGAATTTAAATATGTCTAATATTTAAATTGAATTATCCTCAACCAATTCCAAAATAAACTTTGGACACTTGGCTCTTTCACACATTTTATTCCCTCATACACTTGCTATGTTGCCCTTGGTCAAGGGAACATTCTCCATGATTCTTTCTAACTTCTTCCATCTCCATCATTCATCTCTCATGCTGAAATTTTGATCATTGATTGCTACCACATCACAAGATGCTTTGGAAATCCTATAAATACAAGCTCATTCTACAACATTTTGCATCACATCTTTGAGCAAACTTATTATGCAAAAATCACATTAGAGCATTTGAGCATTTAGAGCATTGTAGTATCATGTCTTAATTTATAGCTACATTTTAGTTATCATCTTAGCTTTCATACAACATTTCCACCATATCATTTAGCATCATTATCATAGCATAATCTTCATTTTATCACACCAACATTAATATCATAACATCATGGCATCAATCTCATAGTATATACTTCATGTAGGAATTATATTCTTGCATCTTACAACATCTCGTTTCTTAGGTTGTCATCCAAACCAGTCATAGTGCATATACAAATCTGAGAGCTTAGAGGATCCTTGAGAATAGAGAACAATGGAACAATTTTAGAGAATTTGCTTTGTTTGTAATTAGATTAGTTTATGATTCAATTCTCTCATGTAATATGTTTCATTGCTTGTGTGATCTTGTTATTTACTTTACACATTTTAGCTCACACAATGATATTTCTACCATCGATCATATTCCCAAAGCCCATAACCTTGTATATGAACTTTTGCATGCTTTTCAAAGGTAATTTCATGTTCACATTTTAGTGTGGATATGAGACAAATATCACAATTTTTTTTCTTTAAACATAGGTTCGTAAATTCATGCACTCTCAACAAGCCACCATTATGCAACACAACTACTAAGGTCTAACATTATTTGATAGGATTATATTGATCAACACACAATGTGTACTTTAATTAGTCATAGGTTCATATTGGATGACTCCCTTAGTCATGTTTTATTTCATAGTCGACTTTTAACTCTTACATTTGTTTTGAGGCAATCATGTGGTTAATAAGATCCTACCAAATAGCTTATCACTTAATTTAAATAATTGTACTTGATTTTTCCTAAGATGTCATCATTATCCCAACTTGAATAACCCAATTTATGTGTTGAATATTTGACCTTGGATAATTGATTTAAAATTTATGTTCATTTAAAATTTAGAACCTCGTTAACAATAATACTAGAATATACTTGTTTTACTTACACATAGGGATATATATTGATTCAACAATAATGCTTAAATATAACTTTTTTATTGTTTTATCAAATTACCCTGTCAAATATTTTTAATTGATTTGTCTTATTTTCCAACATTAAGAGAATAATATCTCACAAATTAATTTGGCATGGTCATTTAAGAATTTATATATTGAGACTTTCACCTTTAATGATTTCACTAGTATAATTTATGATTTTATTCAATATTTGGATTGAATATTAGATTTATCTCCATATGCTTTATGAAATAGCTCTCATGTAAGTTAGTTATTATAGATAAATTTACATAATCATTTACTTGTAATAGTTAATGAACAAATTATTAAATCCCCTTGTTATCACCTTTGACTAGATCAAAATACGGTTGAGAACATATCTTATTCCAATTATACCATTATAATTTGTCTTATATTCAAACTTAAATTCTTCAATCAATAAATTTTAGCATAGTTTACATTAAATTGAATAGGTATGATTAATTAAAATAACACTTTCCACTTGGAAATAAATTCCCTTCTACATTTAAATTTAGGGCTCATTTCAATCTGAAACTATAAAATTAATATTTATGTAAGTCAGTCTTCTAGATAATTTTAATTGAACACATTTAATCATAAATTCCTTATAGATGGAATGATTAAAGTCTTAAATTATTCATTAAAGTGTTGATAGCAACATTTTAAACCAATATAATTATTTTAAATTTATTCACAAACATTTATTCAAGGTCAATTTTTCAAGGTCAATTTGTTAGATTTAAATAAATTCTAAGACTTATTTCTTTTTGAACAAAAATAGAGAACTAAATTTAAATTCAGTAAACTTACAAAAAAATAGATAAAAGTTTATTTATTAAAGCCTCAAAAGTGACTTTGAGTTGTTACTTAAAGAAGGGGTCTAGTCTCATGGACCCCCACCATGAGTCAAATTGAAATTTAAATAAGATTAATTTAAGGTAATGGTAGATTTAAATTTAATGGAATGTGCATGATATCTCAAACCTTGGATGAGTTTTAATTCTAGCCTTTAAATTTTAGGGCAACCAAAAGAAATCCTAATCCATAAAATGTTTTTTTTTTAACTTTTCCTTTCATTTTCTCATTCTCATTCTTGTTTTTGTTGCAGGCTTGAAGGAAGATTGAAAATATGTCTTTTTTACTTGCAGGTTTCCATAAATCTTGCTTCCTTGCTTCTCCTTTCTCCCTATTCTCATTTTATATCTTCTTATAATTCTAACTTCTTCAATACTTGCAATTTTCCTATTTTCAATTCTATTTGTTTTCTTTTCCCTTGCAAATCACAAAGGTTTGTATTCTTTCTCAATGACAAAGAGGAAATCTAATACGTGTATTTTATTTGTTATGCATTTTGTATTTAAGAGAACATTTTTTATCATTTTGCCTATTTTGTGTGCAAATAACAGAAACCTAGATTCTCTTTGTGAGATGGAATTCCAGAGTATGAAGGGAATGGAATTTTTATTTTTATTTTTTAGAGCATATTATTTTAGTTTTTATTTTTAAAGACATGGTTCGTAAGCCTCTCAACAGGGTTGGGGAAGAGGGCGGCTCAAAATTTACCCAACGGATTTTTTTTTTCCGAGGTAATGTTTATTTATATCATCATTTTAATTTGAATGTTTAAGAATACTAAATTGAAAAGAAAACAGTATATATATATATATATATATATATTATTGAGGCCTTTGTTGGGCTACTGGACCAACCCTCCATGTGGAGGTCATGCCCCTATTGTGGGTAGCAACTCTCCCTACCCACAACCATGGGTGGGTTGGGTAAGCCGCCCCCAAGTCACCTTTATTTTTTTATTTGTTATTTTTAATTAAATTTAATTGTAATTTATTTATTCTATGAATAATTATTATATTATACATATAATATATTTTATTTATAATATAAATATAAAATATAGAATATTCTCATATGTGTTGTAATACCCCTCATGTTGCTGATACTCTTCAATACTCTTATGTGTTAGTTTTGTACTTGGTTGTGATGGTGATTAGTTCACCGGATTGGTTGTGTGTGGATTCATAGTTTGGTTGGTTTGTTGTACTTGACATTACTTATGATGTTTGATGATACATTATGTGGTGATTACATTATTTGGTTATGCTATGGTTTTCTTTAATAATATATATGGTGATGATGCGATTCTATACTACTATGGTTTCTGATGTGTTTTCTAGTGAGTCTTGGTGAAAGGATGGAGTGTCATAACTCGCTCATGAGTGCCCTGCTACCCCACGATTACCTTTCACAATATGTTTGCAATGGAGATTTACATGCTACTTGATGTTTGTTTCTATTCAGGATGCAGGTATAGGACACCAACTCCACCTGTTTGGCAGGTCTAAGCATGTCCCATAAACCCAACGGGTATGATGTTGAAAAGGGAGTTGATAAGGAAGTGTCCCCGTCCCAAGTCTGTCACCTCATTGTGAGTCCTTCGGTGTCGTGGTCTTGACCTTGTACTTGTTTCAGTATTGTTTGTTGTTGATTATTTATTTTATTTATGGATATTTGTTATTTAATTTATCTTTATTTTATATAGGATTAATTAATGTTATTTTGTTGATATGATTAATTATACTTAATTGTAATTCAGTTAAATGTTGGATTTAAATATTGTAAATTAAAATTTATTTAATTAATTAAAAGGTATTAATTAATTAATTTAAATAAATAATGTTTTATGATAATTGTAAATTATCTTTTTCAAAATATTAATATTATAAAATCTAATGATAATATCAGATAAATGTGAAAATAATGAATTTTTAATTAAATTTGTGAGATAAATGTGAGCTTTTAAAGCAAGAAAAAGGAACCAATGCATATTGTGGATTTTTGGAAAAGGAAGAGCTTTATTTATTTTTCTTTATATTTTATTATTGTGAGAGGAAGAAGTTTCTCTACACGGGAATGGTTTTTGGTTTTGTCTGGTAAAGAAGAAGTAGCAATGTTTGAAGAAAAATATGTGTGTGCTTATTTGTTAAAAAATGTTCTTTGCAAGGAAAAATATAATAGTGATCCAGAAGTTAGCTGAAAGAAGGGATTGGAGAAGGAACTGCAGAGGAAGTCTATTTTCGAAAGAGGAAGAAACGCTACCGTGTTTGGATTTGACATCAAACGAAGGACTCTAGGTTCTTTCTAATTTATTAATTCTTTTGTTTTTGATAGTTTTGTAAGGGAAATGAAAATCATGTCTGCCATACTCGAAATTGACATCTATGTTTGAAAGAAGGTTCTGTAGTTGAAAATTTGTTTGTGTCAAACTTTTAAATCTTCAATAGAAAACTATTGAGAAACCCTCTAATCTCTCTTCAACAAAACTTGTTATGAGATTCTTGATTGGAAAATAAAACAAATTTATTTTGGGGATTAAAATTGTATACCCAGATTTATCTTGTGTATGAAAAAAAACAACTGGACTGTTGTTCATATTATTTATTTTATATTTTGTGGGAATATATATATATATAAATATACATATACATATGTTTATATTATGTCTTCTAAAATATATATATATATATATATTGCAATAGAGAATAATTGTGTCCATTAAAAATAATAATTATAATATATATATATATATATATATATATATATATATATATATATATATATATATATATATATATATATATATATATATATATATATATATATATATATATATATATATATATATATATTTGGGGGGTGTTGGCTGACCCCCCAATTCTCTTTTCAGAACCACCACAAGTTGCACATAGCCAATAGCACTGGCGCAACCATGTGGGGGTTGTGGCCTCCCCACAGGGAGGTACGCAGTACCTTATGGGCTGCATTGGTTTTTATTAAAAGTTTTCTTTTAATTTCAATTTATTTTATTTTATTTATAATATATACATATTATATGTATATATATATTAATATATATGTGTATATATATATATTTATATATATATACATACATTCATATATATATACATATAGCTATAAATTTTAGTGAATCATATGGTTAATTTTATAATGTGATTTAAATGCATGATTTTTAATATATGCTTTATTTATATATACATATAAATGTATATATGTGTATACGCATAAAAGTGTATATATATATGCTAAACTCATGGAACAATTAGATAATGTTAAAATTTACAATGTTGGATATTTTTGTGTGATCAAATCAATTAGAAATAAACATTGTGGTTTAAATGTAGTTGAATGTTCTCAAGTGAATTAATTTATTTATTTCTTGGTGAAATTGTTTTGTAACGAAATATGTTATATTGTGTTGTTTGAATCTTAGCTTATTCTTGTACGTAATTGTTTACTCTTGAAATTTTTGTTGAGTCAATTATGGTTTTCTCTTAATTGTGATTATGTCTTGTGGGAAAAACCCTTAAGTTAGTTATCCTTCTATAGGAGCTTAAGTTACTTGTTAGGGACTTCCAAAGGCACAGGGAAATGATGTGTATTTATGATCTTTTAATTTGATATTTGTTCCTATTTTAGACTATAGTCGTGATCTTGAGTTTACATTTAGGGTTGTACTATTTTATGGGTGTATATTCATATGAATTTTGGCAAAATGGTTTTTCCTTGTGGTTGTTCTATTTTGTGGTTCAGTGTTCTTGTTGGTACAACGCCTTGTTATTGGACTTTATGTTTGGGTTTCTAGGGAGAGTGTCTCTACGTGGGCGCCGATGCATAAAGGGGTTGTTAGGATAACCCACATTAGAGTTAGAGTAATAAGTGAGAACTTAATTAATGAATTAGGGGGTGGGTAGTAAAACATTAACAAGATAATTATGGATGTCTCGTCCACCTGTTAGGGCTTTCATAGACTAAAGGTGGGATGAGAAGGTCATAGTTGGAAAGATCGTTACCTCGTCTCCATGAGAGGTTAATGGTTGCGCATGAGTCACCCTATGTGGTCAGCGCATAGAGAGGTTGTTAGGATAATCGTAGATGGGGGCAGTTCCTAGAGAAAGGCAGTCAGGATAACCCATGTAGGACTGTGCGATGACACTCTCCTGTAGCATTCCCTTGAGTTGTTTTTATTGCTAACCTCTAGAAGTGGTCTATTGATACATTTTTGACGAGGGAGCAAACCCGAGACACAGAAATAATGCACACAACTAGCAAACTTTCTTATTATTCAATAATGAAAAATCTTACATGCAGAGGATCACAAATCCTCAAGCTCTGTGATACATGCAAATTACAAACTTACAGAAAATTACCCAGATCCCCTTTCACAGCATGCGAACTTCTTTCCCCAAAAAGTTACCCAAAAATCAGAAACAAGCCCCTAAATAGACCCATTTCGGTTTGGAACTAAAAACAACCTTCGAGATAAGATTTTTTACGGTTTGGCGCCAAAATTACAATTTGAAATTCAAGTTAAATTCATAGTTGAAAATTAGCACATTTCTAAAATATGCACCAACTTCCGGCAGCCATAACTTTTAATCCGACCGTCGGATCTTCAATGATAATACCTTTTCGGAAAGCTCTCGAAAAGACGATTTTCCACAAAGTAGGCCTTTGGCGGACTACTTTGGCATTTTCGCAAATTTTCAGGCCCATCCGGGATCATTTGGTGCCTCAAACTGAGCTCGGAAGGTTTTTCAGGTCAAAAAGCAGAAATTGGAACTTGAATAACTTTCAAGTCATGAATGATCTTGACCTGATTCTTTCATCAGACTGTGTATTTTTCCATCCTGAACCTTCCCATAAATTTCTTTCTTCTTCAAATGCAAACACTAAAATAGCGATTGAGCAAGCAGAAAAGCAATTACGAAAGTTGGAAACTCTTGACCGGCGAAAGGGTATCGGAAATACAAAAACATCTACAAAAGAAAAAAACATGAGAACAAAATGGAAATCATCTTTTGTTGATACAAGATTGCCCTCACACCATTGGATGCTCATCAGACACCCAGGGTAATTTGAGAAGTGACCTCGTCACGTCTCAGATGGTTGAGGAAAACCCAAACGGTCAACCTCTACCTTAGACAACCAAGAAGAATCTTCCACATGCCTTCCTTTCCATTTTACCAAATACTCTTCATACTGCTTGTTTCTGGTACTCCTTCCCACACGGCTATCTAGGATTTCTTCAATCTCCTCCTTCTCTGAAGTAGGTGCTGGAATGCCAAACTGTTCCATTGTTGGTGTTTCCTCTGCCCCACCTTCATGATACTCTGTCAAATCTGAAATATTGAACACAGGGGAAATGTTGAATCCATCTGTCAACTCTAC
>VDFB02047144.1:41891034-41962967 GCA_007258455.2 Sequoia sempervirens
AAAAAATAAAATAAACTTAGTATTTTAGAAACTACATTCAATTTGCCACAGATTCTATTCTTACATATTTTTGAAATAATATAGATAACTTATTCAAATTTTTATGTCAAGTTGCCTAACTCCGATTTTTTGAATTTTCATTGCCACTTAAGGGCCTATTTTTTCCATGATGATCCTGCACATACCCCCCACTCAAATTATTACTTTTAACTAATGCAATATGGTGGGAAATATGTTAAAAATCCTCTGACTGATTTGAGGCATGAAGATTGAATGATTTTGAAGTGAATAATAGAATTTTGCTCTATTTTTTTGCAAAATTTGTGTGTTTTTAGAACTTGTCAAGCTCAGTACGGTTTTGTACGGAAGCTTTATGCCAAAAACACATTAGGATTAGTTATATCTATGTCTTATCTTTCATTTTATTCTTATTTGGCTTGATTTCATGACGAGGGAGCAAACCCGAGACACAAAAATAATGCACACAACTAGCAAACTTTCTTATTATTCAATAATGAAAAATCTTACATGCAGGGGATCACAAATCCTCGAGCTCTGTGATACATGCAAATTACAAACTTACAGAAAATTACCCAGATCCCCTTTCACAGCATGCGAACTTCTTTCCCCAAAAAGTTACCCAAAAATCAGAAACAAGCCCCTAAATAGACCCATTAAATAGACCCATTTCGGTTTGGAACTAAAAACAACCTTCGAGATAAGATTTTTGACGGTTTGGCGCCAAAATTACAATTTGAAATTCAAGTTAAATTCATAGTTGAAAATTAGCACATTTCTAAAATATGCACCAACTTCCGGCAGCCATAACTTTTAATCCGACCGTCGGATCTTCAATGATAATACCTTTTCGGAAAGCTCTCGAAAAGACGATTTTCTGCAAAGTAGGCCTTTGGCGGACTACTTTGGCGTTTTCGCAAATTTTCAGGCCCATCCGGGATCATTTGGTGCCTCAAACTGAGCTCGGAAGGTTTTTCAGGTCAAAAAGCAGAAATTGGAACTTGAATAACTTTCAAGTCATGAATGATCTTGACTTGATTCTTTCACCAGACTGTGTATTTTTCCATCCTAAACCTTCCCATAAATTTCGTCTTCCCACTACTTCAAATGCAAACTTGCTTTAAAATGCAGTTGAGCGAGAAAGCGTAAAAGCAATTCGAAAGTTGGAAACTCTTATTCGACGAAAAGGGTATCCAGAAATACAAAAACATCTACAAAAAGAAAACAACAGGAACAAAAATGGAAATCATCTTTTGGGTGATGCAAGATTGCCCTCACACCATTGGATGCTCCTGCATCAATTTTGGTGATTTATTGTTGTTATGTTTTGGGAGTGGTCTTTTGATATTATGTTTCCTTTGTGTTCTCTTGCTTTTCGTGTTTGGAGTTTAGTCTTGCATTTTTTGTTTGGATGTGCTTGGTTGGGGATCCTTCCTTATTTACTCCTAGCACAGGGGTGGTCGGGTAGAACATTCTACGCACCCCATTGGGTCCCCTGTGATGCAGTTGTACCATTCAGTGCAGAGTTTACAGATATAGTTTAATCTAGGGTTCATGTGTTATTAGATGTATATTTGTACTCCAGATGTATTTCATGTATTGATGTATCACTCCCACGTGTGTTGGGAAGACTTATGATGTAATTTTGTATATGTGTTCATTGAGATGTAGTAGCAGACTGATGTAATGTATTATCACACCATGTAAATCATTCTCGAACTTCAATTTGTAAATACTTTTAATGTTATGTTGTATCTGTGGAAATATGTACTCTATATTTCCATGTTTAATTTATTGTAATTTGCTTATATGGTTTTATATGGAATATTCCTATTACATTATTTTTTTTAATGAATGTTTAAATGGAGTTATGTGAATGAATGGGTTACGTTAGTAGAATTGGAAATTGCATGTATCAACTTTGTTATGGGCTAGATTGCGTAATGTAACCTCGTGTACCCTAAGGGACTTAGGTGTTTAATTTGTAATCATTAGTTATGTTAATTGCATTAGTAAAATTAGTGTCTATTCTTTATGTTTTAAAAAAAAAATTATTGTGTTTTAGTTGTCCTTTGGGGTTTGTGTGACGGGGTGTTACAACTTGGTATCAGAGCCAAGGTTGCTAATGTTGGGTTCTCTGGGTAGTTTGTGTCTATTAGGCAACCTTTGCATTAACTCTTGATCTCACATACCGCTAATTGATGTGCAGGATCATGCCTCGGGGTAGATATCATGGCCGAAGTGGTGGACATGGGGCCAACTGAAAAAGTCCATCACCACCGAATTCCCATAGTTCAGAGTGTGAGGAATGACAAAGTTCTCAAAATAATCCATCAGGTGGTGGTCAGAACCTGAAAGAACCAAGTTTAGATGGATGGTTGCAACATTTATTAGAGGAAATACTGGGTCGTTTAGGCCCTAGGCAAGTGGAAGAATAGAGGTTGGAAAGGGACAGGGAAAGGTTACCTAGACATGAGGAAATAACAACTGATCAAGATGCAGTAGTGGCAGGTCACATGAGAGACATATTGAGAGCACGACATCCCACATTTGATGCCTCTGGTGGGGGTCTTGAGGCAGATACGTGGTTGATTGACTTGGATAGATGCTTTGCTATGCATACCTATGGTAGTAATACTAGGGATAGGTGCCCCATTATGCACCTCAGAGGCTTTGCATCCAATTGGTGGTGGCTAGAGGAACAAAAATTACATATTGACATCAACATGGTGACTTGGGAATTGTTTATGGAGAGATTCAGGGCACGTTTCCTTTTTGATCACTGGAGGCAATGCAAATCAGATGAATTCCATGAGTTAAGATAGATGGCAATGTTTGTGGAGCAATATGAGCATCGTTTTTATGAGCTCAAATAGTATGCAGGGATTGGTAATGATTAGGCAATGCTTGTGCAACACTTTGTGATGGGCTTAAATGCTCGAATTAGTGGTGGTGTTAGAGTCTTCGAGCCAAAGACAATGGAGGTAGCTGTTGAGAAGGATTGTCTTGTAGAAGAAAATTCGGTAATGGCATTGGGAGGTCACATAGGAGTTTAGATTGACAGTGTTCCAGCATCAGGTTTTGGTTCTAGAGGTGGATAGCCTCAAGCTGTAGGGTCTTCCAAGAATTTTTAGGCACCCTCTAAGGGTGGTCCATAGCAGCAACAACAGTCACAGCCCAAACAGGACAAATCATAGTCTCAACAGGGAGATAGATCTCAGAGAAGGAAGAACCAAAGCTAGTAGTGAATTAGACCAGATTGTTTTGACCAGCCTGCACAAAGCACATAGTTAGCACCTTCACGAGGAAGTTTTTAGCAATTGATTGCACTATCTGGTGTTAGAGGATTTGGGTGAGGCACAGGTTGTTTCTCTTGTGGGAAACAGGGACATATTTCTAGACAGTGTCCACAAAGGAGCACTTCAAGTTTTAGTTAGAGACCAAGTGCTTCTGAGCCAACAGTGGGCGATACGGGTAGAGCACATTGGGTGTTTGCAGCAGTGGACAATCGTCAAGCAGAACATCAAGGCACTGTAATTGAGACATCAGGTGTGTTACATGGCACTAGTATTTCCATTTTGTTTGATTCCAGAGCATCTGAATCATTCATTTCCCCTTCAGTAGTAGAGCATTGTAGACTAGTGACAGTAAGGCAAGGTAATAAGTGGCAGGTTGAATTGGCCTCTGGGGCTAAGGTAGCAGTTGAGTCTCTAGTACAGGGTTGTAATTTGCAAATTGGGTCACTCATGACTATGGTGGACCTCTGAATCCTACCTCTTGGTTCTTATGATGTGGTTCTATGTATGGATTGGTTGAGTGCCCATCGTGCTATAATTAATTGTCGACGCAAGGTTGTGCATTGTGTTGATGATACGAGTAATGAGGTTGAGATCATTGGTGTTTAGAGACCTATCTCACTACGTTTGATCTCAGCCATGCAATTAAAAAGGTGCTTCAGACAGGGTTGTCAACTATTTGTCGTGTTTGCTAATGATTTGGACTCGGAAGAGAGTCAAGGTATTTCATTGGATGACTACCCTCTTCTTAAGGAATATTCTGATGTTTCTCCAAGTGAAATTCTAGGGATGCCACAAAGCGTGACATTGACTTCAGAATTGACCATGTCCCTAGAGTTGAGCCTATATCTCGGGCTCCATACCGAATGACAACACAAGAATTGTAGGAGCTCTGGTTGCAGTTGGAGGAACTTTTAGAAAAAGGATTCATCCATCCTAGTGTTTCTCCTTGGGGAGCACCAGTTATATTTGTGAAAAATAAGGACGGTTCGCTCAGATTATGTATTGATTATAGGCAACTTAACAAAGTAATGATCAAGAATCGGTATCCTTTGCCGAGAATTGATGACTTGTTCGATCAGATAAAAGGAGCTTAAGTTTTCTCCAAGATTGATCTTAAATATGGTTATCATCACTTACATATAGCCGATTTTGATATACATAAAACTGCATTTCACACTCGATACAGACATTATGAGTTCATTGTTATGTCGTTAGGGTTAACGAATGCACCATCAATTTTTATGTGCCTTATGAATGGAGTCTTCCAAACCTATTTGGATAAGTTTGTGCTTGTGTTTCTCAATGAAATCCTGGTTTACTCTAAATCAATGGAGGAGTATGAGGAACATCTGAGATAGGTATTGCAATGCTTGAGGGACAACCAACTGTTTGCCAATTTGGCTAAGTGTGAGTTCTACAAAATAGAAGTGAAATATTTGGGGCACATCATCTCAGGTGCAGGTATTGTAGTGGATCCATCAAAGATCCAAGCTATTATTGATTGGCCAGCACCCAAGAATGTGCCAGAGATTCATAGTTTCATGGGGTTAGCGGGCTACTATCGGCAGTTTGTATAGGTTTTTTCTAGGATCGCACATCCCATTACTTCCCTTTAGAGGAAAGGGGAGAAGTTCATTTGGTCTAATCAGTGCTAGACATCATTTGAGACCCTTAAGGATAGGTTGACTAGTGCACCAATATTGGCAGTGCCAGATCCTATTGGGGATTTCGTGGTGTGCACAGAGGCTTCCTTGGAGGGCTTAGGAGTTGTCTTGATGTAGGAAGGTCGTGTAATTGCTTATGAATCCCGCAAGCTCAAGGATCATGAGCTAAATTACCCCACACATGACTTAGAGTTAGCCATAATGGTTCATGCCCTTGTGAGATGGAGACATTTCTTATTGGGTCATAGGTTCGAGCTTCACAGTGATCATCGCAGTTTGCAATACATTTTTACACAGCTGAACTTGATGCCAGACAAAGGAGATGGATGGGATTCCTCTGTGAATATCATTTTGAGATCAAGTATGTTTAGGGAAAGGAAAATTTACTGGCGGATGCTTTGAGTCGGCGGAGAAATGAGATTTCTGTAGTGGCTCTTGAGGTTGATTTGAGGAGTCAGGTCCTTGCAGCACTTCCCACGGATAGCTGGTATAAGGAAGTGAAGGCTGAAATTGAATCAGGCAGATCTTTGGAAGGAAAGTTTGTTGGGTATTCACTTGAGTCTGATGGTCTTTTGAGGTATTTGGGTCGCATGTATGTGCCTTCTACTGAGGGTCTTTAGACTCTAATTATGACTGAGGCACATCGAGCTCCCTATTCTACTCTCCCAGGAGTTAAGAAGATGTATGCAGATCTTCGTACATTGTACTTTTGGGCTAGCATGAAGAGGGATATTGCTGATTTGGTACCTAGATGTTTGGAATGTCAAAGGGTCAAGACAGAACACCAACATCCCGCAGGTCTTTTATAGTAGCATCTCATTCTGGAATGGAAGTGGGACATAATTTCAATAGACTTTATTATGGGATTTCCTATGAATTCTCGATGACATGATGCTATCATGGTCATAGTTGACAGATTGAACAAGGTGGCACACTTCTCCACCATCTGATCATCTTACACTGCTTCTTCAGTTGCTAGAATCTTCATGGAAGATATTGTTCATCTGCATGGTATTCTACGGAGAATCATTTCTGATACGGACCTAGTGTTCACATATGCATTGTGGACATCATTGCAGCATGTCTTAGGAAATTAGCTAAATTTTAGTTCTACCTGCCATCCTAAAACAAATGGTCAGATAAAGAGGGTTAATCAAGTTCTTGAAGACATGCTTCATATGTACGTGATGGATCAACAATCATGTTGGGAGGATTATTTGCATCTGGTGGAGTTTTCCTACAACAATGGGTATCATAGCTTGATTGGTATGGCCCCCTTTCAGGCGCTATATGGTCATCCCTACAAGACCCCATTAAGTTGGGACTGTCTTGAGGATAGAGATCTCGTAGGTCCCGAAATGCTTTAGGACATGGAGCAACAGGTAGCTCGCATCGAAGATCATCTGGTCGCAACACAGGATAGACAGAAGAAATATGTTGATGCACATAGAGTTGACTGTTAGTTCTTTGTTGGTGATCAAGTCTTTCTGAGAGTGTGACCACAAAAGAGCCCAATTCATTATGGAAAGGGTTCCAAGCTTGCACCTCAATTTTTCAGACCATTTGAAGTTCTAGAAAGGATTGGCCCCATTGCTTATCTCCTAGAATTGTCACCCTGTCTATCGCAGATTCACAATATTTTCATGTTTCAGTTCTTAGGCCATATTATCCAGATGTTACTCACGTACTTGATTGGAATGCTCTACAGGTCAAGGATGAGTAGCTAGCACTCGAGCCCATGTTCATGCTACAACATCAAAGACTCTCCCTCAGGGGCAGAGATATTGAACAAGTGCAGGTTTAGTGGGACTCGAATGATGAGACTTCAACGACATGGGAGATGCATCTCGTATTAGAGAGGCTTACCCATATTTATTTAGTGGCTTCCAAGAGTAAGCCATGTTCTAAGGGGGGAGGATGTAATACCCCTCATGTTACTGATACTCTTCGATACTCTTATGTGTTAGTTTTGTACTTGGTTGTGATGGTGATTAGTTCACTGGATTGGTTGTGTGTGGATTCATAGTTTGGTTGGTTTTCTGCACTTGACATTACTTATGATGTTTAGTGATACATTATGTTGTGATTACATTATTTGGTTATGCTATGGTTTTCTTTAATAATATATATGGTGATGATGTGATTCTATACTGCTATGGTTTATGATGTGTTTGCTAATGAGTCTTGGTGAAAGGATGGAGTGGCATCACTCACTCATGAGTGCTCTGCTACCCCGTGATTACCTTTCATGGTGTGTCTACAATGGAGATTTACATACTACTTGACATTTGTTTCTATGCAGGATGCAGGTACAGGACACTGACTACACCTGTTTGATAGCTCTAAGCATGTCCCATAAACCCAATGGGTATGATGTTGAAAATGGAGTTGATAAGGAAGTGTCCCCATCCCAAGTCCGTCACCTCGTTGTGAGTCCTTCAGTGTCGTGGTCTTGACCTTGTCCTTGTTTCAGTATTGTTTGTTGCTGATTATTTATTTTATTTGTGGATAGTTGTTATTTAATTTATCTTTATTTTATATAGGATTAATTAATGTTAT
Organism: Sequoia sempervirens; assembly: GCA_007258455.2. Classification (NCBI taxonomy): domain Eukaryota; kingdom Viridiplantae; phylum Streptophyta; class Pinopsida; order Cupressales; family Cupressaceae; genus Sequoia; species Sequoia sempervirens. The sequence continues at coordinate 41,898,575 of VDFB02047144.1, forward strand.
TTTGTTGATATGATTAATTGTACGTAATTATAATTTAATTAAATGTTGGATTTAAATATTGTAAATTAAAAGTTATTTAATTAATTAAAAGGTATTAATAATGTTTTATGATAATTGTAAATTATCTTTTTCAAAATATTAATATTATAAAATCTAATGATAATATCATGTGAGGATAAATGTGAAAATAATGAATTTTTAATTAAATTTGTGAGATAAATGTGAGCTTTTAAAGCAAGAAAAAGGAACCAATGCATGTTGTAGATTATTGGAAAAGGAAGAGCTTTATTTATTTTTCTTTATTTTTATTATTGTGAGAGGAAGAAGTTTCTCTACATAGGAATGGTTTTTAGTTTTGTCTGGTAAAGAAGTAACAACGTTTGAAGAAAAATATGTGTGTGCTTCTCTGTTAAAAATTGTTCTTTGCAAGGAAAAATATAATATTGATCCAAAAGTTAGCTAAAAGAAGGGATTGGAGAAGGAACTGTAGAGAAAGTTTGTTTTTGAAAGAGGAAGAAGGGCTGCCATGTTTGGATTCGACATCAAATGAAGGACTCCAAGTTCTTTTTGATTTATTAATTCTTTTGTTTTTGATAGTTCTGTAAGGGAAATGAAAATCATGTCTGTCATACTCAAAATTGACATCTATGTTTGAAAGAAGGTTCTGTTGTTGAAAATTTGTTTGTGTCAAACTTTTAAATATTCAGTAGAAAACTATTGAGAAACCCTCATATCTCTCTTCAACAAAACTTGTTATGAAATTCTTGATTGGAAAAGAAAACAAATTTATTATGGGGATTAAAATTGTATGCCTAGATTTATCTTGTGTCTAAAAAAAAAAAATTGGACTGTTGTTCATATTATTTATTTTATATTTTGTGGGCATATATATATATACATATGTCTATATTATGTCTTTAAAAAAAAAATATTGCAACAGAGAATGGGTTTCTGGTGTGTCTATTAAAAATAATAATAATTAATATATATATATATATATATTTGGGGGGGGAGTAGTCGGTTGCCACTGTACCACCACAGGTTGTGCACAACAACTGATGGCTACTGGGCATAGCCGTGTGGGGGCTACGGCCTCCCCATAGGGAGGTACGTAGTACCTTACAGGCTGCGTTGGTTTTTATTAAATTTTTTTTTTAATTTCAATTTTATTTAATTTGTTTTTTTTATAATATATATATTATATGTAAATATATATGTATATATATTATATGTAAATATATATGTATATATATAGCTGTAAATTTTAGTGAATCATATGGTTAATTTTATAATGTGATTTAAATGCATGATTTTTAATATATGCTTTATTTATATAAACATATATATGTATATATGTATATACGTGTAAAAGCGTATATATATAGATGGTTATATATGCTAAATTCATGGAACAATTAGATAATGTTAAAATTTACAAGGTTGGATATTTTTGTGTGATCGAATCAATTAGAAATAAACCTTGTGGTTTAAATGTAGTTGAATGTTCTTGAGTGAATTAATTAATTTATTTCTAGGTGAAATTATTTTGTAACAAAATATTTTATATGGTATTGTTTGAATCTTAGCTTATTCGTGTACGTAATTGTTTACTCTTGAAATTTTCGTTGAGTCAATTATGGTTTTCTTTTAATTGGGATTATGTCTTGTGGGAAAAACCCTTAAGTTAGTTATCCTTCTATAGGAGCTTAAGTTACTTGTTAGGGACTTCCAGAGGCATGGGAAAATCATGTGTATTTATGATATTTTAATTTGATATTTGTCCCTATTTTAGACTATAGTCGTGATCTTCATTTTACATTTGGGGTTGTACTATTTTATGGGTGTATATTCATATGAATTTTGGCGAGATGGTTTTTCCTCATGGTTTTTCTATTTTGTGGTTCAATGTTTTTGTTGGTACAACCCCTTGGTATTGGACTTTATGTTTGGGTTTCTAGGGAGTGTGGCTCTATGTGGGCGCCAATGCACAAAGGGGCTGTCAGGATAACCCACGTTAGAGTTAGAGTAATAAGTGATAACCTAATTAATGAATTAAAGGGTGGGTAGTAAAACATTAACAAAATAATTATCGATGTCTCATCCACCTATTAGGGCTTTCACAGAGTAAAGGTGGGTTAAGAAGGCTGTGGTTGACAAGATCGTTGCCTCGTCTCCATGAGAGGTTAACGGTTATGTACGAGTCACCCTATGGGGCCAATGCCTAGAGAGGATGTAGTACCCCTCCATTTTTCTTATGTTTTCTGTTAGCATGTTTTCACTTTGATAGACCCTGGTACTTGGTTTTGATGTATTGATCGCTGACATGAGAGTGATGGTGGATTTATTTTGTGATATGATGATACATTGTATGGTGGTAATTATTTCTGACATGCTTTATGTTAGCATAGATGTTTACTTCTGAAGTTACTGCTATATATATGCTTATGGTAGAATTAATTGTTAATTATTTTTTCAGTTTGATGTGATATTGTATTGGTGAGGAGAACGGAGTTGCATCACTCTCTTGCGAGTGCCCTGTGATTTTTGCGATTTTCTCCTCACGGTGTGTTTGAATCATGGATTATATGTATATATATGTTATATGTTTGATTACAGGATTGCATGTACATGGCACCGACTCCACCTGGTTTCACAGGTCTGAGCATGTCCAAACTCAACGGTAATGTTATTGGGAGGTAGTAACGAGGTTTTTCCTAGTCTAGACTCAAACCCAATCACAGTATGTCGTTAGTTTAGGTCTAGTATTTTTAGTTGTTTCATCTGTGTTTGTCTTGATTATTTGTTATGGAGGGATTTATTTTGTGAATTTAATGGTAGGCTATTGTTCTTAATAATTTAATGTTTATTTAAATTAATTTTAAATATTGTAAATAAAAGCTTCATATTTAATTTAATTAATTAAATTAGTTTATTGGTAAAATAATTTAGTCATTGAGATTAAAATTATTTTATTAAATAAATTAATTAATTAATTAAAGTTACTTTTATTGTGAGAATAGATTAAATGTAAATTAAATGCTTTGTGGGAAATGGAATTTTAAACATATATAAAAATAAAGAAAAGAAATTTGATTTTTAAATTCTTTAATTCTGTTAAATGGAATAAATTCTTGATAATGGTGGGAAGAAAATATCCTTGAGTGGTTAGTAGATATTTTCTTGAAATTACCATGTGTGTTAGTTAAATTTAATGCAAAAATTCTTGTTAAGGATTTTCTGGGGAAAGAATATTGCCAAATCTGGAAAAACAAGAAAACACTTCACGGGAAAAGAAAGAAAAACAGTTCTGCTAAAGAAATTGGGAAATTTTGTGATTTCTTTTGGGTTTTGATTTAAAATTTCTGGAAGAAGTTCTCAAGTTGTTATTTGTTAGTAATTTGCATTCTTCTGGAAAGAGGAGATTTGAAAAGAGCTTTGGAAGTTGCATGCAACAGGAAAAGCTTTCCTTCAACAGTCAATTTTTTTCAAGCTACAAAAATACATGTTCTTTTCTATTTATTTAGTTAATTGTCTTTTGAAAAGATTGTCTGTATAAATAATTAATTTTGTAGAAGTTTTATTAAAATTTGTTTAATAAAAGATTGCCTGTAGAGGAAATTATTGTGTTTAAAGTTTATGTTCTTCTCGGTGAATTTTGTTAAAAATATTATGTAGAAATTTGTTACCTCTTTGTGAAAATTTTAAAACAAGATTTTATAGTAAAATTAGAGAGCAACCCAGAAGGTTTCTGTTAAACAATTGAAAAGTTTCAAAAGAAAATAGAAAAAACCTCTGTAGAATTGTAAGTGAAACTTACAAATTAGTTTGAGGAAATGGAAACTTCTGTGAAGAACTTTGATAAACATTATCTGTAGAAATTTTTTGGTAATTTGAATTGAAAATCCTCTGTTGTTGAAATTGAAGATCTTTGACAAAATTTGTATTAAATTGACGGTTTTCCCAATTTCTTGTAGAAAACTCTATGAGAATATTTGTTTGATTATTATATTCTTATTTTTTGATTATATATATATATATATATTTATATATATATGTATATAAATAATATATATACATATACTTATACAAATATATATATATATATATATATATATATATATATATGTAATTTCATTGTGCAAATGCTCTGTGAAATTTTATATTCTTTATATTGAAAATCCGTACATGATTTAAATCGTAGGGTTTCGGATTTTAGAGAAATAATGTTAAAATAAAAAAATGTTGGTTTTAAATTGGAGGGCCACAGGGGCTACCCCCACAGCCGCCCCCATGTAGGGCGATGGCTGTGGAGGCAGCTGACGCTGCCGTCACAGGCAGCGACGGCTACCAACATAGCCGCTACCCCATATGGGGTAGGCTGTGTGTGACGGCCATACAAAGTCGACCACTGTGTATATCTGCGGAATGCCCTAAAATTTGCTTGCCCTCTTTCAAGATATTTGTATTATATGCGATTTGTTTGAATTTCGCATGTTTGACTTATAAATTTTGATGTACTTTCTTATAGCGAATTTTGAATTATATATATATATATATGTATATATTTATTGTATTATTGAGAAAATAATTTTAGTATTAAAATAAGATCTCTTTTTAAAAATTAGATGCATGTAAAGTATGAGTTTAACTATTTTTAAAACAATAAGATTGAAAGAGAAAATTTGATATTTATTTTTATGTGAAATTGAGAAAATCAGAATTAGATTATATAATCCAATTTCTTTTATTGTTTGAGAAAAGAACTATAAATAAGTTGATTAATTTCATGCTTAATGCTACTGATTTGATTGGATTTAGTAAATCCTAATAATAGAATCTTATTTTTGCCTGAATTGATTCAAGTTGTTTTATATTTTAGTTGGGAAAATTGGGGTTATATGAGATTTCAAGTCTTCCAGACATAGTTTCTTTTTGAGGGAGTTATATCCTTAATGGTTTCATATTTTGAACAAACTAGGGTAGTGCACATGGTTTTGTATGGTTTTTAGACACCTAGTTCTATGAACAGGTTGTGATGTCCATTGTTATATGATTGGTTTTAGATGCTAGTTTATGTGCACCTTGTCTACCTTAGTTAGTGGAGTTAGTTTCCCTGTGTTATTATTAGGGGAGTGGCTCTTAATAAGGGTCGCAACGAAAAGTGGTGCCAGGGTAACTCATGTAGAGTTAGTTAATCAGTGAAAACTAAAACAAAACATTAGGTAGTCTAAAACCTTAAACTAGATTAATAAGCCTTACTTATAGACTCAAGGGCTAGTTCAATCTTGAGAATGAGTTGAGAAGGCCTAGAATGGAAAAGTTGATATCTTGTTATTTTAAAAGATATTCGATTCCGTGACAGAATGCATGTGGGGTCGAGTTTCGTAAGAGGTTACTAGAGTAACCCAAGATGGGGGCCAAAACCTAGGAAGAAACACCAGGGTAACCTATGCAACATTGTGATGACACTCCACCTATAATAACAATATCCTTGTGAACTTAGTATATTTGATCATTATGTTCTGGAAGCAATGTAACCAATAAGTTAAGCTTGTACTTGTATAGTTTGTCTATGGTTTTACTTGTGTCTAGGGTTTGTAGGTTATGTCTAGGGAACTTTTTTACTATCTCCTAGCATGGGGGGTGGACCTACGGGTACCACATGGTTGGGAGGAACGTGCACCTTACTCTGTTGGGTCCCCAGTTCTTGTTCGTGGCAACGAGTACTTCTTGGATGGAGAGCTCGTGAGAAAAAATGTACTTTCTTATTTGTATAAGTGGAAATTTTATATATGTATTACTCCTCTATTGTTAATGAGGTGGACTTTTGTAATATGTAATTGTAATTTTATATGACCTACCTCATTTGGAAAATGAGTATTGTAAATTTTACTTCAAATGCAATGTAAGAAAAGATCTTATTTGTTCTATATATCCTTAATGATGTAATTTAAATGTTATTCAATGTATGCTCTTAAGTTATGTGAATTAAATGTATGCCATGTTAAATAATTTTATCATTTATGGGATTTTCAAGTAGTGTTTCGTCGCGTTACTTAGGGAATGTTTGCAATTAGTAAAGTTAATGTTTACACTTTAAAAAAAATTTATTACAGTTTCGTTGTCAATGCAACATTCTTTAGGTTACAAGACGGGGCATTACAGATTGGTATCAGAGCCAAGGTTCTAACACTGGATGCTATGGGTAATTGTGAGCCCATTAGGTTGACCTAGATGTTAGACTATGTAGTATCTTTTTTTGTTAGCCTTGTTTGTTTTGTATCTGAGACTTGTTTCTTTTGTTTTATGTGTAGGATCATGCCTAGGCATCATACTAGAGGTCATGGTAGAGGTCGAGGTGGAAGCCGTGGGCTGAACCCTCAAGTTACTCCCCCTCAGAGCTCCCACGAGAGCGAACATGCCAAACAGTTGGGTCCTCAATTGGAACAAACAAGTGGGGAATAGACTTTGATTCATCCAGAGGTTGAGGGAGCTCAGTTGCGTCCCCTATTAAAAGAGGTACTTTCTATACTTGGTCTGAGGTAGGAAGTTGATCAGGAAGTGGTTAGGGAATGTGATAGATCTCCTAGGAGGATTGTTAGTACTGCAGAGCAGGATGCCATGGTTGTAGGACATATGAGGGATTTGTTGAGGGCATGCCCTCCTACATTTGATGGCATAGGTGGTGTTCTAGAGGCAGAGACCTGGTTATTAGACTTGGGTAGATGTTTTTCTATGCACCCATATGGTAGCAATACCTAAGCTAGATGCGCTATCATGCATCTAAGAGGTTTTTCCTCTACTTGGTGGTGTTTGGAGGAGCAGAAGCTCCATTTAGAGATTGGGTCAATTTCTTGGGAGATGTTCTTGGAAAGGTTTAGAGCACGTTTCTTATCTAAACATTGGAGGCAACGACGAGCTAATGAGTTTCACGATTTGTGTCAGATGGCTCTATCTGTTGAGCAGTATGAATGCAGATTTTATGAACTCAAACAATATGTTGGAATTGGAGATGATGAGGTGATGTTGGTACAAAATTTTATCAGGGGTTTGAATGCCCACATTAGTGGAGGAGTTAGAGTCTTCGAACCAAAGACTATGGAAGTTGCAGTTGAGAAAGCGTGCATTATGGAAGAGAATTTGACTCTAGCATTGGGTGGACATACAGGTGTCCAGATAGGTAGTGCACCTATAGCAGGTTTTGGTCCACGAGGTGGTTAGGTACAAACAAGAGGTTCCTCTAGGAACCAACAGACACCCACTAAGGGTGGACAGCAGTAGCAGTAGTGTACTCCTTAGAAGAATAATAATTCACAGCCTCAGCAGGGTAATAGTCCTTAGTCAGGAAAGAACTGCAACTGGTGGTGCAATAAGCGCAATCGACAAGATCAGCCAGCTCAGAGTGCACAATCTACTGCCAGTAAAGGTAGCTTTCAACAATCCAATGCACCTTCAGGTGACAGGGGACTTGGTAGGGGTATTGGTTTTTATTCGTGTGGTCAGTAGGGACACATTGCTAGGCAATGTCCTATGAGAGGTTCTCCAGGATTTGGGCCATGATCGACAGCTTCTGAGCCTACAGTTGGTGATGCAAGTCATTCTCATACAGTAATGTTGCAGTTAATAACCGCCAAGCCAATCATTAGAATATAGTGGTCGAGACTTTAGGTCAGTTACAAGGTGTTAGTGTTACTATTCTTTTTGATTCTGGAGCTACTGATTCCTTTATTTCACCTACCATTGTTGAGCGATGTGGTGTTGTGGCGGTAAAGCAAGGTGGTAAGTGGCAGGTAGAATTCGCCTCTAGGGTGAAAGTAGTGGTTGAGAACCTTGTATGTGATTGTGAATTAAGAATTGGTTCATTATGTACCTTAGTGGATCTTCATGTTACACCTTTAGGATCGTATGATATAGTTTTAGGTATGGATTGGTTAGAATCTCATCATGCTATAATTGACTATCAACTTAAGACAGTAAGTTGTATTAATGTCTTAGGTGCAAAAGTTGATATCATAGGTGTTCAAAGACCTATCTCTTTGTGGATGATCTCTGCTATGCAATTGAAGAGATTTCTTCGCCAGGGTTGTCAACTGCTTACAACAATAATTAATGATCTGGAGGAAGGAGAGAGTCGAGAGATATCTCTTGATGACCATCCTATTCTTAGGGAATTCGCTAATGTGTTTCCTGATGATATACCTAGTATGCCACTAAAACGAGATATTGATTTTAGAGTTGACTTAGTTCCTGGAGCAGAGCCAATATCACGAGCCCCATACAAAATGACTACTCAGGAATTAGAGGAGCTTCGTATCTAGTTGGAGGAACTTTTAGATAAGGGTTTTATTCATCTGAGTGTTTCTCCTTGGGGAGCACCTGTCATCTTCGTAAAGAAGAAGGACGGATCACTTAGATTGTGCATTGACTATCGTCAATTAAACAAAGTAACAATAAAGAATCAATATCCTTTACCCAGAATCGATGATCTTTTCGATCAGATCAAGGGAGCTAATGTGTTCTCTAAAATTGATTTGAAATTAGGTTACCATCAGTTATGCATTGCAAAAGCAGACATTCATAAAATAGCATTCTGAACTCACTATGGGCATTATGAATTCACAGTAGTACCATTTGGGTTAACGAATGCACCATCAGTTTTCATGAGTTTGATGAATGGTGTCTTTTGCACATACCTTGATCATTTTGTCCTTGTGTTTCTCGATGATATTTTGATCTATTCAAGAAATATGAAGGAGCATGAAGAGAATTTGAGATAGGTATTGCAGTGCTTAAGGGAGAATCAATTGTACGCAAACCTGAAGAAGTGTGATTTCTTCCAAGCTGAGGTGAAATACCTTGGTCATGTTATATCTGGAAAGGGTATTGTTGTGGATCCTTCGAAGATTCAATCTATTGTTGATTGGCTTGTGCCTCCCAATGTAGTTGAGGTTCATAGTTTTATGGGTCTAGCTGGATATTATAGATGGTTTGTTCAGGGGCTTTCTAGGATTGGGCACCCCATTACTTCTCTTCAGAGGAAAGGGAAGAAATTTTTCTGGACAGAGTAGTGTTAGTTGGCTTTTTAGACACTTAAAGAAAATTTGACTAATGTGCCTATATTAGTTGTTCTTGATCCTGCTAAGGATTTTGTTGTTTGCACTGATGCATCCTTGGAGGGTTTAGGAGCAGTACTGATGCAAGAAGGGTGTGTGATTGCTTATGAGTCTTGCAAACTCAAGGATCACAAACTAAATTATCCTACTCATGATTTGGGACTTGCTGTAGTTATTCATTCATTGGTTCGATGGAGGCATTTCTTATTGGGTCACCATTTCAAACTTCATACTGATCACCGTAGTTTACAATATATTTTTACGCAACCTAATTTGAATGCTAGACAGAGGTGGATGGAGTTCTTGTGTGAATATGATTTTGAGGTGAAATATGTTCAGGGAAAAGAGAACATAGTGGCTGACACTCTCAGTCGTCGTCGACATGAGATTTCTACTATTACTCTTGAAGTAGATTTGAAGAGCCAAATTTTAGCAGTACTTCCTACAAATAGATTGTATCAGGAGGTGAAGATGGAGATTGAATCAGGTAGATCTCTAGAGGGTTGATTTACAGGGTATTCTCTTGAACGAGATGGGTTATTGCATCATTTAGACCATATCTATGTACCACATTCAAAAGGTCTTCGCATGTTGATTATGACTGAGGCACATCAAGCTCCTTACTCATCTCATCTTGGTGTTAAGAAAATGCATGCAGATCTTCGACAGTTATATTTTTGGCCTGGTATGAAATGCGATAATGCTGATTTTGTATCAAGATGTCTTGAGTGCCAGAGAGTCAAAGCTGAGCATCAACATCCCACAGGATTACTGCAGCCACATCTCATTCCTGAATGAAAATGGGATATTATATCAGTTGATTTCATTGTTGGATTACCTTTGTCATCTCGTCGACATGATGCCATTATGGTAACTATTGATAGATTAACTGAGGTAGCACATTTTTCTCCAGTTTGATCATCTTATAATTCTTCATCTGTAGCTAGGATATTCATGGAGGACATTGTTATATTGCATGGAATTCCTCGTAGGATTATATCAGATAGAGATCATGTATTTACATCAACCCTATGGACTTCATTACAACATGCTCTTGGTACACAGTTGAACTTCAATTTAGTGTATCATCCTCAAATAGATGGTTAGACAAAAAAAGTTAATCAAATTATTGAGGATATGCTTAGAATGTATGTAATGGACCAACAATCACGTTGGGAGGATTATATGTACTTAGGGGAATTTTCTTACAATAATGGATATCAAAGTTCCATAGGTATGCCACCTTTTCAGGCATTATATGGACGTCCTTGTCAAACTCCATTGAGTTGGGATCGACTTGAGGATAGAGTGTTACTTGGACCCGAGATGCTTCAAGACATGGAGCAACAGGTTGATCGTATTAGAGAACATTTAATAGTAGCATAGGATAGACAAAAGAAGTATGTCGATGCACATAGAGTGGACCGCTAGTTTTCAGTTGGTGATAGAGTATTTCTTCGAGTGCGACTGCAAAAGAGTCCAATTAGTTATGGAAAAGGCTCTAAGCTTGTGCCTCAATTTGTTGGGCCATTTGAGATTCTAGAGAGGATTGGTCCTGTGGCGTATTGACTCGTCTTACCACCTAGTTTGTCACGTATTTATGATGTCTTTCATGTGTCTGTTCTTATACCTTATCATCCTGATATTTCTCATGTACTTGATTGGAATGCATTACAGGTAGAGGATGGGCAGCTGGCTTTGGAGCCTATGGGAATTCTTCAGTACCGAAAGCTCATTCTCAGGGGTCGAGATGTTGATCAAGTGAGGGTCCAATGGGATCCTAGTCATGAGGCATCTGCTACTTGGGAGGATGTGACATGCATGAGGGAGCTTTATCCCTATCTGTTCACAGGCTTTTAGGAGCAAGCCTGATCCTAGGAGGGGAGGATGTAGTACCCCTCCATTTCGCTTATGTTTTCTGTTAGCATGTTTTCACTTTCATAGACCCTGTTACTTGGTTACGATGTATTGATCGCTGACATGAGAGAAATGGTGGATTTATTTTGTGATGTGATGATACATTGTATGGTGGTAATTATTTCTGACATGCTTTATGTTAGCATAGATGTTTACTTCTGATGTTACTGCTATATATATGCTTATGGTAGAATTAATTGTTAATTATTTTGTTAGTTTGATGTGATATTGTATTGGTGAGGAGAACGGAGTTGCATCACTCGCTTGCAAGTGTCTTATGATTTCCGCGATTTTCTCCTCATGATGTGTTTGAATCATGGATTATATATATATATATATGTTATATGTTTGATTGCAGGATTGCAGGTACATGACACCGACTCCACCTATTTTCACAGGTCTGAGCTTGTCTAGACTCAATGGTAATGTTGATTGGAAGGTAGTAATGAGGTTTTTCCTAGTCTAGTCTCAAACCCAGTCACAGTATGTCGTTAGTTTAGGTCTAGTATTTTTAGTTGTTTCATCCGTGTTTGTCTTGATTATTTGTTATGGAGGGATTTACTTTGTGAATTTAATGGTAGGCTATATTGTTCTTAATAATTTAATGTTTATTTAAATTAATTTTAACTATTGTACATAAAAGTTTCATATTTTATTTAATTAAATAAATTAGTTTATTGGTAAAATAATTTAGTCATTGAGATTAAAATTATTTTATTAAATTAATTAATTAATTAATTAAAGTTACTTTTATTGTGAGAATAGATTAAATGTAAATTAAATGCTTTGTGGGAAATGGAATTTTAAATATGTATAAAAATAAAGAAAAGAAATTTGATTTTTGAATTCTTTAATTCTGTTAAATGGAATAAATTCTTGATAATGGTGGGAAGAAAATATTCTTGAGTGGTTAGTAGATATTTTTCTTGAAATTGCCATGTGTGTTAGTTAAATTTAATGCAAAAATTCCTGTTAAGGATTTTCTAGGGAAAGAATATTGCCAGATCTGGAAAAGAAAGAAAACACTTCACGGGAAAAGAAAGAAAAACAATTCTGCTGAAGAAATTGGGAAATTTTGTGATTTCTTTTGGGTTTTGATTTAAAATTTCTGGAAGAAGTTCTCAGGTTGTTATTTGTTAGTAATTTGCATTCTTCTAGAAAGAGGAGATTTGAAAAGAGCTTTGGAAGTTGCACACAACAGGAAAAGCTTTCCTTTAACAGTCAAATTTTTTCAAGCTACAACAATACAGGTTCTTTTCTATTTATTTAGTTAATTGTCTTTTGAAAAGATTGCCTATATAAATAATTAATTTTGTAGAATTTTTGTTAAAATTTGTTTAATAAAAGATTGCATGTAGAGGAAATTATTGTGTTTAAAGCTTCTGTTCTTCTCAGTGAATTTTGTTAAAAATATTATGTAGAAATTTGTTACCTCTTTGTGAAAATTTCAAAACAAGATTTTATAGTAAAATTAGAGAGCAACCCAGAAGGTCTCTGTTAAACAATTGAAAAGTTTCAAAAGAAAATAGAAGAAACCTCTGTAGAATTGTAAGTGAAACTTACGGATTAGTTTGAGGAAATGGAAACTTCTATGAAGAACTTTGATAAACATTACCTGTAAAAAATTTTTGGTAATTTGAATTGAAAATCCTCTATTGTTGAAATTGAAGATGTTTGACAAAATTTGTATTAAATTGATGGTTTTCCCAATTTCCTGTAGAAAACTCTATCAGAATATTTGTTTGATTATTATATTCTTATTTGTTGATTAAATATATATATATATATATGTATATAAATAATATATATACATATACTTATACAAATATATATATCTATATATATAAATGTAATTTCATTGTGAAATGCTCTGTGAAATTTTATATTCTTTATATTGAAAATTTGTACACGATTTAAATCACAGGGTTTTGGATTTTAGAGAAATAATGTTAAAATAAAAAAATGTTGGTTTTATATTGGGGGGCCGCAGGGGCTACCCCCACAACCGCCCCCATGTAGGGTGGCGACTGTCGAGGCAGCCGACGCTGCCCTCACAGGCAGCGATAGCTGCCAACATAGCCGCTACCCCATATGGGGTAGGCTATGTGTGACGGCCATACACAGTCGACGACTGTGTATATCTGCAAAATGCCCTAAAATTTGCTCGCCTTCTTTCAAGATATTTGTATTTTATGCAATTTGTTTGAATTTCACATGTTTCACTTATAAATTTTGATTTACTTTGTTATGGCGAATTTCAAATTTCTAAAATTAAAATTTTAATATATATATATGTGTGTGTGTGTGTGTGTATGTATATATATATTTATTGTATTATTGAGAAAATAATTTTAGTATTAAAATAAGATCTCTTTTTAAAAATTAGATACATGTAAAGTATGAGTTTAACTATTTTTAAAACAATAAAATTGAAAGAGAAAATTTGATATTTATTTTTATGTGAAATTGAGAAAATCATAATTAGATTAAATAATTCAATTTATTTTATTGTTTGAGAAAAGAACTATAAACAAGTTGATTAATTTAGTGCTTAATGCTCCCGATTTGATTGGATTTAGTAAATCCTAATATTAGAATCTTATTTTTGCCTAAATTGATTCAAGTTGTTTTATATTTTAGTTGGGCAAATTGGGGTTATATGATATTTCAAGTCTTCTAGACATTGTTTCTTTTTGAGGGAGTTATATCCTTAATGGTTTCATATTTTGAACAAACTAGGGTAGTGCACATGGGTTTGTATGGTTTTTAGACACCTGGTTCTATGAATAGGTTGTGATTTCCATTGTTATATGATTGGTTTTAGATGCTAGTTTATGTGCACCTTGTCTACCTTAGTTAGTGGAGTTAGTTTCCCTGTGTTATTATTAGGGGAGTGGCTCTTAATGAGGGATGGCACACAAAGTGGTGCTAGGGTAACTCATGTAGAGTTAGTTAATCAGTGAAAACTAAAACAACACATTAGGTAGTCAAACACCTTAAACTAGATTAATAAGCCTCACTTATAGACTCAAGGGCTAGTTTAGTCTTGAGAATGATTTGAGAAGGCCTGGAATGAAAAAGTCGATATCTTGTTATTTTAAAAGATATTCAATTCCGCAACAGAATGCATGTGGGGCCGGGTTTCGTAAGAGGTTACTAGGGTAACCCAAGATGGGGGCCGGAACCTAGGAAGAAACACCAGGGTAACCTATGCAACATTGTGATGACACTCCACCTATAATAACAGTATCCTTGTGAACTTAGTATATTTGATCATTCTGTTCTGGAAGCAATGTAACCAGTAAGTTAAGCTTGTACTTGTATAGTTTGTCTATGGTTTTACTTGTGTCTAGGGTTTGTAGGTTATGTCTAGGGAACCTTTTTACTATCTCCCAGCATGGAGGGTGGACCTATGGGTACCACATGGTTAGGTGGAATGTGCACCTTACTCTGTTGGGTCCCCAGTTCTTGTTCATGGCAATGAGTACTTCTTGGATGGAGAGCTCATGAGTGAAAATGTACTTTCTTATTTGTATTAGTGGAAATTTTATATATGTATTACTCCTCTATTGTTAATGAGGTGAACTTTTGTAATATGTAATTGTAATTTTATATGACCTACCTCATTTGGAAAATGAGTATTGTAAATGTTATTTCAAATGCAATGTAAGAAAGGATCTTATTTGTTCTATTTATCCTTAATGATGTAATTTAAATGTTATTCAATGTATGCTCTTAAGTTTATGTGAATTAAATGTATGCCATGTTAAATACTTTTATCATCTAATGGGATTTTCAAGTAGTGTGTCATCGCATTACTTAGGGAATGTTTGCAATTAGTAAAGTTAATGTTTACACTTTAAAAAAAAATTATTACACTTTTGTTGTCAATGCAACATTCTTTAGGTTACAAGACGAGGCATTACAAAGGATGTCAAGATAACCGTAGATGGGGGCAACACCTAGAGAAAGGCAGTCAGGATAACCCATGTAGGACTGTGCAATGACACTCTCCTCTAAAATTCCCTTGAGTTTTTTTATTGCTAACCTCTGGAAGTGATCTATTGATATGTTTTGGTTATTTATTGTTGTTATGTTTTGGGAGTGGCCTTTTAATATTATGTTTCCTTTGTGTTCTCTTGCTTTTCGTGTTTGGAATTTAGTCTTGTGTTTTCTATTTGGATGTGCTTGGTTGGGGATTCTTCCTTATTTACTCTGAGCACAGGGGTGGTTGGGTGGAACGTTCTATGCACCCCGTTGGGTCCCCTATGATGTAGTTGTACCATTCAATGCAGAGTTTGCAGATGCAGTTTGATCCAGGCTTCATATGTTATCAGATGTATATTTGTACTCTAGATGTATTTTATGTATTGATGTATCACTCCCACATGCATTGGGAAGACTTATGATGTAATTTTGTATATGTGTTCATTGAGATGTACTAGCAAACTGATGTAATGTATTATCACACCATGTAAATCATTCTTGAACTTCAATTTGTGAATACTTTTAATGTTATGTTGTATTTGTGGAAATATGTACTCTATATTTCCTTGTTTAATTTATTGTAATTTGCTTATATGGTTTTATATGGAATATTCCTATTACATTGTTTTTTTTATTGAATGTTTAAATGGAGTTATGTGAATGAATGGGTTATGTAAGTAGAATTGGAAATTGCATGTATCAACTTTGTTATGGGCTAGATTGTGTAATGTCACCTCGTGTACCCCAAGGGACTTAGGTGTTTAATTTGTAATAATTAGTTATGTTAATCATTAGTTATGTTAATTGCATTAGTAAACCTAGTGTCTATTCTTTATGTTTTAAAAACAAAATTATTGTGTTTTAGTTATCCTTTGGGGTTTGCGCAATGGGGCATTACATGTGCATATAAAAATTGATTTTATGTGTGTGTGTGTGTATATATATATAATATTATTATATGTCACATAGATAAAATAAATAATGAATATATATTTTTAAGTGTATATATGTATATCTATTCATTTTATAATCTACTGTATATATACACATCTCATATGTATACATACACATATTTTTAATTGTTTTGTAAAGCAAAAACCTATTTTAAATATTATTTTATTTTATTTTTGCACAGTAATAAATTGATATTTAGATCTAAAATAAAGTTTTAGAAACTATAAAGAGAAGTATACTCACATTCATTATACATGAGTAATTTTTTTCTTTAGCTTCTCATTATCATTGTCACTTAGTAGAGAATAAGCTAATACTTTTTTTGTGTGTGCTTGAGATGCATATTTGAATAAACCTACAAGTTTTATTTGTGCATTTAAATGATCACACTAGTTGTTTATTCCAATATTTAATACAAACTACAACTTCAAATTTAAAAACTACCTAAGTATTTTCAATGGAAACTATTACTTTATGAGAGACTATTACAACTACAATAGATATGCTCTTATACCCACTTGTTCTTCTCAATAAAAAAACATAATTAAATGCAAAGGATACATGCAACAATTATTCATCATTTTATTTTTTACCCTTTTGATAAAAAGAACTTAGTCCATTACTCCCTTTTGATAAATATATTTTTCCTTCTTTTTCCTATTACAACATAGTTTTCAAAATGAAGAAAACAAGAGATGAAATCCAACAAATATCTTTAACTATCTATAAGATATGCAAACCAAGAGGATAAGTAAATCTATCCATCCTACAAACATGTCATCATGAGGCCATTGTAAGACCCTAGCCATCCCTCGAGCAGAGAGAACCATATGAAAACACACACATATTTTGGAAACCCAACACTAAATTATTTTACAATAACTCAACATAGAAGGTTTGGACACTATATCCACTCTATCATTTTCACCGTTTAATAACACCACAAAAAGAGTAATCAATGACTTTTTGAAAAAAAATATAAAAAATCATTTTTAAAGAAACACTCCTAACCAAAAAACCTTTATATCACTCCTAGCATCAACTACAAGCAATAGAGCAAGGAGGACTTAGCTTTCTACATCATAGTAGAGATGTCTAGCCTCCTTCTCCATGTTTCTCTCTTTGATTCTATCACTCTTCCTTTCTCCCATAGCTCTCAAGATTTTTCTCTCCAAAAATCACAAGTATAAAAACTAAAGAAAAAATGAACTCTTCAAACTCAACAAAAATGACTAAGTTCTCCAAAAGAAAGAGAGAACCCCC
This sequence comes from Sequoia sempervirens, assembly GCA_007258455.2. Lineage (NCBI taxonomy): Eukaryota > Viridiplantae > Streptophyta > Pinopsida > Cupressales > Cupressaceae > Sequoia > Sequoia sempervirens. The sequence goes on from VDFB02047144.1 coordinate 41,915,809, forward strand.
TTTCTCAATAATTGAAGTGTCTTTAAATAATATAAAACTCCACACCCTTGGATGAGATGGTGGCATTTTTCATCATCTCATCCAATCTCAATTTTCTCGAAACACTCCAAATGACCCACCAAGTCCTCTCCCATATTAATGAGGTATGGTGCACATGAACACCCATTTCCCAAGTCCCTTCTCATAAACGAGAGGGGAAACCAAATGGGGATGGGGATGCATCAAGTCCATCCTTTCATCCCCAAATTCTTCAACTCCCTTAAAGTTCATTTAAGGGAGTTCATAAATAAGGTATGGGCAAGGTATGGTCAAAAACAATCCCTCAACCCATAGGTACTAATCATGTAAAAATAATTCTTTGGAAGCATCTTATAATTCTGCTATCTATTTGTTGAATCTAGTTACCAATTTTATTGAACATAAAACCTTTTATGAATGTGATCCAAACTAAATTGAAACATGTGCACAAAGTTGAGGTTGTAGATGTAAGCACTTGTTAGATTATAGTAAAGAACTGTGCAATAATTATGAATTGGGTATTCATTGAATATGAAGAAGAAAGAAAAGTTATGCTTGCAGTAAGTGGACATTACTCATAAAATAAACAAGAAGGTACAACTCATTCTTCATAACTGATTTGAGTGTAGCCCATATAAATTTTGTATTATGATTTAAATTATTTATGTTTGTGTGAAACATGAATTATTATGTTTGCATGGGTAAATAATTTATTATCTTTTCAATATCATTTTGCATATAGTTACCTTTATATTTATATTGTAGAGTTTTATCATGTTAAATACATGAGGAATACTCTTATTTCCTTGCTCGTATTGGTTTGGAGAAGAATTAGCACTATTTTAATCAAAATAGCTAATTCAGGTAGAAAACTAGTGAGCTAAATTATGAAGGGAACTGCTCACGCATATGTAAGAATATTATAAAACTATTTATGGATTTTATTCATTGTTCTTTCTCCATTTCTGAACATATTACACTTTTAAATTTGGTCAAAGGGAGAAAAAATTGTGTGTTTTAGTATCATTTATTTCACTACGATCAGCAAGCTAAAAGTTGTAGATTGATTATATGTTTGAATTATTGTCAAATTATTTGTGAGAGAGTTGAACCTAATTGAGTTACATTATTATTGGTCAATCAAATATGAGTTGGAGAAAACTCAATTTTTTGAACTATGAAGCCTTTGTGTGTCACGTAGGAAAAGGCATCAGAGATGATCCCCCAAGGCATAGGTCTAGCCCCTTAGGTCCTCCTGTAATTGCTTTGGAAACAAACTTTTGTGAGTTATTCATGTGTCTATGGCATAAATTTGAATTTTGTGTTGTGCCCTCAGCTATATTTTGGTTGTAAATTTTTGGGCATGACATATACCTAGGGCCTTAAAAATGCTATAAATAATCAATTTATGACCTTTTTGACCCTTAAAAATTCGCATCCAAATTTGCATTCGAAATTTACCTTTTTACACACCATTTACAACTTAATTGAGATGACTCTACAACTAATTAAATCACAAACACAACTCACACATAAATCCCCATTACACATTAACCATAGACCTTAGCTCTCAAAATATTTCCTAGATTTGAAGGTCTTATTTTAAAAATTCAAAACAACTAAACCACCACCATAATAATCAATTGACACTTAATGCTAACCCCACATTGAATCACTTTTCATTACACGTGGTCACATTTGAGAACTTCAACCAAGTGATGTATTAACAATGGTTTGAATTGGTTTTCTCTTCTTCCTATTGGCATTCATCTCTTAACATGTGGTCCAGAATTCTTGAAAGTTACATACTCCTATTTTCAATAATATTCAATACAACAGGTTGGTGAATAGAAATATATTCATATGTATATTCTTTATCTCCTTCAATGGAGAATAAGAATTTGAATCTATCTTTAACAATAATAAAATACTAACCTTAATTATTCAACTACACTTTTTTTTTTGGGTGAATTGGTACTAGAGAGGGTAGCACTCTTTCATTAAATTCAAAGGAAAACATTACAAAATAGCAACCAAACAAAATTCCTAACATACAGATCCTTAGGTTTAGTTATATACAAAGTAATCATGCCTGAATCTAATTCAAACAACCTATCTACTTCTCCATCTATGAAAAGACCCCTATTATTGATAACAAAATCCAAAAAAGGTTGCAGATTCTTCTTGTAAATACAAGACCTGTAGAGAGATATTGTTGCATTCAAGTTTTTGTTCCTCCTCGTATTCTCAACACCTATGATATCATAGATTTTTCCATACGATGGATCCTTGTCAAATATTTTGATAGCCCTTATGATGTCATTCACATAAGTATCCTTCAAATACCGTTTCAAGAGTTTTCCGATGAGCTTTCTCCTAGCTGTAGGCACAATGTTCTCGAAGAAAGAGCCTATTAAAACATCATCATGGATATGTCCAGTGTCCAAATGTTGTTCTCCAATCACCTACCTAATAGCTTTCTTAATCTCAATGTTACCAGCCTTAAAAAATATTTTAATTTGTGCATTGAGCTCCTCATATTGGATTTTAGCCTCGTCCTCTTGGCTTGTATCCGACTCTTGAGCTAACTCCTACTCAAAACATTTTTGGATGATAAATGAATGCCTAAAATGGTCATTTATTCACCGTTTCCTTTGAACTGTTGCACCCATGAATGCCATTTTCATAGGTTGTAGTACCGTACCTTCATGTGATTTGATGCTACTCTATCAAGGAGAATATTTTTGGTGTTGTAAGAAGATGCACTTTATTAGTTTCTCCTATTTTTAGATAGAGCTTTAGGAGTCCTCAACCATTTGATCGACACCTTTATGATTACTCTACTTCTTTCCCAAGTTTCATAAAGATGTGCTCAAAATTGCCTTGAGATATGGCGTCCTCCTATCAGACTGTGAAGGCAGCAAAATTCTACCATGTAATGTCCTTTGTACTTTGTCACTAAGTGGCATCATTTCTTATTATCTTTTCAAAATCTACCCACCTTTTTTTTTTCAAAAAAACTCATGTCCTTAATTTGAATGATGTCATGCTTGGATAAGATTTTCGCCACCATATTTGACTCCCTATAGACATGCTTTATTCTATAGTCTTTTAAATTTCACAACACCAGTTTATTCTTTCTACTCACATACTCAATCTCTAGCTAGGAGCACTTTTTTCCCCCACTGATTTTATTACTACCTCTAAATCCCCTTTAATGTCCAGGTTATTCCAACCTTTTCTAGGAAACATTTTAAACCTTCCAAAAATGTAGCACATTCAACCTCATTATTAGTGCCCCATGGAAATTTGATCGAAGCAACCCATATGATTTTTCCAATATCATTCATAACCACAAATCCAACTCCTGAGGTCCCCAAATTTCCTTTCGAGGCCCCATCAAAATTTAATTTTAAACTGCCCTTTGGGGGAGCTCCTATTTGGGCTTGCTTCGAGAAAACTTTCTTTTGAGTAGATATCATTTAGGTGAATTGAGAAACTACCAATTCTTACCCTTTGATTTCCCCAACCTGAAAAATACCTGTAATTCTACATTTTTGGTTGGCCATTCAAATATTCACTTATCTGTGCTTCAATTTTGAAGAGAAGACCATCTATGTGTATTGATTTTTATTTAAATATCCTTGTATTTAACTCTTCCATAATTACCATATGATCATTGCTAGAGTTTCACACTAAAGACCACCATACGCTACTCCTTTATACAATTTTGGATATGAATCAAAAATCTATTTTAAATTATTTGGTAAGGGGCCCTGCCACTCTAGCTTTCCACAAAAAATTGACCAGCATATATGTGCTACCTCACATTATACGAACAAATGTTGAACATCCGCATTGATTTTCTTGAATAAAATGCACCAACGGGGACCAAATATACCAATCCTATTCAGCCTATCCCCTATGAGGATACACTCAAGCAAAGTTGTCCATGTAAAGGCTCTAGCCTTTGGAAGAATACATCTCCCCCAATATAATTTTTTTTTTCCATAAGATCAAAGATCTTTCATTTTTTATCAATTTATATCCGATGTTGTCTGTGTATTTACTTGACTTCACAACACACCAAACAATGGAGTTGGCCTCATAAAAAATAAAAATGTGCCTATTTGAAAGTTCATTCATTAACACTATTTTTGATTGGCTCTACAATAATTCAAAATCTTTCCATGAACATTCCAATCGATCCTTGACTCTCCACACATTTAAATAGTTTCTCAAGTGCACCCCATATATAGCCTTCAATACAGCAATCACCTCTACCATGTTTGGTAGATCGTTTAAGTAGGGATATTTGTTCCATGACTCATCCCAGAATGAAGCTTTTTTATCGTCCCCCATGCACCAAGTTAGATGATAAGAGATGGCATTCATAAAACTTTGGATGAAATTACACATTCCAGATCCTTTTTGTGGATTGGCCATAGTGAGAACCCTCTCGAGTTCCAGTGAGTCTAAATATTTCACTTTTCAGAATCTTGCTCCAAAGGGTGTCTAGATTTTTTACCAGATGTTAGGATATTTTTTACCCTAGAGCTCTATTTTGAATTCTCAGATCTTTGACTCCTGCCCCTCCTTGTTCTTTTGATGATAGGATAGTGTCCCATTCCAGTAGGAGAATTTTTTTTTCTTGTGGGAACCATCCCACAAAAGCTTCCTCTGTATTCCCGTAAGTCTTCTCAATGCTTTATTTGGGACTTCTAGAAATGACAACATATATAGGGATGGATGCCAAAACTGATTTTAGCATAATCACCCTTCCTACCAGTGTCAATCATCGACCCTTCCAATTATCTATCCTTGAACTACACTTGTTGATTGTATTCTCCCACAAGTTTGATTTAACGAGCCCCAAAAACAATGGGATTCCTAAATATTTGGTTGGAATTTTCCCTATGAAAAAGCCAAAAAAATTCATGATCCTCCGCTACAAGCCTTTGGAAACATTAATAAAAAATATATTCAATTTTCTGAATTCACTTGTTGCCTAGCCTGTGAACAATATTTTTGTACTCTGCTTCTTCCATGGAGGGGCTGCCATTTAAGATTGTATCATCAGCAAAAAGTTGATGAGAGATTGTTGGGATGAGATGAGATACTTTAATGCCTTTCCAAGACCCGCATAGTTTTTTCTTTGAGATATGTCGACTAAGTGCTTCTATCATTATGACATAGAGAAAAGATGAGAGGGGATCACCTTGGCACAATCCTTTTGCACCACTGAATAAACTATAGGGAGAGCCATTCACCACCACCTAGTAGCTTGGAGTCGAAATGCAACTAAATACCCACTTCAACCATTTCTCTCCAAACCCAAACTTCCTCATAACTTCCATGAGGAAACACCATCTGACCCTGTCATATGCCTTACTCATATCCAGTTCCACTAGCATACCCTTTCTATTTATTTTTCAAAGAGTGGAGAACTTCGTGGGCTACAATGATATTATTTGTTATGTTCCCCTCCAAAACAAAACCACTTTTCTCTTGACATATTATTCGAGGAAGGATCTACTTCAATTTATTTTCCATCACTTTAGAAATGATTTTGTAAATTAAATTACATAACGTTATGGGTCTATAGTCTACACAAGAATCACAATTATCCTTTTTAGGGATTAAATCATTTTTTTTTTTGTTTAAATCTTTAAGCATTGTTGTTTTATTCTGATATTCTTCCACTACTTCATAGATCTCCCACCCCATAAATTCCCAGCATGATTGATAAAAAAAATGCATTGAACCCATCTATGCCTGGTGCCTTATCAAGATGCATTTGAAAAAGAGTTGTCCTTACCTCCTCTTTTGATACTTTCTCATATAGCATGCAATTATCTTATTCCCTTATCTTAGATTCGATGTCCACAATAATATCTATACTAATGGTCTCTTCCTCTCCAAAGCCCCCTAATAATGATTCAAAAAAATTGACACAAGCTTTTTGAATTTATTTTTTGCTTGTGATATAGCCACCACCATTTACTAAAATCTAGGTTATCTGATTCCAACTGTGTTTGAATTTTCTTGAATTGTGAAAATATTTTGTATTTTTTTCTCCTTCCTCTAACCAAGTGTCTCTTGACTTCTTTCTCTAGTAGCACTCTTCTCTGGCTAGAACCTCATTGTCTTCCATCATCATGTCCTTTTCCTTTTTAAATTCATTATTTGTCATACCTTGTTTAAGGATGACTTCACCAAGAGTAGCCAATTCGGATTCAAGGCATTCCTTTTCTTCAAAAATGTTTTTGAACGGATATTTGATTCCACACTCTTAATTTTTCTTTCATTCTTTGTAGCTTCTTTTGAAAGATCAACATTTTTGAACTGTTTTACCTTAATAGGCTCCACCCACCATTATTTCATTAAATCCAGTAATTTTGTTGATCTCATCTACATTTTCTCAAAATGGAATTGACCTTTCATAGGCTTTGATTCTTATTTATCAGCAAATCTATTGGATAATGGTCAAATATTTCTATTGGCCAAATTGAGGACTTTGGCAAAATATTGTTGAATATCCAAGATACTGAGAGGGGGGTTGAATTAGTATCTTCTTAAATTTTTTGATCATATACCATCCAATTATTCCAATGCATACAATAGCACAGATAAGTAAAAGCATTAATAGAACATGAAATCACAGAACACATGAACACCATGATTTTTACGTGGAAAACCCAAAATGGGAAAAACCACGGTGAGTGTTAGCTCACAATATAGTATAACTGGTTATAAGATATTACAAAATGGGTGGCTCACTACTAGGTCTCACTGTCCAAATACAAAGGCTCGCTTCCTATAGATTTACAATGAAAAAATGGCTTACAGCCAAAAATGAACTGATAAAGTACACCTAGTGAGTGAAGATTTAGTTCCAATGAAGCTTAGTAAACTGACTTGACACACTTCATCATTAATGCTATGAGATTTCCACAATCTGTCATGTTGAACATTTTTTTGATTTCTGGATTTTTGATTGTGTTGAAGTTTTTTTCATCAACGTTTCGGATCACACTCAGTGATCCATCATCATCTCCTTAGCTCTTTATCATCCTGATGATGGATCACTGAGTGTGATCCGAAACGTTGATGAAAAAAACTTCAACACAAACAAAAATCCAGAAATCAAAAAAATCTTCAACACTTCATCATATTCGCTCTTCTTAACATTTACATTCACAACACCATCATCACACACACAATATTCAAATACTATCCAAAATATATATCTAATATCTTCGCAAGCATCAATTAGGTTGGCCTAATTAGATGCACTTCTTATTCACCAAAAATACCAACTGTTGACTCCAAGCATTCACAAAATCTTCCCAAAAAGTAATTCAAACATCCAACACACTACATTAAGTTGGCATGGACCTAAGATAGGTCGCACATATGTCTACATAACAAAAATTAATTAACCATTACATACTACATCCATTAGGTCAGCCAAGGATGGACCTAATAGAAAAACAAAGTAATACCGATACACCATACGAGTATCTGATTATGTGAAATATTGAATGTATGTGCTTCCAACATCCATGAACCATTTCCCAAAACTGCAAGCAACAGTAATCACCAACAAACAAATGCGGACCAAAATACCAAAGGATATAAACATTATATTAGTTTAGATATCAGACCAGAATAACAAAAAAAAATCAAACTTGATCTTGCAATTGCAACTCATATATCATGGTGACATCAATGACAACACAAAACAACAAAATGAGATGTTCTTCATTTTTCCAACAATCTCTCCCTTTTTCATTGATGGCAACATGTGCCAAAAATAATATTTACAAAAATTCTTATTTACAACACTTCTCCCCCTAACACAAACATTTCACCATTCTTCAAACCTCTCCCCCTTTGACATCAAGGACAAAGGGTGTCCCAAAAACTGAAACTGAAATATGAAAACAAATAAAACAAAGAAACATGTATCAACTGGAGGATGGTAAGCCTTAAAGCTCCTTCAGAATACCTTCCCATACAGATTTACCATTCTCCTAGCTATCATTTTCTACAATCAACATCATGTTCAAAGATTCTAACTCTACTGGAGTTTCTTTTGCACCATCTAAAGTATCAAGAGTCAAGTTTATCTTCTCAATATTTTATGTGCTTGCCAAGGCCTTACCAACCAGAGTGTACTCCACTCTTATAATTTCACTCAGCTAATCAAATTTCCTAATAATCTCTTCCTTCTGCTTCTGCAAGACAAATATTTTTTCTTTATGCGCAGTGATGGTGTTCCAGGTTGATTTGTCTCTGTCTTTTGATATGTTGTAAGAACTAGAGACGACATACAATTGAGATTAAATGTAGTCCATAACCTTAATGTTCTGAGTGGCGTTCGACCACTTCAAGCAATAAGCAAGAACAACATTAGCTTTTGACTCACATATCTTCATAGCTTCCAAATTCTTTTCAACATTTGAGTGTGCAAGAGAACACTTGTCAGGCAAATCCAATAGCCTTTTCTCTACCAGTTTTTCCTCAACTTCTTGCTTTTTCTTTTCTCTAAGCCCAGAGGTATACTCCTTGAAAGAATCTAACAACAATCTAAAATTTTCAAAAGGAGCAAGGGATGCATCAATAGATGCACCAAGTATGATCTCCTGCAATGCCTTAAGAGGATCTTCTATAAGTTTTGTTCCTTTGTGATGTGTTTCTATTGGATGTTGTTGATATGCGGTTGTCATTGATGTCAACACTATTGGCATTAAGGCTATATATGTCGAGGATATTGAGAAAATTGTAATAAAATAAGTTGCAGGTTGTCAATGAAGTAGTGAAGTTCAGTGTAGCCATCATGTTGTTGGCTAGCTTAGTATATTCATGATAAGAGGTTGTGGATTAAAGGGTTTTTTTTCAAGTATATCTAGTTTATCCACACAAATTTTTAGAGATCCATGTGAAGATTTGATTGAGTTATGAGTATTTGTGTTCTAACAGTTGTTTTGTTGCTTCAGTTGGTGTTCCTGAAAGAAGATAATGTGAATCTAGGGTGATCCCATAATAGTGGTTTACAATTTTTGGCCAAACTGGACACTGAAATTATTATTTTTTACTAAATCTTCACATTCGGGCACCTATAGCGGCTAAACTGTGAGGAATTTGAAGATGGTGCAAACTAGAGTCTCATCAAATTTTGTCTGTAGATTCTAAAAATATTTTTTCAAAATTTTTGGAATCAAATTGCACTTCTTTTTCCATCTCCCACGAAAATAGTTTTTTTTAGAAAACAACATTTTTAAAAGTGGCCTTACCATATAAGCATAATTTTTTTCCATGAAGGATAAAATTCTAATTCTTTCAAATTTAGATTTTAACTCTGATATCTATTGCTTCCACTTGGTTAGATAGTTTTTTATTGAATATTTTTTCCTTAATCAAGTTTCAAAGTCAAACCAATTACAATTCAGACATAGCACAATTTGTATAGCAAATAACTTTTTTGTATATGTCAAAATTAATTTAATTTTTTGTTGGATCAAGGAATTCATTATCTGGTGCACTCATATTTTCAAAAAAATTTATAATCTTCTATTTTCCACATGTGAAGAACAAAGAAATTCATTTTCGAGAAAAACCTATGTTTAATAAAACTTAAAAATAAATACATAGCAAAACCAAAACATATTAAATTATATTCATTGGATAGCTTGTTATGAGGAATACCATAATCATTTGAAATAAATTTTTAAATGAATTCATTTGATCCCAAAATCTAAATCAAAAGTGATTTTTTATCAGCATTTTGATAGGTGTAAAGGAGACGCATTTATAGGTATGGTTTAAAACTAGCGAGGTTCTATCCAAGTGGGTTTGATCTAAGGTGATTTGATCAAACCCTCTTCAATTGGAATCCTTAAAATGGAATTTTTTAAGGCTTAAATCATTATATTTTCTAAAAATATGTGATTTCAACTAAAATTCGTTCCTCTCAGGAATTGTAAACCACTATTATGACAGCACCCTCTAGTGATTGAATTGTTGCAGATGCTTCTGTAGTGATTCATGATGCTCATGGATGTTTCTAGATCATGTGATGTACATCCACATTGATCGTTGTGCTTTCGATTCGTGATTTTCTTTTGTGTGTTCATATTTTTCATGTTCATGGCCGATAGGGTGATTGTAGCGTGTTGTGGATCTTCAAGGAATAATTTTCGAAGGTCTTTCATGTTTGAGGTTGTTGTTTTGGGTCTTCACTATATTGAGGCTAGCATTGGTTGATTCACATTGAAAATTGTTTATTGATTTAGGCCAACAGTTTGTACTCATTTTATATTTTGTTGAAGCCGACATGTAGATGATCTTATCCCTAGTTGCGGATATATATGAGTGGTTATTTTTTTCCATTTGAGGGTGTATGAAGTAGTGATGTGTGAGTCCTATGTGTGAATAATGTTCTAATCATTCGAAGGAAGAAGTAAAGTGTGAAGAAGAGTGAGTAGAGTTAATGAGCTTAACTAGAATTGTAATCAAGCATTAGCAAATTCGATTTTCTCAGTTCAAAATCTTGTGAATGTAATCTGAATGTTTCTATATAGTGTGTCTTCCTTTGCGCAGTAAGCCTTTTGTATTTGAGCAATGAGCTCTAGGAAGTGTGCTTGAATGCATGTGTATTCCCATTTATAATTATTTTATACTTCTAATAGAGTATAATCTTTTCGATTAACCTCCACTGTGGTTTTTCCCCTAACAAGGTTTCCACGTAAAAAAATCTTGGTGTTATGTGTGTTTCTGATGTGGTGATGGTTTATGCTTTCATGTTTATTTATCAGATCTGAGAATAAGTTTAATAAGTTTAATTTCTGAGGCAACTGATTCACCCCCCTCTCAGTTGTCTGCCTTTGTGTTTCCAACAATTGGTATCAGAGCAGGTTCCTCGGAAGAAGTTTAATAGCTTGAGGTGATCTAGGATGGCAACATATAAGAAGGATAGTCTAAGATTTGATGGAACTAATTATTCTCTATGGAAGACTCGAATGGAGTGTCATCTAAGATGCATTGGTGAACCCTACTGGAAAATTACAAAGAATAGGTATATCATCCCACAAAATGGTCCTTCTACTTCTGCTAAGATTAAGGATGTTGAGTACAATATCAGGGCTAAGGAAGCATTGTTGAGTGCTCTGATTGATTCTGAAATGACAAATGTTATGGATATGAAGACTGCTTATGAGATCTGGAAAAAGTTGGAAACTTTGTATGAAGGTGATGCTCATGTGAATATTCCTAAGCTGCAAATCTTGAAAGGTAAATATGAAATGTTGAGAATGGGTGATGATGAGAACATTACTTCTTTTATGCAGAGAGTGAATGAACTTGTGTGTAGTAAAAGATGTGTTGGTGGAGCATTGGAAGAATCAGAGATTGTTGCTAAAGTGCTCAAATCTTTTCCTGCTACATACAAAGCCAAAGATACTGCTATTGAGGAGATCCAGACTATGACAAATGTAACTAGAGAACGTTGATTGGTAAGCTTACTGCTTTTGAGTTAAGTGAGTTTGGTGATTCTCTTCCTAAGATAGAATATGCATTCAAAGCTACTATTTCTGGAAAGGATAAGCAGAGATATGATCCAGGTGAAAGTTCTTCTAGAAAGGTGTTCAAGTATGAGGAAATGAGAGATATTGAAGAAGAAGAGAGAAAACTAGATGAGCTTGAAGCAATTATTGTCAAGATAGAAGCCAAAGGAGAAGGTAAGTATAAAGGGAAGTTTCCTATTAAATGTTTTTCTTGCAATAAGATAGGTTATTTTTCCTCAAGGTGTCCGAAAAGAGTTCTTAAGCCAAGATCTAACAAGCCTAGATTCCAAAGAAAGTGTTATTTTGTTGTTGATGAAGGTGTGATAGATGATGAATCTGATAAAGGGAATGTAAGTGAGGATGAATGGGTATTTATTGCTATCAAGGAAAATGATCTTGTACCTACTGAATTTGCTAGTTGCACAAATGTGGAGAAAGCTCTAGCTACTAGAGTTGAAGAAAAAGATGAATGGGTGAATGACAGTGGATACTCTCATCATATGACAGGTGATAAAAGTAAATTTGTGAGCTTAGAAAAGTATGATGGTGGTGTTGTCAGATTTAGTGATGACAAAGATGGTGTAATCTGTGGCAGAGGATCCATTTCTCTTGATGGTAAGCATAATACTGATGGTTTTCGATATGTGGAAGGTTTGAAGCATAATCTCTTAAGTGTTGGACAGATGGTTGACAAGGGATACAATCTTCAATTCAAGGATGGAAAGTGCAGAATATTGGGGAGTTTCGAAAACATGATTGCATCAGGTACAAAAAAAAAGGTAATATCTTTCATCTGAATGTTGCTGGTAAAAGTTGTCTAATTTCTCAAGTTGACGAAAGCTGGTTATGGCATAGGAGAATGTGTCATGTAAAATTTGACAATATTATCAAGATAAGTTATGCTCAGGTTGTGATAGATCTTCGTAAGTTGATAAAACTTACCAATACTATATGCAAGGAATGTCTGTTAGGGAAGCAAACTAAAGTTTCATTCCAAGGCAAACAATTTTTTTCAAATGAAGTGTTGGAGCTTGTGCATACTGACTTGTGTGGTCCTTCTAGAGTCAAAATTTTACAAGGATACGGGTATTTCATGTTACTTATTGATGATTATTCTAGAATGATGTGGGTTACCTTCTTAAGGAAAAAATCTGAAGCTCTAGAGAAATTCAATATTTTCAAGTCTATGGTTGAGATAGAGATAGGTCTAAAGATTAAATGTCTGAGATCAGATAGAGGTGGTGAATTCACTTCTAGTGAGTTTAATTCTTTTTGTGAAGATCATGGAATAAAGAGACAATTATCTACATCGCGGACCCCTTAGCAAAATGGAGTTGTGGAAAGAAAGAATAGAACAATTCAAGAAGATGCTAGGACTATGATGCTGGAAGGAAATGTTCCTCATATCTACTAGAGAGAAGTTGTAAGTATTATCGTTTACACTCTCAACTGGGTAAAAATCAAAGGTGATACTAGTAAGACTCCTTATGAGCTATGGTATGGTCATACTTGCCTACTGTTAGATACTTCAAAATATTTGGGAGTAAATGTTATATCAAAAGAGATGAAGATATAGGAAAGTTTGATGCTAGAAGTGATGAAGGAATCTTTCTTGGTTATTCTACTAAAAGAAAATCCTACCGGTGTTACAATAAGAGATTGAGGAAAGTAATTGAGAGTGCTAATGTCAAGGTTGATGAAGACATAGTCAGACCATCCAAAACCTATGGATATGATTCAGATGATAAAAATGACAGTCCAGGTAAAGGAAAGAAAGTTTAGACTCAAAATCGAGTTTAGATCATTCTGGTGAATCAGGAAAATCAAGAGGAAGGAACTAGTGAAAGTGCAAAAGTGAGATTACAAGAGCCTAAAGTTCAAGAACATCCCAAGACTCCAAGGTATGTAAGAATAAATCATTCAGAAGATCAGATTATTGGTGCTAAGAACAAAGGTGTTCAAACTAGGAGAAGAATTGTAGAAGAATATTGTTTGATTTCAAAGATTGAGCCTAATAGTGTCAATGAATCATGCAAAGATGAGCATTGGGTGGAAGCAATGAAAGAGGAGCTACTACAAATTGATAAAAATAATACATGGATTCTTGTTCCTAGACCTAAGGACAAAAATGTAATTGGAACTAAATGGGTCTTTCAGAACAAACTAAATGAGCAAGGTGAAGTTAGAAAAAAATCAAGACTGGTGTGTAAAGGATATTCTTAGATGGAAGGAATGGACTTTGAAGAAAATTTTGCTCATGTTGCTAGGATTGAAGTTGTGAGACTATTTCTTGCTTATGTTGCTTAAAAAAATTTCAAGGTTTATCAGATGGATGTCAAGTCAACATTTCTAAATGGTTAACTGGAAGAAGAAGTGTATATTGAGCAACTTGATGGATTTCAATTGACTGATCAGGAAGATATGGTTTGTCGGTTGAAGATAGCATTGTATGGACTTAAGCAAGCCCCAAGAGCATGGTATGCTAGATTGGACAAGTAGTTATTGAAGCTTGGATTTAATAAAGGTATTGCTGATAGTAATTTGTATTTCAAGATTGATCATGATAAAGATTTGATTGTTGAATTATTTGTTGATGATATCATTTTTGGAGGAGATGATAGTTTGTGCATGAATTTTGTTGATGAGATGCAGAGTGAGTTAGAGATGTTTATGATTGGATAAATGAAATTATTTTTGGGATTGCAAATTACTTAGCTAGATAAAGGGATCTTTATATCTTAGTCCAAGTATGTGAAATAATTACTAAAGAAGTTTGGTATGGAATATTCAAAGCCGGTTGGTACACCTATGGTGACTAGATGTCAGTTGACACAAGATGATGATTCACCTAAAGCAAATAAGACTAGATACAGATCCATGATTGGTGGATTTCTCTATTTGACTCAAACTAGACCTGATATCATGAATTTCATATGCATTGTTGCAAGATTTCAAGCTGATCCTAAGGAATCTCATGTGACAGCTGTGAAGAGGATTTTTAGGTACTTGAAGGGGACAGTTGATTTTGGCCTATGGTATCCTAAAGAAGATGACTTTACTTTGAGTGCCTTTATTGATGTTGATTGGGCAGGAGATGTGAATGACAAAAAGAGTACTAGTGGTGGTGAATTTTTCTTGGGAAAGAAGCTGATTTCATGGTTAAGTAAGAAGCAGAATGCCATTTCTTTATCTATTGCAGAGGAAGAATACATTGTTGTTGCTAACAATTGTACTCAAGTACTGTGGATGAAGCAGATGTTGAAAGATATCAGAGTTGTGTATGATAAGCCTATTGCTATATTAATTCAAGTGCAATTAAAATTTCTAAGAATCCAGTGTTGCATTAAAAAACCAAGCATATATCTATCAAGTTTCACTTTTGAGAGAGAAGGTGAGTGAAAAGGAAGTCAGATTGGAGTATGTGCCCACTATGGAAAAGATTGTAGATATCTTTACCAATCCCTTTCCTAAGGATACTTTTGAGTATCTCAGAGGCAAACTAGGGGTGATTACCCCTCCTAATCAGAATTAAGATGCATTGACTTGCATCAGTCTGTGCATTTCATAGTCATATCTTGATCCAGATTGATGTTGTGGTGGCTACTACTCAGGGGGAGTAGTCAGATGTTCAAAAATGTGGTTCATAGCTTGTATGGAGAAATATAATGTGTATCTTTGTCATTGATGTCAAAGGGGGAATAGAGTCATGTGAAAAATTGTGAATCATCTGGGGAGAAGAGTCAAAATCTAAGGGGGAGAAAGTGTTAAGAGATAGTTGCATTGATGGTGTTTTTCACATCATGTGTTTCCATTAATGCCAAAGGGGGATATTTTTGGATGTTTGTAATATGTGGTTGTAATTGATGTCAATACTATTGGCATTAAGGTTGTATATGTCGAGGATATTGAGAAAATTGTAATAAAATAAGTTGCAGGTTGTCAGCGAAGCAGTGAAGTTCAATGTAGCCATCATGTTATTGGCTAGCTCAGTATACTGATGATAAGAGATTGTGGATTAAAGGGTTTGTTGTCGAGTATATCTAGTTTATCCATGTAAAGTTTCAAAGATCCGCATGAAGATTTGATTAAGTTATGCGTATTTGTGTTCTAACAGTTGTTCTGTTGCTTCAGTTGGTGTTCCTGAAAAAAGATAATGTGAATCTAGTGATTTGAATTGTTTTGGATGCTTCTGTAGTGATTCATGATGCTCGTGGATGTTTCTAGATTGTGTGTTGTACATTTTCATTGATTGTTGTTGTCACGATTGGTGATTTTCTTCTGTGTGTTCATGTTTTTCATGTTCATGGCCAACAGGGTGATTGTAGCGTGTTGTGGATCTTCAAGGAATAATTTTTGAAGGTGTTTTGTGTTCAAGGTTGTTGTTTTGGGTCTTCACTATATTGAGGTTGACATTGGTTGATTCACATTGAAAATTGTTTATTGATTTGGGCCAACAATTTGTACTCATTTTATATTTTGTTGAAGCCGACATGTAGATGATCTTATCCCTAGTTATGGATATATATGAGCGATTGTTTTTTCCATTTGAGGGTGTGTGAAGTAGTTATGTGTGATTCTTGTGTGTGAATAATTTTCTAATTATTTGAAGGAAGAAGTAAAGTGTGAAGAAGAGTGAACAAATTTTATGAGCTTAACTGGAACTATAATCAAGCATTAGCAGATGCTATTTTCTTAGTTCAAAATCTTGTGGATGTAATCCGAATGTTTCTATAAGACAATGTGTCTTCCTTTGGGCAGTAAGCCTTTTGTATTTGAGCAGTGAGATCTAGGCAGTGTGCCTGAATGCATGTGCATTCCCATTTATAATTCTTTTATACTTTTAACAAAGTATAATCTTGTGGATTAACCTCCACCGTGGTTTTTCCCCTAACAGGGTTTCCACATAAAAAATCTTGGTTTTATGTGTGTTTTCTGACATGGTGATGGTTTATGCTTTCATGTTTATTTATCAGATCTGAGAATAAGTTTAATAAGTTTAATTTCTAAGGAAAATAATTCACCCCCCTCTTAGTTGTTTTCCCTTGTGTTGCCAACAGTTTCAAGAATCTCCTTCATTTCGGATGCTTGCAATGCATCTCCTAACACCACTTTATGCATCGGAGACATCTTCTTCATGTCAAAAAATCCTTCAATCATAGGAAGTTGTAGAAGCTCATGGGGAATTATTGGCTTGGATAGCAAGCCTTTCAGAACATCATTACCGGAGGACAATTCTCCGGGAAGCTTAAGAGATTTTACAATTTGCTTTGACTTTCTTCATTTTTCCCAGGAGATTCCTCATTTTTCTTTTCTTCCTCTCCCTTTTCCTTCTCTTCTTCTTCTGTTCTTCCACTTTCTCTTCTTCTTTCTTTTCTTCCTTTTTATCTTCATCTTTATCTTTATCCCTATTATCTTCTTCATCATTTACATATTTTCTATTTTCATTTTGCTCTTCCTCTAGATTATCTTTTCCTTCTTCTT
The DNA here is from genome assembly GCA_007258455.2 of Sequoia sempervirens. NCBI lineage: Eukaryota > Viridiplantae > Streptophyta > Pinopsida > Cupressales > Cupressaceae > Sequoia > Sequoia sempervirens. The sequence goes on from VDFB02047144.1 coordinate 41,932,875, forward strand.
CACTACCTTTTCCTTCTTCAGAATTACCTTTTTCATTATTTCCTTTTTATCCTTCAGTGTGCTCTGGAGGAGCATCATTGTGCTTTTCAGGCTTAGCTTCACCTTCATTTTGTTTCTCACCTTCCAGAGGATTAATCTCACCACTAACATCAATTTAAACATCAATGTTTTCATAAATATCTGCATTACATGTATCAAGAGGAATATCTTCCTTAACATTTTTAGCAGCAACATCTTCGTCAGCCTTAAACATACCATATTTCTCTGTTGTATCCTGAATCACCTTTGTTTTTTCCTTTCTTATCTTCTTTGATAGATTTGTATTCCTTGTCATTAAAACATCTCTACACAAATCTTCTTCAGAGTCTCCAAGTCATCTAGGGTTAGGGAAGACCCAATCTTATCATATGCATCATTCCCAATTTTCTCTTCATATTCAATAGCCTCTGATCTCCTTTTCATCAGAAATTCCCACATATTCTTAGGTACATCTTTCTTTATATCATCCTTCTTAACTTCTAAGATGATAACATACTGAATGACAACTAAAAGAAAAAAATTCTTATCCTCTTCACCAACATTATCATAATATTCCATTGTAGGCTTTTGCATGTTCTTAAAATGTAACAAAGTATTGAGAGTTGCCTCTAATTTAAAACGGGGACCAAAACTTACTAGATTATCCTGTTCTTCTCTTTGGTCCACAGAGGCTTTACTAGACACCTTAGACTTCTTCAAATCTGGTTTGGTGTGCACATGAACACCAAAATTTTGTTCTTCCTCATCATTAGAAGATGATACAACATGTACTCTCTTGAAACCAATAGCTTCCTTAGAAGCACCTTCACCAAAGGATAAACTTCCTCTTCCTCTTCATCCTGATCATTTGTGATACTAAGGTTTTTCTCCCTTGTATATTTCTCTTTCTTTCCTCTCTTTGTAGGGGCTACTAGAGGAGTTTCTTTCCCCTTTCCAAATCTAGTAGTTGGTCCGGAGGAGTTTCTTTCCCCTTTCCAGATCTAGTAGTCGGTCTGGAGGAAACCGGGCCTCTGCCTTTGTTAGTGGTATTGGGTTCAATCTTTGTTGCAAGGGTTGCAGAGGATTTAGCAAGAGTAGTCATGCTGGATCTCCTCAAGCTAGATGATTCTACCTCCAACTGTTCTCCCTTAGCCCTTTCTAGAGCAATCTTTTCATCAATGAATCCAGCTTCTTTAAGCTTCTTTTCCACTCTCTTTTTTATTATGGGCTTCTGGTGCTCCATGTGGACCTCCATATATTTTTCTACATAAGTACCAATTATGGGTTCATTGGGATCCTTTGGATTCTTCAGTAGCATTTGTACATAACCCTTAGCTTCATCTTCTATAATCTCATACCCCAATGGTTGAATCCATATGGTCTAAGGTTCTACTACTTCAATCATGCATTCATCAGAAGAAACATGGAATATGATGTCATCTTTGTATTTCTCAACAATTTTCTTTGGAATCCTTTCCCTTTCATTCATATTGCTCTTAAATATAGCAAAGAATGTTGTTAGAGCATTTTCTTGAGCTTTCAGGTCACCCAAATTATGCATATAATCAAAAATTTCATGTGCCACTAGTCTGGATGAGTCCCAAAACACTTCATTGTTCCTTCTCGGAAGTCTCTTCATGAAATAAAACAACATACATATAATCAATGAACCAAATTTGAAAGCATACTTCCTTTCCTTTTTCGACTTCAAATTCTCAAGCAACTATTTCTGAAGAAGCTCACATAAATCATAGTCTGCATCATTTACAACCATATCGAATCCAATATAAATTGTTGTAGCCAAAACAGAGTTCTCTTTGTTTGTGAAGTATATTTTATGACCAATCATTATAGCTGCATACTTCACAATCAGATTAGTGATGGAATTTTTCATTAAGGCTCTCTTGTCATATGTGGCTCTTGTAAGTTTCGTTACTACCTCATTCTTCACAGTTTTCAACACAGGTACTGAACCCTTATCCTAGAGGCTGGTAACAACCTTAATCGCCTCCTTAGTTATCAGGTGTGGTCGGTCAATCCACAAGAATTTATCATGAATTCTACTTAGGACTAGCTTCACAAAACCATCATCACAGCTAAAGTTGGAAAAATTATTCCATCTATCTAACATCTTCGCAACCAGGTTCGAGTACTCAGGTTTTATCAAGAAATCATCACCAGTAAGCTCATTTTTCCAAATTTCAATCAATTTTGTGTGATTGAATTCCTCAATCTTTACTCGAATATACATCCTTGTGTCCTTGGTTGGCATAACTCCATGAGGGATTGATGAGAATGCACCCATGGGGTCATCTTCAAAAACTTTCAAGGAGTATTTCCTATAAGAGGGTCTTGGTCTCTCTGACACTTTAATGACTATAGGGTTGCCATTCTTCCAATTTTGAATCTAAACAATTCAAAGAACACAAACCCACAACTGCATAGAAAATTAAAATACCTCTTTTTTTTATGAACTAGGGTTTGCATGGCTCGAACTCCAAAACTCCTCAAGATTGCTCCAAAAAGCTCTTCAATTTCTTCAAATGCACGAGTGATCAAAATGCCTTACACATTTTCTTTATAAAATGATGATCTACCCTAATTCACATTAAATGCAACAAATTTCAAAAAACTAATAAAAAAACTCTTCTTTTATGATAAAAAAACCCTAATTTTCTCTGCAAAATATCATTCCTTCATGCTTTCTTCTGGTTCCAGGGTGATCCCACAAAGCTAGTTTACAATTTTTGGGAGATTCTGATTTTTGCTAAAATCACATATTTTTAGAAAATATAATGATTTAGGCCTTAAAATGTTCCATTTAAAGCATTCCAATTGAAGAGGGTTTGATCAAACTACCTTAGATCAAACCCCCTTGGATAGAACCCCGCTAGTTTTAAACCACACCTATAACATAATCTCCTTTACACCTATCAAAATGCTGATAAAAAACCACTTTTGATTTACCTTTTGGGGGATAAAATGAATTCATTTAAAATTTATTTTTTGTAAGTATGTAGTCCTTATTATAAGCTTCCCAAAAAGTATAATTTTAAATAAATTTAATTTTATCATTATATTTATTTTTTATTTCTTGTGAATGTAGGTTTTTCACCGAAAATCAAGCTCTCTGTATGCCGTGGAAAAATAGAAGATTATCAAAAAAAATTGAAGAATTTGAGTGCACTAGATATTGAAGTCCTCGATCCAACAAAAAAAAATTGAATTTTGATACATACAAAAAAAGTTGTGTTATATAGTCTGCCTATGTCGAATTGTAATTGGTTTGACTTCAAAACTTGATTAAGGAAAAAATATTCAATTTAAAACACTATGAAACTAATTGGAAGCACTAAATATCATAGTTAGAAATCTAAATTCAAAAAAAATAGAATTTTATCCTTCATAGAAAAAAAATTATGTGTTATACGATGAGCGTCACTCCTTAAAAATGGTGTTTACTAAAAAAAAACTAGTTTTTGAAGGAAATGGAAAAATAAGTACAGTCTGATTCCAAAAATTTTGAAAAAAATATATGTAGAATCTACAAACAAAATTTCACAAATCATTAGTTTGCATCATCTTCAAATTCCTAACAGTTTAGCCACTATAGGTGCCCGAAAGTGGAAATTTAGTTAGAAAAAATTAGTTAAATGTCTAGTTTGAGAAAAATTCTAAACCAGTATTGTGGGATCACCCTCCCCACTTGCATGACCTCTGATTATTCATTCTTCACATTCCATCCTCATGCTAGCATTTGACACGCCATTTATCCAAGGGGTTTTTATAATTTTCTAATAATGCTCCCCCTAAGACTTTTTGGGTCTAGTTGTCGAAGGAATTGTCCATAGGGTGAAGCCACAATAGTGGTTTACAATTTTATGGAGGAAGGAAAACTGAGAAAAAATGGCCCCATGGGAAAAAATTTGGTTTTAGGGGTTCAAATGAACCTATAAGTTCGACCGAACCAAAGAGGGGTTCGATCGAACTAGGGTTCGAACAAACCTATTTAATTACTGGGCCCACATTTCCCGCCTAAAAAACAAAAGAAAAATTCATATTGAGCGGAGTTCGAATGAACCCTGGTTCGCTAGAACCCCCATGGTTCTAGCGAACCCCCCTTTTCCCTAATTTTTGATCTTGTTCACAAAAAAAATCTATTTTTTTACACTTTGAAGCTCGGGTTGAGGATGAAAATGGAGGAATCTTTACAAACCCAATTGGAATCAGGTAGTCCTCAGAATGAGCTATCCAATGAATATAAATTTAATATGTAACTTTGGTTTTATTATGTACTTGTTTTTTTAGTTTTATTAAACATAGGTTTTTCATTGAAAATCAAGGTCTCTATTCTGCACATATGGAAAAATAGTAGATTATCAAAAAAAATTTGAAAAATATGAGTGCACCAGATATTGAAGTCCTTGATCCAACAAAAAAAGAAAAATTGAATTTCGGTATATACAAAAAAAGTTACACATTATACGGTCGCAGTATGTCTGAATTATAATTGGTTTAACTTCGAAACTTTATTAAAGAAAAAATATTCAATAAAAAACTATCTAACCAAGTGGAAGCACTAGATATCAGAGTTACAAATCTAAATTCAAAAAAATTAGAATTTTATCCTTCATGGAAAAAAAATTATGCATTATATGATGTGCGTCACTTTTTAAAAATGTTGTTTTTTGAAAAAAACCAATTTTCATGGGAGATAGAAAAAGAAGTACAATCTGATTTGAAAAAATTTGAAAAAAATATTTTTAGAATCTACAGACAAAATGTGACGAGACTTCAGTTTGCATCATCTTCAAATTCCTCACAGTTTACCTGTTATAGGTGTTTGAATGTGAAGATTTAGTTCAAAATAATAATTTCAGTGTCTAGTTTGGCCAAAAATTGTAAACCACTATTGTGGGATCACCCCATACCGGATGAGGGCATAGACACATCAGCAGTTTCTGGTTCTTCTTTCTTCCTTCAAATCTTGCTCATTTCTTGCTTAATCGAGCATCTTTTTCAACCTTCTTCACAGGTTCATTCTTTTCTATCGAATCGGCCTGCTTTCCCTTTTTTCTTTTGCAAACTCTTGATATATGTCCTGGTTTGTTGCAGTTATAGCAGACAATATTTCTTTGATTAGATTGACTTCCACTGACTCTTGTTTTACACTAATTAGCTTTATGTCCATACTTGTTACAAGTATAATATTAGCCATTAAAGGATTGATTCACTCTTCCTCCATTAAACCGATTCATCATCTAGGTTCTGCATTCACTTGCCCTATGTCTAATTCTTTTGCAAGCAAAACATTGACAAGAGAAGGGACCAGAAAATTGATTCATCCTACTCCTACATTTTGTTTCCCTATGACCAAATTTGTTGCATGAAAAACAAGTGCCATTAAAAGAGGGATACCTTTATGCATTAGGTTGTCTCACAGGGGGTCTCCTAGTAGAGTTCCTTGAATTTCCTTTTTGCTTTCCTTTATTCTGAGCCTTCTGATTGTCCACAGCTTTGGAACCTTCACCGGTATCATTTCCTATACCACCTTTGTCTTTACTAGGATTTTGTCCTGCAATCAATTCATCAAGCCTGCCTGAGCTACATTTGAAATTGAGCTCAGAGAGTTTTTCCTTCTCTAGATCCACTTTCAGGCTCACAAATTCTTGTTCAAGCTTGGTACACTCATCAGACTTGCTTTGTACCAATTTGTTCAGGCATTCTTCAATACTTGTCTTTTCCTCTACTTTCACTTTCAAACCAATTTCTTCATTAGCCTTCTTCAACTAATCAGTTACTTCCCTATGCCTTTCTTTGAAATTGTTCAATTGCTCTTTTAATTTATGGACACATTCATTCACCTCATGTAGATTCTCTTTCAGATCTTTTTTTTCTCTTTCAACTTTGTCAAGATCCTCAAGAGCATTCTGGAGCTCTCCTTTATCATTCATTTCTTCCATCTTCAAGATCTCCCTCAAGCTGTTACAATTTTCTAGAGAAACCAAGCTCTGATACCAATTGTTGAATACCCAAGATACTGAGAGGGGGGGTGAATCAATATCTTCTTAAATTCTTTGATCATATACCATCCAATTATTCCAATGCATACAACAACACAGATAAGTAAAAGCATTAGCAGAACATGAAATCACATAACATGTGAACACTAGGATTTTTATGTGGAAAACCCAAAATGGGAAAAACCACAATGAGTGTTAGCTCACAATATAGTATAACCAATTAATATATATTACAAAATGGGTGCCTCACTACTAGGACTCACTGTCCAAATACAAAGGCTCGCTGCCTACAAATTTAAAATGAAAAAATGGCTTACAACCAAAAATGAACTGATAAAGTACACCTAGTGAGGGCAGATTCAATTCCAATGAAGCTCAGTAAACTAACTTGACACACTTCATCATATTCACTCTTCTTCACATTCACATTCATGACACCATCATCACACACACAATCTTCAAAGACTATCCAATATATATATATATATATATATATATATATATATATATATATATATATATATATATATATATATATATATATATATATATATCTATATATCTTCGCAAGCATCAATTAGGTCGGCCTAATTAGATGCACTTCTTATTCACCAAAAATGCCAACTATCGACTCCAAGCATTCACAAAATATTCCCAAAACATAATTCAAACATCCAACACGCTACATCAAGTCGACATGGACTTAAGATAGGTCACACATATGTCCGCATAACAAAATTTAATTAACCATTATATACTACAGCCATTAGTTTTGTCAAGGATGGACCTAATAGCAAAATAGAGTAATACCGATACACCATATGAGCATCTGAGTATGTGAAATCTTGAATGTACATGTTTCCAACATCCATGAACCATTTCCCAAAACTACGAGTAACAGTAATCACCAGCAAACAAATGTGAACCAAAATACTGGAGGGTATACCAAAATATCAAAGGATATAAATATTATATCGATTCAGATGTACCGGACCAAAATACTGTAACAAATTCAGACTTGATCTTGCAATTGCAACTCAAATATCATGGTGACAGCAATGACAACAAAACAACAAAATGAGATGTTCTTCATTTTTCCAACAAATATTACCCTACAACCAATCTTCAAACTCTAGAAATCTATCTAGTCTCTCATCTATGTTAGTGAAACCTTTTCTTTTGTTATTCCATGTATATTTTCCATTTGAGGCCTTTATGTCAATTAACTTATTTTCCTCTATGAATTTTAGAAAATATTTTTGTGCTTGCAAAAAATTTCAAGACCCACCCATTTTTTATTTTAAATCCATGGTAGCATTAAAATCACCCCTATTATCACCTTTTTTATTTCCTAATGTATTTGACAACATTCCCCATACTACTTTTTTCTCATATATTTTTATCGGGCCATAAACATTGTGAATTTCAAAAATTGATTTTTTTTGTAGATTTGTTACCTGTGTTTTCATCCAATGAGGATTGGAGTTTGCAATGACAACCTTAAGCCTTCTCAGGCACTAGAAAACCCCCAATATTCCTATAGCACTGATTGCATCTACAAAGGACCCTACCCAACCTTTGCAATATTTGATGAAAGAAGTTTCCTCGCCTTTAATCTTTGTTTCTTGCAAGAGAATAAGATGCATGTTTTCTAATCCAATTGGTGTTTGACCAGTCACCTCTTGTTAGGGGCATTTAGGCCCCTAATATAATTCCCAAAACTTACCAACACAAACTTAGCTAAGGACATAACACAAATATCAAAATTTCAACCTTAAACTTAAAACTAACACACACACAGGTTTGTTTTCAAACAAGTTCTGGGGAACCTAAGGGCCAGACCTAATTCCTCAGGGGATCGTCTCTGATGGCCTTGCCTATATATATAATTCACAGAGGAATTGTAGTTCGACAACATGAAATTGAACCCAAACTCACTAGGTCAATATTAATGTATATCATCTAGAAAAATTCTCAACATCATTTTAAACACTTCAATCATGATCCAATGAAACCGATTTACACTATAATAAGGGTGAACAAGAGATTATAGTTGGTACACCTATAAGATCTTAGAGGAATTTCAAAACAAATCCATGGTTGATGTAGACAACAACCATCACACTCAAAATTAACTCACAAAAGTATAAAAGGACTATTCTTAATAGAGGATGCCATACCTAAACACAAGGTGATTTACATTGCATGCTCTAAAGGTTGATGTTAAGGCATAGTAAATGTTGAGAATTATGAAGAATTATCCAAAACTTGTCTTGCCTTATGATATTTACGAAGACAAGGGAATTCAACACCCTCATTCCAAGACAAAAGTAGAGGTAAATCTGAGGATCGTGAGCATCATAGGTGTCTTTATTATGAGAGGAATCATGATCATCCATGATTGAGAACAAAGACACAAACATATATCTTATTCTGGCTCAATGACAAAATATATACAATCAAACTAGCATCAACTCAATAGTTTAAGCAATATAGATTGGGAAGATTAGTGCGTACTTTGGGAAAAGATACGAAGGTAAATGCATAAAATTTGTAGGCATAAAACATGGCAGAAGAGATAGAGAAGAATAACATAATGCGTGCAAAATTAATCTAAAACCGAAATAGAGAAATACATGGTGTCCTTTGTGTTGAAAAATAAACTCCTATTGTGGGCAAAGAATGAAACACATTACAGCGGAAGTGTATCAAGGGAAGGAGACAGACACACAAGGAGATAGAAATATTTTCAATATTCTATTTCACTCAGAAAAAGATTACATTCAAAAAATTGTTTACATATAAAAATATTCAGAGCAAAAGATCTGTACACGTATACTACAGAAGCTGTGCATTTTCCAGCGCACTGATGCTTCTGCGCTGATGCTCCGTGTGGGATAGCTTATGGTGCATGGGTGCAAGGCTTACTGACTTCTGCTGTGGTAGATACTCCTGAACGTCACTGTTCAGATGCTCCTGAACATTCCTTCTTCTACTATGTTCTGCTGAACATTCCCTCTTTCTATCTCACCCAGAAAACCTCTGTCTACTTACTTGCACAGAATATACATTCAATGCAACTTTTGGCTTTTCAGCCAATACACAAAAAAACTGTCGCTCAAAATTTGAACTCACCTACCAATAATAAATTACTGCCAGAAAGCAATTACTGGACATCAAGAATGTCAGGCACGGCAGGGGGGGAAAAGATCTGAGTTGATTTCATCTAACAGTGCATTTAATGCATCTGTCCATTGGCTGCTCAAGATTAATATTTCCAACACTCCCCCTTAATCTTGAGTCTTTCTACTCTTCATCATTATTTGGAAACTTCCAGCTCAATACTTCCGGAGCAACTTCAGGAGCAAAGTTTTCGCTGCAAAAGTTTCTGCTCTTCAACACTCTGCAAAACTTCCGGCGCATCGCCATAAAAGTTCCGGAGCACCGGTGAAAATTTTTTGGCGCAAAAGTTCCTACTCTGTGAAACTTCCGGCGCATCGCCATAAAACTTCTAGAGCATCGGTGAAAAGTTTCTGGCGCAAACCTATTTGCCTTGTTCTGCATTCTGGAACTGTCTGCTGAAGTTTCGGTGCACCTGCGCTTCTCTGTGTTTTCTAGAAATGAAGTTCTAGCACATTCCTACACACCCAACCTATATCTTAGGCGCTCAAAAGGTTCTTTTGACAAAGCCTTTGCAAAAATATCCGAGAGTTGCTGCTCTGACCTACAAAATGCCATTTTAATTTCATTATTCTCAACTAATTCTCTGATAAAATGATACTTGATTTCAATATGTTTGCTTCTTCCATGAAACACAAGATTTTTGGTCAAGGCTATTGATGAAACATTGTCACAGAAAATTACTATTCTATCTTCGTGTTCTTCTCTCAAATCTGCTAAGATCCTTCTTAGCCACATAGCTTGGCATGCTGCTGCATTCGCTGCTATGTATTCTGCTTCAGTTGTGGATAAGGCAACAATCGGTTGTTTCTTGGAAGCCCATGAAATTGCTCCTAAATCGAAGTGAAAAACATACCCGGATGTGCTCTTTCTATCATCCATATTTCCTGCCCAATCACTGTCAGTGTACCCAACCAGCTGAAACTCATTAGAGGTGGTATACATTATGCCATAGTTTTTTGTGCCATTGACATACCTGAGAATCCTTTTACCTGCTTGTCAGTGTGTGTCCTTAGGTTGCTCCATGAACCTAGAAACTAGACTTACTGCATACATTAAATCTGGTCTCGTAGCTATCAAGTACATGAGGCTTCCAACCATGCTCTTATAGAGGGTTGGGTTAACATTATTGCTGTTGTCCTCTTTACTCAACTTCAGACCTGTAGTTGTTGGGGTTGGAGTTGCTTTGCTGTCCAACATCCTAAATCTTTTCAAGATTTGTTTGGCATAACTTGATTGTGAAATAAAGATGCCATTATCCAATTGTTGGACCTCTATGCCTAGAAAATATCTTAAGAGTCCTAAATCTGTCATTTCAAACTCTCTTTTCATGGCATCTTTAAAATTAGCAATGAGAAAATCATTATCCCCAGTAAATACTAAATCATCTACATACAAGAAAATAATTAAAACCTTACCATTTGCTACCTTGATGTAAAGAGTGGGCTCACCATCGCTTTTGCTAAAGCCATTGCTCATCAAGTATGAGTCAATCTTGCTATACCATGCCTGTGGAGCTTGTTTCAGCCCATAAAGAGCTTTCTTCAGCCTATATACCTTATGTTTTTTACCTGGAACTTCATATCCAAAGGGCTGCTCCACATATACCTCTTTTTTTAAGACTCCATTGAGGAAGGCGGAGTTCACATCCATTTGATAAACCTTCCACATGTGTTGGGCTGCAATTGCAATGACTGCCCGCACAGTCTCTATCCTTGCAATAGGGGAAAAAGTCTCATCATAATCTCTCTCAAACTACTATTTGTACCCCTTGACAACTAATCTTGCCTTATGCCTTTCTATTCTTCCTTTGGCATTACATTTGGTCTTGTAGACCCATTTGACACCAATAACTGATTTCCCTTTGGGTAAATCAGTGAGCTCCCATGTCTTGTTTCTTTCTATTGCATCTATCTCCTCATCCATGGCCTCACACAATTTCTGTTCTTCCATAGCCTCCTCAAAATAAATAGGATCACTATGAGAAAATAATGCGAAATTTACACTCTCATTAAAAACTTCATCATACCTTTCACCTTGGTAGATCTCCCTCAGACTCTTAGTCTTTCTTGGCACTAGGGAGGCGAGAGTGGGGTCTGAATTTTCAGAGCTGCTTGGCTATTGGCCTGATGAAGAAGTCTGCTGATGTAGGTTTCTAGAGCAACTTTCCTGTTGAAAGTTTCTGGAGCATCTTTCATGCTGGAAGTTTCTGGAGCTCCTTCCCTGCTGGAAGTTTTTGGAGCTCCTTCTCTGCTAAGAATTTTTGGAGCTACTGCTACTATTTTCTGAACTGTCAGCTTCTTGTATGTTTATAGCGCATTTGCGCTCTAAAGCTTCTTCATCCTTAAGGGGTATGGAGACAGAAATATCAGTATTGCTGTCAAATTTTCCATTCGACGACTCATTTTCTAGGAACTCCACATCCCTACTAATGATTACCTTCTTGGTGACCAGATTATATAGCTGATAGGCTTTTGACTCTGTACAATAGCCCAAGAAAATACACTTTTCACCCTTGTCATCCAATTTCTGCCTATTTTCTTTAGGCACGTGTGCATAGGCTATACACCCAAACACTCTCAAGTGCTCAACTGACCACTTTTGTTTTGTCCATGCCTCTTGAGGGATTTTATCACGGACTGCCTTCGTTGGACTTCTATTTATCAGATAAATAGTTGTTGCTACAGCCTCTCCCCAATATTTGATAGGGAGTCCCTTTGCTTTCATCATGCTCCTTGCCATCTGCACAATGGTCCTGTTTTTCCTTTCAGCCACTCTATTTTGCTGTGGAGTATAACTGGCTGTGAGCTCCTTCTTGATGCCATTTTTCCTGTAGAAATTTACAATTTGATTAGAGGTATACTCTCCTCCACGATCTGACCTTAGGACCTTAATAAAGTGTCCACTCTCCTTTTCAGCCTGGGCCTTAAATAACAAAAACTTATCAAATGCTTCAGACTTATGCTGCAAAAAATAGACCCATGTCCTACGGCTGTAATCATCTATAAAGGTCATAAAAAATTTGCTTTTGCCAAAAGACAGATTTTGCATAGGGCCTACCAAGTTAGTATGCACCAACTCCAACAGTGCTCTAGCCCTTCTAGAGTTTCCTGAATTAAAAGGCTGCCTATATTGCTTTCCCATAATACAAGTTTCACATCTAACATTAGGCTCTACGATTTTTGGCAAACCATCTATCATATTTTTCTTGGAAAAAAGACTCAAACCAGAGTAACCTAAGTGTCCATACCTGAGGTGCCATAGCTTGGAGATATCTTGAATGGCTGCTTTAAAGGCTGATTGCTACAGACCTTTTTACTGTGTTGAGATTTGCATCTTGAGAGGAAACATTCAGTTCTATGTCATTTGAACCACTGCCATAACTCTTTTGCTTCCATCTTTATCATAGATGATGCATTCCCCTTTCTCCATTAGCACTCTATACCCGTTTTGGACCATCTGTCTAATGCTCAAGAGGTTATGTTTCAATCCTGGGGCATAGAAGACATCATATATTTGTCTTTCATCACCATGCTTGGTTTGTAGGCATACCATTCCTTTGCCCATGATTGGAACCATCTCATTGTTCCCCATTTTTATTTCAGACTTTACACTCCTATCAATGGAGGCAAACAAGTCTTTGTTACCACTCATGTGGTTGCTACAGCTACTGTCCAAGTACCAAACTTCAGCGCTGCTCTGTTCTACAAGGTTACATGCAATGAACAGTTGTGATTGTCTTTCATTTCTAGCCACATTTGAGTTAGCAACATGTGCATTCTAACTCCGTTGGTCATGTTTTTGCCTGCAATCACTTGCATAGTGACCATACCTTTGATAGTTGTAGCACTGCACATTTTTTTTATCCTTTTTCTGATAAGAACTGTTGTTCTTTTTTCTTCCTTGGGAGTTGGTCGCCCCCTCATGACTGCTTGCTCGGGCTGAGCTTTCATCACTATCATTTCCATGTCTAGAGTTTCCTCTACCATGTCTAGAGCCTTTTCTACCTCTCCCCCTTCCTCTTGCATTCGACTGAGCATTAAAAGCTTGCTCTTGGGAGGAGGTTGCAAAACTATTTAGGTGTTGCTCATGGGTTTGCAGAGAACCCATCAACTCATCAATTGACAGTTGTGAGATCTTTTGCCTCTTCAATGGCAATCACCACCGGATCAAACTTTGTGGGAAGGCTTCTCAATATCTTCTCCACAATCTTCTGTTCTTCCAAAGTTTCACCACTTATCCTTAGCTGGTTAATCAAAGTGGCTGCCCTTGTGTGAAAATCTATAATGGACTCACTATCCTTCATCTGCATGGTCTCAAACTCTCTCTGTTGCAGCTGGAGTTTGACTGATATGACTTTCTTAGATCCTTTGCAGGTGGTTTGAAGTGTTTCCCATGCTTCTTTTTCATAAGTAGCTGCTTCTATTCGGGGAAAGATAGCCTCTATCAAGGCTGCCTCAATCAGACTGAGGGCTTTTGCATCATTCTTCTATGTCTCCTTCAACTGGTTCTTTTGAGCATTGCTCAATGCTGTAAATGCAATTGGGTCAGTCACATCTATGAACCCATTTGCAACTAACTCTCATAAATCATTAGCTATGAAAATAGTTTTCATTTTCTTTGCCCAAACGTCGTAGTTTCTACCATAAAAAATAGGTGGCTACTGCCAGCTTCTATTTTCTCCTCCAGACATTTTGCTAAAATGGGGAAACTACGAAAAAACCTAGATTAAGATCTAAAGCTATAAAAACTAATTGTCCAATACACCTAGGGCTTTGATACCATGTTGAAAAATAAACTCCTATTGTGGGGAAAGAATGAAACACATTACAGCGGAAATGTATCAAGGGAAGGAGACAGACACACAAGGAGACAGAAATATTTTCAATATTCTATTTCACTCAGAAAAAGATTACATTCAAAAAACTGTTTACATATAAAAATATTCAGAGCAAAATCTTTGTACACGTATACTACAAAAGTTGTGTTTTCCAGTGCACTGACGCTTCTACGCTACTGCTCCGTGTGGGATAGCTTCCAGCGCACGGGCGCAAGGCTTACTGACTTCTGCTGCGGCAGATACTCCTGAACGTCACTGTTCAGATGCTCCTGAACATTCCTTCTTCTGCTATGTTCTGTTGAACATTCCCTCTTTCTGTCTCACCCAGAAAACCTCTATCTGCTTACTTGCATAGAATATACATTCAATGCAACTTTTGGCTTTTCAGCCAATACACAAAAAAATTGCCGCTCAAAATTTGAACTCACCTACTAATAATAAATTACTGCCATAAAGCAATTAGTGGACAGCAAGAATGTCAGGCATGACAGGGGGAAAAAGATCTGAGTTGATTTCATCTAACAGTGCATTTAATGCATCTGTCCGTTGGCTACTCAAGATTAATATTTCCAACACTTTGAAGCATGTGCCTTATATATTTCTTGTGCATCAGTTGGATCATTTTATTCATGTTTCCTGAGAGCAATCTTACCTCACAAAGAATTTTAGGCAGATCTTAACTAGTATGGGTTGATAAAAATATTTAGGCATAGAGGAATGTCTATCACCTTCTATAGTGGTCGTGTCTCGGAATAGTCTATAATCCTTCGCTAAAACTTCTAGATAGAAGTGATCTCCTTCCCATTCATTTCCAACTTCCTCCTGCATGCACCTCTAATGTGATCATGTTGCTGTTCCAATAGATTTGGCACTAGATTACCATCATACAACATCACGAGTAATCTCTTTCCTTGCCCAAGACACTTGATTGCTATGTGAGGGCTCTCCTTCAATAACTCCAGCCTATGTTTCTTTTGATACCAGCTAGCACCTGCATGAAAGAAGTTCCCCCCATCTCAGGCTTTGAGATTAAAATACAACTATCCTTTAATCTCATTGTCTCGATTTAAATGTTAAATTAAGCCCTAATTCATACATTTGGAAGTTGTGTAGATAACAACAAAACTGAACTATTTAAACTTAAAAATCTGCCATAAGATAAAACCATAGAATCAATCGTTGCATTTAATAGATGTCTTGACTCATTTAAGAAACTACTATGTTAAAAAGGATGCCAGTAGAGATTGAGGTAATTTTGATTTCCTTCTTGTTTTCCTGATAAAAGCTAGGGCAATACATCATGTAAATAATGAATTCGATAAATCCTTATCTTGTTTGAAAAACTTTAGAAAATGACCCAAAGAGTATCACTTGGTTTTAATTTATTTTATTTTATTTTATTATAATTATAATGATCATGTTATTAATTTAGTCTTTGAGACCTTTTTGTTAAAAAATTATTACATTACTATTATTTCTTATAAAAATCAAGTTGTTATCTTGAGTTATTTGATAGGTTATTATAATTTTTCCTATTTATCATAATGAATATTCATTAGTATTTTTTTAAAGTGTTTGTAGATTTTATCATCATTATTGTTCTCTACATAGTGATTTGATAAATATCGATATGATACCTAGATAGTATTAAATAGTTGTTGATATGGTATTTATTGGTATTCCTTAAAAAAATTATATTATATTATTGTTAAACCAACTATTGGTGGAAGTGAGGATGATTTGGGATAACCTATGTCCTATCTTGAAATTTGCCTAGTCCTATGCATATTCAAGTTTAGCTATTAAAGGGTGTTTTCTTTTGACAAGTATCTTCTATTCATTTAGTTGTTTATTCTCAAGATTTAGGCTGGTGTCTATAATAACTTATTTTGAGATTGAATAATGGTTAGATTAAATAAGGATGGGGTTTCAAAGTTTTCCATAGTTAATTGTCAATCCATATTTTAAATATTCAAATGCCTATATGTAGTATTTGCAACTAATAAGATGATTTTATTTTATTGTATTCTTTTGTTAGAGTATAGATTTCATTAAAGCAAATAGTTTGACAATTATTCATTTTTTATATGGGTCAAAAAGAATGGCTTAATGGTTGGAATCTTTGAGTCTTTGATATAAATAGAATCATTTTATGATTGGTTTAGACATGTTGATATTTTGTGTTCTCATAGGTATGGCATCCTTTGTTAAGAATAGGCCTTTTATACTTTTGTGAGTTAATTTTGGGTGTGATGGTTGTTGTCTACATCAACCATGGATTTTTTTTGAAATTCCTCTAAGATCTTATAGGTGTACCAACTATAATCTCTTGTTCACCCTTATTACAGTGTAAATTGGTTTCATTGGATCATGATTGAAGTGTTTAAAATGATGTTGAGAATTTGAATCTAGACGATATGCATTACTATTGACCTAGTGAGTGTGGGTTCAAGTCCATGTTGCCAAACTACGATTCCTCTACGAATTACATATGTAAGCAAGGCCACTAGAGATGAGCCCCCAAGGAATTAGGTTTGTCCCCTTAGGTTCCCCCACACTTGTTTGAAAACAAACCTCTGTGTGTGTTAGTTTTAAGTTTTAGGTTGAAATTTTGGTATTTGAGTTGTCCTTAGCTTAGTTTGTGTTGCTAAGTTTTGGGCATTACACCTAATATTCCATGTAAGGATCTTCATATCCCTCTAAGGGAGGCATTAACTCCCTTAGATCATAGCATGTATGATCTTAGTGATGGTTGTTATCCATTCATGGACTCTTCTTCTCTCTTTTTTTATTGGTTTTCCTTCTCATTTTTGTGACCAAGGCTGATTTTGCAGTTTGAAAATTTCTCCTTGGTTCTAGTATATCCAAATCTTCCAAATTATCTTTCTCTGACAATTGATCAGATCTTTCATGTTCTTCATTTTCAATCCACCCAATCATTCTTGGTGGTGATTTTTCTCCACTTTCGGAGCACCCAATTTCTCCTTCTTCTCTCTAAAATTCTTCCTCTAGGTCTATTGTCTCAATTGGGTTTGCAGCAATAATTTGCTAGTTTTTTACATGTGATGAAGCTTGCAAACCATTAATTTTAGTTTCATTTTCTCCTTCATCAAATTGGTTTCCCTCGTTCTGGAGTTCCACCACATCTTTTTTGACCATTTTTTCCTTCCATACTCCCTTAAATGTTTGTGGAAATATTTTGCAATTTTCAACATTATGATTCATAGGCCTACATTTGAAAGATATTTTTTTTGGAATTTCAATCTAAATATTTTGCATCCATACCCTTGTACCAAAGATCAATCAAATTTTTCCAGGAATATCTTTGATAGAAAGTATGAGAATTCTAGCATATGTCAAAGATTCATTTTCTCTTGAATCTACTTCCAATGTTTGTCCAATTTCATCGAGGATCTTTGTTAGACAACTTTTCAACCAATACTCATAGGGAAGATTGTAGAGATAGATCCATGTAGGTCCATTTTATGGGTTGCAATTTAAAGGATTGAAATTTATTTGCCACCTCTATAAGAACAAGTATGATGTACCAAATTTCCATTTGGACACCCCTAGAATTTTATTTATATCTACTTCACTCTAAAAAACTACTACAAAGAATCCTTTTAGAAGAAAATTTAAAATCAGGTCCATATTCCAATCGTAAAGCACCCATTCTCCAATTTATTTTCTCATGAAAAGCTTCCCCAAAACACTGCCAATAACTCTCTTTTTTTATCCAAATGTTTGGAATCTCTTTCAACAAATTCTGAAACATCCATCATTACATTAGAACCATCTTCTTTCAAAACCTCGGCCCTGCAAACTTTTCCATCCTTTATGGCTTGATCATTATTGCCAATGGTTCCCTTCTTCTCTACATCTTCCTCTCCACCATCATTCTTTTCCAACCAAAAATTTTGTAGAATCAATTTTTGTAAACATATAATTTTCACAATTTTGTGGTGAGTGTTAAAGATATACCAAACATTTCACTACACTTTTTATTGGACCCTTGAATAATCATTTATTACCAATATCACATGCAACTAATAAAAAATTCACATAGTTTACCTTGTTAACTTACCTTAGGTATCCTTTTTGTCAATTAGAGTTATTTCATTTTACCATCGATAATGTTTTGATTAAGGGTAAAAAAATGGTTTTGATGGGATCCCAGAACCCAAAACAAGATTAAGCAAGATGCATATAAAATAACACATATACCAACAACAGCCCCAAAGCAGCCTCTAAAAGATTATCAAGACTACACATGCTGCAACAAACAAACAAGCAAGGGCCTGGAACCCAATTTACAACTTGGTTTTATCCAAGACCAGAAACCCAACTCAGATAAACATTGAACTTGCCTACATCAGCTAGGAAATAGCAAACCAGTTGCTCAGATAAAACACCCCTGAGCCAAGAGAGACAATCCTCTTAATAGTGGAAATCACCATCAAGTCCCTAATTAGAAACACCAGGAACTCCAAAAAACCCACTTCCATAGGGGAAGATATGGAGCACTGAAACACAATAGCCTTCATGCAACAACATCCAACCTTAAATGCCAAATCCAACCCCACCTCAAAAGGAGGGAGCTCCCCTCTATAGGAGAGGGAGAAATGAGAGCCCCATCCTCCAACAACTTCACTCATCTTCTCACACAAGCTCCCCCTCAATAGGAACAAGAAGATAAGAAAGAACTATCCATTCGATCAACAACAACGACCTTCCCCTCAATAGAAGAGGGCTTTGCCTCAATGGGAGCAGTCTTCACCTCCATAGAAGACAATAACTGTAGAAACAGAAAGAGAGGGCAGTTATTACCACCTTTGACAAGGAAGGACACTAGAGCATGTAAGGAGAAGAAAAGCCATGGCTAAAACCCAACAGAACAGAGTACACAAAAACCATCAGCCAGCACAAAAAAACTACCATCAAAAGAAAATAAACCCCCTTGAATAGAATAAACATCATCTCCAAAAGGGGGATCGTGACCTATAAGTCACCCCTCATCAATTTCACAGCAAAAGAAAATTGTAAAGAACAAAAATTCTAAAAAATAAAACCAAACCCCTTTATCAGATTAATCTTCAAAAACTAGGGGCCCCAAACCACAACAGATGGGTTCTCAACCATCACCCGTAGCCAACGTACATAGGGACCAACAAACCCCTACACCAAGAAGGCCTCTGCCTCCACCAAAAGCAGCATCACCAACCAAAAGGAAGCCTCATAGTGAACAGTAAACCCAACAGGTGCAAAAGTCACAACCTCCACCAATAGCAAAACCTTCTGAGAAACAACCACCAAAAGGACATCACAAGAAGAGAAACAACAAAACTCCTCAATGATTCCACACAACACATCACCAACCATCCAAGCAAAAAGCTCATACCAGAGCTTCCACAACAAGAAAGGTGCCAAAGAAACCAAATACCAAGAACCACATGCCCCCAAAATAGTCGATCCCACCATAGAAGCAGAAGCAGCCAGAACCTCACACTCTGCTCCAAGCACAACCACAATAGACCAAACAAGGGTCGCCCATGCAGCCAAGATGAGGGCCCAGACATCTGCACCCAACACTCCATCCAAGGACCAAAACCTCTCTCTCCACCGGCACAACCAAGACACCCATGGAGGATCACCCGCAGTCTCTCCAACATCCTCATTGTAAGCTTCAGACTCAATAGGACACCAAGCATAGCCAGCATAAAAGAACACCAAGCATAACTAGCATAGCCAGAGAGACAGACCAAGCAAAACCCGACCCTCAGAACAACAGCAGATTCCAAAAAAGCCCTCACCAAGAATAAAAAACCACCATCTGCCAAGGTAAGACACCAGATCAACATACCTACAGAGGGAATAGACCATGTCAGAGAAAGTTGTTCTCCAACCCAGAGACTTCCACCTGAAACCAAGACAAGCCACCACACCACTGCGTGAGCAAAGACTCAAGAAGAAAGAGGAGCCCAAGAGCAAATGGCTTTCAACCTGCTCCCAAACTAGAACACCATCACTGACACCTTCTTCCAGGTTACAAGACATAATAACCTGACCAAAATAACCCTGGATAGAATAACCTAGTCACAATAACCCACGGACAAAATAACCCAGGGTCATAATAACCCAAGCTAAAATAACCCATGGTCAAAATAACCCATGGACAAAATATCCCCATAAGAATATAGAAAAAGGAAAAAAAATTTATAAATTACATGTATGTTGCTAAAAAAAACTTTATTATTCAAATTTTCAATTAAAGTGTCAAATTATGAGTGATGCCTCTTATATAATCTAAAATGTTATGGTTGTCATAACCATCAACCAATCTTTTTAGTCTTTCTTTGAGTTCACAATATTTTTTCCTGCTTGGTTGCCCAGTGTATCTAGCCATATATTTCTCTATTCTATTCTCTTGGAGACTCTATTCTTTTTCCACTGCTTTGATGAATTTCTAGACTAAGTTGTGCAATGCTTGAAGCAATTCACTAAATCCTTTGTCCCATCCCTCAATAGTATTATTGGTTATGGGAAGATCATCTTGAGTAGTTGAATAGTAATTCCACATTGTGATTGGAAATTTGGGTGATCATCTGTTGCCTCTTCTGGTTAGTCTGCCAATCCATGTGTCTTCAAAATAATCAACTTATTCCCATGAAATTTCCTTTATTTTTATAATTATTTATCATTTTATAGGTTATTTAAGCATATTAAAGGTGTTTTAAGGCTATTTTAGGGGTATATAATGGATATATGGTCTAAAAATGACCTAAATAGCCTCTATAATGCCTCCCAATCATATTTATAATATATTTTATGTCATTTCTAGTTTACTAGCTTGATCTAAAATGACCTTGGGTTATTTTGTCCAAGGGTTATTTTGACCATGGGTTATTCTGTCCATGGGTTATTATGACCCTGGGTTATTTTGTCCTTGGGTTATTTTGGTCGGGTTATTCTATCTAGGGTTATTTTGGTCAGGTTATTATGTCCTGATACCCTTCTTCCACGCCAACCTCCTCAACACATTTCAAAATTGCACTCATGTCGCTCCTGCAACCAAGAAAATACACCAGATCCACTGGCCGACAAGAGAACAAATCACCACTCAAACCCAACTCCTCCAGGAAAGATCCTCAAGAAAGCTCCAAAGAGACCACTCCAGCCACGACCAAATCCTTATTTCTGCACCAGCAAAAATTGCTCCTAGGTCCACGCCCAGCTCCATGCCCAACACCGTAGCACACCAACCCACAAATCGAGCCAAGCAAGGAGGAGCAACACCAAAAGAATCCATCTGGGTCCCCCTCATCCTCACTTTCGCCATTTGTGTCCTCTGTAGATTCAAAATTTCTCCCTCCTGCCTTTGTTGTGTTCCTCATGGGTTCCCTCTGATCGTTACCATCGACAATGTTAGTAATTTATTCCTTTTGAATTTCTTCACGATCTATAAGGGTCTTATTTTATTCCCAAGTATTACCCCTTTCTGCAAAACATAAAACACATTAGTGAATCACTTGTACTAAAATGCATTTCATTCTTTTTCTCATATCAATTTAAATCTACTTATCTATTGATGCTTGTAATAAATCTAAATTTCATATACTTCTCATAACTAAGTCATGGAAAAATTAAAACGTTATGTAGTTGAGCACAATTATTGATTTTCTCTTATACTTTTAAAAACTTGAATATATAACTCTCTCAGTTTTACACACACACACTCCATCATAATACTCTAAGATAATGAAAATTAGAGATTTAATCATTTTATCCATCAATATTTCTAATGCAATATTAATCAAAATAATGAATAATTCCTTAATCTAACATAATTGGACTTATTAAAAGGTCAAAATAGTCATAGATAGTGTTGGGCCTCACATCCCCCTCCCCTTAGATTGGACTTCCTCTTGGAAGTCATTAAAGTTCAAACTCTTAATTCTCATTTAACAACACATAAATCCATAAAATATGCTACATTTTTCCTACTTGATGAAAGAACAAAATATTAATCCATAAGTACATGTTAGAGAAATCCCATCCATGAATTACGCATCCAAATACTTTAGAACAAAATTTCTCATAGTAAAATATTTATCCAAGATAGCCTCCATACCACAATTTTAGAAACCATCCATGCAACTATAAATTATTACTCACATAACCAATAAAATTACACAAGAATATATCCACACACATTAGCATCTTGGGATGCACGTCAAGGATTCCTTATCACCATAAACATCACTCATGATGTAAATGAAATATTTATGTTTCAATGCCAAATCATGTCTCAAGGATTGTGAACTCTCTGTCATTTGTTACTATCTTTCTCATATAGTTCACATGCATACCACATCACATTTATTTTCAATTTTAAACATACATCACAATACGTAAACATCATGCAAAACACAAGGCTCACACAATGGGTTTTATGAGGATGGACATTCATAGATACCATGACCATAAGGAAATATGGTATTGGACCCTTCTCTATAAGGACCCCTCCATACATTTAATTGTATCTACCTTTTTCTTATGTAAGGGTAATATCCTTTAAAGGATAGATACTCATAATGTACTCACACACTTGATTAGGGGGGGTGGATTATGATAGTCCCATAGTGGTCTCATTTGCAACCCCCATCCTCACAATTAAATTCCCTAGTGCATATTCTCCCCTATACAACCTGCTAGAGATCCCTCCTGGATATGAAAATTTACATATGTCACATTACAACACTTATGCCAACAATTCATAAACATGTCAAATTCCTCAAAGATTCATCAATCCCCTTGAAAATCAAATAAAAATCTTATAAAGAGGAAATGTAAAATAAAACTAAAATCAAAAGAAGCATGAATTTAATTAATCCCAAAGCCAAACAAGTCTTTGAGGCGAAAGAGACCATAAAAGAAAAATATCAATTGGCTAAGTAGCCCAAGAAATTTAAAGAAACTTTTAACATGTTGGCATAAAAATAAAATAGGAGAAATTGTACTTATAATAAATTGCACATTACATCCACTATGTGGCTTATCTAAGCCATGTAAGGGGAGGAGAATGGTGGTCTCAAACCACAAAATATAATAGCGTGTTATATTCAGGTGGTCTCAAACCACATATATGTATGAATATATCATGGTGCTCCTTAGTCCACGTCACTAAAGTATCCAATATCTGTATTCACAAGTGGGATCAGAATCCCCATCACCTTGGTTAGTAGATTTTCATCCTCTACAAGTGGGTTATAGCATCAAGGAAATAGGTTTGCACTATGAACCAACAAGTGTGGTTCTATTGTGTGGGAGAGGAGGCTAGGGAAAACATCCTAGGGAAACCATGTAGCTCCCATTAGAGGTCATCTTGCCCCTCAACCCTTATATACACTAGTAGGCTCTCAATCCTGTAGGGAAGTTGTACACTAGGGGTAAACATTTAACATAAAGACAAGAATTATACAAGAGAACATCATATTTCATGTAGTAGACTCACATCCACACATAACATGTCCACATCATTCTAGAGCTAGCTAACTTGTACACAAGATATTCACGAAGGGTACATAATGAGGATCATTCTTGAAGTCCACCCAACCTTATCCCAAGTTGGATACCTATAACTCATACTTTGGGCACGACACATTTACGGGTCTCATCACATGTTATAACACAATAAACTTTATGGATTTCACCACGCCATAGCACAAAAGTCGATATAACCACACACACTTTATTTACTTCACACAATGTTCACTTTGTTTATTTATTTTGCTAACCATTTATTCTTTTTCATAAGTAAAAAAATTGTTATATAAAACCAAACCATAGTCTAGGTAATACTCCATCTTCTTACAATTAACAAAACATGGTATATTTAGAATAGAGAGTTATCCCACTCTACCTTCCCTCTATAAAATTTTGAACTCCCTACGTGAATGGTGGATGTTCCCTTGGGGGTACCCCATGTTCCCCCTCCCTTATCCCCTCTTGACTCTTCTCATCTTTCCACACATGCTTTTCAGCCTTCCTCGAGGGTCCCTCCTCCTTTTGAGGAGACTATTATGGAGCCTATGATTTTTTCTAGTCCAAGGACCAAGGGCTAGAAGAGTGTGCTTCTTAACATTCCCCAAAGTCCTTCTATGGATTGTACTCTTTCACATCCTAAAGTTGTGGATTATGTATTTGGTATTGAAATCTCTCTTCTTGATTCTACCATCAATAGAATAGTTTTGACAATGGAGAACACTATGGTGGGAAATTTTTTCTCATTTAGGCTAACCATTGATATGGTCCACTGGTGGACAACTGCTAACTGGTGTTTGAAAGGAAATGGAGAAGTTTGTTCCATGGTTGGAGGGTTATTTCTCTTCAAATTTATTGCACCTGATGATTTTATTTTGATTCTTTCTTCAGGTATGTGGGTGTATGGTAAGCATAGCTTATCTCTTTGTCATTGGAATCCTACATTCAAACTTTCCATTGACCTCAAAAAATCTACCCCTTTTTGGATTTGGTTTCCAAGTTTTTCATTGGAATATTGGGACAAGTCAATGTTCCAATTCATAGGTGATTTGATTGGCCACTTCATCACTTCTGACATCATCACAAGAATGAGTTCCAGGTTAGTTTTCACTCATTCTTGTGTCAATATTAACATTAATAAAAACCTGCCCAACTTTGTGACTTTGAGATCTAAGCTTGGGACTTGGTCCCAATAAGTGTGCTATGAAAATGTTGTTTTCTATTAAAAATGCTCCAAACCATGTCACCTCACTACTAACAGTAAGTCCTCCATGAAAATCCATCAAAAACCCAATGTTGACATTGTTACTCCTAATAAAGATTTCACTTTTAGCTACCCTTTCAAAATGGATATTTTAAATATCCTTGAATCCCCTTCCAAAGCTAAGCCTATGGATGGTTTTGTTCTAGATATGACTTCTCCTTCCAAACCTTTTGATGACCCTTTGCTAAACAATCTTCCTGTGAAAATCCCACCCACTGCCCCTATTTCCCTAGCTAATTTTTATGATCTATAGCCCACCCTGGATTCACCAGATCTTCTGGTTTCCCAAGGCCGAATGAAGGATCTGGAAGAAGGTGTTATACCTAATATTATTTTAGGTGGTGAATCCTCTATTGTCCCTGCTAGGACCATTCTATAGGAACAACAAGCAACTTTCAAACTAATAGCTAAAATAATGATGTGGATGACTTGTTAACCCCAAATAAAAAGGAAAATAAAAGAAGGTAGATGTGGGGGTTGAAACCAAGGCTAGAAAACCTTCCCAGAAATAGACTAGGAATAGAGAAATGACAAAGGAAATAGCTATTGGAAAATAGAGGACGTTGGAAGCATCCTCAAAAAATACTTCTAAATGAAGTTTCTTTCCTAGAATGTAAGAGGGCTCAATGGTCCTCACAAATAGTTGGCCCTAAAAAACTATATTTGGGATTACAAGATTGATATTCTTTTATTACAAGAGGCAAAAATGAAAAAAAAAATTGAACTAATTATTAAGAATATTTGGCCCAATTCCCACTTTACCTTTAGTGATGTTGATGGGGCCTCGAGGGGGCTTTCTGTTATGCGGGACCCGAATAGATTAAGTGGTTATGAACTATTCCAATCCAAGAATAGCTTGGGGATTCATTTCTCCCATGTTGGGTCTTCTAGGATCCTCATCAATATCTATACTCCCAATGTGAGGAATGCTAGGAAAATCCTTTGAATTGAACTTACTAATTGGATTTTGGGTAATAAAGAGGCTTGTTGGTTTCTTGTTGGTGACTATAACTCCCCCCTCTACCCCTCTAAGAAGTGTGGGGGATCAATGGATTACACTGATAGTATGACAAACATGGCAGGTTTTTTGAGTACTATTGGGCTTATTGATATATATTTTCAAGGCTAAGCTTACACTTGGACCAGCAAGAGATTGGGGGAAATCTAATATAGGTTATATTGGACCAGTTCTTATTTTCCCCCAATTGGGTTTCTCTCCATCGCTCCAATTTTTAGGCTCTCCCTCGGACTGTGTCTGATCATAACCCTCTCCTTTTTTTGGATGATCACTTTGTTGTTGGTCCATATCCCTTTCGGCATGAGATCATGTGGAGCTCCTACCCAAATTTTAAAGAAAAAATTGCTACTTGGTGGAATGTTCCTATTCATGTCTCTCTCATGCTTAGGGTTTTCCAAAAACTCAAGCATATCGAAAACATGGTGAAAAGATGGAACAAGTGGGTTTTTGGGGATTTTTTTCTCCAAAAAAAGAGACCTGGAAGCTAAACTAAAAGACATCCAAACGAGAATGGAGAATGGGTATGTTTGTGAACAAACTTGTCAAGCTAAGAAGGATTACCATACTAATTGGGAAAAAGTTCTAAGAAGAAAAGAACTATTCTAGAAACAAAATTATAGAATACAGTGGCTAAAAGAAGGGGATCGTAACTCCTTCCACATCTCTGCTCTCAAGCACAACAAAATGAATTAGATAAATAATATTAAATATAAATATGGGGTGGAAGCCGCTACTCCTACCCAAATCGAGCTATTGGCCTCTAAACACTTTCATCATTCTTTCTTTGAGCCTATTGTCATTCCCAACTTTTTCTTAGATGATCAATTACTGGACATTATTCCCCCCATCTTAACAACTTGGACAATGTTGCTATTCTCAAGTTTGTCACTCCTAAGGAATTCAGGGTGGCAGTTTTTAGTATGGGAGAATGCAAAGCCCCGAGTCCTGATGGCTTCCCTCCTACCCTCTTCCAAGAATTTTGGGAGATTGTGGGAGAAGATTTCTTCCTTGCTGCTAAGGACTTCTTCAAAACTAAAAAAATTCTAAAATAGTTGAACCACACTTTTTAGCCCTCATTCCAAAAAATGATGACCCTCAGACCATGGTTGACTTCAAGCCTATCAACTTGTGTAACACTATCTCTAAAATCTTTTCAAAAATCCTTGTCAACCATTTGAAACCTCTCCTTGAGAAGAAGATTATCCCTTTCCAAAAATGCTTTGTCCTTGGTTGCCATATTATGGATGTTTCCATTTCCACTCATGATATCATTTACTCTATGGATAGATGCAACAGTGTAGGTATGGGTTTTATACTCAATATATCTAAAGCCTATAATAAGGTCCTATGGAATTTTCTTCTCAAATTTCTTGCTAGGATTGGTTTCAATCAATTGGTTGTTAATATCATTTATGAATGCATTTCTACTTTCAAGTATTATGTTATGGTTAATGGGATTCCCCATGGATTTTCAAGGCTAGTAAAGGGATTAGACAAGGATACCCCATTTCTCCTTATCTTTTCAATATGTTTGCTTATGTCTTAAGTCAATTTTTTTCTAAAATGCTAAATTATGTTACTATAAAGGGGGTCAAACCTGCTACCTCCTTGGACCCCTTAGCTATTCAACAATTTGCGGATGAAACCATCCTCTTTTGAAAATCCTCGATGGTGGAAACTAGGAAATGGAAGTGTTGTCTCAACAATTATGCTTCCAACTTTGTTCAATGCATTAAATATAATAAAATCATGATAATCTTCTTCAAAATCTCATAAACTCTCAAAGATAAGGTGATTTTTATCTTGGTTTTTAAGAGTGCTACTCTTCTTGTTGTATATCTTGGGCTTACTCTTATGGTTAAGGAAGTCACTACTAATTTTTGGAACTCGATCTTAGAAATAATGCATAGGAAATCGGTTGGATGGAAAGGCTCCATATTTATTCATGCTAGTAAGTTGCAAGTCATGGATGCTACTCTTCAAGGGATCTCGGTGTACTTATCCATTTTTAAAATCCCCATAGATATTGTTGAGAAACTATAAATAGTCCAAGGAATTTTCCCTAGTCTAGTACAAAGGAAAAGAAGAAGTTAGCTTTGCTAAGTTGGGACACAATCTTCCTTCCAAAATCCAATGGTGGACATGGCACGAGGAAAATCCAAACCACTAATAAATATCTTCTTGTGAAGGTTGGATGGGACCTATTGAGAAACAGGAAGGACTAGTGCACTATACTAAATGCTAAGTACCTCAATAACACCCCTTGATTAGGTGAATTTCTAATGGCCACCCCCATGGGTCCTTAATTTGGAACAATATCTGCAAGGTCAAACTATTACTAGAGTCTAGTCTAAGATGGAAACTTGGCAATGGCTATAAAATTAATTTTTGGGAGGATCCTTGGCTACTTGAAATACCCCTTAATCAATCTTTTTCAAGACTTTGAAGGCACCTACTTCTACTCGGTTTGGTAATAACATGGTGGACTATATGATTGGTCAGCAAGGCTCTCAAAAGCGGAAGGTTTTGGATATTTTTTTCTATCACTCCCTATAGTTAGGTCAACAAGAAAGATTACTTCAAGATGTTCTATCTCTAACTAGAATACCCATTTCTAGCTAGGATGATGAATTTTTTAGACCAAGGAAAGAAAGGGTAACCTCTTAGTCAAGTCATCTTATAGAATAATGTCTTTGTTGAGAACCCAAGAAAGTCTTTGGAAACACATTTGGAACATGCACCTTACCCCAAAAAAAAAATTATTTTAGTGGACTACGGGTCATAATAGAATTCTCACCCAAGATAACTTAAGGAAAAGGGGATTTAAAATCCCTAACAAATGCATGCTCTGCAAGAATGATGAGGATTTGGTCCCTCACTTGTTACTCCACTGTCCCTTTGCTGCTAAGGTTTGGGATTCTACCCTACAAAAACTTGGGGTCTATTAGACCATGAATGGAGATCTCAAAATCTTTGTGGAAAACTAGCATTACCCCTATCATGACCCTTTACACAAAGAGATTTGGCAATAGGTTCCTCCCTTTATTTTTTGGTGCTTATGGAAGGAAATGAACAATAGGATTTTCTAAAATGTGGAAAGAGCCCCATGGATGTCTTTAATATTTTCTTCAGACTTCTCAATGAAAACATATCCCTTTATTCTTGGAAATCTCCAAGCAAGACCCCCTGTGCTTTTGAAATCACTATGGAAAAATCCTAGAATAGGTCCCTGGGCCTTAATTCCTTTGATAACTCAAAAGATTTGGCTAGGCTAAATACTAAGTGGAATCCTCCCTCGCATGGTTGGCACAATTGATGGTGCTACTAAGGGAAATCCTGGCTTTGCTAGCATTGGTGGCATCATTAGAGATCTAGATGGAAGAATGATTGGTGGTTATGTTGGTGGTATAGGGATTCAATCTTCTATGACAATAGAGGCATGTTCTTTGCTTAGTGGCACTACTAGATTTGACACCATTTTCTGACAGGTGTTTGTCGGTCGTTCGACAAATCTCTATCAGAAGAGCGACGCAATGGCGAAAATATTTCTGTCACTATTTTTTCATCACAAGGACGACGAAAAATTAAACGTCGAAATAATGGCAAAGAATTGTCAGTCGACAGCATCGCGAAATACCTAAGGATTTTGTCGAAATATCGACAAAAACTTTGTTTATCCACCGATGAATTACACCAGAAGTTCATCGTCGGTTTGACGAAATGGGCAAGCAGTAGCGTGGAAACAATAGAGGACGTTCATTGAAATAGCGATGAAATACTCAAGTAGTAGTGTCGAAAGAACACCAAAAGTTCGTCGAATGTGCAACGAAATAGGCAAGTAGTAGCGTCAGAACAACACCAAAAGTTCAATGAATTTGCGACGAAATTAGCAAGGAGTAGCATCGGAAGAACACCAAAAGTTCATCGAAAGTGCAATGAAATGGGCAAGTAGTAGCATCAAAACAACACAAAAATTTCGTCGACTTTGCGACGAAATTAACAAGGAGTAGCATTGGAAGAACACCAAAAGTTCATCAAAAGTGTGACGAAATGGGCAGGTAGTAGCATTGTAGCAACGCCGAAATATCGTCAAAAGGGTGACAAAATGGGTAGGGAGTTACGACGAAATCGTCGTCGCAGCTATAGCAACTTCGTCGAGCCTTTCTATTGATTCATCGGTGGTTGTCGTCAAAATTGTGACGAAGAAGCA
>VDFB02047144.1:41963067-42008708 GCA_007258455.2 Sequoia sempervirens
TATAATGAACAACTTACCAATAGATTATAATCATGCCCCCCTTCAATGTGACCATGCTGCCTACAATGTTTTTCAGCTATTGTGATTAAAAGTCATCTCCTCTTTAAGCCCTTGCAATAATTGCAAGGACAATAGCATTTCCCATCACCCTTTCTTTTCAATCTAGCCCACAATCTATCAAGTGTCTCTTCATTTTATTTTCAACTAATATTATCTAACATGATTTTTCTTTACCAAGCTTGACTATTTAGATCTCCAAAAATATCAAACTCACACTCTAATAATTTTATTCATAAGAGCCAGTAACATAGTCTAATAATTACGATATTTACACCAAAAATTTGGCATCACCAGCCACCTACAAAGAGAAGATAATTACGAGTTAGTATTAAAATAATTTACAATGCTAATTCTAAAACTTATTAAATTCTGATTTTAATATGATTTCCAACCATTAAGACTCCTAAAATCAAAATATTGAACTTGATCACAAACTTCCTACAACAATGGAGGTAGTGAGCTAGTAAGAACAAGTGACCCATTCCTAAGGAGCAACAAGTCGAAATCATTATTGCTAATGTCAATACAAATTTATCCCTTTAGTTAAAGATGCAATGTGTCACTTCATATGATGAGCTTATCCCTAGGGCCCTCAACATTGAGAGAGCCCTAATAAAAAACAATAGAAGCATTGGTAAGAGCATGATTAGGGTACAAACCCTAGGCCTCCGTAGAAACATAAACATTAACTATAGCGGATTAGTGAGGTTGCAATACCAAAAATATTGAGACAATGTAGGTAATAACAAAATCTTGCAATCTAAAGATTGTAGCCAATAACAAACACACTATGTAGCTTACTGACATTTGTAAATACAATCTACGGTAAGAAGAATGACAGTCACTTGAGATGTGACAGTCAAAAACAGGCTAAGTAGTGACAAGATAATAAAGCTCAAACCTTGCATAGTAAAGTGGAGATTTTAACAGTGAGTTTCCTTACCCCTTTGCTGACCTTAAGGGTTTTTCAAATGCTTTTGGTAGTGTTAGACAAGGCAAATGCAATCAGGGAATGACTGTCCAAATGAAGTAACAGTGGTAATTATAGGTTCAATGTTTCTTCTTAGCCATTAATATTATATAATGGAGGTAGTGGATTGCATGTTTGAGCAGTGTTTTAAGACTCACCAAAGATGGGAAAATAGTGAATAATACCTTGTGGACTGTGAAGTAGTGTCAATAAGGTTGACGAATCTTAAGAACTACAATACCATGAAACAATGAGTCCCATGTAGTAAGTAGGTAGTCTATAGGGCATAGTTTGTTTTTATAGAAGGATGCTCATGAAAGGAATCTTCAAGTGATAGTGAGTGAGCTATTTGAGATTACAGCTGAGGGTGCAATACCCAGTCTTAAAGGGAGTTAGCAAAGCAGTAAATGTGCAAGAAAATTGAATCGTACACAACAAACAATTCACAATGTTATCTTCCATAATGCCTTGAGTTTGAAGACAAAAATCTCATTTTATCTTCATGATGAAAGTGGTGAGTTTAATGGTCAATCACTAGCAACCATGATTTTAAAACATGCTATTGTTCTTATGGAGGCAACATTTTAAGCAAGGCAGTGAGTGGTGGTTTGGAACAATGGCAGGTATGAAGGACTTGCTTTATATGCATACTATGTATTCTAGCTTAAGACAACATTCTTAGAAGAGATTGAAGGTGGATTATGGAACTCAAAGGGTTACCATGAAAAGGATTAAAGCAAAGACTAAGATCTATTTATTACCCAAAAGCCATGGTCATGAAGATATTAAAGATGTCACATGCAAAGGAAAACCCTGTGAAATTTGGGTATGAATCACGATTGCGAAGAGGATGGTGTGCTGGGAGCGTTGGAGATCTCACATTATCTAATTCTGAGGGAAATACATCATTTATTTGTTTTAATTAAAAAATCATTCTAAACCCTATATAGGATACATTGATACTTCAAAAGCCTCTGAAGGGATTTGAGATTATGCAAATATATGTCAAGTAACATTCATAAGGTTTAGAAATCTTGATCACTCTCTAGAATAGCCCATTAAACATGGGTTGTGCTTGAATGCACTACATAATTGATATAACACAACCACTATGCATATCAACTAGAGTTATAGGCTCTTTATTGCATAAAGAGGTAATCACTCTTCGATCATGCTATAATTACATCCTAACCTGTTAAACTTGAGACAACCTAAATGCACCCAATGATGATTGACACCTACATTATACAACCTGAATTAACTACATTATATGAGTGCCTCCATTTCTATCACAACATAGCCACATTAAACTTAGGTCACACATGAATGCATTCTGTATTTGTTATAGTACAACTATGCCACATGACCAATAGAGTTATGGATCACATAATTACAGTCACAAGACTCTGTTTCTTGGTTGTGATCTTATGGTAATTCCACACAACAACAAAATCTAGACATGAAATTCTCAAAACCCTTAACCTCTAAAAATGAAATCTAATGAGATGTTGCTTTAAAATATGATTTTCAAACCACGGAACTACAAATCGACTTCCTGGCCCAGATGCCAAAAGACAATGACTACCCTCCAACTTTGGTGATATCTTCTTGGAATTTTTTCTGATTTTTCCCAAGAAAATCATCCTTAGTTCTCCACAAACTATCTCCAAGTAGAGGCAAAAACAGCAAACACTGTCGCAATAAATCAGGCGCGAACTCACTTTTCTTTATGTCGGCCACAATTTGATTTTTTTTAATTTTTCATGTTTGTCGAAAATTCGACGAAAATAATAGCCGACATTTCGACGAACCCCAGGTTCGTTGAAATTTTGACGATTGTCGGGAATAAACTTTCAAAAAATTGGAAATTACACATCAAATTTTACAAGCACCCGACGAACATCAAATTTTACATATTTTGTCAGATAGTTTCATCGTATTTTGCAATCAAATGTATGAGTGGGGTCAAATTTGCTATCTCTATTGGGTTAAAGTCTACATATTGAGGGGGACTCCAAATCTATGATTGATGACATCAATACTAAAATATTTCAAGGATGGAATGTTAGGAATATTATGGTTGATATTCAATTCATTCTCACTAAATTTGAAAGAAAGAGGCTTACTCAAATTTTCAGAGAAGGAAATAAATTTTTTGACTCTTTGGCCAATATTGGATCTTCTTGGAACTCTTCAAGATGTTAGAGGAATTTGGAAGGCCCTTCCCATTAATGTGCAAGGATTGATCATTGATGATAAAAAAAAATCACCATTAATGATGAGTGTTGATAACTCTTACTTTGGCTGGATTATTCTTCCAATTACCAATAGTCTTGGTAAGTTATGGCAGAATAATAATGATGAGATGGACAAGAACCTATTGATGACAAGGATGCAATCTGACTTGTACCTTTTTCCTAGTTGGGATTACACTTGGATCAGTATGGTTACAAGTCATATGTATGAGGCCTATCATGTTATTAAAGATCTTTTAAATAGTTTGAAAGGGTGGGAAACTAATATGATTTCATACCCTTCCAAACTAATATTTAATTAATACCTTATAATAATGACCTTTAGGTTCATGATGGCTAATTTACAAGCCTCGATGTACTCTACCACTCTATAAACTTGCTCCACTAGCTTGGGCTTCTTGGAAAATACTACTTGTACATGGGAAGATCCAATATTCTTAATTGGGTAGGGTACAAAGATCTATTGGGATTGTTTATCTTTGCAAAAGCTTTCCTTATGCCTTCCCCTCATGTAGTTTGAGAAAATTCTAATTTTCTTGCTTTTGCTAGCATTCATTCTTCTTTGGATTCGAAGATGGGTGGCGATAGAGTCAGGACTAGCCAAGATCTTGTGAGGAGTTTCATCATGACACTCTATTGTGGCACATCTGTGTTGAAGGGGGCTTGGCCCCCTCTAATGGAATGCCTAAAATGTCATGATGAAAAAATATTTGCTCAGTTTTCCAATAGCTAGTGTGATCGAAGGGTGACTGTTGGTGGCATTTTGTTCTAAGTGAGTGAAGATGTGATAGCAAAAGCCATGAGGATTTATTACACTATGCATAAACTCAAAAACCACACAAAGGTGCAGGATATGGATAGTATGCAATAGTTCTTCAAGGAGAACAAGCATCCTTCAAAACTTCATGTTGCTTACAACAAGAGTAAGCTCCTTGTACCTTGGGACCAGGTTTTCCTTGTCCTAATGAAATACATTACTTTAGAAGGCCATTTCAAATGCCATTATCTTTACCACATGCCTCTCCTTAATCATTTCCATCATCAGCTCCTCATTAGCTTCCCTTTCAATCTATTACTGTCTCTTAAAAGCTCTATTAAAGATACCTTGGATCTTGCTACCAAAAATATGAAAAAAACCCCTCCCCCTTCACTAGGGGATCATTCTCTTCCTCTATAATTTTCATTTAGCCTTATGCCCCCAAATTTTTTTTCTACCACTAGGGTTGAGGATCTTGAACCCTCTGAATCTACTCCCTTGAAACCCTCCCCTACTACTTTCGCTGGTTCAAAGAGGAAACTCTACTTTCCTCCCAACCAGCCCCCTATGGACACTAAACCCAAACAACCTACTAAAAATAAAAAGGGGAACCCTAGGAAATCTCAAACTAATGTTGTTGGGTTGTGTGAGTTAAAAACACTCCTACAAAGAAGGGGAGAAAACCAGCTAGTAAAGCCAAATCTAAGAAAAGAAAAAGAAAAAGGGCATTACTTTCTATGTGGAAGAACCCACCACTGAAAATGACGAGGGTGGCAAGGAGGAAATTTTGATGGACACAAGTAGGGATACTAATGTGGAACCTACCAACGTTAGGTGTTTTAACTGGTTGGAGAAACAAAAACCTAGAGTCCACATTGATGAGATTTCTAGCAATTCTAAACATGGCAATGAACGCATGGACAACAAGCATGACATTGTGGAGGAAACTGAGGAGTATACTGAGGGATTGAGTCATTTTTTGGAACTTAACAAGATGATTCAAGAGGATTCCACTTTGGACTACTCCAATCATCAGTTTCTGGAAGAGGAGACTAATCTTCTAGATGTTACTAGGGATGAAGACAACAAAGGACTGTAGGCCCACGTTAGTATCTTGGAGAGGAAACTCAATAGGCTAACTTGAATCACCATAAAATTTATCCACCACTCATTATTCACTCTCTCTATTGTGTTGGAGGAGAAAGTACAGAAGATTGTGACTGAGGTTGATCCTAATACTAGTCAAGCCAGTGGTGATGTTTATAAATTCCTCATAGAGGAATGGGAGAACTTAGCTAGGGGATGGTGTGGGTCTTGTCTACTCTCTAGGTTTTTTTTTTCATTGTTTTTGTGATGTGACTACATTATGTTTTTTTTTCTATTATTGGGTTTTATTTTGCTACTAACAACTGATGAACTCTAGCTCATAGGGATTTTTTGTATAAAGGGTATTGCACCCTCTAAATGTAGCTTATATTATCAAAAATCTAAACATGGTATTTTAAGGTAGGGGGACCAACCACACCAATGCTCCAGGTCATGGAGAGCCAAGAGCAGAGTGATTCCCTATCTTACCTCAATCTAAGAGGGTGTTTTAGGTCAAGGATAGAGAATTAAGAGCACTCTCAAGTGCTTTTGTCATTCTACTAATCTGAATGCTTGGATAGGACTAAACGAGCTAGTTTTTGGAATCTGAGCTGTACCTCAGACAACTCTCTGCCTAAGGAAAATATTGTGGGTTAGGGGTGACAACTCAACATGTTGGCATCTCTCTGGGGTGTTGGTGTCTGTATAGCGAGAAAGTGAAAAGTATTGTATGAAGTTTAGAGAAACCTACTAATGGTCTAGTCAATGAGTTTTAACATAATAAACAGAATGATAAATAAAAAAATGTAATAAATAAATATGAAGATGATAAAGAATACAACTAAAGCAAAGGTAATGAAGTCCAACTCACTAAGAGTCTAATTCGCCAGCAAGCTCCACGCACACTTACACCTGCACACACCCAAAAGAGGAAAAATGTTGGGGCTATATAGGGGTTTTCCTCAATCAAAACCCCACTTTGGTGTTTCCACCTCCATGGATAGATGGGAAAGCCATGAGATAGAAAATGTGATAAAGATAATAATAGAAAGGTTACTGAACAAGCATAACAATACTATGTTACGTGAATTAAGAAATAATACTATGAAAATGGAGAAATGAACAATATCACCTTCTCAATCAAGGTGCTCTCAAGCATGTAAAGGAGGTTGTGAGCTTGGTAATGTCTACACTGCCACAACAACGAAGAAGCAATCCCTCGAGACACCAAGTCACAACTCCAATGGTGGAAAAAGTGCAGCAAGATATGTTGAAGATGGATTAAGTTGCTCTAGAGATGATCAAGAATTCAAGCTAGTGTGTAGAGGATCAAGAGAATTGCTAAAGAGATGAAGTGAACCAACAAGATAGGCATTTAAAGATCAAAATAGGAGGGGAAGAGCCATTTTTCAGGCCAACTGGTCAACATAGAGGCATTACATTTTGTCCCCAATGAGGAGTGCAACATCCCTACAGACTCTAGAGGCATAAATCTATCAGGGATGGCAGTGTTTCGTGTGCGCATCCCCAACTGAAATTCCCCCAACGACACAAAATTTAGGCACTAAGTGGATGCATTGCAGATGGGTGATGTGGAATTATCTAGTCGGGTTTGATTTTTCTAAAGTAGGGGGTGTAAAATGGGAATTTGCAAGTGGGGTTCAAATTCGCTTCTATACATTTTTCCCCCACTTTAGCAAGCACGGTTGGCAATGAATGTTCAGTAAAGTAGATCGAAGAGTTTGAAATGTATACCTAAACCATCGAGGAGGTAGACCACAATCTAGAAAGCTTGAAAGCATAGGGTAGGAAAATAACTCCACAAGTACCCTCTTCTAAGGAGGTTCAAACAAATGACTTCGTAGATCCTCGGAACTACAGAGTTGAACAAGGTTCACCAAAGGCCTACAAACCAATGATGAACAAATTCCATAGGATGCAAGCACTTCATAGGCCCTCAGATCTACAAAGAAGGTTCCCCCAGGTACTCTCTCCTAAAGGAAGCCTAGTCTAAGGGGACTCTGCAAAGTCAAACTAGAAAGCAAATTCACAGGCACACTTGCAAAGAAACATGTTAATCCATAGATAAAACATGTTAGAAAACAAAGAGCAACCACATAGGAAAATAAGCAAACAATCATACAAACAGTCAAAAATTGAAGGAAGAGCTTTCAAATGGGTCCCTTGGGAACCCTTCAAAAGAAAAGGGGTCCACTCAGGGGACATGTTGTTTGAAAGTGTAGAAATATTTTTTGCAAATCAATTCAACATCAAGGAATCCTTTCAAAAAAAATTCACTTCATCAAGGAATTTGAAAGGAACAAAATTCCCCCTCGTGAGGGGGAGGTCGAGGCTTTTCCCACAGGAAAATTTTCTCCCTCCTCAGAGGAAATTTTTTCAAGTTCTTTCTTTACAAACCCATGATGAAGGAAACACGTTCTGCTAGGGGTCTTTGTTGAGAATGCAATTTTTGAAAAATGTTTTGAAAAATTTTCGAGAAAATATTTGTTGGCCATGAAATGCATTTTTTGAAAATTGAAGATGACATGATAGGCCCCCCTTAGGATGGTGTGTGCTAAAACCAGAGGCACATGACATCCTAAGGAGAGAAAATCAAGAATGAAAAAGTGATGTTGTGGTCGGTGAAACATAGTGAGATGTGACCGTGGTAACGTTTTCGCACACATGAGGGACAACACATGATCACCACAACATCACAAAGCAAGCATGAAAGATAAGAGAACACCAATGTAAAGAAAAATAGTAACACTATGAACAAGGGACACAGGGGTGATCTAATATTTCAGGGTCAGAGTTGCTCATAAATATATATAAGTATGATAATAGTATATTAATAAACTATCATCAACCCTTTACTATATCATACCATATGAAGAATGCACAAGAAGAGAAAGTAAAAATAAAAGATTGGGTCAACATGGAAGGGAATCCTAAATTCTCCCAACACTTTGCATCATCCCCAAATGTCAAAAATCAATACACATAACAGAGGAAGAATGATGCAACAAATAGAGGAAGTTGTATGACACACAAACACTCATGTATCCACGCACCTATGAGGGTGACAAGGGTCATCTAGGAACATATAATGTAAGCACAGGGGAACAAAAACACACACACTCTACACTACAGATAAACAAGAGGTACCCCCTAGCACTCATCAACCAAGAAGTCATCAGCCTCCCAATCTAGGTCATTATACAAGGAAGGAGGACAATCCTGCAAGGGTGGAATATCAAGGGGGGAACCTTTGGACCCCCCCGTAACAAGAGCCATGGAAGAAGGCCTTGTGAGGTCTTCTCCACTCAGTTCTTGTGGGGAAAATTTTAGCGACTTTGAAAAGATCATTGAAAGGGTTGGGACCTCATCCAAAGAGTTAAACATGCACTTCATAGGAGTGCCACATGTTTCTTCAATGGGCGAGGGAGGCAAAGCCTAAGATTCATTGCTAGGCTCATCGAGTGACTCGGGAGCAATGATAAACTCTAGGGATGTTAGAACTTCCTTCCATCACTAGGATGACATGCGCTAATGCAGAACCACCCTCTAAAGAAGGTGGACTCCTCTTTTGACCCCCATTGCTAGTGGGGCCATCCTCCATCTTTTGCTTCATCAAAGGATGTGAGATCCCCACATATGAGGAAAAAGGCATGAAGGAGGAGGAGAAGACTGTGACAGACACCATCAAGGTGTTTGACATGTCCATGAGCTTTGAGAATTGCAAGATGTTTAGGAGAGGTAGCTCACCTGAAGGAGCAATAAACACCTGCACATTTTTAGGGTTGGTGGTGCTAGCAGTAGGAGCCAGAAGTAGCACTGAGGCTAATGGAACTGAAGTAGAGGGGATGAGAGAGGAGGATGTAATAGCATATCCTAAAACAAGAGTTTTCAACTCCCCTTCCTTCCTCTGTAGAGAGGCTTGCTCAATGGCCAAAGCTTTTCGCTGACACTTGTGCTCATGTGCAAGACAGTTCCTACAACTCTAGAAGCTAGAGGTCGGAAGTTGAGATGGAACAGATGACTCCTGCTCAACCATTGGAGTGTCCATCATAGTTATTTCTAGCATAGGGAGAGACTCCTAGATGAGAGCAAGAGGGAGAGATTGAGCAATAGTAGGCGGATTCAGCTCTAACACCTTAGCAACGGGCCTCTTCCCATCACTGCCTTAAGAGAAGAAGTGGTAGGAGGCCACAGAGGCTAAGACATAGAAGTCTCCCCATGGGGACCTTTCCTCTTACCATACAAGTAGGGCTAAGGTAGGAAGGTTGGATATCTAAATCTTGGTGTTATGCCAAGCAGGTACCATTAGACTTCTTATGTGAAAACTAGGGGTAGTCACCCAAAGCTCCTCTTTAGAAAGGGAGACAAAAGTGGTGCCCTAAGGATGGGAAAGCTTCACCTTTCCCTTCTGAGAGGAAGGGGCAGCTCGTCACTACGCTACCAAGGGAGTCACTTTTGGCTGTCCTTTTCCCCCAATTTTATACTTCACATATTTTTTTATCAAGCAGGTTCATTCTAGGAGGGATTGAACCAACTAGGGTAGGCCAAAAATGATCCAAGGAATAGCCCTCATGAGATAACAATGGTTGATATCTAGTGTCACACGCAACATGCATGACACCTTCATGGGAGAAATTTAAAAATTTGTGAAAAATGGAAGTGATTCCATTCATGGAAGCTAGCCATGGGATGCCTAACTTCACCATGAACAAGTCGGATTCTGAAATGACATTGAAATTTGTATCCACAAACCTAGGTTCAACTAGGACAGAAAGAGTTACAAAGCCCTATGGCTCAAGAGAGAGATCGTTTTGCATACGTATGATATATTTCGTTTGTTCATATTCCTCCCTCTATAATGAATTTAGCCATAACATCTCCTCCATAATAACATTCACCCAGCTCACATGGTCAATTAGGACTCCAGTCACAATGTTTCCATTGAGGTGAGCAGGAATGTATAGAGGAGAGGGCTTATTATTCAAAGGAAAATCCTACGAGGTGAAAATCACATCTAACAAACTATTTGTAGGCTACGAGGGAGGAGTAACCAAAACCATATTAACATACACCGATGGTTAAGATGAAGCATCGGAGGGGTCAATAATCAAGTTCATAGAATGGGATGAAAGTGGGTCCGTGTAAATCTACAACTCACTATTGACCTTCGCTACCAACTTATTTGTGTTTTGCTTCTTCCTATTGAGATAGATGGTATTGTCATCGATGTGATCCTATATCTCATGATGCCAGTACATGAAATGCTCGGTATCATGCCCATTAACGCGATGATACTAACAAAAAGTATTCCCATCCTACCAATCAGGATAGGGCTCCTTCAAATGTCGGGGATTTTACAAAGTTATGATCTTATCCTTCAATAACTTTTGCAAGATAGAAGAACAAGATTTAGCTAACTTCATTAACTTTTTGTTGCATCTAAGGTCATGATCATTAGTCACAGTGACTACATTCGCAATAGCTTTACCTTTTCCTGAAATAGAAGACTTTCCTTCAAAATGGAAGCATGAGGAAGATCCCCTGAACTGAACATCGTTTGTTGATACTCTCACAACGCGACACATAGATGTGTAAAAGAAGGGTATTTCATTAGGGAAAACTTCTCCTGCCAGGCTCACTGCAGGTTTCCTATGAATACCTTTTGCACATCCAAGTTGGGCAATGGGTATAAAATTTATGAAAAGAGCACTTGGTATCATGCTATGAAGTCAATTATCTTCTTGTTTTCTCCCTGCTTACATCAGATGAGATTCAAGAAGGTCATCTTCGGCCCAATGTTATCCTGGAATTGATGGAAAAACTAGTTGACAAGCTGTCAAATGAGAATATAGAATTATTAGGCAAGGAATAGTACCACTCAAGTGTTATGTCCTTGAGAGATTGAGGGAAGAGTTTGGCCATTAGAGCATCATGATGAAAGAAATCTATACACATGGCATTGAAATTTGGCACATGAGTCTATGGATCCCCTTTACCACCATAGTTTTTGAACTTAAGAATCTCCATTCCCTATGGAAAAGGAGTACTCAAAATTTCCATCAAGAATGGATTGTGTCAGAAGAAAGGTTGAAAAATAGGTTGGGCGGAGGCTTGAGAAAGGCTCGCCAACTGGTTTTGCATTTGACCCATGTTCTGAAGAAGAGCATTCAAAATAAGGTCACCAATGGAACCCCCTAGAACCACTACCACTAGAACCACCTCCAGAGCCAACTCTAGAGCCACCATCATGACCATCATTGAAGCCACCACCATGGCCTCCACTAGAGCCACCTTTGCTAGCACCACCTCCTCTACCAAAGTTTCCACCACTCATTCCACTAAATCCCCCATCGCCAAGGGAAATAGGAGGGGTGAAGCTGAAACCAAGGGGTATTCTACTCACCTTGATAGTAGGGGGATTCTTAGCAATAGAGGAAACATTGATTAAGGGGCCTATTTTGGCCATGCATACAGACATAGTAGGCATTAAGACACCTATTTTTTTCTCATTGGCATCAAGCACCTTCCCTTGGGTAGTGCCCGATCTAGTGCTATACGAAGGGATGTATGCTTCGGTTAGATCAGTGAGGTCATGTAAGAACTCTATACCTGTCCAATCCTTCCCTAACATGTATCTCACCACACTAGCAAGCCTAGCGGCTCTTGCCATATTCGGTGATTTCTCCAAATGATTCACAAGGTCCAACAACCTCTTGTCTAATGCCAAAATATTTTTCGTAGGAATATGAACAGCATCATCCTCATCCATAGACGAAGTTGTGGGGGATGTTGGAGGAGTGGGTACACGAGTGGTCTCATCAATGAAACCCATCTTGTCTGTAAGACCTATGGAAAAGCCAATAGTATAACCATTAGTGACCTTCATCTTTTACATTGGTAAGTATCGTAGACTAAGTTGTGATGCTCATAAACCCTCACTACACCCAAGTTTAGCTTGATTGTCGAGTGTGCAGGAAAGAGTTTCAACACAAAGAAATGGATAGACATTGCTTCACGTCAAGTTCACCAAAATGTAAGGTAGGGGGACCAACCACACCAAGGCTCTAGGTCACGAAGAGCCGAGAGCGGAGGGCTACCCTATCCACCTCAAGCTAAGCAAGTGTTTTAGATCAAGGATAGAGAATGAAGAGCAATCTCAAGTGATTTTGTCACTCTACTGATCTGAATGCTTGGATGGGACTAAACAAGCCAATTTTTGGAATCTGAACCATACCTCAGATAGCTCTCTGCCTGAGGAAAACAACATGGGTCAAGAAAAATATCCTAACACACTAGCCTCTCTTTGGGGAACTAGTGTTTGTATGGCCAAAAAGTGAAAAGTACAATACGGAGTTCAGAGAAACCTACTAATGGTCTAGTCAATGAGTTTTAATGTAATAAATAGAATGATAAATAGCATAATGTAAGAAATAAATATGAAGATGATAAAGAATACAACTAAAGCAAAGGTGACAAATTCCAACTCACTGAGAGTCCAGTTCACCAAAAAGCTCAATACACACATACACCTACACACAGCCAAGAGAGGAAAAATGT
Organism: Sequoia sempervirens; assembly: GCA_007258455.2. Classification (NCBI taxonomy): domain Eukaryota; kingdom Viridiplantae; phylum Streptophyta; class Pinopsida; order Cupressales; family Cupressaceae; genus Sequoia; species Sequoia sempervirens. The sequence goes on from VDFB02047144.1 coordinate 41,975,774, forward strand.
TGATTTTGTATAGGGGTTTTCCTTAGTCAAACCCCCGCTTTAGTGTTTCCACCTTCACGAACAGCTAGGAAATCTATGAGATAGAAAATGTGATAAAGAGAATAATAGAAAGGATACCAAACAATCGTAACAATACTATGGAAATGGAGAAATGAACAATATCACCTTCTCAATCAAGGTGCTCTCAAGCACGTAAAGGAGGCTACAAGCTTGGTAAGGTAACAACAAAGAAGCAGTCCCTTGGGACACCAAGTCACAACTCCAATGGTGGAAAAATTGCAGCAAGATGTGTTGAACATGGATTAAGTTTCTCTAGATATGCTCAAGAATTCAAGCTAGTGTGTAGAGGATCAAGAGAATTGCTAAAGAGATTAATTGAATGAGCAAGATAGGCATTTGAAGATAAAAATGGGAGGGGTAGAGCAATTTTTAGGCTAGATGGTCGACACAAAGGCATTACATTTAATCCCCAATGAGGAGAGTAACATCCCTATGGACTCCAGAGGAAAGAATTGGTCAAGGACGGTAGTGCGCTGTGTAGACATTTGTGTGTTGCATGCACATCCCCGATAGAAATTCTCCCACCAACACAAAATTTAGGCGCCAAGTGGATGCATTGCAGATGGGTGATGTGGAATTATCTAGTCAGGTTTGATTTTTCTAAAGTATGGGGTATAAAAGTGGAATTTGAAAGAGGGGTGAAAATTCACTCCTATACAAGTATATCACACTTTTTATCTAGCCAAGTTGGTGTTCAATGTTACACATATGTTCAAATTTAAATTTCCATGATTAATCCTACCTTTGCTTCCTCTTTCATTTAACTAGGTTTTTTATGTTCACTAATGTATCTAACTTGGGTAAATCTAGTATAAGTTTTCACAATGTGTTAAATAGGTTCTCTACTTCTTAGAGGAGATTGTCAACTATATTCTTTTGGAACATCACTATATAGTTAAATAAAACACTCTCAATAAATAAGGCACATGATATATTGTGGCTAATAATCCTTGAAACTCATTAATATCTATGTATATTTATGAATCTTGCACTTTATTAACTAAGGTTGAATCCTCTAGACACATGCTATAATCATTGTTTCATAATTATAGTTCCTTCTAAAACATTACCAGGTATGAGAACATACAAATGGCGACAATTCCTAGATGCTTTATCTTTCTTTAATTTCCCTCCAATGTATCCACATATATATGTGTTTTTCCTAATTGAGTACTATCTAGAAGCATGGAAACACACACATTAACTACAAATTTTACATGTTAATTTTAATGTATCTTATTAATATAGTTTAAATTTTCTAATTGCTTACTTTGACAACATAAACAACACATAATTCATTAATCCATTTGAAACAATTGATTAATCCACACTAAGGACATCCACATCTCTTAAGGATAACACCCACTTATGTAGGTTACTAGTTCCTAACTGATATATAACATTCCTTATTTGGATCTAACAAGTTCTTTCATCTTTAGTTTTATACAAGAAGAGTAAAAGTAATATTCTCTAGATAACATTTTAACCCCTAATTCAAATTTTCACAAGGTCCTTTAATAAGGTCTTAAGTTTAATTACTAGCAAGGGAATTAATTAAACATTACATTAACTGATTCCCAAAAATCATATTTTAGTTATTTCCTTCCACTTGTTTTCTCTTTTGACTTGATTCTTAGCACTCTTGTTCTTTTTCTTGCTATTTTAGGTTCTAAACAGTAAAACATATTGGTTTGATAGTGCTTGTAATCTCTTTCACTTCGTTTAATAGTCATTAATTGCAAACGTACTTAAGTAAATTTATAGTTTCAACTTTTAATTTTAGGTAGAAATCTTATTTTGACCACTTTTCTAAATTGAATCTATTTTACATCATAGAGCTTTGATCATTAGTTGGTGTCACTACTCAAGCAATTTTACTTACTAACCACAAGTCTATTGACTTTAGGATTTCAAACCTTTAATAGAGAAATTCTATCTTATGTTAAACCATGATTTCTTGATTAGAGAGGAGGCCTAGGGAGGTTTATATGTAATCAATGTCTAAGTTCCAGATTGATTCTAACCCATTCTTAGGTTGCATTTAATTATCATTACAAAGGACTAAATATTAAGTTCTTCAAATAACATCCTCAATTTTCCCTTTTTTCATAAATTCTCCGATTAAAACTAAAGGTGTTTCAAATGCATACATGATGGGAGTTAAGAGGTTTCTAGTGCACTACACCTTGTTGATCACATAGTTTATTTGTAAGAAAAACTTAGGAAAGCTTACCCTAACAACCAAGGTTTACAACATGCTAGGCATATTTATCTTTCAATCAATTCTTCTTTTTAAGGTTACCCAAGGGAACTTTGAAAGATCCTTATTACAATGTTCTTAGTTGAGCTAATATTGTTTAATTATGTTGTATCCAATTTAAAAATTAAACCCATCATCATCTTTTTTTTATTACACTTAACTATGAATTGCAATTTAGACCTTGCCTAAGGTTCACTAGGAGGAATCCTTAAATAATCTTTGAACCATTCGCTATGTTTCCTAACATTATGGAAATTATTTAAATTTTCCAATGTTCAACTATACATTCAAAAATAATTTATTTAATTATTCTAGGTTATACTTCATCATCCACAATAATTGAATTACATCAAGTTTTCTATAAGTTTCATCAATGTCCTTTCAAGATATACGGTCACAATGGTGGAAAAAAATTAGGTTTCTACAATCACAGATATTAAGACACTTTACATTTTTCCCTAGCTCATTAGGTCCCTATTAACCATATTTAACATCATCACTTTCTTTTTCCAAAGTTTGAGATGGGAAGTGTACACAGTTATAGATTTTTCCCTAATTACTCTTATTAATTGAACTATCACCCTTTTCCAAAATTCACATCGTCTATATGAACATGATGCTCTTGTTAGTCTGGTCTTCACAAGAATTACTTCTTCTAATTAATAATTACTAGTTAATCACCCCATAAGGTTAAATTTTGACTAACAAATGTTTTAAAAATTTCTAGCATACGATGGTTAATTGTAATTTGACTTCAATGTTTCAATATAAGGTAAACTCACAAAAGTTACTAATTTGCCTCTCAAATTAGTAGGCTAACTGTTACAAGGAATTTCACATGTTTCCAACACACACAATAGCTAAGACCCATCTTACTCCTAGAGTACCTAGTGTTGCAACCTAGGCTCTGATACCAAATGCCATCCCCTTATTTTAATGTGGATCTAATACAAATGTCACAAAAAAATTTCAACATAGGTTCACATCTTCACACACTCTCGACAAGCCACCATTGTGCAACACAACTAATAAGATCTAATATTATTTGACAAGACTATATTGATTAACACACAATGCGTACTTTAATTAGCTATAGGTTCATATTGGATGACTCCCTTAGTAATCTTTTATTTGATAGTCAACTTTAAACTCTTACATTTGTCTTGAGGCAATTGTGTTGTTAATAGGATCCCACCAAATAACTTGTCACTTAGCTTAAATCTTTGTACTTGATTTTTCCTAAGATGCCACCATTATCACAACTTGAATAAACCAATTTATGTGTAGAATATTTGACCCCAAATATTTGATTTAAAATTTGCATGCATTTAAAAGTTAGAACCTCATTAACAATAACACTAGAATATGCCCTTTTTACTTACACATAGGAATATATATTTATGACAATAATGCTTAAATATAACTTTTTTTTATCATTTTATTGAATTACCTTATCGAAGCTTTTTAATTGATTAGTCTTATTTTCCATTGTTAAGAGATTAATTACTAACAAATTAATTTGGCATGGTCATTTAAGAATTTATATACTGAACCTTTCACCTCTAATTATTTCACTACTATAATTTACGATTCTATTCAATATTTGAATTGAATATTAGATTTATCTCCATATGCTTTATGAAATAGCTCTCATGTAAGTTAGTTATTATAGATAAATTTACATAATCATTTAGTTTTAATAGTTAATGAACAAATTATTAAATACCCTAGTTATCACCTTTAATTGGATTAGAACTATTGTGCATGTTTTGCACACATGCCTCGCGTAGGCAGGGACCCCCCTTTTTTCTCTCAATGGCTCATTCCTACTCATGTTGGGTCATTTTTGCTCCTGCCTCAATTTGTGTGCCCCTTTTCCTAGAGCCTAAGTTGGTCACATGCCTTGAAACAATCAAACACTCCTTGACCAAATTCATTTGCACACCTAAAATTTGCTAAGTCTTTTTCTTTTGCAGAACTTGGCTTGCAGGTTTCCCTTGGTCTTTTTCCCTGACATCCTCCAAGCCTCATGGACTTGCAGTTGTGGGTCACCTCATGTGGGTCGTCACTCATGTTTCACCACTAAGTAGCAACTAACGCCCAACTTTCACCTGTATGGTAGGATCTGCACTTAGTTTCTCCATCTGAGCCTTGACCAAACATCCAAACAAGTGTGAGATTCCACATCTCACCTAACCTGGGTCTGCCATATAAAGAAATCAATACATGCCATTATTGGAAATTGGCCTATAAACATTGAGGCAGTTCCCAGCCCTTCATTTTACTTGTGGCATTCAAATCTGGGGAGAAACAAAGTCCCCCACTTCCTTTTCTGCCTTTTGCCTTGCCCCTGTTGACTTGGCCCCTTCTCGCATGCTTCATTTTTTCCATCATTTTTGGACTTTGGGGACAAGTTGCCTATGGATTTGGGATTTTTTTGTGATTCCTAAGTGAACTTCCAAGGTTTCATTAAGTTTTGTGAAGTTTCAGAACTTCCCTTCTGGGTCGTTGTCCCTTCGTGGCTATTTCGAAACTTCCCTTCTGGGTTGTCATCCCTCCATCACCACCAGAAGATCCTTGTTGGGTCATTGTGTTCTCATTGTTGTTTCAAAGGGCGGCGACCCTCTAGCTTCCCCCTTCCAAGTCTCTACATTTCTAGAATAAGTGCAAAGTTCAAGTTTTCATCATCTAGGGCCCATAAAGTGAGTGACTTCACATGCCAAAAGGGGTTTGGATCAGATTTTCCATGTATTTAGACATCATGGAAATTCCCTTTTGGGCCGCCATCCCTCCATGGTCATTTTAGAACTTCCTGTCTAGGTCGATGTCCCTCTGTGGCCATTTGGGAACTTCCCTTTCGGGCTGCCGTCCCTCCATCACCACCAGAACTTCCTTGTCGGGCCGCCGTGTGCTCATTGTTGTTTCAAAAAGGTGGCGACCCTCCGGCTTCCCCTTTCCAAATTTTTGCATTGTTTAAAATGAGTCAAATCTTAAGGAAATATGTCCTAGAACTCTTTCTACCCCTTTTCCCATGGGCTAAAATTGAAAAATCTCAAATCTACTAAGTTTTGTGACATTTCAGAACTTCCCTTCTGGGCCACCGTCCCTCTATGGCTATTTCTGGGTTGTCGTCCATCTGTGGCCATTTTTGAACTTCCCTTCCAAGTTGTTATCCCTTCATGGTCATTTCTAGGCTATCGTCCCTCTGTGGCTATTTCAGAACTTCCCTTCTGGGTCGTCGTCCCTTTGTGGTTGTTTCTGGGTCATCATCCCTCCATGTCGAAACTTCCCTTCTGGCCCACCGTCCATCCATGGACATTTCCAAGCCGTAGTCCCTCCATGGTCACTTTAGAACTTCCCTTCCAGGCCATTTTCCCTCTATGGTTGTTTTAGAACTTCCCTTCTGGGATGTCGTCCCTCTACCTATCATTTGTCATCCCTCTGCCCGCAGTCTGTTGTCCGCCATTTGTCTGCTATATGTCGTTCATTGTTCGTCATTCGTTCATCATGTGGCACCCGCACCCTTGAGCACACATTAATGTTTATGGTCCAAATGAGCTCCAGATGTGGAACAATGATGAATATTATGATCTTTTAATGATGCATGGGTGAATCTAACAAGGATTTTGCAGGATTTTACTAACATTTGCCTTGATTTGTGTATGAAAACACTTACAACACTTCATGTATGCAGGATTTAAGAAACCTACTACAGGTCCGTCGGGGAGGCCCATTGAGAAAGCTGAAGAAGGAAACAACACATTGTTTCTGTCACCATTCATTTTATTTCCATCTTTCCTTGTAGCACCCATCAATAGAGTTGGCATTAGAAGCTGGCCTATGTCAAGGAAGTTAGTGACAAAATTGCAAAGGTTGGCCTTGAAGGTGGTGGGAGGGAGTGGTTCTTTTCTCCCTCCAAACAAATGATCACAATCTATCAAGAGTTATCTCATTAGATCATCTGATCCATTTAACAACGATGCAAATCTGCAAACAGGATGCACTTGATTGGCTGAAAAATGTTTCAAATCCATTAGGGGAAGAAGGCAACTTTTGAACAATTTCAGCTACAGCAAAAGGGTAATCAGCTAGAAGACAAAACTACTATAGTGCTGCCACTAGAGGAAAAAATAGAGCAAAGACAAAGGATGTATTTTAAATTGTTGAATATTGTGGGGTAGGTGAAGCCTTAGTGCAATTGAATCTGAGCCACACAATGTAATTCAATCCTAGTCATTCATTTGGGCTTTGGAAAACTATAAATAGGGGTCCCCCCCTCATTTGTAGAGGGTTGGAGAGCTAGCGTAAAAATTATTTGTAGCAATAGAAGAAAACATTGCATGATTTTATGGATGTTCTCTTTGATTTTGCTCATCTTGCATGCATGGTTCTACTTTCGTGTTAGTTTTAGTGTTAGTTTCTTGAATGGCTGTCATGATGGTATTGTTATAGTATTTGATAAACTTTCAGCCCATACTTTTAGCACTTGTTGATGACAAGTTGTTGTGCAAAGTTAGTCTAGGCTTCTTTATGTCATTGTTGCAACCTAGTTCAATTGCATGTTCATGATGTGTATGTGTAATCTGAAAATCAGCAGACCTTGGAAGATTGCATGGTTTTGTGTAGCTGTACGTTTCTCTTGGTCAAGCAAAGCTTAGTTTAGGAAGCCTATCTATTGTAGCAGCCACCATTGTTACTGTTCGTTCATAGTTTAGGATTAGAACAGATTCCTTAACCCTTCTCCTTTTGCTATTTTTTTTAGTCCTTGGTTAGAGTAGGATCCAAAGCATCACCATGAAGCTAAATCAGATGAACTTGATGAGTTTTTGCTTGTTGTTTTGAGTGGACGGCCACTGTTCATTCACTTCCAACACTTTGAAACTATATTTGCAAACCCAACTTCCCATGCTTTGTAACTCATTTGTAAGTTTGTCTTGTGATTCCAGAAAATCACATAAATCAACTGAGATATTCCAAGCACAGTCAAGACCTAACATTAGAGACCTTGGGATAGTGTTCTGCAATTTGATTGTGGAAGATTGTCTTTCAAGAGAGGTGATGCACCTATGCATTACTTGTGTTGAGAAGTTCATAAAAATACATCAATAGAACTGGTGCTAGGAGGGCATGAAATGTTGAGGCTATGAAGTTAAAATTTGGAAGTTGCAAGGAGAACCTTCAACAAGGAATCTAAGATAAGGAGATCTCTTTTAATGCTAAAAAATCAAAAAAAATTGAAGGCAAACAAGAGTTGAGTTGAAATGGAGCAGCACGTGCAAATCAGCATCACTCAAATACATGCATATTTAAATAGAAGGTTGAGAAGACCATTGCAGAAATTTGCATTGACATAAAAATGTAGAATCCATTGCACTTGCAGGCATAATGAATTGGGGTGTCTAACATTCTTGGATAGAATTGAAAGAGTCTTGCAAGGAGAAATTCCCTTTTGGGAAATATCCCAGCCCTTGGCTCCCGAAGATCTGAAAGAGGAGTTGACAACCATGGTAGTTAAGGCATTCAAGGAACTGGTCCAAGAATGTTTGGGCAGCAAAGACAGACCAAGATTGGAGGAGGTGTTGATGTCTACTTGGTGCAGATTTCACAACACACCTCACTCTGAATTCACTTGCTCATCATGCATGAACATTATCACTCAAACCCGGGGTTGTTTGAACGAGTTGGAGCAGCCAACTTTTGATGAGGATGAATCATCCCATGAGGCCAAAGAGCTATCAAAATCTAGGCGATAGCACATTAAAGAGGAACCAAGGGATTCAACACCAACTAGTGTTGGGACATCAAACATTGAAGCTAAAAATGAAAAGGAAGAAGCTAATTTTTGTAGGAAAGTAGAAAGCTTTGATGAAAGTTCAGTTGAAAAGAAGTTAGAAGGCCTTTCCTCCATCAGCAAAGACTAGTCCTCCATCCCAAAAGAGGAGCTATTAACAATTGATGATGAATCAATGAAGTTTGCAGCAACATATGCTAGGACAGCTAATGAAGATGTTGAAAATCAAAAAGAGGAAGAGGTTGACAGCTTTGGAGCAGCAAAAAATGATGACGAAGGCATAAGTGAAATCAGATTAGAGGACATCTCCCTCATGAATGACAGTGATCAAGCATCTGAAAATGCAGATTTGGAGTGGGAACAACTATAGGTCACAGTTTTTCACTATCAGACTGCCTTTTCAAGTGATGATGAGGGGCCAATAACGGAAAGATACAGCCAGCTCATCTCCAGATTAGCAAAGGATTGATCAAAAATCAGACACCAAGTGGATCTGGAAGTGTTGTTACTCCTGAATTGGTGTAGGCTCCATGATTCATCACATTCTGAGTTTGCATGCGAGTTATGCCAAGAAGCTGTCAAACAAGTTAGAGGACAAGCAGAGTAGCCAAGTGCTCAACCTCCTCTACTTGTTTCCCAAATCGAAGAAGAAGACCAAAAGCCTAAATCAAGTGATGACTCAGCTGAAGGCAGGCCTCTAGAGGATATTGGGATAGCAATAGAAGGACAACAATATAGTCTTGAGCTTTTGAGCAATGAAGTAGATCAAATAGGAATGTTGTCCACCAGTCATCAAGAATTTCTTCCTCTTGAAGAGCATTTGTGCACCATGAACGATAGGCTTTAGGGAAATTATTTGGAAGGAAATTGCATAGTAGATTTTGGTCCCCTTTATGAGGTGCCATCCATTGATTACTTATTTCTGTTGGGAGATGTATTGCGGAGGTATTCCAACACTGAAGAAGAATACATCTCAGAAGATGGGGGTGATGAAGGCCTATTAGCTGAACCTCTAGACAGCGAAGCATTAGAGTTTCCAAATTGGGAGAGGAACTCCTTCTCCATCTACAGTGACAGTGAGCAAGAAGAAATGACTAAATGCCATGAGGAGATGCATGACCATAAAAGAGAAGAAGACAAAGGTGGGGGTGTTCTGATGGCTGCCAACAAGTATGATAGAATTGACCAACTACAAGATGCAACTTGGAGTCCTTCCACCATGATCATTGTTGACCCTCCTTCATATTTAGATGGCTGCAATAGGACAAATTCATGCATGTCATCATCTCATGACACTGAACATCATGAAAATAAGGTCGACACCTGGGAAAGGAAATGGGATAGCATATTGCCATCTGAGGACAACAACGAGGTGGATCTCAGGTTTGTAGAAGATCAATTGGATGAAGTATTTATGTTTGAGGAACTACCAATCGGGGCTACAATTCACATTGGTAGCTTGGAAGAGGTGATTGGTTCCCCATCCTCCCAACCCTACCATGCCCAAGGCCAAAAATGTTACACCCTCCACCACACCCCCTCGAGGCTATCGATGCACCTATCGACAATGTAGTGCTCGCTCTCGCCTGTCAAACACTACCACATCTGGATGATGACATCTAGGTTCTATCCTTCCTTAATCCTATGAGTACTTACAGCTATATGTTTCATTTTGATTATGATAACAAGGGAAGGAAAACATGTTTATGGATTAACCATGGGTTTAATGAACCTCCTCAACTGATGATTTTTTGGGACTATGTGATTGAATTTGAATGTTGTAGTGTTGAATTTATTTTTTCTGAATATAAAGATAAATCTACATGGCTTAGAACTATAATGATTTCCCTATTACTTGTGCATGCATTATGAAATCCAATGGGCGTGAGTGTCGGTTTTCCTTACCTGAACATAGTGCTTTGTAAATATCTTTGTACATAGCCTGTTTTGAGTAGTTTAGGTTTCTTGTAAATACTTCGCTTTCTTGCTTTCCTCGGGTTAGTTGGTTTGTTGTAGGTTGCTTGCTTTAGATTAGTTTCTTTGTTGTTTTCTTTCACTGTCCCACTTTGGTTAGTTTTGGTGTTTTCTTTTAGTTTTTTTTGCTTCCATTTTATTGCTACTTTTCTCGAGGTCCCTCTACTTTTAGTTGGGCACATCTGTGTGCAAAACAACCATCCTTATCGCCTGGGGTTGTTCTATGTATTTCTTTGTTAAACTCTAATCAAGTTTTTAGAGTGGGTGGTGAAGGTCTTGTTGGAACTATAAAATTCTGGTGTTTTTACATATTGGTCATGCTCATGAATTCCCATATTTTCCCCATATTTTCCTTATTGAGTCCATTGTGTCATGCATTTTCCACATTGCAGTCCCTATCGGCATAGGTTCATGACTGTCTCCCCGACCCATGTTGCTTTTGTATTAACATGTGTTTGCTACAGGCACATCGGCGTGACAGTATTAAGGTCTCCCCGATCCATTCTTCTGCTCGTAAACATCTGTGTTTCCTATCAGTAAGACGTTTCTTGTGTCATGACGATTGGAGTTTACTCACTGGTTGTTATCGACATGACTTTCATGTTGTTCCGGCGACAGAGGATAGGTATATCGGCATAATTATTTTCACCGGGGTGAGGTCCCCCTGAATGGGTCAAGTCTCACTGACTTGCACATATAAAGATTCATCGACGGAGCTAGGCAGTATCGGCATTCTATCTTGGCGAGTATCTTTTGTCTTGCCGACCGACGGTTGAAGAATTGTCTTATCGGCATAAGTTAAGATCTTCGGTGGAATGTCATAATGATTCTGTGGTGTCTCACTGACTTGTGCAAAGAGATTTTGGTAGGAGTTGAAGTTTGTGGCATGAAGTCATAGCAAAGTATATGTATCTCACCGACAGGTTACTAAAGGTTTCTATTGAATGGCTTTCAGTGAGGGGTTTGTGTCGTCTTGGCGAACAGGTGTGAGCTCGGGTGTTTCGGTATGACACAAAATAATCTATAGGATGTCTCCCCAATATTTGCAAGTTACAGCTACATATATGGGACTGATGGTTTCTATCGGTGTGAGATTGGAATTCTCCTGGCGATCTAAAGTAAAATCGGGGCTTTCGGTGAAACATAATGTGTTCTATATGAGGTCTCGCTGATGTTCGAAACTCACAGCAACACTGAATCAAACAATGGACATCTTGATGAGAAAGACTCTTGTGTCTCAGTGACTGAAACAAATATAACAGTGAGGTTCTTTCTGAGTGACAAAAGGTTTTCGATATGATTTCTCCCTGACGGCAGGTGGTCATGGCGAAGCATGAAGAATAGAGGAACACAGGCTGACAACGATCAACGTTATAATTTCCTTTGCCATACTATTTGGATGTCTCAGCGACTATTCCATTGGCGATTAACAGAAAATTCAAATGTTGTGGGCTGACATGTGAATGCTAAATACCATTGTGGCTGACATAAGATTTGCTAAATACAGTTGTAGGCCGACATGGGGTTTTCCCTATTATAATGGTTGGCCAACATGATTTGGAAGCATTATGATTTCTAATGTTGGTGTATAAATATGCACTCTCATTTGTAATTGAGATCATCAAATTTTAGATTAGAGGCAGTAGGTAGAGATGGATACAGTAGAATAAATTTCTCAGAATAGAGGCTATGTTGCATGTTTTCAAATGGTGATTTCAGTGAAATTCAACTAGTGTGGTAGTTTATTTCTGGTGTCAATTGTCTGTTGAATTTATTGAAAAGTATTGCTAAGTTGTCTCCAAGTTAATCCTTTCTGGTTGTTTAAATTGATATAACAAGCTTATTTTCAGTTTATCAATGCACATTTGTTGTATCTGTGTGGTTAATTAGTTGGTTCTCTCAAGAAGAGATTAAATTCTTTTAGTTGATCACAGTAATCAGGGAGATTCATCTGGATTATTAAAGTAGAGCTTAGTAGTCATAATCCTGCATGTTTATACAAGTTATAAACAGATCATATGCCAACAATTTGATTTTTTTTCCATAATAAGTTGCCTATTTCTATTTCATTTGACTCTGCATACCCAATAAGGCACTGGTCTCTGCATTTCATCATTTGGATCCATTCAATTTCTTTACATCTATTAATTTAGCATTTTAGGATTTAGATTAAGAAGATTGATATTGCTATTTGTATCAAGTTTGAATTCATTTGTTCACTTCCATCTGCTATTGTGGACAAATCATTGCAAGAAGGATAATCATAAGTTAAGTCTACTTCATTCAGATAGGTACACCTGCCTACGTCTGGCAACACCTAAAGAGTAGAAGGTTGAGTTCTCTTGACCTTGTCTATTACCCTAAAGCATATCAAGAGATTGGCAGCCTCTTGAGGCATCTTGCCTACGTTTTTGAGAGCTAACAAATTGGTGACTCTACTGGGGACAAACATCAGAAAATTCTGTTAAAGACCATCATATAGAGTCAGTGAAGGAAGATTTGTAATTTGAGAAGATTCAGAAAGAGTGATTCCGTTGGGAAAAGATCAGAAATAATCATTTTCCTACTTTTGGAAAAGTAGGTGGTGACTCTGAAAGAAACATTGCATTTCTTAAAACATGAATGGAAGAAGATATCAGTTCAGGGGAGGTCATACTGGAGCTCCTCCTAGCAGAAGTAAGTTGACACATGATTTGAAAATGGAGGGTAATCAAGGCAGACCTATTGATCATGATACTCCTCAAGTTGATTATGAATCTTTAACTTATGAGGAGGTTAAAGCACTGTTTGAGTCCAAGAGAAAGGAAATAGAAGAATGGAAAAGGAAAAGGAAAAGGCTGCAATTGGACCAACAACCGTTACAATTAGGAGAATTCTACAATGAAGATGAATACACAAATGTGGGAAGGTGTTGGGCCTCTCAAGCGCCTGATAGTACAATTGGAAGTTTCTACAATGGTGGAAATGCATATCTTGCATAGTAGAGCACTTATTCTCCATAGCCATCAAAGCAAGTAAATGTTTATCCAGTCCCTCCTGGAAAAAGATTGGCAAGTTATCAATAATTTCAATGTGATCAGTGTCAAGTGCAATGTCAATGTGATCAATGTCAAGTGCAACACAACTCCAGCCCACTTGGAGATTTCAGTCAGAATTTGGCAAGGTATGTATCAAAACCAACAATCTGATGAATATTTCAAAAATCTTTTGGCTAACTTTCTTGGTATAAGGAGATATAGAGGAGAATCTAGGCACTCTTTGCTCTGTAGAATGACTGATATTTGTAAGAAAATACCTATTAAATTCCTACTATCATTAAGCAGTTCATGAAAGTGTATGAACCAAACCCAATTTATTGGCCTAAATCATGGATCCCAGTTTCTCTTGATCAACTAGATGAATGGGTTGATTTTGTAGATAGGAAAAAATATGAAGATGAAGATGGAGAAATTGATCAAATAATGCAGCCAATGGAAGATGAGACAAATGCAAGTCAGAATAATTCCTATGACAGCCAGAACTCCATCACAAAATCAGAGTGCAGATTTTCTCCCTTGGATGCATTTTTTGACATAAGGATGTATGAAGGTCAAGATTTGGGTTCTCTGTACAATAGAATGATAGATATTTGTATGCAAATACCTTCTCATTGTAGGCCAACAAGGGCCATGTTTGTTGAGAAGTTTCTAAGAGCATGGGAGCCTGAATCAGCCTATTGGTTTGAATCGTCAATACGGCATGCCTTTGATGTTCTGAATAAATTCATTGATGCCATGGAGGAGAAAAGGTATGAGAACACTATCAATGTTGAATCCAATAGTTGTATTTCTATTGATTATAGAGGAATTGATCAAACAATGTATCCAATAGAAGATGAGACATGTGCAAGTCAATATGACTCATGTAATTGCTTGCATGAGGAAGATGAAGATACAAGAGATATCTCTTGTATAGCTGATTGTGACAGGGAAGGCAGTGCCTGTTGTGAGGAATCCAGTGAATATTCAGATTGTGAAGATGCACCTGAGGATTTTGATCTGTCAAGGGATTCTTCTACCTCTTATGAAGATCAGGATGAAGAGACAATGGGAAATGTTGATCCATTTGATAGTGGGTATACAATACCTCTAGTTGCAGTTGAAAGCTATGAAAACACATTCGATGAGGAGGTTTGTACATCTGAATATGATTTCCAAAATTTTTTAAACCCAGTGTATGATGATGTGATAAGAGAGGATCAGATGATATTTTGCAAAGGTATTTCCAAGAATAAACTTCAGGTATTTTCAGATCCACTTGATGTTGAGCAAAAGGTATTTTTAGATAAACAAAGGGATGTGTCAAGTTATGGAACAAATGGCTATGCTGGTAATATTTCTGATTTTTCATTCTCTGATGATCTTGGACCTCTTTTTGATGATGACAAAAGTGAAGAATATAACTGTAGTGATGAAAGTGTTGAGTTTTGTTTGCTCAGCAGTGAACAAATTTTAGATTTGCTAACTCTTGAATATCAGAGATATACACATGAAAGGGATCTTGAAGTTTTGTGTCCAGCTTACATTTGTTTTGATAGTGAAGGATATTTGTGTGAAGATTCTTATGACTTCCTGTGCATTTCTTGGAATGATGGTGAAACCTTTGGTGTTGATCAAAGGTATGTGATTTTGAAATTTCTAATTCATGTGAAGAAGATGTTTATTTGCATGCCAAGGATTATAGAATTCTAGCTTTGATTGGTTCACACATGCTTGATAATGAGGGTATGAGTCATAATCCAGTGTTGTCTCCAATTGGTATTCTTAAAGAGGCACAAAAGGTTGCAGATCTATTTGTTTCAGACAATATTGATATAACAGAATTTTTTGTTTCTCAAGAAAAGCACTTTGATGATGAATTTTCAATACAGCTGAGAGAGAGAGTGTTATAGTACACAACAGTGAGAAAGATAATGAGGAATTTTGCATTGAATATGCATATATTTTCTATGTTGAAGATAACAGTGATTTGCCTCATGATGATGGAGAATTTGAACTACAGAATGATGAAAGGAATTTGGGCTAGACTGAACATGATGATACTCTAAGAACTTGCAATAATAGTGACAGGAAATATTACATAAGTATCTTCAGGAGGAATTTGATGAACTCAAGGAAAAATTAGGCATTTGATAGGGGAAAGCTTGGTTTGAGTTTCAAATCATAACAGCTCAAGACAAGTGAAGTTGAAACACAGAGGATTTAGGGTTGCCAGTAACTCTTGCTTATCTTCTTAAAAATTCTTTTCCATGCACAGTAGTCTAGGGTTTTGGTTCACCTCCATTTTGCATTCATTTTTCATTCACATCCATTTCCATCTTGCATTCATTTTGCATTCATTCCATCTTGCAATTTGTCCATTTCCAGTTTGCTCATTTTATGTCTGGTATGCTTACCCAAAGATCTGGATCCTTGCAATGATATTACTAACATTCATCCCCAAACGGAGCCACTATTGGAACTGTAAAACTCTGGTGTTTTTACATATTGGTCATGCTCATGAATTCCCATATTTTCCCCATATTTTCCTTATTGAGTCCATTGTGTCATGCATTTTCCACATTGCAGTCCCTATCGGCATAGGTTCATGACTGTCTCCCCGACCCATGTTTCTTTTGTATTAACATTTGTTTACTGCGGGCACATCGGCATGACAGTATTAAGGTCTCCCCGATCCATTCTTCTGCTCGTAAACGTCTATGCTTCCTATCGGCAAGACGTTTCCTATGTCACGGCGATTGGAGTTTACTCACTGGTTGTTATCAGCATGACTTTCATGTTGTTCTGGCGATAGAGGATAGGTATATTGGCATAAGTATTTTCACCAGGGTGAGGTCCCCCCAAATGGGTTAGGTCTCACCAGCTTGCGCATATAAATATTCATCGACGGAGCTAGGCGGTATCAGCATTATGTCTTGGTGAGTATCTTTTGTCTTGCCGACCAACAGTTGAAGAATTGTCTTATCGGCATAAGTTAAGATCTTTGGTGGAATGTCATAACGATTCTGTGGTGTCTCACCGACTTGTGCAAAGAGATTTTGGTAGGATTTTAAGTTTGCAACAGGAAGTCATAGCAAAGTATATGTGTCTCACTGACAAGTTACTAAAGGTTTCTATTGAATGGCTTTCAGCGAGGGGTTTGTGTCGTCTTGGTGAATAAGTGTGAGCTCGGGTGTTTTGGTATGACACAAAATAATCTACGGGAGGTCTCCCTGATAGTTGCAAGTTACAATGACATATATGGGACTGATGGTTTCTGTCAGTGTGATATTGGCATTCTCCTGGCGATCTAAAGTAAAATTGGGGCTTTCGGTGAAACATAATGTGTTCTATATGAGGTCTCGCCTATGTCTGAAACTCACAGCAACACTGAATCAAACAACGGGCATCTCGGTGAGAAAGACTCTTGTGTCTCAGTGGCTGAAACAAATATAACAGTGAGGTGCTTTCTGAGTGACAAAAGGTTTTCGATATGATTTCTCCCTGACGGCAGGTGGTCACGACGAAGCACGAAGAACAGAGGAACACAGGATGACAAAGATCAACATTATAATTTCCTTTGGCATACTTTCTGGATGTCGCAGCGACTGTTCCATTGGCGATTAACAAAAAATTCAAATGTTGTGGGCTGACATGTGAATGCTAAATACCATTGTGGCTGACATAAGATTTGCTAAATACAGTTGCAGGCTGACATGGGGTTTGCCCTATTATAATGGTTGGCCAACATGATTTGGAAGCGTTATGATTTCTAATGTTGGTGTATAAATATGAACTCTCGTTTGTAATTGAGATCATCAGATTTTAGATTAGAGGCAGTAGGTAGAGATGGATACAATAGAATAAATTTCTCAGAACACAGGCTATGTTGCATGTTTTCAAATGGAAATTTCAGTGAAATTCAGCTGGTGTGGTAGTTTATTTTTGGTGTCAATTATCTGTTGAATTTATTGAAAAGTATTGCTAAGCTATCTCCAAGTTGATTCTTTTTGGTTGTTTAAATTGATATAACAAGCTTATTTTTAGTTTATCAATACACATTTGCTATATTTGTGTGGTTAATTAGCTAGTTCTCTCAAGAAGAGATTAAATCCTTTTAGTTGATCATAGTAATCAGGGAGATTCATCTGGATTATTAAAGTAGAGCTTAGTAGTCATAATCATGCATGTTTATACAAGTTATAAACAGATCATATGCTGACAATTTGAGTTTTTTCCATAATAAGTTGCCCATTTCTGTTTCATTTGACTCCTCATACCCAATAAGGCACTGGTCTCTGCATTTCAACATTTGGATCCATTCAATTTCTTTACATCTATTAATTGAGCATTTTAGGATTTAGATTAAGAAGATTGATATTGCTATTTGTATCAAGTTTGAATTCATTTGTTCACTTCCATCTGCCATTGTGGACAAATCATTGCAAGAAGGATAATTATAAGTTAAGTCTACTTCATTCAGATAGGTACACCTGCCTAGGTCTGGCAGCACTTGAAGAGTAGAAGGTTGAGTTCTCTTGACCTTGTCTATTACCCTAAAGCATATCAAGAGATTGACAGCCTCTTGAGGCATCTTGCCTGCATTTTTGACAGCTAATAGGTCTTATGTTAGTGTCAACTGATCTGGGTGTTTGATTCAAAGAGGATAAGTTGTTGGTTAGTCCAATTTTGATGTATTATGGAATCTTATATCTCTCACATATTTTAAGAATCTATAGGTCATTGTAGGTCCTTTGTGAAGTCTAGTTAAGTGAAAAATATAAAATTCTGCTTCAGCGCCACTGTGATTCTCAACCCTAAATGCAAGCTTCATTGCTTGCAGGTTGAAATGAAAAGAATTGAAAAGAGAAAAAATCAAAAGAAAGAAAATTCAATTTTCAAGGGGATCCAAGCAACTCTACCAGGGCTATGGACACCTAGCTAGCAGTAGAGAAATGTTCAAGAGAATCACAGTGACAACCTCGTCAGGGCTATGGATGCCTGACTAGCAGTGAGGCAATGTCCCAGATGCTTTTGGAGTTAGAATAAACTAAGTAGCTTAACTTGACGGAGCTTGGGTTCCTGTAGCAACTAAAGGATGGGAATTAACACAATTGCACACACTTGGATTTTTAGCATACTAAAGGTTGGGTTGGTTGGTGGTTTTGATCCTTTGGTCAAGCATCTGGTTTTTTTCCCTAGCATGAAGGTTGAAACCGGATATTTTGGGTTCGTGATTCCAGTTTGTCATCAAAATGCTCTGGAGCATTTCCCCAGCGAGTCGCCATTTATTGTGCATGTTTTGCACACACACCCCGTGTAGGCAGGGACCCCCTTTTTTTCACTCTCGATGGCTCTTTCCTGCTCCTGTTGGTTCATTTTTGCTCCTACCTCAATTTGTGTGCCCCTTTCCTAGAGCCTAAGTTGGTCACACACCTTGAAATGATCAAACACTCCTTGACCAAATTCATTTGCGCACCTAAATTTTGCTAAGTCTTTTGCTTTTGTGGAACTTGGCTTGCAGGTTTCCCTTGGTCTTTTGACCCGACATCCTCCAAGCCTCGCGGACCCGTAGTTGCGGGTCGCCTCATGTGGTTTTCCGCTCATGTTTCACCATTGAGTGGTGACTAACACCCAACTTTGACTAACACCCAACTTTCACTCATATGGTAGGATCCACACTTAGTTTCTCCATCTAAGCTTTGACCAAGCATCCAAACGAGCGTGAGATTCCACATCTCACCTAACCTGGGTCTGCCATATAAAGAAAACAATGCATGTCATTAATAGAAATTGGCCTATAAATGTTGCTCTCAGCCCTTCATTTTACTTGGGGAATTCAAATCTGGGGAGAAACAAAGTCCCCCCTTCCTTTTATGCCTTTTGCCTTGCTCCTGCTGACTTGGCCCATTCTCTAATGCTTCGTGTTTTCCATCATTTTTGGACTTTGTGGACAAGTTTCCTATGGATTTGGGATTTTTTTGTGATGCCTAAGTGAATTTCCAAGGTTTCATTAAGTTTTGTGAATTTTGGGAACTTCCCTTCTAGGTCATCATCCCTCCATGGTCATTTCAGAACTTCCCTTCCGGGCTGCTATCCCACTGTCGCCACTAGAACTTCCTTGTCAGGTTGTTGTGTGCTCATTGTTGTTTCAAAGGGTGGTGACCCTCTGGCTTCCCCCTTCCAAGTCTCTGCATTTGTAGAATAGGTGCAAATTTTTCAAGTTTTCGTCATCTAGGGCCCATAAAGTGAGTGACTTCAAATACCAAAAGGGGTTTGGATCAAATATTCCATGTGTTTAGACATTGCGGAAATTCCCTTCCGGGCTGCCATCCCTCCATGGCCATTTAAGAACTTCCCTTTTGGGTTGTTGTCCCTCTATGGCCAT
Source organism: Sequoia sempervirens (assembly GCA_007258455.2). NCBI lineage: Eukaryota > Viridiplantae > Streptophyta > Pinopsida > Cupressales > Cupressaceae > Sequoia > Sequoia sempervirens. The sequence continues at coordinate 41,995,264 of VDFB02047144.1, forward strand.
TTGGGAACTTCCCTTTCAAGCCGTCATCCCTCCGTCGCTGCCGGAAATTACTTGTCGGGTCGTCATGTGCTCATTGTTGTTTCAAAAGGGCGGTGACCCTCGGGCTTCCCCCTTCCAAATTTTTGCAATTTTTCAAAATGAGTCAAATCTTAAGGAAGTATGTCTTGGCACTCTTTCTACCCCTTTTCCCATGTGCTAAAATTGAAAAATCTCAAATTTGCTAAGTTTTGTGAAATTTTAGAACTTCCCTTCCAAGTCGTCGTCCCTCTGTGAATATTTCTGGGCCGTCGTCCCTTTGTGATTGTTTTGAAACTTCCCTTTTAGGCCACTGTCCCTTTGTGTCCATTTCTGAGTTGTCGTCCCTCATTGGTCATTTCCAGGTCATCGTCCCTCTGTGGTTGTTTCAGAACTTCCCTTATGGGCCACTGTCCCTCCATGGCCATTTTTGGATTGTTGTCCCTCTATGGCCATTTCAGAACTTCCCTTCCAGGTCGTCGTCCCTCCATGGTTGTTTCTGGGCCACCGTCCCTTTATGGCCATTTTGGAACTTCCCTTCTAGGCCATTGTCCCACCATGGCTATTTCCAGGCCGCCATCCCTTTGTGGCCATTTTAGAACTTCCCTTCTAGGCCGCCATCCCTCTGTGGCAATTTCCAGGCCATTGTCCCTCTATGGTCATTTTTGGGCTGCTATCTCTCTATGGTTGTTTCAAAACTTCCCTTCCAAGACATTGTCCCTCTACCCATCATCCATCATCCCTCCACCTGTTGTCTGTCGTTCGTCGTTCGTCCATTGTGTGGTTCCTACACCCTTGAGCACACATTAATGTTTATGGTCCAAATGAGCTCCAAATGTGGAACAATGATGAATATTATGATCTTTTAATGATGCATGGGTGAATCTAACAAGGAGTTTGCAGTATTTGACTAATGTTTGCCTTGATTTGTGTATGAAATCACTTACAACACTTCATGTATGTAGTATTCAAGAAACCTACCATGGGTCCATCAGGGAGGCCCATTGAGAAAGTTGAACAAGGAAACGACACATGGCTCTTGTCACCATTCATTTTATGCCCATCTTTCCTCGTAGCACCCATTAATATAGTTAGCATTAGAAGCAGGCCTATGTCAAGGAAGTTAGTGACAAAATTTCAAAGGGTGGCCTTGAAGATGGTGGGAGGGAGCAGTTGTTTTCTCCCTCCAAACAAACGATCATGATCTGTCAAGAGTTGTGTCATTAGATCATCTAATCCATCTAACAACAATGCAAATCTACAAACAGGATGCACTCGATTAGCTAAGAAATGTTTCAAATCCATCAGGGGAAGAAGGAAGCTTTTGAATAGTTTCAACTACAACAAAAGGGCAATCATCTAGAAGACAAAACTACTACAATGCTACCACTAGAGGAAAAAATAGAGAAAAGACAAAGGATGTATTTTAAATTGTTGAATATTGTGGGGTAGGTGAAGCCCTAGTGCAATCAAATCTGAGCCACACAATGTAATTAAATCCTAGCCATTCATTTGGGCTTTGGAAAACTATAAATAGGGGTCCCCCCCTCATTTGTAGAGGGTTGGAGAGCTGGTGTAAAAAGAATTTGCAGCAATAGAAGACAACATTGCATGATTTTATGGATGTTCTCTTTTATTTTTCTCATATTGCATGCATGGTTCTACTTCCATTTTATTTTTAGTGTTAGTTTCTTGAATGGTTGTCATGATGGTGTTGTTGTTATAGTATTTGATAAGCTTTTAGCCCATACTTTTAGCACTTGTTGATGACAAGTTGTTGTGCAAAGTTATTCAGGGCTTCTTTATGTCATTGCTACAACCTAGTTCAATTGCATGTTCATGATGTGTATGTGTAATATGAAAATCAGCAGACCTTAGAAGATTGCATTGGTTTTGTGTAGCTGTAGGTTTCTCTTGGTCAAGCAAAACTCAGGTTAGGAAGCATGTCTACTGTAGTAGCCACCATTTTTACTGTTCATTCATAGCTTAGGATTAGAACAGCTTTCTTAACCCTTCTCCTTTTGCTATTTCTATTATTCCTTGGTTAGAGTAGGATCCAAACCATCACCATGAAGCTAAATCAAATGAACTTGATGAGTTTCTACTTGTTTTGAGTGGACAACCACTATTCATTCACTTCCAGCACTTTGAAACTGCATTTGAAAACCCAACTTCCCATGCTTTGTAACTCATCCATAAGTTTTCCTTGTGATTCCAGAAAATCACATAAATCAACTGAGATATACCAAGCACTGTCAAGACCTGCATTAGAGACCTTGGGATAGTGTTCTGCAATTTGATTGTGGAAGATTGTCTTCCAAGAGAGGTGATGCACCTATGCATTACTTGGGTTGAGAAGTGCATAAAAAACACATCAACAAGAACAAGGTTGAGAAAATATCATAATCCAATTATACCATTATAATCTACCTTACATTCAAACTTACATGCTTCAATCGATGAATTTTAGTTAAGTTTACATTAAATTGAATAGTTTTGATTAATTAAATTAACACTTTCCACTTGGAAATAAATTCCCTTCTACATATAAATTAGGGCTCATTTCAATCCAAAACTATAAAATTAATATTTATGTAAGTCAGTCTTCTTATATGATTTTCATTGAACACATTAAATCATAAAATCCTTATAGATAGAATGATTAAAGTCTTACATTATTCATTAAAATGTTGACGAGGAAATATTTTAAACCAATATAATTATATTAAATTTATTCACAAACATTTATTTAAGGTCAATTTGTTAGATTTAAATAAATTTTAAGACTTATTTCTTTCTTAACAAAAACACAGAACTAAATTTAAATTCAATAAACTTGTAAAAATAATAGATAAAAGTTTATTTATTAACGTCTAAAAAGTGACTTTGAGTTTTTACTTAAAGAAAGGGTCTAGTCTCATGTGTTGGATGCACAGGAAAATTGAGAGGGGGGTGAATCAATTGTGCATTGAAACATTGAATCCCTCATTAACTTTCAAACCCTTATCAAAATTTAAACCCTTATTAAGCATTACCAAAATGTAAACATCTAAAACACTAGATTTACATGGAAAACCCTAAGCAAGCAAAAACCATAGTGAGGATTAGCTCACATATATATGAATAGAAACACCGAATACAATTAGGCTCACTTCCTAGAAAAGAAGAAAGGCTCGTTGTTGGGTGGCTCACTACCAAGAAGAAAGAAGAATAGAAGGAATTGTTGCAGAGAGATTCACTATCTCAAAGTAATAGGAAAAACCACCACTGCACCTCTATGTCATCGGCAACCTTTGTCTCATTGCCTCCAGCAATTTTAAGCACACTAAAAATGTAGACACTTTATGCTCACTACATCCAAATTCATAGGTATTTAAGCTCACACTCAAATCATGACTTAATCACATTTGCATCATTCACTTCTTACCATATCTCCAACAACTCACCTTGTATTCATACCATCTACAATTACCTAAAACAATCTCAATTAGATCAGCCTTAATGAAGCATATGCACCTCAAACATGATACACCAAATAGGTCAGCGCCAAACACTTCTACGATGGAAATAAGTGAAGGAAAACCATGTCAAGGGTTAACTAGGACCTAAATCTACATCGCCATGCTACACAAAACATCCACAAACAATAAACAACCTCCACAATTAGCGCTAGCATGCAAGGTTAGCCAAACCTACACTAACACTAACAAGCAACCACATACATTGCTTTCCAATTCTAGAAACACCACACAGACCACATAGAAACACTCCACAGCATACTAGAATATTAAATATCATCAAAATATCCAAAACTACTGCCACAACCACCTAAAACTAAGAAATACTTTCATCCTACGCAATACGAGACACTACCACTGAAGTTCAACATAAGAATTGAACTTGTGGAGAAAATCAACACTAGAGACTCTAAGGGAAGATAAATATAGACAGTATAGGCATGTTCCCAAATTTACAAGATAAGAAACAACAATGCAAAGAAATGCAGAGCAATCTCATTTCTCCCAGACAACCTTCTATACAGATAGACACACTGTCAAACACAACTTCCACTTTTGCACGATCCAAAACCTAGAACTTTGGATATAGAACCTCTGAATACCTCTAATCATTACATCCAAACTGCACAATCATATCTTCAACTATGAAGAAATGCGGAGCACAACACTGAACACACCTCTATCACACTACACACTTTTATTCAAATTTTCTCAAAAGCACTTGGAAATCAAGTGAATTAGTTGCATCAACAATATCACAAACATTTTTTCAACACATCCACAACATCTACAACACCATAACTCTTTCTCATGTAACACTCTTGAACGTCTCCAACAATCTCCATACTATTGACATCAATGATAACACCAGCAACATACTTGCGACAATGTCCCCCTTTGTCATTGATGGAAACACCAACTCTAAAACCATCAACAAAAAAATCAACTCTTGCATCAAGCAAAACTCCCCCTTACTAGGGTAAAATTCACTCTCTCCCTTTACCCCTATTCTTAAGACACCATTCTCTCCCTCTTTCGAGACATCACTCTCCCCCTACATTTTTTAAATCATACTCTCCCCCTTTGACATCAATGGCAAAGGGAAACATCTTTCCCTTTGAAAATAGTTGCATAGAAATTTTTCTTTTCTACTCTCCCCATTTGACATTTGCATACATCACTTCGACACCACTTGCACACTTCTCTTTAGGCAACACTAGCAAGCAACTACTCTCTCTCCACTACTCTTCTCCATACAACTCTCACTACTACACACACTGCACTGATCATTCTTCAGTGGTCTTATATTTTAGTTCTCTCCCCCTTAGGGGCACAAGATATGCTCCACCAACAAAATATCACTACTACCTACTCCCTTGAGAGGTAACCTTAAACACCAATCTAGGACCAAGAATGTATCTTGAGATTCTTCCTGGAAAAATGCACCAACTTATGTATTTAGTTGAAAGAAGGAGAGGCAATAACCCCTAACTTCTACTGAAGATAATCAAAAGTATATTTAGGAAGAGCGTTTGTAAAAATATCTACAACTTGATCCTTTGTAGGCACATACTCCAACTTTCTCCCTTAGAAAGTAATACCAAATAGAGATATGTTTTGTTACTGAATGCATTACCAAGTTCTATCCTTCAATGTCTGCTTCATCCATAACACTTATGTGCAGCATGATGTTGTTGTAATATATTATTCCTCTATAGTAGATAATGACACTAAATCCTACTTGTTAATCAACCAAGAAACCAACCTGCTTCCAAGAAAGAAAGCACCTCTAGTTGTACTTCTTTTGTCATTTGTACAACCTACCCAATCTGCATATGTATATGCACTCAAGGAGAAATAAATATCCTTTGGATACCATAAACCATAGTCTGGAGTTCCCTTCAAGTATCTAAATATCCTCTTTATTGTTGCAACATGTGATTCTCTGGGATCTTGAAATATTGCCACAAGACATACTGCATGCATGATATCTGGTCTAGTAATAGTTACATATAGCAATCCATCAATCATTGATTTTTACTTTCTCTGATCATCCTTAGGAGATTTATCTTTTGTGTTCAACTTACAACCAATAACCATGGAGTAAAAACTAGTTTAGAATCCTCCATTCTAATTTTCTTGAACATTTCCTTGGCATACTTCAATTGTGAAATGAAAATACCTTTTTCTAATTGACTAATTTATAATCCAAGGAAGAAATACATCTCCCCACACATTGGCGTCTCAAATTATTTTTGCATCTCATCTGCAAACCTCTTGCACATGCATTCATTTTCTCCAAATATTATGTCATCAACATACACTATCATAATTAAGATTTGTTCTCCCTCGATCTTGAAGCAAAGGTTGCTATTTGCAGTACCTTTTTTGAATCATTATTGCAACAAGTACTTATCTAACCTTGCATACCAAGCTCTAGGAGCTTGTTTGAGTCCATACAATTCCTTCTTCAACATATAGTCTATATCAGCATCATCTAATAACTGAAAACCTTTTGGTTACTCAATGTTCTCCTCTTCTAATTCACCATTCAAGAATGTGAACTTCACATCCATCTAATATAACTTGAAATAATTATGTGTTGCAAAAGAAAAAAATATTATGATGGATTTTTTCCTTGCCACTGGAGAAAAATTCTTTTCAAAATATATTCCTTCCATTTTTTAGTAGCCCTTACACACAAGTCTATCCTTATTTCTAAAAACTTTTCCATCTTCATTCAACTTGTTCCTGAAAACCTGCTTAGTTCCGATCACATTTTTATTTGATAACCTTGGGACCAATTTCCAAGTCTGATTCTTTTCAATTTGTTCCAACTCTTCTTTCATAGCCTTGAACCAATTCACATCTTTGCATGCCTCAATTGCATTTTTAGGTTCTACCTCTAAAAGTAAACAAAATTTTACCTATAAAGTAACTTATCTTCTTGTCAATACACCTTTGCTCTTATCTCCAATGATCTAATCTTTAGAATGATTCTTCTACACATACTTAGGATTTTTAGGTATCTTTTCCAAAGCTTCTCCCTCTTCAACTATCATCTCTTTTTCCTTCTCCTCATCTTTTACTTCTTCACTATAAGGGGGCTCATTAGATTCATATCCTTCTATCAACACATAACTTTGATGTGGTTCTTCATCCACTTTGACACTTACACTCTCAACAATTTTCTTTAACCTTTTATTATAGCACCAGTAAGCTTTTCTTTTTGTAGAGTATCCAAGGAAGATTCCTTCATCAAATTTTACATATAACTTTCCTAAGTTTTCATCTCTTTTGATATAGCATTTGCTTCCAAAAAATTTGAAGTATTTTACAATAGGAGCTTTTCCATACCATAACTCATAGGGAGTCTTTGAACTATTTATTCTTGCTTGACCTCTATTAAGAGTGTAGACTACAATATGAATAGCTTCTATCCAATATAAATTTGGTATATTTTCTTCCTTCATCATTGTTCTAGCTGCTTCTTGAACTTTCCTATTCTTCCTCTCCACAACTCCATTTTTTTGAGGAGTCCTAGGAGTAGACAAATGCCTCTTAATCCCATGATCTTCAAAAAAAAATTAAAATTCATTGGAGGTGAACTCACCACCTCTGTCAAACCTCGAGCACTTGATTTTAACATCCATTTCATTCTCAACCATAAACTTAAATACTTTAAACTTGTCTAGAACTTCTTATTTTTCTTTGATAAATGTCACCCAATTCATTCTAGAATAATCATCAATCAACAACATAAAATACCTATCACCATGAGAGCTTCTTATTCTGGTAGGTCCACATAGGTCTATATGCACCAACTCCAAAGGTCTTGTGGTAGAATATTCTTTAGTCATGAACCTCTTCTTTGTTTTCTTTCCAAACTGACATTCCTTGTAGATTGCATTGATAGGATTTGTAATCTTTGGTAGATCTCTCACAGCACTAGTAGAATTGATATTCACTAGGCTATCAAAATTGATGCGACCCATTCTTCTATGCCATAGCCAAATTTCATTGATTTGAGATATAAAGCACTTAGTACCAATACCTTTAAGTTGATAAACATTACCTTTTGTCCTTGTCCCTATAGGAACCAAAGTTTTGGTTCTTCCTTTTCTTATTTCACAACCATCATCTTGAAACACCAAATTGTATCATCTAATATACATTTTTCCTACACTGAGAAGATTATGTCAGATACCCTTGACATAAAGAACATCATCTATTTTATGCTTTCCATGAAAACTAATTAAACCTTTTCCACAAATCTTAGCAGATGTATCATCATCAAACTTAACAAGACCACCATCATACTTTTGAAGTTTAACAAACTTACTCTTATCACTTGTCATATGATTTGAGCATCCACTATCATTATCTATTAATTCCTCTCTTCTCTTGCATGAAAAGTGGTTACCATAGTTCCTCCAATGTTGTGACCTATTATTAGAGCACTTTCCTTCATGCATCTTTCAAAATTAGTAGAATTAGTTCCAACATTTAGAGCCATGAACAAGCATTCATCACTGTCATCATTAGGATAGTTTGATTCCTCATCATCAGATACACCATTGTCTTTTTCAACATAATAACTTTTCTTGACAAATTTTCCTTTATGATCCTTATGTTTATCATTTGAAACTTTGATTGGACATTTAGAAGCATAATGACCTATCTTTCCAAAATTGAAACACTCAAAGGGTAACTTACCTCTATATTTTCCAATGCCCTTTTTCAATCTTCTTACAAAATTTGCTTCCACCTCATCAAGATCATTTGGATATAATTCATCATCCTTCTCTACCTTGTAGACTTTAAAAGTAGTTTCTTTCTTTGTAACATTTTGACCAAAATCTCTTAATTTATAAGAAATTAAAGCACCAAACATCTGATCTCTAGAATAATTATCCAAATTATGAGCTTCCTCAATAGCAAAAACTTTATAACTATAAGCTTTAGGAAGAGTTCTTAGTACCTTTTTCACAACTTCTTTTTCTTCCAAATTACCACCAAGACCATTAATGGAATTGATCACTTCATCCACTTTGATCATGTAGGCAGTAATATCTTCATATTTAAACATCTTTAGGGTTTCAAATTTGGCTTTGTAATTCTGCATCTTTGCTTGGTTGACTTTATCATCTCCTTCATAAATACTCTCCAAATTTTTCTAGACCTCTTTTTTATTTTTCAAACTTATCACCTTTCCAAGTTTTGAATTAGAAATACCATTTAGGATAGAATTCATTGCTTTTCCATTGTTCTCATATTCCTTGATTTCATCATCACTTGTTGGACTAGCAACAGGAACAATATATTCTTTTGCAATTGATTTCTATATTCCAAATCCAAGAGAGACCAGAAAGGATTCCATCCTAGCTTTCCCATAAGCATAATTTTCTCCATCGAAGATTGGAGATTTGACACCCTTCTTGTGCACCATATGAATCTAACTCAAGTGGTTAAGCTTTCTCCAAGGAACCATAGCTCTAATACCAATTGTTAGATGCACATGAAAATTGAGAAGGGGGTGACTTGATTATACATTAAAACATTCAATCCCTCATTAACTTTCAATTGCTTATCAGAATTTAAACCCTCATTAAGTATTAGTAGAATGTAAACATTTGAAAAATCAATGCAAACACAATCATACACAAGAGAACACCAAATTTGCATGGAAAACCCTAAGCATGGAAAACCATGGTGAGGATTAGCTCAAATATATATGAATAGCAACACTTAATACAATTAGGATCACTACGAAGGGCTCGCTACCTAGAAAAGAAGAAAGGCTCACTAATGGGTGGCTTATGTTGAACATTCAAAATACTGAGAAGGGGGGGTGAATCAATATTCAATTAAACTTTTGAACATAGCTTATCCAATCACCAAAACATATTAACTGAAATAAAGAATGAAAGCATGAATCATCCAAAAAGTAATAAAACACATGAAAAATAGTATTTTTACATGGAAAACCCAAAAAGGGAAAAACCACGGTGAGGATTAGCTCAAAATATATTATATTTGGATAAGTATATTATAGGGGCTCACTACCAAGACACACTATCCTTATAGGGCTCACATCTAGAGTTAAATACAATACAAAAATGGTGGCTCACTACCAAAGTATGAACTAATACAAAGTGCAACTTCCTATGTTGAATTTCAATTCCTTTGAATCTTTGAATATGAAGTATTGCTCTGCTTAGCAGTCACTCAACAACTCTGCTCTAATTTTGAACTCCTTGCCACTAAATTTCCATGTTTGCATCATATGATACCACTCACACCTGATATGTCATTTATGCTCACTCATCATCATATTTCCAACTTCAAAATATCTCACATATATACCCAAATACATCTGCATGCATCAATTAGGTCGGCCTAATTAGATGTAAACAAAATAATCCATAATGGCTTTTGTCGACACCACACATGATTCAAAATCCTTTTCATTCCCAAGCCAGTCATGCAATACTTAATTTAGGTTGGCATGGATCTAAAATATATCCAAATAACATTCACAATGTATATTAAATATTCTCAACACATATCATGTATTAGGTCGGCCAAGGATTAGACCTAATTACAAAAAACTTCCAATCATACACACACTTCCCAATACATGCAACTTTCAGATTCGATCTTTCTTCAATTTCTTATTTCATCAACATTAGTGAGACTAACTCTAGAACCACAACACTAAAAAATTATTCTCAAGGAAATGCAGAATCTCCCACACTGATACACTGAATAGAGAGATGATAGTGATATACAGAGTTGAACTCTATCATTGATATCTTATAGTACGCTTCATAAAACTTCACAAGATCTTGAATATAGTTTTATAAGACAGTCATAATGATATGGTTAAAAGCATAGAGTTATACCTTTTATTGTGGTGAAGTGTAGACACAAAACTGATGCACTAAACTACAACATCATCAATAGAGAACACTTGGCCAAATTTCTAATAGATCAACTTTTTGGTATAGTTAGTACTACACAAATGACAACAAAAATTCTTCCCCGCACTATTGACATCAATGATAACACTAGGCCAGCCAAATCAACCTATGTATGTACACTTCATGCTCATGTTTCCAGATTGCATCAACAATGAGAACCTTCCAAACTTCCAACAATCGCCCCCTTTGTCATTGATTGCAACATGCATATCAAAGACATTTTCCATGTCATGAATCAAAACTTACAAAACTTATTTCTTCCTAGCCTTAACTCCCCCTTTCATAATTAACCTTGTCTTTCCAAAAGGGTTTTCCAACCATCCAAAATGTTTTTCTTTCCATTGTCTCTCACATTACCTCTCCCCCTTTGACATCAATGTCAAAGGTCATGTAGGGGTCCTAGAATGTTTCCCTTGGATATATGTATGTATGCATCATCTTCAGAGAAAGATAATTGATCAAAAATATTAAGACATATCAACCTAAAGATGTAGATCCCTTGAGATTCTTCAGAGTGTCCTACCAAGTAGATTTTCCTTCTTCCCAAGAACTTTTTGCATGTACAATATTCTTTTGGAACCTTCAAAATTTGAAGGTGCCATGTCAAAAAAATTAATACAACACTCATAAAACTCAGTTGAAAAGCATCCTAAGGAGCACATTTTGAAAAATCATAAATTTGGATCTATTCATTTTCATGCAAAACCATCTTGCAGGAGTGTTCATCTACCACATATGAGTGTGCACACCAATTTTCAGCTTCATACGATCTAATTTGACAAAGTTTCAAAGTGACAAGTTGAAGGGTTATGTGAAGGTTTGTTGTTTACATAGTGTTAAATCTATTAAAGTAGGGAAACTTTGGAAGGAAATATTTGTTGGAAAAGCAAGGACAAACAACTAAGAAGGGAGGTGACTCAGTTGTCAGAGAATATTAAAAATTTTAAAACCTTATTTTACTTAATCTCATATTTGATGAATGAATAATAAACCATGAACAATCAAAACATCATAAACATAGAGAACACCAAGATTTTTATGTGGAAACCCTGTTAGAGGAAAAACCATGGTGGATGTTAGTCCACAATATTATACCCTATTAAAAGTATAATGAGAAAATAATGGGAATGCACATGCATTCAGTCACACTGCCTAGAGCTCACTACTCAAATACAAGAGGGCTCATTTCCCAATAATACAACAATATGTATTAGATCTATAAAGTATGAACTGAAAGAATAGCTTCTACACAAGCCTAATTACAGTTCCAATTAAGCACAAAAAAATCTTCATCTCACTCTGCTCTGCAATTGAATGATAGGAACACTATTCACATATCTGCACTTTCTGTGGCATACATTCACTCTAATGCACACACTAACTTCACTCAAACAATCACTCTTATATATCTACAACATGAGATTTCATCAACAACTTAGTTGGCTAGAAAACATAAAACATATTTTCAAAGTCGGCCAAATCACAAATAAATTTGCAATGTGAATCCACCAAGGTCGGCCACAACATAGTGGAGACCCAAAATAACAACTCCGACCACAAAAATATTTCCATTAATTCCACCTCGAAGATCCACAACACTCTATTACCATCATGTCAGCCAAGAACATGGAAAATCAAACATACAGAGAAAAATCTTCGACCACGAACACACCGATCAATGTGGACGTACCACAAAGATAGAGCATGATCTAGAAGCATCCAAAAACAACAAGAAATAATAGAGAAACATCCGCAGCACCATAAACATACAAACTTCATTTAGGAACACTGACATAATACACAGAAATATTGTCAGAAAACAACTGTTCACTACATGATCAGATCTTTATGCGGACCTCTAAAATCTATAGTGGATGAACTAGATATACTCAGTAGAAAACCCTTTAATCCACACCAAATGATCTTCAACGTACAGAAAAATACACCTTCATGACCTTCACAGTTCCATAGAGAACCTAGAACACTTATTTTAACAATTTTCTCAATATCCTCGACATATACAGCTTCTGATGTATTGAAGGCTAATAGTGTTGACATCAATGACAACCACATATCAGCAACACAACCACAACATCCAACAATATTAAGCAACTGAAATTTTTTTATGGAAAACTGATTGGTACCTTTGATTTTCTCCACCAAAATCTACCTTCATGCTAATTTCCAAGGCTTTAGGACATCATTTGATATTTTTTCAAAATCAGATCCAAATGGATTTTACCCAGTTTGAACATTGCACTTCTAGGATAGTTGCAAGAAGGAGCGACTTTGACAATCAATAACACATGAAGGAAATGAGCTGGAAGGAAATCCTCTTATGCATATGTTTTTCTATCCAAAATGAAGTAATCCACAAAGTTATAGCTTCTCAAAATCAGATGTGGTATTTCTTCAAAAGGGTGGGTTAGCATATTCCAGATAGTTTTCACAAGTTGCAATGTTCAGAAAATGCCAAGTAAGCAATCTTGAACATAAAAAAAATTTAATCTTGATGAGTTCAAGCCGAACCTTCTTGCAACCACACTTCCCTACCATAAGTCAACACTCTAGTGCATTTTTGGGGCTTTTGAAGATCATTTGATCAGATCTCTAATACAATTTTGGAGGTTGCATGACATGTTGAAAGAATGTGAAAAGGAGACTTCCAAAAATGTTTGAAATGGGTGACTTCAATTTTTCATAAATAAAGAGCGAGAAATTGATCAATATGTGAATGAAACTAAATGATGAAAAAGGCTCATCTCATTTGTTTAAATGGAAATGATAAAGTTAGTCCAAGATCTTTTGTGGTCACATGTTTTCCATTACAATCCCAATCACCTTCTACTATTCAACAAGGGCGCTTCCTAACATCATAAGTGTTCAAATTAAACAAGAAATATGTGAGCATACAACACTTTCATTTTTC
>VDFB02047144.1:42008808-42045507 GCA_007258455.2 Sequoia sempervirens
GTGTATTCAAATTTTAGTCTTACTCATTTCATCCTTTGTATTTTGTGTCCAATTAGACCACTTTAGATAGTATGATATTAATTCTTGTGCTTCTTCTTCACAAGATTAAACATCCTTTAATTCCTTCAACACTACGTGATGTGCGTTTGCACATTTATTTTTGATATCCTCTGGATTCCCCTCTATATTCCTTGCTTCTAACTCATTTCCAATTTGTTCTTTTAGTCTGGAGATGTATGCTTTCAACAAATCAACCATACTCCTGATATTTTCTATGTTAGACACTGATGTATTAATTCTTGCATAAGAATTGTCTCTTGTAAGGCTTTGATTGCTTCATCCAAACCTTGTGTACTTCTTCTTTCATGCTCATGTTGGGTCACATCAATTTGCAATCTTCTTTCTTGTTCAACAACCTCTTGTTTGATCTCAACCGAAGGGATAGCAACACTTTCTCTTTTCTTACCTATTCTTCTTGAACTATCGGAGGCTTTAGTTATAGATATTTCCTCTAGGTCTGATCTACTAGGGTCCTTAGGGATTCCTAGAAGCACTTTTGCATAATGAAAATCTTCCTTCTCAGTCACTTCATAATCCAACTCAATGACCCAAAAAATTCTAGGATCAATTGCTTCCATGTAGCAATAATTAGTAGAGACAAGGAAATTGATGTCTCTATATTACCTTTCCACCATACTCTCAGGTGTTCTTATTCTCTTATCCATCCTCATCTCAAACATTCCAAAGAATGCTACAAGAGCATCTTCTTAAGCATCTGATCCACCAAGATTCATCATAAGATTTCTTATCTAATGTGCTACCAGTTTTGTATTTGAACATTCTACTTTTCCAATTACCAATGTCTCCTTCATAATGTAGAAAAGAAAGCAAACTATCAAAGTACCATATTTGAATGTAAGCTTTTCGTTCTTTTTTATTTCTTTCAAATTCTTCATCAAGTGTTGTCAAAGTAACTCACAAAGATCATAATCAGCACCATACTCAATCATGTTAAGTGCAATGTGAGCAGCAGTAGTAAAGACTATATAGCTATCATTAGGTAGGAAAATTTTATGTCCAACAAGCATTGTGGCATATCGAATGGCCGGATTTCCTTTCCTTGGAGAGTTGCACTAGTCTTTTCAATTAATTCTTGGTCATTGACAAACTTCTACCTTAGAATTGGTCTGGAGGACCACAAACCAATCACATCCCTTATTGCTTCCCTAGTTATCGAGTGTGAACCATCAATCTAAATAGATTTGTCATTAATCCTACTCAATATAATTCTAATGTATTTCTTGTCAAATTCAAATAGTGGAAAATTTTGCCATACATCCAATTTCTTTTCAACTAGGTTTTTGTATTTTGGTTTAATGGTATTATAATTTTCTCCCAATTTGTTTGTTCACAAAAAACCCAATCCTACAAAGGACGTTTCTTCTATTTTCCCATGTATGTATGCATAGATATAATAGGTGAAACTCTAAAGGGAGTGCCAGAAAATGCTCTCGCCGAGTCTTCTAACAGAACTTTCCAAGAATGCCTCTTCAATTTAATTTGCAATCTTTCTAATACATTTACTACCTTTGACCCTTCCATTACATTTAAAAATAAAAATTCTAGAGAAGAATTGTCTAAGCAGAATACCTCTTGAATTTACTTTGGCGAAGATTAGGGTTTTGATATTTTTCTTCCAAAAGATGCCTCAAATCCACTTCCTCTTCTTCAATCTACTTCTTCTTCACAGCAAATGATTTTTTCTTCTCAAATATATGTTTCTCCATGATTTGACCTGTATCAATAAATGTGTCAGCAATAAATGCTTTAGGAAAAGTTGTCAAACTTCAAAACCTTGTATCCAAAGTTAATTTACAGATGCTTTGCAAACTTTCACATCACAATATTTCCTTCCACAAATTCCTTCTATAGCTTCAGAAATTCCTCTTCCAAGATATGTCTTCGTTCCAAGTATTAACACCTTATATTTTAGGGGGTTATTTAGAATTTTTTGTTATTGGTCCACTTAAGCCTTAGCATGGGCTTAGTTTTTAGAAGAAATATTTGTACCAGAGGTAGGTACAGATGCATTTTTAATTTCTGATTCATCTCTATTCTTAGACTCCTCTTTCTTTCTCCATATCTTTTTCATTTCCTTCTTAACCTTAGTAGGATCAACTTTCTTCATAGGTTCATTCCTCCTTACTAGATTAGATTGTCTTCTATTTTTTCTTCTGCAAAATCTTAAAATATGTTCAAGTTTGTTGCAAAAGTAACACACAACACTTCTCTAACTTCTATTCATTCTTGATCTACATTGATTAGCCTTATGTCCAAATAAATTGCATGTATAACTCAAGCCATTGAAATATTGAAACATTCTCCCAGTCTTGTATCTATTCATCAACTGAATTCTACACTCAGTACTTCTATGTCCAAATTTATTGCATGCAAAACATTGTCCAAAGAAGAATCCAACATTCTAATTCATTCTACTCCTACATTCTATTGCTTTATGTCCAAATATATTGCATGAAAAAAAAATAACCATTGAAATATGGGTACCTTTGAGCATTTGGTTGTCTAATAGAAGGTCTTTCAGCATTGCTTCTATGTGCAAGTGAATTTTCCTACCCTACGATGCAAAAACTAACCTAATACAACAAGGAAAAACACCAACAAACACTCAAGATTAGGCTTGAGATGAATTCAAACAAAACACAAGAAAATGGAACTTTTTACCTTGTTTGAATTGATAACTTTGGTTGGCCCTTTGATTGCTTGAATGTGTGCTCTTTTGTAGAAAAAATCACTTAAAATAATACTCTAAATGAAGCTAAGATGGTGATAGATGCAATTGCGATTGTGGATATTGTGGAGAATGCAAGATGTGAGCTCAATGGTGCTGCAACAATAGAGGTTGAATTGCTTGAATACTTAGTTTCTTGATTACTAAAGTGGATTACAAAAGTGATGGATCCAAATGAGGGAAAATTCCACTACTTTTAGGGGAAATTCCTCTAAACAATGGAGGGCCAAGAAGAAGCCATGATGGACAAGATCAAGGGTTGGGGTGAGTTGGTTGAATATCCAAGATACTAAGAGGGGGGTGAATCAATATCTTAATTTTTTTGATCAAATACCATCCAATAATTCCAATGCATACAACAAAGATAAGTAAAAGAATTAATAGAGCATGAGATCACAAAACACATGAACACCAGAATTTTTATGTGGAAAACCCAAAATGGAAAAAACCAAAGTGAGTGTTAGCTCACAATATAGTATAACTGGTTATAAGATATTATAAAATGGGTGGCTCACTACCAGGACTCACTATCCAAATACAAAGGCTCATTTCCTACATAATTACAATCACAAAATAGCTTACAGCTAGAAAATGAACTGATAAAGTACACCTAATGAGTGCAAATTCAGCTCTAATGAAGCTCAGTAAACTAACTTGATACACTTCATCATATTCTCTCTTCTTCACACTTGCATTCACAACAAAATCATCTCACTCAACCTTCAAAAACTATCCAATATATATATTTGATCTCTCCACAAGCATCAATTAGGCCAGCCTAATTAAATGCACTTCTTATTTACCAAAAATACCAATTGTTGGATTCAAGCATTCACAAAAACTTCCAAAAACAATTTAGGTGCCCAACACGCTACATCATGTCAGCTTGGACCTAAGATAGGTCGCACATATGTCTTCATAACAAAAATTAATTCACCATTCATTCATTAGGTCGACTAAGGATAGACCTAATAGCAAAATAAAGTAATATTGATACACCATACGAGCATCTAAGTACGTGAGATCTTGAATGTACATGCTTCCAGAATCCATAAACCATTTCTCAAAAATGAAAATACCAACTGTCAACAGTGGAGTATTGCGGACCAAAATATTAGAGTATATACCAAAAATACGGGAGGATGTAAGCATTATACTAGTTTAGATATCGGACCAGAATACCAAAACAAATTTAGACTTGATCTTGTAGTTGCAACTCATATATCATGGTGACATCAATGACAACACAAAACAACCAAATGAGATGTTCTTCTTCATTTTTCCAACAGTCTCCCCATTTTTCATTGATGGAAACAAGTGCCAAGAAAAAAGAATATTTACAAAACTCCTTATTTACAACACTTCTCCCCCTAACACCAGCATTTCATTATTCTTCAAACCTCTTCCCCTTTGACATCAAGGATAAAGGGTGTCCCAAAAACAAAATTTGAAATATAAAAAAAAAAAGAAGAAAGAAACATGTATCAACCGGAGGATGGTGAGCCTTGAAGCTCCTTTAGAATACCTTCCCATATTGATTTACCATTCTCCTAGCTATCCTTTTCACCAATCAGCATCATGTTTAGGGATTCCAACTCTACCAAAGTTTCTTCTACACCATCTAAAGTATCAAGAGTCAAGTTATCTTCTCAAGCTTTTATGTGCCTGCCAGGACCTTGCTAACTGGAGTTCATTCCACTCTTATAATTTCACTCAACTAACCAATTTTTTTGATAATTTATTCCTTTTTCTTCTGTAAGATAAATAATTTATCTTTATGTGCATTGATGGCATTCTAGGTTAATTTTTCTGTCTTTGGATATACTGTAAGTACCGAAGACAACAGTCAGCTGAGACTCAATGGAGTCCATAACAACCTTAATGTTCTGAGTGGCATCTGGCCATTTCAAGAAATAAGCAAGAACAACATTTAATTTTGACTCAATGATCTTCATAACATCCAGGTTCTTTTCAACATTTGAGTGTGCAAGAGTGCACTTGTCATGTAATGTCAGTAGCCTTTTCTATGCCAATTTCTCCTCAACCTCTTGTTTTGTCTTTTCACTAAGCTTGGAGGTATACTCCTTGAAGGAATCTAACAATAATCTCAAATTTTCAATAGGAGTGAGGGAGGCATCAATAGATGCACTAGGTGTGACCTCCTGCAATTCCTTAAGAGCATCTTCCATGAGTTATGTTCCTTTCTGATGAGTCTCAAGAATCTCCTTCCTTTTGAATGCCTGCAATACATTTCCTAACACCACTTTATGCACTAGAGACATCTTCTCCATATCTACAATCCCTTCAATCATAGGAAGTTGTAGAAGCTCCTAAGGAATTATTGGCCGAAATATGATTTGCTTAGATAGAAATCCTTTCAAAACATCATTATCGAAGGACGATTCTCTGGGATGCCTAAGAGATTTTACAATCTACTTTTGAATTTCCTCATTTTTCTTGGTAGATTCCTCATTTTTCTTTTCTTCCTCTCCCTTTTCCTACTATTCTTCCTTCTTTTCTTCTTCCACTTTCTCTTCTTCTTTTTTTTCTTTTCTTCCTTCTTGTCTTCATCTTTATGTTTATCCCTGTTGTCTTCTTCATCATTTCCATCTTTTCCATTTTCATTTTTCTCTTCTTCTAGATCATCTTTTTCTTCTTCTTCACTACCTTTTCCTTCTTCAGAATTACCTTTTTCATTATTTCCTTTTTCACCTTCAATGTGCTCCAGAGGAGCATCATTATTTTTTTTAGGCTCAACTTCTCCTTCATTTTGCTTCTCACTTTCCAAAGGACTAATTTCACCATCAACATCATTTTCAACATCAATTCCTTTAGAAATATCTGCATTACCTGTATTAAGAGGAATATCTTCCTCAGCATTTTCAACAGCAACATCTTCATTAGCCTCAATCATGCCATATTTCTCTGTTGTATCCTGGATCAGCTTTTTTGTTTCCTTATCTTCTTTGTCAGCTTTTTATTCCTTGTCATTAAAATATTTACCCTTTTCTTCATTTGAAACATCTCTGCATAAATCTTTTTCAAAGTCTCCAAATAATTCGGGGTTAGGGAAGACCCAATCTTATCATATGCATCATTTTTTATTTTCTCTTCAAATTCTACAGCCTCTGATCTCCTTTTCATCGGGGATTCCCACATATTCTTAGGTACATCTATCTTTATATCATCCCACTTAACTTCAAAGATGATAACATATTGAATGACAGCTAAAAGCAAGGTTTTCTTATCCTCTTCTCTAGCATTATCATAATATTCTATTGTAGGATTTAGCATTTTCTCAAAATGTAACAAGGTATTGAGAGTTTCCTCTAATTTAAAATGGGGACCAGAACTTACTAGATTTTCTTGTTCTTCTCTCTAGCCCGCAGAGGCTTCATCGGACACCTTAGTCTTCTTTGAATCTGGTTTGGTATGCACATGAACACCAAATTCATGCTCTTCTTCATCATCAAAAGATGATACAATATGCACTCTCTTAGAACCAACAACTTCCTTAGAAGCACCTTCACTAGAGGGTAAACTTCCTCTTCTTCTCCTCACCAATTTTGCAGCAGAATCCTCTTCCTCTTCATCCTGATCTTTTGTATTGCTGAGATTTTTCTCCCTTGTCACTTTCTCTTTCTTTCCTCTTTTTTTAGGGGCCACCAAAGGAGTTTCTTTCCTCTTCCCAGATCTTGTAGTAGGTTCAGAGGAAACTGATCCTTTGCCTTTATCAACGGTACTGGGTTCAATCTTTACTGCAGGGGTTGAGGAGGGTTTAGCAGTAGTCCCGTCAAATCTCCTCAAGCCAGATGATTCTACCTCCAAATGTTCTCCCTTATCCCTTCCAAGGTAAATTTCCTCATCAGTGAAATCAGCTTCTTTAAGTGTCTTCTCCACTGTCTTTTTGATTTTGCGCTTCTAGAGCTCCATGTGGATTTCCATAGACTTTTCTACATAAGTACTAATTTTGGGCTCATTGGGATCCTTCGGATTCTTCAGCAACATTTGTACATAACCCTTAGCCTCTTCTTCTATAATCTCATATCGCAATGGTTGAATCCATATGGTCTACGGTTCTACTACTTCAATCATGCATTCATCAAAGGAAACATGGAATATGATGTCATATTTGTATTTCTCAACAATTTTCCTCGGAATCCTATCTCTTTCATTCATGTTTCTCTTAAATACAACAAAGAATGTTATTAGAGAATTTTCTTGAGTATTCATGATAGGGAGGTTGGAGGAATCAATCACTGATTCCTTCTCTAGGTATTTCTTGCAAGACCTCCTTGGTGTCTTACTTCACCACCTTAACCTATAGGACCTTCTTCTTGGTTAGGTTCCCTTGGTTCTCTTTTCCAACCCCACTACCATCACAAATCAACCTACCAAGTCAATCTTGGTGCAATGTTCCCAACTCTTCCTTAGCCCATAATCCACCCTAAACGCTATTCTACTCCAAACCTTGAACTTAGCTTTGTAGGGGTGTGGAGGTGCTTCTCACATCATCAATCCATTCCATTAAAGGTATTAGGGGTCCACCTAGCTCCATCTGCAGGTCGCTTTCACCAAACCCTCTCTTAGACCTAAAAAAAAGGCTACTAGCCCTAGGAGCCCCAATTAGGCCTCTTTCTCCGATAAAATAGGTTTTTTCTCAAATCTTTCTAAAGAACATCCCAATCTTTTCTTGGATTCCTAGTTCATTTTCCCACCTCTCAAATATTTTTGAGGTCTTAGGTCTTCACTATCTGTATAGCACCCTAATTTGAAAATGGGTAAAATTAGGTCTTTTTAGCCCTTTCTTGGCTTCTTTCAAACTATTAAATTATTCTCACATCAATTGAATTGATGGAGCTTACTTCTTCATGTTGTATCTAGGCAAGACACTTACTTTCTCTCTCCACCCTGTGATTTGTCTAGAAATAGACACCCTTGCAACTCAAGTGCTCTACACTTTCTGTCTTCCCTAGCCAAACTCTTTCTGCCTCGCCTAGGGAAAGACTTCCACCATAGCTCCTATCTTGTCTAAAGCCCTAAACTCTACAATATTTACAACCATGGAGTCTAGTCACTATTCCCAAAGGGTCATACAATTTGTACGGTGGAAAAGTGTACTAACACTCCATTTTCTCAAAACTACCTGGTTCAGACTAGCAACAGTGTGGAATCAAAATTATTTACAAATAGTGCTTGAAATTGAATAAAGGAACTAACTATTGGCACATAATACTTGAAAAACTACCACACTACATCCTACGTACAATACAGTAACAATTTCAATCCATTAAAGCTCTACTTTGAGACAAAACCAGAAATTCACACTAAAACACCACTGTCTTTTCTTGAATTCAAAAACTCCAACCAAAGTAAAATGCTTCCAACCTAGCTCTCAAGTTGAGGCACACCCCATATAGGTCAACAAAATTAGTTATGCCTCCCCTTGGTCGGACATGTCAGTTACATTGTGGCAAAGTTGCAAAATGCACCATTTTGCAACTTTTTCCAATTTCTAGTAAACTAAGTAAAATGAGTTTTCTAAACTCATCCACCCCTCCTCAATTTCTATCCTAGAGATCAAACATATCCCTAAGCTATCTCCTCTACTCAATGGTCAACATGACCTTCATGGTAACACATCAAAAACAAAAATTCATCCTAGATTTCCTAATTGCCTAGTGTTTCCTAGGTGCTCTTGCACCATTCTCCCCCTCTCTGCACAAACACTAAGGAATGTGAGGAGAGATTAGTGACACATCAATGTCTTGCTTCTTAAACTGAGCTTCATCCACCCATGTAGTCTCTGAGTCTATTTTGTCCCTCCATTTGATAAGATGTTCCAAGTATTCCTTATGCCGGGTAGACTTCTTCACCCTTGGCTCCAAGATTCTCTCTGCTTGTAGCTTATCTTGAGTAGGTAAGTCTATGTTGCTCACATCCTTGAACATATCCCTGTTGTTCTGATCCATGTCACTGAATGTTCCCTTATATCTGATCAGATCAGCTACATTGAACACTGGAGAGATGCCTAAATCTACAGGTAATTCCACCTTGTAGGAATTCTTCCCATATTTGGCTAATACCTTACATGGTCCCACTCTTTTCATCTGCAATTTGGTTGATATCCCCTTCTGCAACCTAGATTTGTTGAGGTGGACCATAACATAGTCTCCTACTGTAAATTGTAGATACTTTCTAGATAAATCCACCTTCTCTTTCAACTTTTGAGTAGCCTTGGTGACTGTCTTCTTCACTTGCTCCTGAATCTCCTTCATGGTCTGAGAGAAATCCCCTACATGTCCACTCCTATGCTCCATAGCTCCTAGATCTCTAAGTTCACACACACCTCTTGGGTCCATTCCATACACTATTTTAAAAGGACTCTTCCCTGTAGTCCTATTCACATTGTCATTGTATGCATACTCAGCTTGTGATATGACCAAGTCCCATTTCTGTCCATACTCCTTGGTGAGGCACCTTAGAAGGTTACCTAACACCCTATTAACTATCTCAGTTTTTCCATCAGTCTGAGGATGGTAAGCTAACCCAAAAGACAAATTAGTACCTAATCTACTCCATAGAATTTTCCAAAAATGATTCATGAACTTCACATCCCTGTCTCATACAATACTCAAAGGAAATCCATGGATCCTTACAATTTCCTTGAAGAAAAGGTGAGCAATGTAGCTAGCATAATGTGTGGTCTTGCGAGGGATAAAGTGACTAATCTTGCTGAATCTATCTACCACCACATAGACACTATCAAACCCTATCTTAGTCTTCGGGAGTCCTACAACAAAATCCATGCTAACACACTCCCATGGTCTGTTGGGAATGGGTAGAGGTTGATACAAATCTGCATTACTAGCTCCCCCTTTGGCTTTCATACAAACTACACACTGCTCCACATACCTCCTGACATCCCTTGGCAACTTGGGCCAATAGTAGAACCTTTTCACTAGTTCCATTCTCTTGTTGATGCCAAAATGACCACTAAGACTACCATTGTGCTTCTCCTAGATGAGATTCTCTCTCATTGATCCTCTTGGAACACACAACTGATTTCCCTTGAATAACAATCCACTTTGCAATGTATACTCTGAGTATTGACTATGAAAGTGATTCTCAAAGTCAGAACATACCTTGTATGCTTCCGAGAAGTCTTCATCTTCCCCATAGAGATCCTTGAAACTCTCTATTTGAATGCTCTTTACTTGTATCTCTTGCACTGTCAACAACCTCCTACTTAGTGCATTTGCCACCTTTTTCAACTGTCTCTTCTTGTGGTTGATGGTGAAAGTGAAAGCTTGAAGATACTCCATCCACTTTAAATGTCTATTGCTCAATTTCTCTTGAGTGTTGATGTAGCTAAGTGCTTGATTGTCAGTAAACACTAAAACTCTCTAGGTAGGAGATAATGCCTCCACTTCCTAAGTGACTGTACTAGAGCATAGAGTTCTAGGTCATAGGTAGAATACTTTTTCTTAGCTTCATTAAGCTTTTCACTAAAGAAAGCTATAGGCCTGCCTTCTTGGCTTAGCACTTCTCCTACTGCAATTCAACTAGCATCACATTCCACAGTAAACAACTTGTCAAAACTAGGTAATAAAAGAATAGGTTGAGTTGCCACTTCTTGTTTTAGTTTCTCAAAACCTTTCTCAGCTTCTTGAGTCCACTTAAACTTAGTCTTTAATCCACCTTTGATTGTATCTAGGACTAGTGTACATATGCCACTAAAGTTTCTTATAAACTTCCTATAAAACTAAGCCAACCATGAAAACTTCTTACCTTTGTCCCTGTGGTTGGTGTAGGCCAATTTAGGATAGCTTCCACCTTACTTGGATCCATTTTCAATGATCCTTGGGATACTACAAACCCCAAATACACAAGATCATGTTTAAAGAACTCACACTTTTCTAGGTTGATAACTAACCTCTCCTCCTGTAACCTTTTAAGAACCAACTCCACATGCTTTAGATGTTCTTCTGTTGTCTTGCTAAAGATGAGTATGTCATCTAGATACACCACCACAAATAACCCTGTGAAATCCTTTAGCACTTCATTCATAAGCCTCATGAATGTGCTAGGGGCATTAGAGAGGCCAAATGTCACAACTCTCCACTCATACAACCCATCAGTTGTCTTAAAGGTTGTCTTCTACTCATCTCCATCCTTGATTCTAATCTAGTCGTATCCACTTTTGAGATCCAACTTGGTGTAGTACTGAGCTCCTCCAAGACAATATATCAAGTCCTCAATCCTAGGAATAGGAAACCTATACCTGTTTGTGATTCTATTTATAGCTCTAGAATCAGTGCATAACCTCCACTTACCACCTTTCTTGGATGCTAAGACCACAGGTACTGCACATGGGCTGATGCTCTTCCTAATTCATCCTTGATCCAACAACTCCTACACTTGTCTAGCTACCTCTAGGTTCTGATCCAGTGTAAGCTTGTAAGATACTTTGTTTGGAAATGAAGCTCCCGGTATGAAGTCAATCTGATGGCTAATGGCTCTCTTTGGAGGTAAGGTTGCTGGTGCACCATCACTCACTATGTCCTTATACTTCTCAAGCAACTTCTGGACTGCTCTGGGTATGATTGGTTTCTTTGCTTTGTCTTCCTCCTTGGGTTGCACCATAACCACATATCCTTCACCTCCTTGATGTAGAGTGTTAAGGAACTCCTTTCCACTGCTTAATAAGACACTAGGGGTCTTTGACTTTCCTTCTTCCTCATCTAACAGTGACTGCAACTTGAATGTCTTTCCATCCTTTTTGAATGAGATAGTATTTTCCTTTCCATCATAGATGGAACCTCTGTCATACTGCAATGGTCTACCCAATAGAAGATGGCATGCATCCATGGGTAACACATCACAAATCAACTTATCCTTGTACCCTCCAATGGAGAACTCCACCGTTGTTTGCTCATTGACAAGAACACTCTATCCTTTGTTCAACCATGTCACCTTGTAGGGATTAGTGTGGGGTATTTTCTCTAATTTCAACTTCCTTACTGCTTCCTTAGAGATGATGTTATCAGTTGAACCTGAATCCACAATAACCTTGCATACTTTCCCAAGTATTTTGCATCTCACTCTAAATAAGGCTCTTCTTTGCTTTAGCTCTTCCTTGACCAATTGTCTGATCAAAACTCTTCTAAAAATCAAATTCCCCCCCATTTCTGATTCAATGTGACTAACCTCTAGTGATTTGACACTCATAGTTTCTTCTTGAGCATATGCTACTCTCTTTTCTGTATTTGAAGAAAATGCTTTCTCTAGGCACCTATAAGTTGGATGACCTACTTGACCACAGTTGTAACACTTCATACTAGCAAAGTATGAGTTACTTCTGCCTACTCCTCTTCCTCTATTTGAACCTTCTTGAGGTCCTCTACCTCTTCCATAGCCTCCTCTATAAGTTGTTTCACCTCCATGCTCTGTGAGTTTAGACTCTCCCTGATTTCTTTGTTTAGTCCCTCTACCTTGGTATCTACCTCTATGTCCTCTTTGATCTCTACCTTTTCCTCTGCTCTTAGAAGCCTGTTCTTGTTTCCTCTTACTCCTCTCTTCAATATTTATATCCAATTGATAGCATTGGTGCATTGTCTTGGGACTTAGAAGAGTCATCTCCTCTTGAATGTTCCACTTCAAAGCGTTAAGGTATCTAGCCAGCTTAAGACTTTCATCCTTAGTAACATTAGACCTCATGCAAAGTTTTTGAAACTCCTTAGTGTAGGAATTCACATCTTGGTCTCTTTGTCTCAAGCTCTATCTTTTCTTGTGCAACTGAATTTCATAATCATTAGGCATGTATGCTTCTCTCACTTTGGCAACCATTCCCTTCCAAGTAGAAATAGGCTTCTTGCCTTCCTTTTCCCTCTATGTCTGAATGAACTTCCACCATGTCAAGGCAGAACCTCTCAATCTTGATTTTCCCACCTTTACCTTTTGTGCTTCGGTGATTCCATCACATTCAAAATGGTTTTCCATTCCCTCTATCCAATCCATGACCAGATCAACTTCCATTTTCCCACTAAACAGTGGTATGCCTTCAAGTGCTTTTCCACTCAAAGCCTTTAATGCCTTCAAGAAAGGCTCTTCTTGCAAAATAGGGTCAGGTTCAGGGATCATGTCTTCCTCTGCAACCTCTTCTTTCTTTGGTACCCCTCCTTCCAACTGCACATTACTCATTACTTTCTCAAGTTGGGCTATTCTTTCCCTCAATAGCCTATTTTCTTCCTCTTATTCTTTGAACTTCTTGGCCAATTTTGCATTTGTCACCATGTCAGTAGAACCACGAGACTCAACCTCTGACATATATTATTCTATCGCAAATCTTTTGTTGCTCTAATACCAATCTGATAGGGAGGTTGGAGGAATCAATCACTGATTCCTGCTCTAGGTCTTGCTTGCAAGACCTCCTTGGTGTCTTACTTCACCACCTTAACCTATAGGACCTTCTTCTTGGTTAGGTTCCCTTGGTTCTCTTTGCCAACACCACTACCATCACAAATCAACCTACCAAGTCAATCTTGGTGCAATGTTCCCAACTCTTCCTTAGCCCTTAATCCACCCTAAAGGCTATTCTACTCCAAACCTTGAACTTAGCTTTGCAGAGGTGTGGAGGTGCTTCTCACGTCATCAATCCATTCCATTAAAGGTATTAGGGTTCCACCTAGCTCCATCTGTAGGTCACTTTCACCAAACCCTCTCTTAGACCTAAAAAAAGGCTACTAGCCCTAGGAGTCCCAATTAGGCCTCTTTCTCTGAGAAAATAGGTTTGTTCTCAAATCTTTCTAAAGAATATCCCAATCTTTTCTTGGGATTCCTGGTTCATTTTCCCACCTCTCAAATATTTTTGAGGTCTTAGGTCTTCACTGTCCATACAACACCCTAATTTGAAAATGGGTAAAATTAGGTCTTTTTAGCCCTTTCTTGGCTTCTTTCAAACTGTTAAATTCTTCTCACATCAATTGAATTGATGGAGATTCCTTCTTCATGTTGTGTCTAGGCAAGACATTTACCTGTCCTCTCCACCCTATGATTTGTCTGGAAATAGACACCCCTGCAACTCAAGTGCTCTGCACTTTCTATCTTCCCTAGCCAGACTCTTCCTGGCTCACCTAGGGCAAGACTTCCACCATAGCTCCTATCTTTTCTAAAGCCCTAAACTCTACAATATTTACAACCATGGAGTCTATTCATTGTTCCCAAAGGGTCGTACAATTTGTATGGTGGGAAAGTATACTAACACTCCATTTTCTCAAAACTGCCTGGTTCAGACTAGCAATAGTGTGGAATCAAAATTATTTACAAACAGTGCTTGAAATTGAATAAAGGAACTAACTATTGGCACACAATACTTGAAAAACTACCACACTACATTCTACGTACAATACAGTAACAATTTCAATCCATTAAAGCTCTACTTTGAGACAAAACCAGAAATTCACACTAAAACACCACTGTCTTTTCTTGAATTCAAAAACTCCAATCAAAGTAAAATGCTTCCAACCTAGCTCTCAAGTTGAGGCATGCCCTATATAGGTCAGCAAAAGTAGTTATGCCTCCCCTTGGTCGGACATGTCAATTACATTGTGGCAAAGTTGCAAAATGCACCATTTTGCAACTTTTGCCAATTTCTAGTAAACTAAGTAAAATGAGTTTTCTAAACTCATCCACCCTTCCTCAATTTCTATCCTAGAGATCAAACATATCCCTAAGCTATCTCCTCTACTCAATGGTCAACATGACCTTCATGGTAACACATCAAAAACAAAAATTCATCCTATATTTCCTAGTTGCCTAGTGTTTCCTAGGTGCTCCTGCACCAATTCATATCACCCAGACTATGCATATAATCAAAAATTTGGTGTGTGCCACTGGTCTAGATGAGTCCCAAAACACTTCATCATTCTTTCCCAGAAGTCTCTTCATGAAATAGAACAACAAACATACAATCATTGAACCGAACTTGAAAGCATACTTCCTTTCCTTTGTTGACTTCAAATTCTCAAGCAACTGTTGCTAGAGAAGCTCACATAAGTCATGATAGTGGCATACTTCATTGTCAGATTAGTGATGGAATTTGTCGTTAAGGTTGTCTTGTCATATGTGGCTCCTATAAGTTCCATTACTACCTCATTCTTCATGGTTTTCAATATAGGTATTGTACCCTTATCCCAAAGGCTAGTAACAGCCCTAATCACCTCCTTAGTTATCAGGTGCGGTCAGTCAGTCCATAGGAATTTATGATGAATTTTGCTTAGGACTGGATTCACAAATTTATCATCAACCATAGAACTGAAGTTGGGAAAGTTGTTCCATCTGTCTAACCTTTTTGCAACTAGGTTTGAGTATTTAGGTTTTATCAAGAAATCATCTCCAGTAAGCTCATTCTTCCAAATGTCAATCAATTTTGTGTGATAAAATCCCTCATATTTTACTTGAATATACATCCTTGTGTCCTCGGTTGGCATAAATCCATGAGGGATTGATGACAATGCGCCCATGGGGTCATCTTCGAATACTTTCAAGGAATATTTCCTATAAGAAGGTCTTCGTCTCTCTGACACTTTAACAACTACAGGGGTTTCCATTCTTCCAGTTTCGAATTCAAACAATTCAAGCAATACAAACCACAACTACACAGAAAATTAAAATACCTCCTTCTTCACGAAGAACCAGAACTAGAGTTTGCATGGCTCAAACTCCAAATCCCCTCAAGAACGCTCCAAAAATCTCTTCAATTTATTCAAATGCATGAGTGATCAAAATGCCTTATACTTTCTTTATAAAATGATGATCTTCCCTAATTCGTATTAAATGCGGAAAATTTCAAAAAGTTGCTAAAAACTCTTCTTTTCTACTCAGAAAAAACCCTAATTTGCTCCACAAAATATCATTCCTTCATATTTTCTTCCAGATCCACTTGTGTAACCTCTATCTTATCATTACACATAGCATATCTCCGTGCCAAAGGTTGACATGCCAAGCATTAGGGGGTTCAAGTGATTTTTTGTTAAAGCTTCCCCTTAGACCTTGCTGGGTCAAGTTCCCAGAGGAATTGTTTGTACCGGATGAGGGCATAGACACATCTATCACCTCAGTCTCTTCTTTCTACCTCCAAATCTTGTTCATTTCTTGCTTAATCTCATATTTTTCAACCTTCTTCGTAGATTCATTCTTTTCTACCAGATTGGTCTGCTTAACCTTCTTGCTTCTACAAACTCTTGAGATATTTCTTGGTTTATTGCAGTTATAGCAAATGATATTTCTTTGATTAGATTGACTTCCACTGACTCTTGTTCAGCACTGATTAGCTTTATGTCCATACTTGTTACAAGTATAACAGTAGCCATTAAAGGATTGATTCACTCTTCCTCCATTAAACTGATTTATCATCAAGGTTCTACATTCACGTACCCTATGTCCAATTCTTTTGCATGCAAAATGTAGACACTAAAAATTGGTCTAGGCCTGCGACTTCAATTTCTTCATAATTTGTATCTTCATTGTCATAATTAAATAATGTTAATTATTTAATTATTTTTAAAGTCCTTTCTCATGTATTAGTTAAATAACTTTAATTATTTAATTAATTCATTTTAACCTTTATCCTCATCTATTAATTAAATAACTCTAATTATTTAATTAATTCATTTTTTACCTTTATTCAATCCCGATTAATTAAATAAATATTATTATTTAATTACGTCGCTAATTAAGTTATCCTCTTTCTAAAATTAAATAAATTCTTATTTAATTTATCCTTATTACATTTTCAACTACAACTAAATAATCATTTGATTATTTAATTATTCATTAGCCTTTTCTTCAATCAATTAAATAAATCTTAAATTATTTAATTTAATCCTCAAATTTTGAATGTTGAATTAAATAATCATTTAATTCATAAAAAGAATTATTCATGGCATATTCTTCTGTGATTGGATAATTGCCTAGTTATCTAATTATTCATTCACCACTTAACTCAAGATTTAATTAAATCAATTTCTCATCTCTTGATCTAATATTTGTCTATTTCTAACAAAGAGACTTTTTGGTTTAATCAGTCAGTTATCTTGTTTTATTCTTCTCTATGCACACATTTATTAATCAAATAACTTTATTTAATTAATTCATTCATTCATGTGTTCAAACAAACTGTTTCCTCCATGCTAATCCTCATCTTTACATGCAATCATTATTCTTCTAAGTTTTGAACACTTTCAACTAAAGATTAAATTGGTGTTTAATCTTAATTCCCACATTTTATGCTTTATCACTCACATTATTACTGACACTAATCTCAGTGCATGTCGAATCTTTCAATCTTAATCATCAGTTTATCTTTTGATCTAAGCCTGTCATTTGAAAACCCTATTTTCTATAAATTGGCTTGACCTTCATCATTGTTACTCTTCCCGAAATCTTATGACTTTTCGAAGCAATCTATTATTTTAATCTTTGATGTTCTGTTGAATCATACTATCATAGGCTATACTTGCACACTTAGAAATCTGAAGGCAATTATCATACAACATAAAAATGGAGAAGGACAATCAAGGTTATGCATGGAAATATGTAGATATTTAGTGAGGTTCTATTTATTTATGTTTTTAGCTTTTCAATTATTCTTTGTTGTTAGCGTAGTTTACATTTGAGTTTATTACATTTGTGTTTTCTTTGATCTTTCTTGTTTCCCTGTGTTACATTGGTGAAACTGACGTGAAGACACACTCTTTGCAAAAATTTGTAGAAATTTTATTCCTTTTTGCAAGTATCATACAGTTCGATGCATTTGATGCACAGAACAATGCAATTGACCCCATGGGCCACATATAACAAGTAAAGTGACACATATGAAAAAATGTGATGCATTTGTGGCCTTTCACAACACATTTGACTGGTAAAATCTGTGACGCATCTGTGACCTTGCACGACGCATCTGGCTAGTATAATTTCTGAGTCTGAATTCTGAATTTGAATTTTTCATTACAGTTTTTGTTATGACTAATTTGGGGTTTGTAGCTTGTGTTCTTGAGGATTTAACATAGTGTTTGCAGGACGTTGCATAAAAGACAACTGTACAAACAGTGTTTGCAGGACGATCGATGAAGACAAATTTTAAACTACTGATGAATTGTTTTGTAGAACGCTTGTTGAAGACTAATTTCAAAATAGATTGTCTAATTAGATTAGAAAATTTTCATTTGGGCTTAAAATTTATTACTATCTTCTTTGTTTAGTGTGTTTGCATAATTTTTTAGCTTAATACCTGGTTCAATAATTAAAGTATCCTCTCCCCTTGCGCACTTGTGTGAGCCTGGGTGCACAAGAAATAGTTATTGACTCTAGAAATTGGACCTTCCTTGATGGGAAAAATTACTCACCCCAAGGCAAATCAAACCAAAAATGAAGCTTTTTAGCCAAGCGACTCCCGACCAATATACAAATGTGAATCCTAATGGAAAACTTAGGATTAAAGGTGCAAATTTTTTATGCAGACAAGTATCGTTGTATCTTGCATCACGCATAGCCACTAGAATGGGTTCCCTTACTATGAGCCAATTATTTTTAGTTAACCAAAAACCTTCTATTTTTTGGTGCAAGAGGTTGAACCTCTGAAGTCGTCTCACGTTCATGCAGTTCTTAGTAGAGATGAAAATTTTACCATGGGAATTTCATGGGAACTGAAGCTTGGTTTCCCCCGTAGAAGTGAGTGTCATGGAGTGGAGCTAGTGGGGTCAAGCTTCTAATCATCCTCTCTAAATAACCACAATTGGGGAAACCCAAGTGAGAACTCAGCAAATATTGTCACTACCAACCTTAGGATTATACTTGTCTTCTAGAATTATACATGTTCATGTTCGTCAAACTTGAAACACATTGTTTTCTGATTGTCTTTATTTTCCAAAATTTGATCACAAACAGAGTCAATCAAATCTGCCATTTACCAGAAAACCACAACTGTTAACCAAAAAATCACAATTGTCAAAATGAAGCGCAACTATTAACCAAAATATTGCATCTATCAAAACTGACTCCAATCTGTCATCTACCAAAAAATTGAGTCACATTTGTTTACTAGTAAGCCACATTTATCTCAGTGAGTCGCATCTATTTACTAGTTAGCTGTATCTATCACAGTGAGTCGCATTTGCTTACTAGTTAGTCATATTTGCTTACCAGAACACCACATCTGATATCCCAAGTTGCATATGTCGAGTCTGCTAACACCTCTGATACTAGAAAACTATATTTGGAACCCTCTGTGATGCATCTGATCAAGTGAGTCGCATTTTCAGTCTGGAACGATGCATATGCCCTGTCACAGACCTGAGTCTTATTTTACTAGTAGACAGTCACCTAGTCTGAAAACCACATTTTCCAAACTCTGTGATGCACTTGATTTTGTAAACTGCATCTGCAGTTTGGAATGACGCAGTTGTCTATCACAAACCCTAGTCATAAATTTACCAGTAGATTACATCTGACATTAGGAACCAAAATTGAAAATTTCTATGACACATCTTCCATTATGAACCGCATTGTCTGATTACCAGAAAACCAAAATTCATTGCCATAGTTTGAAACCAAACAGTCACATGAGTCTCCGATCTATCTTTTTACAGTGATCCTTGGACAAAAACAAGAAATTTTTCTCATACTTTGCACAATCACATCCTTTAGGTATCATTTAGTCATAGCAATAGGCATCCTAGTTGTAAATCTTACTTTCAACTTAGGAGTCTTTATTACCTTCAGATAGATCAAACTTTTAGGGAAATCCTTATTTGCAGATCTTAGAATAGGTCAACTTCCATGCTTTGGATAAACCCTTACTTTAATGAACATTGTCATTGAACCTAGTCATTTGTCATCATATCTTTTGTCCTACACGTGATTCCTTCTAGCTCATCAGTCTAGTTTGGGAGCTCACCTTATCTTTTGGTCCTAGTCCTACAAAGGTTCCTTGTCGAAACTAAATTGAAACCTGGGTTAAACTTTAGGTGGTTGGTAACCTCTTTTAGAGTCTTCCAAAATTGATTACCTTAGAAGCTTGCTTAGAATTTTGCATATTTAGATACAGTCATCCTAGGATATCATCATTTTAGACATTCCTTATTTTCCAAAAAATACCAAAAAAATAGCTACATTCATTCCTTATATCCAAAAATTCCCAAAAACATAGACTAGATTCATACGATCCATAAACTTAGTTTTCGCATCACTTGCACTTTGATCTTATCTTACATGGTAGAAACAAGATTGATTCAATGATAGGGATGACATCAACCATATTGTAACATGAACCCACAACTTGATCTACAAAAGGTCTCTCAAAGCACCAATTTGTCTCTTCAGTGAACTAGGCACCCAGAGGCTCCAACGACTCTAAGAGGCATCTAACAATATTAAATTCCTCAATCAAAATAGACTAACTCACTTTCAAGACTTCAAGAACTTATGTTTATACATTCACTTTACATGCTCCATACACCAAGTAGGCATCCAAACCCAATTTTAGGAACTTAACTCACAACCACTGTAACAAATTTCCCAACCACTCACATTTACATGGACCCATTAACCTAGCACAAAAAATCTCTCAAATCCACCATAGGGTTCTTCAGACCATCAACACCCAAATTAACTTTTTAGGCTAAAATGGGCTCCAATTAGCCCTATTTTGCAAAGGAACCAATCTCCAAACTTGTCATAAAACCCAAATACCCCCAAAAAGTCCTCAAAATACCTACAAAACTCAATATTTTCCAACTTTTGGGTCTTCACTCACTCTCTATGGCCCAATTTCACAATACCCTTACTTTTCCCAATTCCAACTAGGGATTATTGAAATTCCTATGTCCAAACTACCCTCAAACCTGAAACCTCTTTGATCCTCCATAATTTTACCTACACATGCTCAAAACAACATTACATTATGCTTCCCTCTTGATTCATACACACTTCCTTTGTAAATCCACTCATTTTCACTCTTTTTCACCCCTTTATCACCTAGGGTTTCACACTTTTACACCTCTTTGGTTAATCTTAACCACTCAGATCTCTTAAACACCATTAAAAACACTTGATCAAACTGTTCCCAAATATTTCCAACCAATTTGCATCCAACTTCTCAAAAACCCACCTTCTAGTCTTGCTAAAAAGTAGGAAAAAAATTGTGTTACTACTGAGGCAGTATTCTCAAGCCTCTCAAATCTCTTTATCAATGCAAAAATGTATCCCTACACCTACTCCTACAACTAATAGGTCCATTCCACCAAGAAACAATATTTACAGAAAGGTGGAATGGCCCTTTCAAATCATTTTGAGACTCAAACCCTACACCCCTGTTTTTAGACCTATTTTCAATTATCAGCCTCTAAATTGCTTTAAAAACAAAGAAAATCCTCAAGAATGGATTAGAAACTATTTCAAATCCATGCTAAAACAAATTCAAAACATTTAGGAATAAAACCCTACTGTACGGACCCATACACGGGCTAATAATGAAGGAAAACTTAGAAAATAACTAAAAAATAGAACTTTTGATTAATTTTATCCTTCAAAGTGCTTCAACCACCCTTTCTCAAGCCTTCAAGAGGCCATTTATACATATTCCAATCCAAAACTACTCATGAAATTACTATAATTGACCATACAACTACCTAGATCCTTCGCATTCTTCAATTTTATACTTTTTGACAATTTGTTGACAACAATTACATCATTATGCAACTTTTGCATTTTTGAACCAAACTAACACTAAAACCCCCAATTACATCAATGGTGGTCTTAAAAGACCTTATTTAACATAGAATGACTCAAATTACCCCTAAATCCTATACCTTCCTATACCAACCTTCATAAGATGATTTTTTGCAATTACATGCTTCAAGTGCTCCTGCACCAAAGATCCAAAAGGAAAGAAAGAGAAAAAATGGCTCATCCAAATGACTTCATCAATCCATTTTCAAATCCCCCATCATCCACATCAATACCTCACAAAACTTTGTTATAAAAATTCATCAATAGAGACCCACAAGGACGCACTATAGTGGAATACATAGATGTTGTTGCAGAGGACCCTGAGTTTGCCTCCTTTGTAGATGACTACCTAGAAAATGATCCTCGATGATACTTAGCCAAATTGCTAGCAGAAGATGCCAAGTTACCTCTTGGATTTGATATCAATACCTTACAAACTGCATCTACCTAAGGGACTAACATGACAACTGCTAGTACCATTATACCTCAAGTGACTACCGCTATACCATTTGGAGTACCTACACAAAGTGCCCCAATAGTACACACATCTCCATTTGGTACATCTAGCATGACACAGGGTCTAAATTTCACCATAGGGGCATCATTGTCCAATCCCTTCGATCCTCTTGTTGGGAACAAAATATCTAAAATGACAACTCCTATACCAAGTTTCAATGTCACTAGTACTATACCACAGACAATTGTTATACCAAGTGTTAACGTCACTAGTAACATACCACAAATAGCAGCTATACCAAGTGTCAACGTCACTAGTACTATACCACAAATTGGGGTCTCATAGACAAGAAACATAGCCTCCTTTCAATATGGAATCCAACCTGTCCCTTCAAAAAACATCCCCATTCCTAATCAACCAACATTAAGTCACAACCCATTCACACAAATTCCAAGTCAAAACCCCTTCTCACAAATTCTGAATCAAAACCCATTCACTAAAATTCCAAATCAAAATCCACCTTACATACCAACACTTAACCAAAACCACAAAATTTTGGATTCCAACATATGTACATAGACCCAAACAATCTGACTAACACATCATTAACTCAAGTTGACATCCTACTAACACAAATGCAAGCCCTTCAAACATATATGGATAATATGGTGGTGTCTAACAAAAGAACCTTTTTAGCAAAGGATTTATGCCCATTTCGCTTCGATAAATCATTGTATATGACTCCTTTCCCACATGGGTATGTTATACCAAACTTTCCCAAGTACAATGGAAAGCACAATCTAATTGAACACATAAGGGAATTTTCCATGATGTGCATATATGTCGCATATGATCCCACCTATCTTATGAGACTATTTCTGAGAAGCCTTGTTGGAATTGCACTAGAATGGTTTTTCAAGTCTCCAATATGGCATAAAATCATGGGGTGAACTAGCCAAAAAAATTATCAAACATTTCTCCTTTAACATCGAAAATGAAACTATCATAGCAATCTTGTGTCACACTACACAAGAGGAAGGAGAAAACTTTATCACCTTCTTCCAGAGATGGAGAAGTATAGCCAGTCGATGTCCTATGGAAATACCTAAAAAATAGAAGGTCACTATATTCCAAGAAAACCTCAACTCAAAATTGATGAGTGATTTGAGAGTACACTATTGTACTTCATTTGCGGAACTAGTGGAAAAGGGAATTATACTAGAAAAAGGTCTCATTGACAAAGGTGAACTCAAGGCGCCCAACAAAAATCCAAATGTGCAAAACACCACTAATGACATAAACAAGTTTTGGTCTTGGAACAAAAATGTTACCAATGATGGGGTCATTGATGCTAAAACCCTACAAGCAAGACCAGTCATTACACTTAGAGGACATAACCCCTCTACCAACATGCTCAATGTCATCAATCAAACTCCCAACACTGTCCAAATCACCGAATGACCACAACAACAAAGGAGGTTTCCAAAACGTGAGTTCACTCCCATAGGGGAACCTATCGAATCAGTCTTCAAAGAACTATTGAAACACAACCTCATATAGCTTCAAGATCCAAGACAATTTATACCCTTTTGGTGGGATGACAATTCCTTTTGTGATTTCCGTTGAACTAAGGGGCATAGCCTACAAAATTTTGATAATTGAAGAACATCATACAGGATTTTGTCAAGAACAAAACTATTGAAGTTGGTGGATAGAAATAGACATCTTCAAACATTGATCACAAGGTCTTTTCTAATCCACTACATGACCATGGGAAAGGAAAAGCCCCCAATTCAGGAAACAAGACCAATACTTTGGCCAACTATGCTAATGTCCAACATGATTATAGTGGCCCAATCATAAATCACATATGAGCCGCCGATGAGCATGTTCGCATGATTACCATAAAGAAAACTCTCAAGTGTGTTGTCAACACTCACCAAACCAAGATAACCATCCAAGGCTCACCATCGCAGCAACAACCATAGTCTTCCAAGCTCTAGTATCACTTACTTGACCAATTGGGGAAGACTCCTACCCAAATCTCTATCTTGGAAATGTTGTGTATCTCCCCTAATCATCAATCTATTCTAGACAAGGCTTTACAAAGCACGACTATCTCCAACGACCTTAATGTCAATAATTTCCAAGAGATGGTAGGCTACCTAACCAACAATCATCATACTACCTTCTTTGAAAAAGATTATACAACCAAGAAGGCAAACCATAACAACCCCTTACACCTAGAAGTTCTTGTTCATAAAATGAAATTTAGACAAGTCTTGGTAGATGGAGGAGCAAGGTTGAATCTTTACACCTTGAAATTGGTTAAGGCATTAGGATTCTCATAGGCATGTGTGGACACCACCAAAATCATTGTCATTAAGGAATATGATGATGAAGAATGAAAATCAAAGGGAGTTGTAACACTCCCCATCAAAATTGGTCTTGTGGTTATGGATACAAATTTCCAAGTCTTGGATCTCATCCTCCCATATAACCTTTTGCTAGGAAGACCATGGATTCCCACTATGAAGGTTGTCCCTTCCACATACCATCAATGTCTTAAATTACCCTACAATGGCACCGAAATTACAAAAGATGGTGACCCAAATCCTTTCCAATATTGCACTAACCTACGAGGGATACCCTAATGCCAGGTGCCTATAAACCAGGAAGCTTCATCATCCAATTCATCCCACTATGTCGATCCATCCACTCTTTCTAAAATATCCACTTCACAATCACTACCTTCCACTCCTAAGGTTGAGATCCAAGATAAGGGTTGTGGAGAATATCACATGAAAGCATCTTATTGTGTTAGCCATTTGATTCCTCCTAAATCATATGGTTTACCAATAGCAGATAGGAGACAATTAGTGGTCACCATACACATCCCTCCCACAACGACTTTCACAAAATGGGGGGAACTAAGTAAAGAAGAAATAAATGAAGAAGATGTGACCTCCTAGCTATACAAAGAAGACAATGAAGAACCTCCTCCACTTACTCAAATACCTATAGATCAATATAGAAAAGGTTTCATGATAATGCAAAGCAAAGGACATAATGGACATAGTGCCTTAGGGTTACATCAGAATAGGAGGACTAAACCTATCATTGTTACCAAATGGCCTAAAGGGCTAGGGCTTGGGTTTCAACTGCTCCAGATTGGTGTTTCTAGTACCACATCATCTTTACTAGAGTAAGTGCTTCTAAATTTATCAATACATCCAATGATCCATATGACCAACCCTACTGTGATTCCCCTAACTCTAACGAATATGAGTGGGATTCCCTATCCTCCACCTCTTTCATGGACCTTGATAAACTATTTGGAGAGCTTGACCAAATTCTTAAATCCTCACAAAATCCATCAAATTCATGTCCATAAAAGACTTTGAAAAAAGAGGAATGGTTTAAAAATTACAATTGGGAATCTCTTGACCCTACTTCTTGGGATCCTAACAAATCCATTTCAAATAACCAAACCTTGGCAATAGGGCCATCTCAGAATCCATCTATGCCCAAGAAAAAGATTAATGAAGATTTGGTAAGAAACCTTTGTGACTATGTGAACAACTCAGCATTTACCTTGACTCCTTTGAAATTTGCTACTTTTGATAATGACATGCCTTTAGTATATCCCTGGCTTATCGATTGGGATCAACAAGACACCCCCATCTTAGATATCTTTAAGAACGACGAAGCAATAGCTGAGTTCCTAGGACTATGAGAAAGCATACCTAGTGGTGATCATAAGGCTAGATTTACCATAGACTTGGATAACATGGCATATTTTTGGGAGTCTGTTCAATCCTCCAATCAAAAAAATTAGAAAAACAATCAAAAAAATAAAAATGATGAGTCCCTAGGTGAAAACTGAAAGGCACCTTTGGATGATGAAAAAGAAAAAAATAAGGACTCATTCGAGGGAGAAAATCTCTCTAAGGCACCTAAGGATAGAAGTTTGAACATTCTCCCTATTGCTCAGGAAAAGTCACCCATGTTAGTTAAAGAATCTATGGAAATCAACATAGGCACTAAAGAGAATCCTCGGCTAGTCTATTTTGCAGCATCTTTGACAAAAATAGAGCAGCCTAAATTTCATAACTTCTTCACACAAAGATAGATCAACTTTGCATGGTCATATGCCAACATGCCTAGACTGGATCCTAAACTAGTATTACATCATTTTCCATTAGAACCAGGTGTCAAACCCGTGAAGCAAAAATTGAGAAAAATGCACCCACAAATTGCTTTATTAGTCAAGGCTAAACTAAAGAAACTATTGGATGTCGGCTTTATCAAATCAATTGACTATGTAGATTGGATTTCCAATCTTGTACCAGTGACAAAACCAACATGGGGCATTTGCATTTGTATAGACTTCAGAGATATAAACAAAGCATTTCCCAAAGATGACTTTCCCCTGTCGAATATTGATATGATAGTGGACTTAATAGCAACATATGAAATGTTATCCCTTATGGATGGTTTCTCGGGCTATAACCAAATCAAAATTACAACTGAAGAACAACATAATATAGCTTTCACTTGTCCATGGGGAACTTATTTTTATAATGCCATACCCTTTGGACTTAAAAATGTTGGAGCAACATATCAACGAGCCATGACAACTATTTTCCATGACCTTATACACACTCTTACAGAAGACTATGTGGACAATTTGATAGCTAAATCATTAACAAGGGTTGATCATTTACAGGTCTTAGACAATATTTTTCAAAGACTAGAAGAATACAAAGTAAGGCTAAATCCAAAAAAATATGTATTTGGCATGAAAACAAGAAAACTTCTAGCATACATCATTTCTATACAAGGCATTGAAGTGGACCCAACAAAAGTGAAAGCTATAATGGACATGCCTACACCAGCTAATATCAATCAACTAAGGACACTACAAGGGATACTATAGTCTATGAGATTGTTCATAGTGCAGTTAGCCAATAAAACACATCCTTTCCAACATCTACTTAGAAAAAAGGTACCATTTGTATGGACAAGTAAGTGCCAAGAAGCTTTTCAACTGATCAAGGATTACCTACTCACACCACCAATGTTAATGCAACCTATTGAGGGACGACCATTGATTCTATACATTTCAAAAACCACCTCAGCACTAGGATCCTTTCTTTCACAAAATGATAATGAGGGTCATGAAAGGGCAGTATACTAGATCAGCTACACTTTGGTAGGTTATGAGCTAAATTATAGTACCATTGAACGTGCTTGTCTTTCAGTAGTTTTTTCTACTCAAAAACTTAGGTACTACATGTTAAACCACCAAACAATGTTGGTCTTAAAGATAGATCCTTTGAAATATCTCCTTAGAAAAGTAGCATTAATAGGACGATTGGCCAAATGGGTAATGGTACTCAATGAATATGATATACAATATGTAGAAAGAAGAGCTATAAAAGGACGAGTCATTGTTGACCAATTGGTCGACACACTGATAAAAGAAGATCATCCTCGAGTTGTATATTTTCCTGATGATTTCATATTCACTCTTGACATGGGAATGACATGGAAGTTATACTTTGATGGGTCCCACACAAGTCATGGCTCAGGGGCTAGCATATTGTTTATCACACAACAGGGTGACACCATTCCTAAGTCATTCAGAATTGATTTTCCTTGCACCAATAACATAGTAGAATATGAGGCTTTTGTGACAAGATTATGCATGGAAATCAAATGGAATAATAAGAACCTACAAGTTTATGGTGATTCTCAACTGGTAATTTGACAAGTTAATGATGACTATGAAACCAAGGATGAAAATCTTGCTCCATACAAATGGATGGCAGATAATTTCAAATAATATTTTGACAAGATTTTCTTTCATCAGATACCTTGCATTCAGAACAAGGCAGCAGATGCCATGGCAACTATTGCTTCACTCTTAGACATACCTAGCAATGTGCCTAAATTTGAGTTTTTGGTATAACAACTTTTGGTCCCTACCTTTGATATCCCAAATTTAGAGATGGTGTGTGAACTTGTTGGTCCCTATTCTCCATGGTATAAATATATATATATGACTACCTCCATGCTGAAATCCTACCCCCTGACCTTTCCAACAACCAACGTAGGACATTTATCTATAAGGTAGCCAAGTATATCATCATCGGAGATACCCTTTATAGACGTGCCCTAAACAACACCCTATTGAGATGTCTCAATACAAAAGAAGCACAAGTGACCTTGCGTGGGATACATGAGGGTATATGTGGATCCCATTCTAGTGGTCCTAAGCCAAGAATATTATGAGACTAAGTTATTATTGGCCTATAATGGAAAAGGATTCATATATCTTTGTCAAGGAATTTCACCAATGTCATATAAACAAAGACTTGATACATGTACTAGCACAGGAGCTTCATCCAATAATGTCACCATGGCCCTTTTCCCAATGGGGACTCAATCTCATAGGCAAGATGCAACTTACATCCTCCAATGGTCATAAATTCATTATTACTATAACTAAATACTTTACCAAGTGGATTGAAAGCATTCCTATGACCTACATCACCGGCACACATATTTCTGAGTTTATCCTTAACTATATCATTTGTTAGTATGGTGTTCCTTAGTCCATAATCACAGATAATGGCCATCCATTCAAGAACCAAGAATTATGTCATCTCTGCGAAATAATTCCATATCCGGCACCACTTTTCCACTCTATATTA
Organism: Sequoia sempervirens; assembly: GCA_007258455.2. Taxonomy (NCBI): domain Eukaryota; kingdom Viridiplantae; phylum Streptophyta; class Pinopsida; order Cupressales; family Cupressaceae; genus Sequoia; species Sequoia sempervirens. The sequence goes on from VDFB02047144.1 coordinate 42,037,583, forward strand.
CCCACAAGGTAACAGCCAAGCAAAGGCATCTAACAAAAAAATCATCAGAATCCTTAAAAATATTGTCAATGATGTTGGTCATGATTGGCATTTACAGCTTAACCCTACCTTATGGGCTTACCACACAACCATTTGTACTCCCATCGGTGCCACTCCATATTCATTGGTATTCGGTTCTAAGGCCATCTTTCCTATTGAGGTTGAAATACCTTCCCTAAGGGTATCTTTGAAAGGGCATATTGACAATGAAGAGTACCGTGTGTCAAGACTACATGAGCTATATTTCCTAAACGAACGAAGACAAAAGGCACTAGAACATCTCCAAGCATATCAAAATAATCTTCGTCTCAGATACAATAGGAAAGTCTTGAATAGAAATTTTGACATTGGTGACCTAGTCTTAATGGAAAATCGAAAGAATCAAGCAGAAAGAGACAAACCAGTAAAGTTTGAACCAAACTAGTTAGGGCCTTACATTGTCACAGAAGCCTTTGGATCAGGAGCATATCAACTCTCTACTCCTAAAGGAGAACCATTATCAGCACCAATCAATAGCCTTCATCTGAAGAAGTTCTACGCATAGCTTCTAAAATTTGTGTCTTAATCATCAAAAAAATCATTACCTAGGTGAAAACCTGGCAAACAAGCATCTTGGTAACATCAAAAAAATCAAAAAAATCAAGAAAATAGTAAAGATAAATAAGTTGTCCAATAGTGAAAACCACTTCAGTGGCGCTTTGGATAAATACCATGGTGAAAACCTAGAAAACATGCACCATCATTCCAATCTGACTTCCCTATACATATCACCTATCTTTCCTATCCATCACTTGTACATACCACTTATAATAAATGGTTGTATTTTCCATAACTTGGAACAATTGATATCAAGTGCACTTTGCATCCCCCTTCCTTCCTATTCGTAATAAATTGGTCTTATACCCGACTGGGGACAAGCACTTGAATTACATCATTTGGTTCTTACTTTAGCTATTCTGAGGGCGTAAAACCATTGAGAAAATCCAAAAACATCACAAAATGTCCTGAGAAAAAAAATATATCAAAAAACTTCAAAAAGACAAAAAAATAAAAACATGTCAAAAAAATCCAAAAAATAGAGTTAGAGTCAGTCACACTTGTCAGTCTTTGTCATTTGTCAAACTACGTTGCCTCTGCAACTAGATGTAGGCAAGGCCATCTGCTAATGTGCCCCGAGGAATTAGGTCAATCCTTTTAGGTTTGTCTATATAAAATCATGACTCAATCCATTTGTCTATATGACAAAGTCATTGGTTGTGTTGAACTACGAGGTCTCTATGTGTATAATGTAGGCAAGGCCATCAATCGATGAGCCCCTGAGGTTGCACTAGGTTAGTCGAGTAGGGTTCATCACATCCACTATCACACAAGTCTCATATCTATAAATTAATCAAATCTTTTTCAGTTAGTCTTGTTGATCAACGTCTAGTTAAACTACGAGGTCTCTGCATGTATAACATAGGCAAGGCCATCAATCGATGATCCCCCAAGGCCGCACTAGGTCAGTCCTTTAGGGTTCATCATCAAGCACAAACAATTGTCAAAACATCAACACAAGTCACACATCAACAAGACATAAAAGTCAATAATGTCATTAAGTCAATCAAACAAATTGCCAAAGTAATAACCAAAACAATCTACTTATGTCTACTACAGGATGTGTCCTTCCTGAAAAATAGACATCATCAAAACAATCAACCTATGTCTTATACAAGATGAGTCCTTCCTAGATATAGACATTTTCAAACAATCATCATAACCTTATACAAGTTGTCACATCAACGAAATCAAACTTAATGTCTTATACGGTACGTGTCTTGCTAAAACCAAGCTTAGTCATGCCTTATACAGATAGTCACATGATAGAAACCAGACTCAACGTCTTATACGGTATGTGTCATTCCTAAAACCAAGATTTATCAAATGATCATCTTATCAATATCCTAGACAATTAAACAACAAATAGATCAAATTTTGGAAAATATTTTATTGGTTGTTGACTTTATGGCTTGTTTTGTCTTATCTTTTCATTTGGCTTTGTCTTTCATTCTGATTACTAGCTTTCTCGAGGATGTCCCATGAAGGATTTAGAGAAGCAACGATGTATCAAGATTCTTTTTCTTTGACTATTGTTTGTCAACTGTCTTTTGGATTTATCTTTGAGTCACATTACTAAGCTTCCTCAAGAATGTCCCATGAAGGATTTAGAGGAGCAATGATTTCTCATGACTCATCTTTTATTTTTTTGTTGTTTGTGGTTTGTCTTGACAAAAAGACTGGGGCAATTGTGCCCTTAGTATGAGTTAGGAAATTCCTTGTCTACGACTGTCTATTTTAAGCAGGTGGATGACCTTGCACACCTTGATCTATCTCATATCATGGTGTTTGTCTCCATTTGTATTAGTTACCTCCCAATGATGATTTAATGCAAGGCCTATTGTGTTTTGGAAAAAACATCAAAGATTTCTAGTACTAACATTCATGTATTTTATGTTACTTTTCATCTTTTTGCACTAACATTTCTTCTTTCTTGCATTATGATGGAGTCATGTGACACACAAAAAATTAATCATCCTGCATATGCATTCATGTTAGAAACATCATTTAGACATTATCATACGCATATACATATTAAATCATACATATATGCTACATTTGAAAAACACAAAAATATACATATCCATAGCATTTAGGAATCCATGACATGCATCCACTATCATAATTTGTATAGAATTTTATCATATTAAATACATTCACATGGCATTGTAAATACATATATCACATTGCATCTCATAATCATAAATGCATACATGACATCCATAGATACCATAAAAATAGATGCATACATCATCATATAGAATCAACTTCACATCATAGGCTACATCAACATCATAAAGTAAATACTCACATCCATAACACATGCATATCGAATAGAAAACTGCATATCAAATAGGTGGTTGTATAATCATAAATAGAACCGCATATCATATAAATTGCTGCCAAAAATGATATATATAATGCTCAAAATTTGTCACATCACAATCTCATAATGTATCTCTCAAAATGAAGCATGCAGGCTCTATGATCAAAATACAATGTCTATAAATAAATATCAGAACATGTCCCTAGCCAGAACTCCCACTACTCCCATGTGGAGAATGTGGAGGTGATTGATGGCGAGATGTTGATTATTGGTGTATAGAATGGGGCCTATCATATGGTCCTGACCTATGAGGTCCTACGACCCCCTTTGTGCTCTAAGTCCTATTGTGTGATCCGTTCTGTGATCTGTTACTATGTGTTTGTGAATAGCTAGGAGCATGCCTCTTAGGAGGCACATCATGCTCATATATTTTTCCTATAATAGCACTCTTGATCACCTTCTCTAACTAGCTCACAAGTAAAGGCTATAGCTGGCCCAGTGCAAAGAGCCCTAAACTCCACAAATATCTGCTCAGTCTCATGTCTTCGAGCTATTGCCTGATCCCTGTCTAGGTAGGCTCTCTCTCTCCATCTAAATTGAGTCCCTCTCATTTTCATCACTCTCAACCACTCCTCCAGGGACTCTACTTTAGCCTACAAATTAGCTAATTGATAATCGATGGGACCTAACTTCTCCTGTCATGGCTGACCCCCCACCTCCATATCCCAGTCATCTACAATCCTGTCCCATAGCTCCCTCTCTTGATCACCCATCTCCTCCTCCTCATCATCATCTTGGTATCCTACAAGCATACCAAGAGCATCCATCTCCTCCTCCTCTACATGCTCCTCAACGACATTCTTCTCTATGGCATGCTCTCCACCAACCCCACCACCAACATCCCCCTCTCCTCCATCAACCTCCAGTATGGGTACATCTTGTCCCTCCCCTTCCTCCTCACGGACAAGTGATAGATCTAGGCCTTGGCCTCTAATACCTCACCAACCTCATCATCCTCCCCTCCCACCTCCTCATCTCCCATCACTGCCATCACCTCTCCCACCTCTACCATAGTGACCTCCACCTCTCCTACCACCACGCCTACCCCGAGGTCCTATCCCACACCACTCAACAAGTGCATCCTAATATGGATTTGTAAAAGGAACTAGTCTATGATCCCCCCACCAAGTATCATAGGAAACTATGGTACCTGGATCTACTACTCCACCCCTCCATCCCCACTACACGAGTTGTAATGCATCAATATCAACCTCAGTTGTCAGAACTAGAATTTTTGGTCCCCATAGAGGAATCTCCCTAGAAGAACGAGCAAACTCAGCTCAGCCCCGCGGCTCATCCTAAACCTCGCCAAACTGTCTCAGAACCCTATCTAGTAGATGTCTCTCAATGATGTGTACTCGAGAAACTATCCTCCCAATCAGGTATTTTGTATGTCTACATAAGTGCAGGTGTCGATCATCATCTAGCCATTGCGCACAATCCATGTACAACCTCCATATAAATTGTACCATGGTATCAATAGCATGTTGATAATACCCTATATCTCTTAGATGTTTCTGGGAAATGGCCCCTGCATATTAAAAATCATATGGAGCTCCATGATCTAACTCAATAGTAACAGGCAAGCGAAACACAACAATGTGCTCCCACACCCATATCATAAGCAAAGTGGTACTGCAACTCATCGACTGCGCCTCCCTATAGGCTATATCATGTAAATAGAAATACAACATAGCAAGCAAATAAGGGCCCCATGCATACATGACCTATCACTCTAGCATACCAACTAACATCTCACCCCATCCCACAAGAAATCCATGACCTTGATGGTCAAGTAAAACAATCCCCCCAATCAATTGCATAACAAACAATATATTCTCTCATACCTGTCGACCAAGACATGCAACCTAATCTCATAGTGCTCTATTCCTAGCTACCTAATATCATCATGTGGATAATACCGACATAGTTCACTAAAACCCCTCTGTGTATCATACAAGACTCTCTCACCCCTAATCAAAAATCTCAAAATCCTATAAACATCCTCTAAGGTGATAGTGGCCTCTCCTGTAGGAAAATGTGTCATTTTGTATCAAATGCATTGCAAAATTGCACGTGTTGTTATGAATTTCAAATGTGTCACAAAACCTAAAATGTGTCATTTCATAATGTAGATGTGTTATACTAATTCAAATGCATCAAAAGATAGAACATGTGCAATCACTCATACATATGCATCATATTTTCACAAATGCGGTGCATTCTCAACATGTAAATAATCATGCAAATGTGTATCAATATGACAAATGTGGTGCAAAATTAAACATGCGCTACTGCCCCTAACACATGTGACTTAAAACTACACATTTTGTTTAGAAAAATGCAAATGCGTACATATAACCCAAATGCCTAAGCTACCCTAGATGTATTTTTGCATATGCGTTACTCTGCAATCACATGCATCGATCACGAATGCATATGCGTTGATGTAATAGTGACGCATTTCAAAATTCAACTACAAATTCCTAAAAATGTGTGAAAAACAAAAATTCAAAGGATGGTTTTTAGGTACATATCGGGGGTCCTACATCAGCTAGCCATCTAAAAGTCTGAATTCGATAACCATGGTATTTTGTGTAGGGAATAGGTGACATGTTCGCTGACTGCTTCAGAGCAAAATCACTAGTTTTCAAACTTGAGGGGTGCAAATGATTTGATTTTCCACCCAATTTCTATTTATACCTAGGGTTTTTGGAGGGATTTTCTCAAACCATGTGTATTGGGCACACTTTTTACCAACTTTCGATGACCATTTCAGCTGCCAAACTTCCCCAAAACTGATTTCTTTCACCACCATTGAACTTCTAGCTATCAAATTAACTAATTGGGACAATTTCCAAATTTTTGGAATTTTTCAAAAATTTGTCATTTTTCCCGAGGGGACATACCCTTACTTATTTTACAATGGGGCACGATTGGGGCATGTTTTGACTGATTTTATTTAACACAACGCCGAAATGACATTGTATCAAAGAGGGGAAAAATGTAGACACTAAAAATTGGTCTAGGCCTATGACTTCAATTTCTTCATAATTTGTATTTTCATTGTCATAATTAAATAATATTAATGATTTAATTATTTTCTAAAGTCCTTTCTCATCTATTAATTAAATAACTTTAATTATTTAATTAATTCATTTTAACCTCTATTCTCATCTATTAATTAAATAACTTTAATTAATTCATTCATTCATTTTTTACCTTTATTCAATCCTGATTAATTAAATAAATATTATTATTTAATTACGTTGCTAATTAAGTTATCCTCTTTCTAAAATTAAATAAATTCTTATTTAATTTATCCTTATTACATTTTCAACTATAATTAAATAATCATTTGATTATTTAATTATTCATTAGCATTTTCTTCAATCAATTAAATAAATCTTAAATTATTTAATTTAATCCTCAAATTTTGAATGTTGAATTAAATAATCATTTAATTAATAAAAAGAATTATTCTTGGCATATTCTTTTGCGATTGGATAATCGTCTAGTTATCTAATTATTCATTCACCACTTAACTCGAGATTTAATTAAATTAGTTCATTATCTCCTGATCTAATATTTGTCTATTTCTAACGAAGAGACTTTTTGGTTTAATCAGTCAGTTATCTTGTTTTATTCTTTTGTGTGAACACATTTATTAATTAAATAACTTTATTAAATTAATTCATTCATTCATGCATTTGAACATACCGTTTCCTCCATGTTAATCCTCATCTTTACATGCAATCATCATTCTTCTAAGTTTCGAACACTTTTAACTAAAGATCAAATTAGTATTTAATCTTAATTCCCACCTTTTATGCTTTATGAATCACATTATTACTGACACTAATCTCAATGCATGTCGAATCTTTCAATCTTAATCTTTCATCTATCTTTCGATTTGAGCCTATCATTTGAAAACTCTATTTTCTATAAATTGGCTTGACCTTCATCATTGTTACTCCTCCCGAAATCTTATGACTTTTGGAAGAAATCTATTATCTGAATCTTTGATGTTTTGTTAAATCATACTATCATAGGCTATACTTGCTAACTTAGAAATCTGAGGGCAATTATCATACAACAAAAAAATGGAGAAGGACAATCGAGGTTATGCATGGAATTACGTAGATATTTAGTGAGTTTGTTCTATTTATTTATGTTTTTAGCTTTTCCATTGTTCTTTGTTGTTAGCATAGTTTACATTTGATTTTATTGCATTTGTGTTTGCTTTGATTTTTCTTGTTTCCCTATGTTACACAAAACATTTACCAATGAAGGGACCAGGAAAATTATTCATTCTACTCCTACATTTTCTTGCCCTGTGACCAAATTTGTTGCATGAAAAAAAAGTGCCATTAAAAGAAGGATACCTTTGAGCATTAGGTTGTCTCATAGGTGGTCTCTTAGAAAATTTCCTTGAATTTCCTTTATGCTTTCCTTTATTCTAAGTCTTTTGGTTGTCCTTGGAGTTTTCACTTCCTTCCATTCCTAGGCCACCTTTGTCTTTACTCAGCTTCTATCCTAAAATTAATTAATCAAGCCTGTTAGAGCTAGATTTGAAATTTTTTTCACAGATTTTTTCCTTCTCCAAATCCACTTTTAGGTTCACCACTTCTTTTTCAAGCTTGGTGCATTCATTAGACTTTCTTTGTACCTTTTTTTTAGAAATTATTCAATACTTTTCTTCTCCTATACTTGCACCTTCAAACTGGTAATTTCTTCATTAGCCTTCTTCAACTGATTAGTTACTTCCCTATGCCTTTCTTTGAACTTTTTCAATTGCTCTTTTAATTTTCGGACGCATTCATTTGCATCTTCAAGATTCTCTTTCAAATCTTTGTTTTCTCTTTCAACTTTATCAAGATCTTCAAGGGCAATCTAAATCTCT
>VDFB02047144.1:42045607-42086667 GCA_007258455.2 Sequoia sempervirens
TTTTATGCTTTATCACTCACATTATTACTGACACTAATCTCAGTGCATGTCGAATCTTTCAATCTTAATCATCAGTTTATCTTTTGATCTAAGCCTGTCATTTGAAAACCCTATTTTCTATAAATTGGCTTGACCTTCATCATTGTTACTCTTCCCGAAATCTTATGACTTTTCGAAGCAATCTATTATTTTAATCTTTGATGTTCTGTTGAATCATACTATCATAGGCTATACTTGCACACTTAGAAATCTGAAGGCAATTATCATACAACATAAAAATGGAGAAGGACAATCAAGGTTATGCATGGAAATATGTAGATATTTAGTGAGGTTCTATTTATTTATGTTTTTAGCTTTTCAATTATTCTTTGTTGTTAGCGTAGTTTACATTTGAGTTTATTACATTTGTGTTTTCTTTGATCTTTCTTGTTTCCCTGTGTTACATTGGTGAAACTGACGTGAAGACACACTCTTTGCAAAAATTTGTAGAAATTTTATTCCTTTTTGCAAGTATCATACAGTTCGATGCATTTGATGCACAGAACAATGCAATTGACCCCATGGGCCACATATAACAAGTAAAGTGACACATATGAAAAAATGTGATGCATTTGTGGCCTTTCACAACACATTTGACTGGTAAAATCTGTGACGCATCTGTGACCTTGCACGACGCATCTGGCTAGTATAATTTCTGAGTCTGAATTCTGAATTTGAATTTTTCATTACAGTTTTTGTTATGACTAATTTGGGGTTTGTAGCTTGTGTTCTTGAGGATTTAACATAGTGTTTGCAGGACGTTGCATAAAAGACAACTGTACAAACAGTGTTTGCAGGACGATCGATGAAGACAAATTTTAAACTACTGATGAATTGTTTTGTAGAACGCTTGTTGAAGACTAATTTCAAAATAGATTGTCTAATTAGATTAGAAAATTTTCATTTGGGCTTAAAATTTATTACTATCTTCTTTGTTTAGTGTGTTTGCATAATTTTTTAGCTTAATACCTGGTTCAATAATTAAAGTATCCTCTCCCCTTGCGCACTTGTGTGAGCCTGGGTGCACAAGAAATAGTTATTGACTCTAGAAATTGGACCTTCCTTGATGGGAAAAATTACTCACCCCAAGGCAAATCAAACCAAAAATGAAGCTTTTTAGCCAAGCGACTCCCGACCAATATACAAATGTGAATCCTAATGGAAAACTTAGGATTAAAGGTGCAAATTTTTTATGCAGACAAGTATCGTTGTATCTTGCATCACGCATAGCCACTAGAATGGGTTCCCTTACTATGAGCCAATTATTTTTAGTTAACCAAAAACCTTCTATTTTTTGGTGCAAGAGGTTGAACCTCTGAAGTCGTCTCACGTTCATGCAGTTCTTAGTAGAGATGAAAATTTTACCATGGGAATTTCATGGGAACTGAAGCTTGGTTTCCCCCGTAGAAGTGAGTGTCATGGAGTGGAGCTAGTGGGGTCAAGCTTCTAATCATCCTCTCTAAATAACCACAATTGGGGAAACCCAAGTGAGAACTCAGCAAATATTGTCACTACCAACCTTAGGATTATACTTGTCTTCTAGAATTATACATGTTCATGTTCGTCAAACTTGAAACACATTGTTTTCTGATTGTCTTTATTTTCCAAAATTTGATCACAAACAGAGTCAATCAAATCTGCCATTTACCAGAAAACCACAACTGTTAACCAAAAAATCACAATTGTCAAAATGAAGCGCAACTATTAACCAAAATATTGCATCTATCAAAACTGACTCCAATCTGTCATCTACCAAAAAATTGAGTCACATTTGTTTACTAGTAAGCCACATTTATCTCAGTGAGTCGCATCTATTTACTAGTTAGCTGTATCTATCACAGTGAGTCGCATTTGCTTACTAGTTAGTCATATTTGCTTACCAGAACACCACATCTGATATCCCAAGTTGCATATGTCGAGTCTGCTAACACCTCTGATACTAGAAAACTATATTTGGAACCCTCTGTGATGCATCTGATCAAGTGAGTCGCATTTTCAGTCTGGAACGATGCATATGCCCTGTCACAGACCTGAGTCTTATTTTACTAGTAGACAGTCACCTAGTCTGAAAACCACATTTTCCAAACTCTGTGATGCACTTGATTTTGTAAACTGCATCTGCAGTTTGGAATGACGCAGTTGTCTATCACAAACCCTAGTCATAAATTTACCAGTAGATTACATCTGACATTAGGAACCAAAATTGAAAATTTCTATGACACATCTTCCATTATGAACCGCATTGTCTGATTACCAGAAAACCAAAATTCATTGCCATAGTTTGAAACCAAACAGTCACATGAGTCTCCGATCTATCTTTTTACAGTGATCCTTGGACAAAAACAAGAAATTTTTCTCATACTTTGCACAATCACATCCTTTAGGTATCATTTAGTCATAGCAATAGGCATCCTAGTTGTAAATCTTACTTTCAACTTAGGAGTCTTTATTACCTTCAGATAGATCAAACTTTTAGGGAAATCCTTATTTGCAGATCTTAGAATAGGTCAACTTCCATGCTTTGGATAAACCCTTACTTTAATGAACATTGTCATTGAACCTAGTCATTTGTCATCATATCTTTTGTCCTACACGTGATTCCTTCTAGCTCATCAGTCTAGTTTGGGAGCTCACCTTATCTTTTGGTCCTAGTCCTACAAAGGTTCCTTGTCGAAACTAAATTGAAACCTGGGTTAAACTTTAGGTGGTTGGTAACCTCTTTTAGAGTCTTCCAAAATTGATTACCTTAGAAGCTTGCTTAGAATTTTGCATATTTAGATACAGTCATCCTAGGATATCATCATTTTAGACATTCCTTATTTTCCAAAAAATACCAAAAAAATAGCTACATTCATTCCTTATATCCAAAAATTCCCAAAAACATAGACTAGATTCATACGATCCATAAACTTAGTTTTCGCATCACTTGCACTTTGATCTTATCTTACATGGTAGAAACAAGATTGATTCAATGATAGGGATGACATCAACCATATTGTAACATGAACCCACAACTTGATCTACAAAAGGTCTCTCAAAGCACCAATTTGTCTCTTCAGTGAACTAGGCACCCAGAGGCTCCAACGACTCTAAGAGGCATCTAACAATATTAAATTCCTCAATCAAAATAGACTAACTCACTTTCAAGACTTCAAGAACTTATGTTTATACATTCACTTTACATGCTCCATACACCAAGTAGGCATCCAAACCCAATTTTAGGAACTTAACTCACAACCACTGTAACAAATTTCCCAACCACTCACATTTACATGGACCCATTAACCTAGCACAAAAAATCTCTCAAATCCACCATAGGGTTCTTCAGACCATCAACACCCAAATTAACTTTTTAGGCTAAAATGGGCTCCAATTAGCCCTATTTTGCAAAGGAACCAATCTCCAAACTTGTCATAAAACCCAAATACCCCCAAAAAGTCCTCAAAATACCTACAAAACTCAATATTTTCCAACTTTTGGGTCTTCACTCACTCTCTATGGCCCAATTTCACAATACCCTTACTTTTCCCAATTCCAACTAGGGATTATTGAAATTCCTATGTCCAAACTACCCTCAAACCTGAAACCTCTTTGATCCTCCATAATTTTACCTACACATGCTCAAAACAACATTACATTATGCTTCCCTCTTGATTCATACACACTTCCTTTGTAAATCCACTCATTTTCACTCTTTTTCACCCCTTTATCACCTAGGGTTTCACACTTTTACACCTCTTTGGTTAATCTTAACCACTCAGATCTCTTAAACACCATTAAAAACACTTGATCAAACTGTTCCCAAATATTTCCAACCAATTTGCATCCAACTTCTCAAAAACCCACCTTCTAGTCTTGCTAAAAAGTAGGAAAAAAATTGTGTTACTACTGAGGCAGTATTCTCAAGCCTCTCAAATCTCTTTATCAATGCAAAAATGTATCCCTACACCTACTCCTACAACTAATAGGTCCATTCCACCAAGAAACAATATTTACAGAAAGGTGGAATGGCCCTTTCAAATCATTTTGAGACTCAAACCCTACACCCCTGTTTTTAGACCTATTTTCAATTATCAGCCTCTAAATTGCTTTAAAAACAAAGAAAATCCTCAAGAATGGATTAGAAACTATTTCAAATCCATGCTAAAACAAATTCAAAACATTTAGGAATAAAACCCTACTGTACGGACCCATACACGGGCTAATAATGAAGGAAAACTTAGAAAATAACTAAAAAATAGAACTTTTGATTAATTTTATCCTTCAAAGTGCTTCAACCACCCTTTCTCAAGCCTTCAAGAGGCCATTTATACATATTCCAATCCAAAACTACTCATGAAATTACTATAATTGACCATACAACTACCTAGATCCTTCGCATTCTTCAATTTTATACTTTTTGACAATTTGTTGACAACAATTACATCATTATGCAACTTTTGCATTTTTGAACCAAACTAACACTAAAACCCCCAATTACATCAATGGTGGTCTTAAAAGACCTTATTTAACATAGAATGACTCAAATTACCCCTAAATCCTATACCTTCCTATACCAACCTTCATAAGATGATTTTTTGCAATTACATGCTTCAAGTGCTCCTGCACCAAAGATCCAAAAGGAAAGAAAGAGAAAAAATGGCTCATCCAAATGACTTCATCAATCCATTTTCAAATCCCCCATCATCCACATCAATACCTCACAAAACTTTGTTATAAAAATTCATCAATAGAGACCCACAAGGACGCACTATAGTGGAATACATAGATGTTGTTGCAGAGGACCCTGAGTTTGCCTCCTTTGTAGATGACTACCTAGAAAATGATCCTCGATGATACTTAGCCAAATTGCTAGCAGAAGATGCCAAGTTACCTCTTGGATTTGATATCAATACCTTACAAACTGCATCTACCTAAGGGACTAACATGACAACTGCTAGTACCATTATACCTCAAGTGACTACCGCTATACCATTTGGAGTACCTACACAAAGTGCCCCAATAGTACACACATCTCCATTTGGTACATCTAGCATGACACAGGGTCTAAATTTCACCATAGGGGCATCATTGTCCAATCCCTTCGATCCTCTTGTTGGGAACAAAATATCTAAAATGACAACTCCTATACCAAGTTTCAATGTCACTAGTACTATACCACAGACAATTGTTATACCAAGTGTTAACGTCACTAGTAACATACCACAAATAGCAGCTATACCAAGTGTCAACGTCACTAGTACTATACCACAAATTGGGGTCTCATAGACAAGAAACATAGCCTCCTTTCAATATGGAATCCAACCTGTCCCTTCAAAAAACATCCCCATTCCTAATCAACCAACATTAAGTCACAACCCATTCACACAAATTCCAAGTCAAAACCCCTTCTCACAAATTCTGAATCAAAACCCATTCACTAAAATTCCAAATCAAAATCCACCTTACATACCAACACTTAACCAAAACCACAAAATTTTGGATTCCAACATATGTACATAGACCCAAACAATCTGACTAACACATCATTAACTCAAGTTGACATCCTACTAACACAAATGCAAGCCCTTCAAACATATATGGATAATATGGTGGTGTCTAACAAAAGAACCTTTTTAGCAAAGGATTTATGCCCATTTCGCTTCGATAAATCATTGTATATGACTCCTTTCCCACATGGGTATGTTATACCAAACTTTCCCAAGTACAATGGAAAGCACAATCTAATTGAACACATAAGGGAATTTTCCATGATGTGCATATATGTCGCATATGATCCCACCTATCTTATGAGACTATTTCTGAGAAGCCTTGTTGGAATTGCACTAGAATGGTTTTTCAAGTCTCCAATATGGCATAAAATCATGGGGTGAACTAGCCAAAAAAATTATCAAACATTTCTCCTTTAACATCGAAAATGAAACTATCATAGCAATCTTGTGTCACACTACACAAGAGGAAGGAGAAAACTTTATCACCTTCTTCCAGAGATGGAGAAGTATAGCCAGTCGATGTCCTATGGAAATACCTAAAAAATAGAAGGTCACTATATTCCAAGAAAACCTCAACTCAAAATTGATGAGTGATTTGAGAGTACACTATTGTACTTCATTTGCGGAACTAGTGGAAAAGGGAATTATACTAGAAAAAGGTCTCATTGACAAAGGTGAACTCAAGGCGCCCAACAAAAATCCAAATGTGCAAAACACCACTAATGACATAAACAAGTTTTGGTCTTGGAACAAAAATGTTACCAATGATGGGGTCATTGATGCTAAAACCCTACAAGCAAGACCAGTCATTACACTTAGAGGACATAACCCCTCTACCAACATGCTCAATGTCATCAATCAAACTCCCAACACTGTCCAAATCACCGAATGACCACAACAACAAAGGAGGTTTCCAAAACGTGAGTTCACTCCCATAGGGGAACCTATCGAATCAGTCTTCAAAGAACTATTGAAACACAACCTCATATAGCTTCAAGATCCAAGACAATTTATACCCTTTTGGTGGGATGACAATTCCTTTTGTGATTTCCGTTGAACTAAGGGGCATAGCCTACAAAATTTTGATAATTGAAGAACATCATACAGGATTTTGTCAAGAACAAAACTATTGAAGTTGGTGGATAGAAATAGACATCTTCAAACATTGATCACAAGGTCTTTTCTAATCCACTACATGACCATGGGAAAGGAAAAGCCCCCAATTCAGGAAACAAGACCAATACTTTGGCCAACTATGCTAATGTCCAACATGATTATAGTGGCCCAATCATAAATCACATATGAGCCGCCGATGAGCATGTTCGCATGATTACCATAAAGAAAACTCTCAAGTGTGTTGTCAACACTCACCAAACCAAGATAACCATCCAAGGCTCACCATCGCAGCAACAACCATAGTCTTCCAAGCTCTAGTATCACTTACTTGACCAATTGGGGAAGACTCCTACCCAAATCTCTATCTTGGAAATGTTGTGTATCTCCCCTAATCATCAATCTATTCTAGACAAGGCTTTACAAAGCACGACTATCTCCAACGACCTTAATGTCAATAATTTCCAAGAGATGGTAGGCTACCTAACCAACAATCATCATACTACCTTCTTTGAAAAAGATTATACAACCAAGAAGGCAAACCATAACAACCCCTTACACCTAGAAGTTCTTGTTCATAAAATGAAATTTAGACAAGTCTTGGTAGATGGAGGAGCAAGGTTGAATCTTTACACCTTGAAATTGGTTAAGGCATTAGGATTCTCATAGGCATGTGTGGACACCACCAAAATCATTGTCATTAAGGAATATGATGATGAAGAATGAAAATCAAAGGGAGTTGTAACACTCCCCATCAAAATTGGTCTTGTGGTTATGGATACAAATTTCCAAGTCTTGGATCTCATCCTCCCATATAACCTTTTGCTAGGAAGACCATGGATTCCCACTATGAAGGTTGTCCCTTCCACATACCATCAATGTCTTAAATTACCCTACAATGGCACCGAAATTACAAAAGATGGTGACCCAAATCCTTTCCAATATTGCACTAACCTACGAGGGATACCCTAATGCCAGGTGCCTATAAACCAGGAAGCTTCATCATCCAATTCATCCCACTATGTCGATCCATCCACTCTTTCTAAAATATCCACTTCACAATCACTACCTTCCACTCCTAAGGTTGAGATCCAAGATAAGGGTTGTGGAGAATATCACATGAAAGCATCTTATTGTGTTAGCCATTTGATTCCTCCTAAATCATATGGTTTACCAATAGCAGATAGGAGACAATTAGTGGTCACCATACACATCCCTCCCACAACGACTTTCACAAAATGGGGGGAACTAAGTAAAGAAGAAATAAATGAAGAAGATGTGACCTCCTAGCTATACAAAGAAGACAATGAAGAACCTCCTCCACTTACTCAAATACCTATAGATCAATATAGAAAAGGTTTCATGATAATGCAAAGCAAAGGACATAATGGACATAGTGCCTTAGGGTTACATCAGAATAGGAGGACTAAACCTATCATTGTTACCAAATGGCCTAAAGGGCTAGGGCTTGGGTTTCAACTGCTCCAGATTGGTGTTTCTAGTACCACATCATCTTTACTAGAGTAAGTGCTTCTAAATTTATCAATACATCCAATGATCCATATGACCAACCCTACTGTGATTCCCCTAACTCTAACGAATATGAGTGGGATTCCCTATCCTCCACCTCTTTCATGGACCTTGATAAACTATTTGGAGAGCTTGACCAAATTCTTAAATCCTCACAAAATCCATCAAATTCATGTCCATAAAAGACTTTGAAAAAAGAGGAATGGTTTAAAAATTACAATTGGGAATCTCTTGACCCTACTTCTTGGGATCCTAACAAATCCATTTCAAATAACCAAACCTTGGCAATAGGGCCATCTCAGAATCCATCTATGCCCAAGAAAAAGATTAATGAAGATTTGGTAAGAAACCTTTGTGACTATGTGAACAACTCAGCATTTACCTTGACTCCTTTGAAATTTGCTACTTTTGATAATGACATGCCTTTAGTATATCCCTGGCTTATCGATTGGGATCAACAAGACACCCCCATCTTAGATATCTTTAAGAACGACGAAGCAATAGCTGAGTTCCTAGGACTATGAGAAAGCATACCTAGTGGTGATCATAAGGCTAGATTTACCATAGACTTGGATAACATGGCATATTTTTGGGAGTCTGTTCAATCCTCCAATCAAAAAAATTAGAAAAACAATCAAAAAAATAAAAATGATGAGTCCCTAGGTGAAAACTGAAAGGCACCTTTGGATGATGAAAAAGAAAAAAATAAGGACTCATTCGAGGGAGAAAATCTCTCTAAGGCACCTAAGGATAGAAGTTTGAACATTCTCCCTATTGCTCAGGAAAAGTCACCCATGTTAGTTAAAGAATCTATGGAAATCAACATAGGCACTAAAGAGAATCCTCGGCTAGTCTATTTTGCAGCATCTTTGACAAAAATAGAGCAGCCTAAATTTCATAACTTCTTCACACAAAGATAGATCAACTTTGCATGGTCATATGCCAACATGCCTAGACTGGATCCTAAACTAGTATTACATCATTTTCCATTAGAACCAGGTGTCAAACCCGTGAAGCAAAAATTGAGAAAAATGCACCCACAAATTGCTTTATTAGTCAAGGCTAAACTAAAGAAACTATTGGATGTCGGCTTTATCAAATCAATTGACTATGTAGATTGGATTTCCAATCTTGTACCAGTGACAAAACCAACATGGGGCATTTGCATTTGTATAGACTTCAGAGATATAAACAAAGCATTTCCCAAAGATGACTTTCCCCTGTCGAATATTGATATGATAGTGGACTTAATAGCAACATATGAAATGTTATCCCTTATGGATGGTTTCTCGGGCTATAACCAAATCAAAATTACAACTGAAGAACAACATAATATAGCTTTCACTTGTCCATGGGGAACTTATTTTTATAATGCCATACCCTTTGGACTTAAAAATGTTGGAGCAACATATCAACGAGCCATGACAACTATTTTCCATGACCTTATACACACTCTTACAGAAGACTATGTGGACAATTTGATAGCTAAATCATTAACAAGGGTTGATCATTTACAGGTCTTAGACAATATTTTTCAAAGACTAGAAGAATACAAAGTAAGGCTAAATCCAAAAAAATATGTATTTGGCATGAAAACAAGAAAACTTCTAGCATACATCATTTCTATACAAGGCATTGAAGTGGACCCAACAAAAGTGAAAGCTATAATGGACATGCCTACACCAGCTAATATCAATCAACTAAGGACACTACAAGGGATACTATAGTCTATGAGATTGTTCATAGTGCAGTTAGCCAATAAAACACATCCTTTCCAACATCTACTTAGAAAAAAGGTACCATTTGTATGGACAAGTAAGTGCCAAGAAGCTTTTCAACTGATCAAGGATTACCTACTCACACCACCAATGTTAATGCAACCTATTGAGGGACGACCATTGATTCTATACATTTCAAAAACCACCTCAGCACTAGGATCCTTTCTTTCACAAAATGATAATGAGGGTCATGAAAGGGCAGTATACTAGATCAGCTACACTTTGGTAGGTTATGAGCTAAATTATAGTACCATTGAACGTGCTTGTCTTTCAGTAGTTTTTTCTACTCAAAAACTTAGGTACTACATGTTAAACCACCAAACAATGTTGGTCTTAAAGATAGATCCTTTGAAATATCTCCTTAGAAAAGTAGCATTAATAGGACGATTGGCCAAATGGGTAATGGTACTCAATGAATATGATATACAATATGTAGAAAGAAGAGCTATAAAAGGACGAGTCATTGTTGACCAATTGGTCGACACACTGATAAAAGAAGATCATCCTCGAGTTGTATATTTTCCTGATGATTTCATATTCACTCTTGACATGGGAATGACATGGAAGTTATACTTTGATGGGTCCCACACAAGTCATGGCTCAGGGGCTAGCATATTGTTTATCACACAACAGGGTGACACCATTCCTAAGTCATTCAGAATTGATTTTCCTTGCACCAATAACATAGTAGAATATGAGGCTTTTGTGACAAGATTATGCATGGAAATCAAATGGAATAATAAGAACCTACAAGTTTATGGTGATTCTCAACTGGTAATTTGACAAGTTAATGATGACTATGAAACCAAGGATGAAAATCTTGCTCCATACAAATGGATGGCAGATAATTTCAAATAATATTTTGACAAGATTTTCTTTCATCAGATACCTTGCATTCAGAACAAGGCAGCAGATGCCATGGCAACTATTGCTTCACTCTTAGACATACCTAGCAATGTGCCTAAATTTGAGTTTTTGGTATAACAACTTTTGGTCCCTACCTTTGATATCCCAAATTTAGAGATGGTGTGTGAACTTGTTGGTCCCTATTCTCCATGGTATAAATATATATATATGACTACCTCCATGCTGAAATCCTACCCCCTGACCTTTCCAACAACCAACGTAGGACATTTATCTATAAGGTAGCCAAGTATATCATCATCGGAGATACCCTTTATAGACGTGCCCTAAACAACACCCTATTGAGATGTCTCAATACAAAAGAAGCACAAGTGACCTTGCGTGGGATACATGAGGGTATATGTGGATCCCATTCTAGTGGTCCTAAGCCAAGAATATTATGAGACTAAGTTATTATTGGCCTATAATGGAAAAGGATTCATATATCTTTGTCAAGGAATTTCACCAATGTCATATAAACAAAGACTTGATACATGTACTAGCACAGGAGCTTCATCCAATAATGTCACCATGGCCCTTTTCCCAATGGGGACTCAATCTCATAGGCAAGATGCAACTTACATCCTCCAATGGTCATAAATTCATTATTACTATAACTAAATACTTTACCAAGTGGATTGAAAGCATTCCTATGACCTACATCACCGGCACACATATTTCTGAGTTTATCCTTAACTATATCATTTGTTAGTATGGTGTTCCTTAGTCCATAATCACAGATAATGGCCATCCATTCAAGAACCAAGAATTATGTCATCTCTGCGAAATAATTCCATATCCGGCACCACTTTTCCACTCTATATTACCCACAAGGTAACAGCCAAGCAAAGGCATCTAACAAAAAAATCATCAGAATCCTTAAAAATATTGTCAATGATGTTGGTCATGATTGGCATTTACAGCTTAACCCTACCTTATGGGCTTACCACACAACCATTTGTACTCCCATCGGTGCCACTCCATATTCATTGGTATTCGGTTCTAAGGCCATCTTTCCTATTGAGGTTGAAATACCTTCCCTAAGGGTATCTTTGAAAGGGCATATTGACAATGAAGAGTACCGTGTGTCAAGACTACATGAGCTATATTTCCTAAACGAACGAAGACAAAAGGCACTAGAACATCTCCAAGCATATCAAAATAATCTTCGTCTCAGATACAATAGGAAAGTCTTGAATAGAAATTTTGACATTGGTGACCTAGTCTTAATGGAAAATCGAAAGAATCAAGCAGAAAGAGACAAACCAGTAAAGTTTGAACCAAACTAGTTAGGGCCTTACATTGTCACAGAAGCCTTTGGATCAGGAGCATATCAACTCTCTACTCCTAAAGGAGAACCATTATCAGCACCAATCAATAGCCTTCATCTGAAGAAGTTCTACGCATAGCTTCTAAAATTTGTGTCTTAATCATCAAAAAAATCATTACCTAGGTGAAAACCTGGCAAACAAGCATCTTGGTAACATCAAAAAAATCAAAAAAATCAAGAAAATAGTAAAGATAAATAAGTTGTCCAATAGTGAAAACCACTTCAGTGGCGCTTTGGATAAATACCATGGTGAAAACCTAGAAAACATGCACCATCATTCCAATCTGACTTCCCTATACATATCACCTATCTTTCCTATCCATCACTTGTACATACCACTTATAATAAATGGTTGTATTTTCCATAACTTGGAACAATTGATATCAAGTGCACTTTGCATCCCCCTTCCTTCCTATTCGTAATAAATTGGTCTTATACCCGACTGGGGACAAGCACTTGAATTACATCATTTGGTTCTTACTTTAGCTATTCTGAGGGCGTAAAACCATTGAGAAAATCCAAAAACATCACAAAATGTCCTGAGAAAAAAAATATATCAAAAAACTTCAAAAAGACAAAAAAATAAAAACATGTCAAAAAAATCCAAAAAATAGAGTTAGAGTCAGTCACACTTGTCAGTCTTTGTCATTTGTCAAACTACGTTGCCTCTGCAACTAGATGTAGGCAAGGCCATCTGCTAATGTGCCCCGAGGAATTAGGTCAATCCTTTTAGGTTTGTCTATATAAAATCATGACTCAATCCATTTGTCTATATGACAAAGTCATTGGTTGTGTTGAACTACGAGGTCTCTATGTGTATAATGTAGGCAAGGCCATCAATCGATGAGCCCCTGAGGTTGCACTAGGTTAGTCGAGTAGGGTTCATCACATCCACTATCACACAAGTCTCATATCTATAAATTAATCAAATCTTTTTCAGTTAGTCTTGTTGATCAACGTCTAGTTAAACTACGAGGTCTCTGCATGTATAACATAGGCAAGGCCATCAATCGATGATCCCCCAAGGCCGCACTAGGTCAGTCCTTTAGGGTTCATCATCAAGCACAAACAATTGTCAAAACATCAACACAAGTCACACATCAACAAGACATAAAAGTCAATAATGTCATTAAGTCAATCAAACAAATTGCCAAAGTAATAACCAAAACAATCTACTTATGTCTACTACAGGATGTGTCCTTCCTGAAAAATAGACATCATCAAAACAATCAACCTATGTCTTATACAAGATGAGTCCTTCCTAGATATAGACATTTTCAAACAATCATCATAACCTTATACAAGTTGTCACATCAACGAAATCAAACTTAATGTCTTATACGGTACGTGTCTTGCTAAAACCAAGCTTAGTCATGCCTTATACAGATAGTCACATGATAGAAACCAGACTCAACGTCTTATACGGTATGTGTCATTCCTAAAACCAAGATTTATCAAATGATCATCTTATCAATATCCTAGACAATTAAACAACAAATAGATCAAATTTTGGAAAATATTTTATTGGTTGTTGACTTTATGGCTTGTTTTGTCTTATCTTTTCATTTGGCTTTGTCTTTCATTCTGATTACTAGCTTTCTCGAGGATGTCCCATGAAGGATTTAGAGAAGCAACGATGTATCAAGATTCTTTTTCTTTGACTATTGTTTGTCAACTGTCTTTTGGATTTATCTTTGAGTCACATTACTAAGCTTCCTCAAGAATGTCCCATGAAGGATTTAGAGGAGCAATGATTTCTCATGACTCATCTTTTATTTTTTTGTTGTTTGTGGTTTGTCTTGACAAAAAGACTGGGGCAATTGTGCCCTTAGTATGAGTTAGGAAATTCCTTGTCTACGACTGTCTATTTTAAGCAGGTGGATGACCTTGCACACCTTGATCTATCTCATATCATGGTGTTTGTCTCCATTTGTATTAGTTACCTCCCAATGATGATTTAATGCAAGGCCTATTGTGTTTTGGAAAAAACATCAAAGATTTCTAGTACTAACATTCATGTATTTTATGTTACTTTTCATCTTTTTGCACTAACATTTCTTCTTTCTTGCATTATGATGGAGTCATGTGACACACAAAAAATTAATCATCCTGCATATGCATTCATGTTAGAAACATCATTTAGACATTATCATACGCATATACATATTAAATCATACATATATGCTACATTTGAAAAACACAAAAATATACATATCCATAGCATTTAGGAATCCATGACATGCATCCACTATCATAATTTGTATAGAATTTTATCATATTAAATACATTCACATGGCATTGTAAATACATATATCACATTGCATCTCATAATCATAAATGCATACATGACATCCATAGATACCATAAAAATAGATGCATACATCATCATATAGAATCAACTTCACATCATAGGCTACATCAACATCATAAAGTAAATACTCACATCCATAACACATGCATATCGAATAGAAAACTGCATATCAAATAGGTGGTTGTATAATCATAAATAGAACCGCATATCATATAAATTGCTGCCAAAAATGATATATATAATGCTCAAAATTTGTCACATCACAATCTCATAATGTATCTCTCAAAATGAAGCATGCAGGCTCTATGATCAAAATACAATGTCTATAAATAAATATCAGAACATGTCCCTAGCCAGAACTCCCACTACTCCCATGTGGAGAATGTGGAGGTGATTGATGGCGAGATGTTGATTATTGGTGTATAGAATGGGGCCTATCATATGGTCCTGACCTATGAGGTCCTACGACCCCCTTTGTGCTCTAAGTCCTATTGTGTGATCCGTTCTGTGATCTGTTACTATGTGTTTGTGAATAGCTAGGAGCATGCCTCTTAGGAGGCACATCATGCTCATATATTTTTCCTATAATAGCACTCTTGATCACCTTCTCTAACTAGCTCACAAGTAAAGGCTATAGCTGGCCCAGTGCAAAGAGCCCTAAACTCCACAAATATCTGCTCAGTCTCATGTCTTCGAGCTATTGCCTGATCCCTGTCTAGGTAGGCTCTCTCTCTCCATCTAAATTGAGTCCCTCTCATTTTCATCACTCTCAACCACTCCTCCAGGGACTCTACTTTAGCCTACAAATTAGCTAATTGATAATCGATGGGACCTAACTTCTCCTGTCATGGCTGACCCCCCACCTCCATATCCCAGTCATCTACAATCCTGTCCCATAGCTCCCTCTCTTGATCACCCATCTCCTCCTCCTCATCATCATCTTGGTATCCTACAAGCATACCAAGAGCATCCATCTCCTCCTCCTCTACATGCTCCTCAACGACATTCTTCTCTATGGCATGCTCTCCACCAACCCCACCACCAACATCCCCCTCTCCTCC
Organism: Sequoia sempervirens; assembly: GCA_007258455.2. Classification (NCBI taxonomy): domain Eukaryota; kingdom Viridiplantae; phylum Streptophyta; class Pinopsida; order Cupressales; family Cupressaceae; genus Sequoia; species Sequoia sempervirens. The sequence goes on from VDFB02047144.1 coordinate 42,061,165, forward strand.
ATCAACCTCCAGTATGGGTACATCTTGTCCCTCCCCTTCCTCCTCACGGACAAGTGATAGATCTAGGCCTTGGCCTCTAATACCTCACCAACCTCATCATCCTCCCCTCCCACCTCCTCATCTCCCATCACTGCCATCACCTCTCCCACCTCTACCATAGTGACCTCCACCTCTCCTACCACCACGCCTACCCCGAGGTCCTATCCCACACCACTCAACAAGTGCATCCTAATATGGATTTGTAAAAGGAACTAGTCTATGATCCCCCCACCAAGTATCATAGGAAACTATGGTACCTGGATCTACTACTCCACCCCTCCATCCCCACTACACGAGTTGTAATGCATCAATATCAACCTCAGTTGTCAGAACTAGAATTTTTGGTCCCCATAGAGGAATCTCCCTAGAAGAACGAGCAAACTCAGCTCAGCCCCGCGGCTCATCCTAAACCTCGCCAAACTGTCTCAGAACCCTATCTAGTAGATGTCTCTCAATGATGTGTACTCGAGAAACTATCCTCCCAATCAGGTATTTTGTATGTCTACATAAGTGCAGGTGTCGATCATCATCTAGCCATTGCGCACAATCCATGTACAACCTCCATATAAATTGTACCATGGTATCAATAGCATGTTGATAATACCCTATATCTCTTAGATGTTTCTGGGAAATGGCCCCTGCATATTAAAAATCATATGGAGCTCCATGATCTAACTCAATAGTAACAGGCAAGCGAAACACAACAATGTGCTCCCACACCCATATCATAAGCAAAGTGGTACTGCAACTCATCGACTGCGCCTCCCTATAGGCTATATCATGTAAATAGAAATACAACATAGCAAGCAAATAAGGGCCCCATGCATACATGACCTATCACTCTAGCATACCAACTAACATCTCACCCCATCCCACAAGAAATCCATGACCTTGATGGTCAAGTAAAACAATCCCCCCAATCAATTGCATAACAAACAATATATTCTCTCATACCTGTCGACCAAGACATGCAACCTAATCTCATAGTGCTCTATTCCTAGCTACCTAATATCATCATGTGGATAATACCGACATAGTTCACTAAAACCCCTCTGTGTATCATACAAGACTCTCTCACCCCTAATCAAAAATCTCAAAATCCTATAAACATCCTCTAAGGTGATAGTGGCCTCTCCTGTAGGAAAATGTGTCATTTTGTATCAAATGCATTGCAAAATTGCACGTGTTGTTATGAATTTCAAATGTGTCACAAAACCTAAAATGTGTCATTTCATAATGTAGATGTGTTATACTAATTCAAATGCATCAAAAGATAGAACATGTGCAATCACTCATACATATGCATCATATTTTCACAAATGCGGTGCATTCTCAACATGTAAATAATCATGCAAATGTGTATCAATATGACAAATGTGGTGCAAAATTAAACATGCGCTACTGCCCCTAACACATGTGACTTAAAACTACACATTTTGTTTAGAAAAATGCAAATGCGTACATATAACCCAAATGCCTAAGCTACCCTAGATGTATTTTTGCATATGCGTTACTCTGCAATCACATGCATCGATCACGAATGCATATGCGTTGATGTAATAGTGACGCATTTCAAAATTCAACTACAAATTCCTAAAAATGTGTGAAAAACAAAAATTCAAAGGATGGTTTTTAGGTACATATCGGGGGTCCTACATCAGCTAGCCATCTAAAAGTCTGAATTCGATAACCATGGTATTTTGTGTAGGGAATAGGTGACATGTTCGCTGACTGCTTCAGAGCAAAATCACTAGTTTTCAAACTTGAGGGGTGCAAATGATTTGATTTTCCACCCAATTTCTATTTATACCTAGGGTTTTTGGAGGGATTTTCTCAAACCATGTGTATTGGGCACACTTTTTACCAACTTTCGATGACCATTTCAGCTGCCAAACTTCCCCAAAACTGATTTCTTTCACCACCATTGAACTTCTAGCTATCAAATTAACTAATTGGGACAATTTCCAAATTTTTGGAATTTTTCAAAAATTTGTCATTTTTCCCGAGGGGACATACCCTTACTTATTTTACAATGGGGCACGATTGGGGCATGTTTTGACTGATTTTATTTAACACAACGCCGAAATGACATTGTATCAAAGAGGGGAAAAATGTAGACACTAAAAATTGGTCTAGGCCTATGACTTCAATTTCTTCATAATTTGTATTTTCATTGTCATAATTAAATAATATTAATGATTTAATTATTTTCTAAAGTCCTTTCTCATCTATTAATTAAATAACTTTAATTATTTAATTAATTCATTTTAACCTCTATTCTCATCTATTAATTAAATAACTTTAATTAATTCATTCATTCATTTTTTACCTTTATTCAATCCTGATTAATTAAATAAATATTATTATTTAATTACGTTGCTAATTAAGTTATCCTCTTTCTAAAATTAAATAAATTCTTATTTAATTTATCCTTATTACATTTTCAACTATAATTAAATAATCATTTGATTATTTAATTATTCATTAGCATTTTCTTCAATCAATTAAATAAATCTTAAATTATTTAATTTAATCCTCAAATTTTGAATGTTGAATTAAATAATCATTTAATTAATAAAAAGAATTATTCTTGGCATATTCTTTTGCGATTGGATAATCGTCTAGTTATCTAATTATTCATTCACCACTTAACTCGAGATTTAATTAAATTAGTTCATTATCTCCTGATCTAATATTTGTCTATTTCTAACGAAGAGACTTTTTGGTTTAATCAGTCAGTTATCTTGTTTTATTCTTTTGTGTGAACACATTTATTAATTAAATAACTTTATTAAATTAATTCATTCATTCATGCATTTGAACATACCGTTTCCTCCATGTTAATCCTCATCTTTACATGCAATCATCATTCTTCTAAGTTTCGAACACTTTTAACTAAAGATCAAATTAGTATTTAATCTTAATTCCCACCTTTTATGCTTTATGAATCACATTATTACTGACACTAATCTCAATGCATGTCGAATCTTTCAATCTTAATCTTTCATCTATCTTTCGATTTGAGCCTATCATTTGAAAACTCTATTTTCTATAAATTGGCTTGACCTTCATCATTGTTACTCCTCCCGAAATCTTATGACTTTTGGAAGAAATCTATTATCTGAATCTTTGATGTTTTGTTAAATCATACTATCATAGGCTATACTTGCTAACTTAGAAATCTGAGGGCAATTATCATACAACAAAAAAATGGAGAAGGACAATCGAGGTTATGCATGGAATTACGTAGATATTTAGTGAGTTTGTTCTATTTATTTATGTTTTTAGCTTTTCCATTGTTCTTTGTTGTTAGCATAGTTTACATTTGATTTTATTGCATTTGTGTTTGCTTTGATTTTTCTTGTTTCCCTATGTTACACAAAACATTTACCAATGAAGGGACCAGGAAAATTATTCATTCTACTCCTACATTTTCTTGCCCTGTGACCAAATTTGTTGCATGAAAAAAAAGTGCCATTAAAAGAAGGATACCTTTGAGCATTAGGTTGTCTCATAGGTGGTCTCTTAGAAAATTTCCTTGAATTTCCTTTATGCTTTCCTTTATTCTAAGTCTTTTGGTTGTCCTTGGAGTTTTCACTTCCTTCCATTCCTAGGCCACCTTTGTCTTTACTCAGCTTCTATCCTAAAATTAATTAATCAAGCCTGTTAGAGCTAGATTTGAAATTTTTTTCACAGATTTTTTCCTTCTCCAAATCCACTTTTAGGTTCACCACTTCTTTTTCAAGCTTGGTGCATTCATTAGACTTTCTTTGTACCTTTTTTTTAGAAATTATTCAATACTTTTCTTCTCCTATACTTGCACCTTCAAACTGGTAATTTCTTCATTAGCCTTCTTCAACTGATTAGTTACTTCCCTATGCCTTTCTTTGAACTTTTTCAATTGCTCTTTTAATTTTCGGACGCATTCATTTGCATCTTCAAGATTCTCTTTCAAATCTTTGTTTTCTCTTTCAACTTTATCAAGATCTTCAAGGGCAATCTAAATCTCTTCTTTATCATTCATTTCTTCCATCTTCATGATCTCCTTCAAACTATTAGGCCTTTCCGGAGGTACCAGGCTCTTATACCAATTGTTGAATATCCAAGATACTAAGAAGGGGGGTGAATCAGTATCTTCTTAAATTTTTTGATCAAATACTATCCAATAATTCCAATGCATACAACAGCAAAGATAAGTAAAAGCATTAACAGAACATGATATCACAAAACACATGAACACCAATATTTTTACATGGAAAACCCAAAATGGGAAAAACCATGATGAGTGTTAGCTCACAATATAGTATAACTGGTTATAAGATATTACAAAATGGGTGGCACACTGCAAGGACTCACTATCTAAATACAAAGGCTCACTACCTACATAATTATAATGACAAAATGGCTTACAGCCAAAAAATGAACTAATAAAGTACACCTAATGAGTGTAGATTTAGTTCCAATGAAGCTTAGTAAACTGACTTGATACACTTCATCATATTTTATCTTCTTCACATTTGCATTCACAACACAATCATCTCACTCAACCTTCAAAAACTATCCAATATATATCTAATCTCTCTGCAAGCATCAATTAGGTCGGCCTAATTAGATGCACTTCTTATTTACCAAAAATACCAACTGTCAGCTTCAAGCATTCACCAAAATTTACCAAAAACAATTTAGGTGCCCAACACGCTACATCATGTCAACTCAAACCTAAGATAGTCCGCATAACAAAAATTAATTCACCATTCATTCATTAGGTTAGCCAAGGATAGACATAATAGAAAAATAGAGTAATATCGATAAACCATATGAGCATATGAGTATGTGAGATCTTGAATGTACGTGCTTCCAGAATCCATAAACCATTTCTCAAAAATGTAAACACCAACTGTCAACGGTGGAGGATTATGGACCAAAATACCATAGGAAATACCAAAATACCAGAGGATGTAAGCACTATATCAGTTCAAGTATTGAACTAAAATACCAGAACAAATTCATACTTGATCTTGCAGTTGCAACTCATATATCATGGTGACATCAATGATAACACAAAATGAGATGTTCTTCATTTTTCCAACAAAGTTGAGAACTCACAAGCCCTCACATCTTGACATATTGCATCTGAGATGGCAAGGAGGAGATGATGTGGAGGTACTACATAGTACCTTCGGATTTGGAAAAGATCTCATAAATGAGGTCCTTGTCCACATGTGGGTGAGAGGAAATGTGAAGAATTAAAAATTCCTCAAAAATCCACATGGGGATGTGACGAGGGTGTTAACCCGAGACATAGAATATTACACACAAAAACCAGAGAATATTATTGTATTTAGAATAATGAAATGCTTACATGTTGAGGATCCCAAATCCTCGAGTTATGCAATACATGATCTTACATAAAATTACAAAAAGTTTCCTTCTTAGCATACACTCTTTCCCCAAAAAAACTACCCAAAAATCATAAACTATCCCATAAATAACTCCTTTTCAGTTTGGAGCCAAAAACAACATTCGAATTATGAGTTTTAGTAACTTGGCACCGAAAATTACAATTTGAAATTCAAATTTTAAAACCACATTCAAAAATTAACACATTTTTGAAAATGCACCAACTTCTAGGAGCCATAACTTTTGATTCGGGACTCTGTTTGATGAACCGTTTGAACCATTGGAAAGGTCTCGGAGTGAAGAATGTGCTAAAAACCCACTCCACCAGTTCTAATGATTTTTGGGCCTGTAAAAGACCATTTAGTGTCTCAAACTAGACTCAGAAGATTTTTCAAGGAAAAAAGCAGAAACTGAAACTTGAATAACTTTCAAACTGGGAATGATCTTGACCTGATTGTTTCGCCAAAGTGCTTATTTTTTTGTCTTGAAGCTTCCCATAAATTTTTGCATCCTCACGCCTTCAAATTCAAAACTACTAAAAATAGAAATTGACTAGAAAACGTTGAAATGCAATTTTGAAAGTTGGGATCTTCCATTCGACAAAAAGGGTATCCATAAATGCAAAAACATCTACAAAAATCCAACAAAAAGGAAACATAAAGGAAAAAATATTTTTGGGTGATGCGAGATTTCCCTTACACCACTGGAAGCTCTTACATCAAGATGGGAGAAGGAATTTAAAATTCCTTAAAATGCATTGAAAAAATAAATATGAATTAAAAATTCACATAGGGAAGGGGTTGCCTTCTCTAAAAGGAGAAAGCATTTAATAAGGTTGACTTAGGACATATGTCATAAATGGCATGGAGATTAGGTTGACCTAATTAAGTGATTAAGGTTGTGCAAACATGGGATTAGGTAACTTAATGAAGAATTAGAGGCAAGTGAAAGATTATGGAGGATAACCCTAATGATGATTAGGGGTGTGCACATCCTAGTCACAGATTAATTAAATTAACCCGGATCAGAGAGGATTATGGAGGATGTGACAAGGAGGAAGAAAGAATCAATTTAAAAATTTATTTAATTCATAAATGCTAAATTGACTAAATTAAATAATTTAGGGTATTTATTTAATTTAGAGAGGAAAGGGGATAAGGTATTTAAATGATTTATTAAATACCTTAGGAACATTAGGTTGTGGGATACTATTAATTAAATAATAAATTATTTAATTAACATAGATGAAGCATGTGGGACAGAGGAATAGAAAGGGATGAATTTGACCATATGAGGCTAGTCAAATTCAAATGTCTACATTTTTCCCCTCTTCGAAATACTGTTAGAATAACAGTGTTTCAAAGAAAAATAAAATAAAAATGACTTGATAGAAGAAAAGAATGTTAGACGATGCCCCAATGTCATAGGGAAAGCCAGGTGTAAGAAAATTTGTGTAGGTTGTCTAATCATAAGAAATAAAGGAGAATGTTTGGGTGTCACAGGGAAGTGGGTAGGCTAGAAGAATGGATGAAAATGGCAGGGTATGCCCCCTCAAGAGGGAAGATGGGGAAGAAAAAGGGGCCTCAGGTGACTCTTCAATATGGAGAAATGGAGGGTACCACGCAATAAAGTGCAAAAAACCATGAAGAATGGCTTTTGAACTGAGGAAAACAGATAAACGAGGTGGAAATGGAAGCTCGTAGAAGAAAAGGGATGAATGAATTAATAAAAGGTTAAAGAAAGGGTAAAAATTACCTAAGTTTTAAAAAGGCTAAATAGGTGCAAAAAGTAAAAGTTATAAATAGTAAATTTTAAAATTAATACTTACCTTTTGCATACATGGTAGCTGACTAGACAAGAGAGAGAGAGAGAGAGTAATGAGGATGGCTGACAGGAGTGATGACGAGGGATTCGTGGATGATGAGCTCATCCACCAAGGTGAGGAGCTATGTCAATTTTACTATTACCGAGTAGTACCCCGCCAAGTAGGATTTGAAATCCTGCTTTGTGATTTGGATTTGAATTTTTAAGCATAATTTTAATTCGAGATCAGGTAGATTAAGAACACGAGTTTTCCATGGATTGGGAGATTCACCCATCCACAAGGAAAATTCACCCATCCATAAGGATGGGTGAAGGAAGGGGCAAGGTCATGCTATGCAGGGGTAGATGCATTAGGGGAGGGGTGATTTCAAAATTTCCTCTATGAGGAAAAGGGTGGGATTGCACAATGTAGAGGCGAATGTGCCTTGGGATAGACGAATGTGAATTCACCGAAACTAGGAAAAGGCGAAAGCGATTTAGCCAAAAGGAAAAATAGGCGGATTCAAATCCGCTCATTGGAAGAAAAGAGAGAGGGTGAATTCACCACTCAGGAAGGGAAAGACCCAGGGGAAAATACAAATTCACCCCTCAAGGAAAAAGGGCGAAGGAGACTTTTCCTCTAAGGGAAAAATGGGCAGATTCGCGCCCAGACAAGAAAGGGGAAAATTCGCCAGGAAAACAAATGAATTCATAGGAGAAAAATAAAGGGGCGAGCATGCTGGATGGATACGAGAACATGTTGGGAAAGGGAAAAGGGAAAATTTTCCTTACACAGAGGCGAATTCGCCAAACCCAAGGCAGGGGTGAAAATCACAGGAAAGAAATGAAAAGTGAGAAAAGCTGACAAATTGTTCTATATAGATGCAGAACTTTGAGTCATTGAGGATGTGAGAGAGGATTTTAGCTATATTGGAGGTGACACATGGGGCGATGAATGCCCATGACCACAAAACACTAGCATAGGTAGGATTGTTTCATATGTTGGGGTATCCCAACATCTGAGCACACCGAAGACTTCTAATAGCATTGATGGAGAGATGGAGCTCGAAGACATTGACCTTCCATCTCCTGACAGGGGAGATGAAAGTGACATTGGAAGACGTATGGAGGATTTTTTAGTTTCCCATTTGAGGGCACTTAGTTAGTTGGGCCCACACCCAACCATGGAGGAGAGCCTACAGACAGTGTTCGGACCAGTGGAGTTGCTAATCCAAGGGAGAGAGTTAGACCTTGATACTTGTTTGGGATTACATGTACCATCCCTGCCACTGTACCTCTATGGTTTTATCAGTGGGATCCTATTGTTGGATAGGAGTGGATTTTTCTACAGCCTCAAGATTATTAAGGTTTTCAAACACATCATAGAGAGGAGAGGGGTATTTTGCATGGGGAGCGTGTGTGCTAGCACAAATTTTTAGGGACATGCACGTCGTCTATTACAGACGAGCCTTGAGCATCACCCATGTGACACTACTACAAGTGTGGGAATGGGATCACATTAGCGTGGCTAGGCCATACATATTGGTTGTGGGAGTCAGAGACAAAACACTACTAGTAGCATACTAGTGGGGGACAGAGTACGGATTCAAGTTGCATTACCAGTTAGTAGGGGATGGTGAAGGGATGGCGGAGGAGACTAGATAGTTTGAGATTAAAGGATATTACATGAGACCGTACCTGGAATGACACTTCCATGGGTGGAGGGATGATGATAGGAGACATAGGGTTTATTTCTTTTCAATCTATTATTTGATTTGACGAAATCCATTTATTGTGGAATTGCACGGACCAGGCATGGTCACACAGCAGTTTGGGATTCAATAGGATATTCATGCGAGGCTGTAGATATTTTAGAGGATCCCCAGAGAGCCAACAACACTATGGGGAGAGTTGATTATGATGGATTATGCATGGGTGATGTGGGATCAGGTCCTATTGACACAATACCCATGGAGGGGAGGACTAGCAGATGCGGGGACTATTGTGCAATACTTAGTATGGTGGGCAAAAGGGTGGCCAGGATGGGTTACCATGGTACAACCGATCGTGGGAGCACTAGGATATGGTTCAGATGATGAGAGGATATTAGTTGCACAAAAAATGAGGAGGAGGAGGAGAGGGGGTGATAGAGATGTTGAGATGGAAAGGGAGAGACGATGGAGGTGGATGCTCTTGAGATACACCCTTTATCGATAGTACCTTATGTACCTCCACCACCTGAGGATCCCACAGTACTAATGACATGAGCCTTGGCTCACCTGAGGATCATAGAGCATCATCTATTAGAGTCAAAGGCAGACAGAGACAAGTTGCAAATAGAGGTAGACAGATTGCAGAGGGAGGAAGGCATGGATTACAATTCCCTAGCAGATGAGGCCTCATTACGAGTACAGGAGGCCCACACAGAGAGGGATGACCTAAGGAGGCATATAGGAGAGATGTAGTGGGGACTAGATGAGCTGAGGAGGGAGAGGGATGAACTATGAGATAGGGCAGAGTGTGTCGAGGTGATGGTGGGAGATGCAGGGACAGTGTTGGAGAGAGCAAAGGCAGCAAAGGCATAGGTATAGGCCCTGGAGGGTGAGAGGGATGAAGAAGTATAGGATATGTCATGACTATGGGAATAGGAAGATTAGATGAGGTTGGCCCAGGATGCATAGGAGCAGGAGAGGAGATCTATCATGATGAGAGATCCTAGATGAGGACATGAGACCGAAAAACAACACCGACACACAAATGACAAAAGCTCAGATGTGGGATAAAAGCTTAGGATTATGGATAGCCAATGTAGATCGTCCAATGCTCAACCAAAATATACCAAATGATGGACAAGTGGATACAAATGAAAGGATTGGATTGATGGGATGTAAGGATAGGATGGGAGGATAGGATGGATGGAAGCATAAAGTAACTAGGACAAGGTAGATAATGATTAAGCCCTCTACGAACAGTGCCTATTGCCAAGTTTTCACCAAATGTACTTATCCAAGGCGCCACCAATAGTGGTTTTCACCATAGGATGACTTATTTCTCTTTACTATTTTTTTGGATTTTTGACTTTTTTGATTTTTATTTTTATTTTTGAATTTGTTTTTTACCTTTTTTTTGGGTATTTTTTAGGATAAGATAACCCAGCTAACTTAGGTGTAAAACATTTTTAGGTGCATGATGTTGATAGGATCCTCTAAGGGCTCCCCTTCAGGTGTAGCAAGCCTATAGGCCCCAGAACTATATTTAAATGTGACAACATAGGGATCCAGCCAATTTTCCTTAAACTTTTCTTTCTTGTCTCGATCTTGTTGGGTGCGTTGATTCTCTTTGAGGACTAGATCACCAACATTAAATTGGCAAGGACGAACCTTCTTGTTGCAGCTCCTCCTAAGGAAATTTTGATATGCTTGAAGATGATTGTAGGCCTTTATACACTTTTCATCTAGGAGATCAAGCTAACTTAAGCATGTAACCCGGGTATCTTCATCACTGATGAGGTTCTTCAAAGATATTTAGAGTGAGGGAATCTCAACTTCGATTAGAAATATTATGTTAGCACCATATATAAGGGAGTATGGAGTGGTGCCAGTGAGAGTGTGGATGGATGTGCGGTAGGCCCAAAGGACGAGATGAAGGTGGAGATGTCATTCTTGACCAATATTATTAACTATCTTTTTAAGGATTTTGATGAGGGTTTTGTTGGTTTCCTCCTCTTGATCATTACCTTGTGGGTAATAGGGTGTGGACCAACGATGTTGGATATGGTATGTCTCACAAAGGTGTTTCATAAACTAATTTTTGAAGGGATTTCCATTGTTGATGATGATGGTGGAGGGGATTCCATATTTGCAAAGAATATGGATAAGGATAAATTTGGAGATCTGAATACCCATGATTTGGGAGAGTGGAATTGCTCCTACCAACTTGGTAAAGTATTCAATGGTTGTGATAATGAAAGTATGGTTGTTAGAGGATGGAGGGTAAATCTTGTCGATTAAGTCAAAACCCCATTGAGAGAAACGCCATGGTGCTATGATGGGTTGCAAATCTTGTGCGGGAGCATGGATTAATTTTGCATGTTGCTAACATGGTAAACATTTCTTCACAAACTCACAAGAGTCATACTCCATAGTAGTCCAATCATAACCAGCTCTGAGAATCCTTTTTGCGAAGGCCATTCCATTAGAATGGGACCCACAAACACCACTATATACCTCGTTTAATGCAGTGTGGGCTCCTGATTCATTCAGACACCTAAGTAGAGTGCCATCATACCCTCAACAATAAAGTGTATCTCCTACGATGATATAGCGGGAAGTACATTGCATAAAAGATTTGTGTTGCTTGTGATTAAGGTCAGGTGGTAAGATATTATCATAGAGATAGGTGTAAATTTCATGGCACCAGGGTGATTCAGGACCTACAATATCACACACCATCTCACTATCAAGGACATCATATGTTGGGATTAAAAGTTGTTCAACGAGGAACTCACAGTTTGTTCGATGTTTGGGCATGTCGATGAGGGAACTGATTATAGCCATTCCATTTGTTTCCTTGTTCTAGACTGAGCTAGGAATCTTCTCAAATTAGATGAAGGTGAAATACTTTTTGAATTCATCCACCATACATTTATAGGTTAACAACTTGTCATCCTTTGTTTAAAACTCATCATTGACTTGTTTGATAATAAATTGGGAATCGTCGAAGACTCGTAGATGGGTGATGTTCCATTGGATGGTGATTCTAAGGCCAATGATAAGAGCTTCATACTCTACTATATTATTGTTGCATGAAAATGATAATCTAAATGACTTTGGGATGTAGTCACCTTGTGGGGTGATGAATAATACACCTACACCAGCTCCATTATGTGTATATGACCCATCAAAGTAGAGCATCCATGTATCTTCTTCTATGACAGTAAGGACCTCTTCATCAAGAAATTCAGCTACCAATAGATATGCATCCACCAAAGGAGCATTGGCCAACTAATATGCTATAACATGTCCTTTGATGGCCTTATGATCTACATACTCTCTATCAAATTCACTCAATAACATGACCCACTTAGCCATGTGGCCAGTCAAAGACGTCCTAGACAATAGATATTTAAGTGGATCAACTTTTGATATTAGCTTGACGAGATAACTGAGCATGTAATGGTGAAAATTTTGTGAACTAAAGACCACTGCTAGGAAAGCCTTTTCCATTGGGTAATAGTTGAGTTCATATCCCACCAATGTTCAACTGATGTAATAGATTGCACACTCTTTAGAAGACTCATCATGTTGAGCTAATAATTCCCCCAATGCAACCAATGTAGCTAAGATATACAACAATAATGGTTTACCTAGAATAGGAGGCATTAAGATGGGTGGACGAGCCAAGTACTCCTTAATTTTTTTGAATCCTTGTTGACATTCTGGATCCCACTTGAAGGTGGTGTCTTTGTGCATGAGATGTGTGAATGAAAGACACTTGTTAGCTAGCTAGGCTATAAAATGTTTGATGGACTATAGCTTCCCTTGAAGGCTCCTTAATTACTTGAGATTACATGGTGGGGGCATCTCCATTATGGCTTTGACCTTTGCAAGATCCACCTCAATACCCCTTTTGGAGACTATGAAGCCCAACAGCTTTCTAGATGTGACTCCAAATACACACTTCTTTGGATTTAGATGTAGCTTATAGTGCTCTAACCGCTCAAAGATTTTCTTTGGGATCATAGGATGCTCTTCTCTTGTCTTGGACTTCCCCAATAAATCATCGACATAATCTTCCATTATGATATGAATGAGATCATGGAAGATAACTTTCATAGCATGTTGATAGGTTGCCCCCACATTTTTTAGTCCAAAGGGCGTGACATTATAGCATAAGGTTCCCCAAGGGGTGGTGAAGGAAGCTTTGTGCTAATCTTTTGGTACAACTTTGATCTGATTAGAGTCCGAGAAACTGTCCATAAGGGAGAGCATCTCATGCCCTGCTGTGAGGTCGACCAACATGTCAATGTTTGGAAGGGGGAAATCATCTTTAGGACAAGCTTTATTGAGATCCCAAAAATTTGTACAGATTTTGATGTTTCCATTTGGTTTGGTGATAGGCACTATGTTGGATATCCAGTCAAAATAAGCAATAGATCTTATGAATCCCACTTCTAACAATTTCTCCAATTATTTCTTGACGAGCAAGGCCACTTGGGGATGCATATTTCTTAGCTTCTATTTGACAAGTTTGGCATCTGGATGGACATCTAAATGGTGTACCACCAAGATGAGATCTAATCCTAGCATGTCTAAATAGGTCAATGTGAAGTTGATGATTCCTTCTTTTAACAGGTTCACAATGTTTGAATGCTCTTCCTCTGACAATGATTTGGCTACGTAAGTGATCTTAGGGTCTTCTTCTGTTCCCAAATTGACTTCTTGGATCTCTTTGATCAAGATGGAAGACCATTCAAACAACTGAGTTCCAACAAGGGGAAGATGAACATCCCCATCCTCTAGCACCTCATCATGGTTTTCACTGTTAGATACACCCTTTATTTTAACTTTTAATGAGTCAAGGAGTCCCTCAGAGAGGTTTTCACTAGATGACCCTTTTTTATTTTGTTTCTTCTTTTTTTTTTTGGTTAGGGCTTTCATCTTCCCCCAATCCCATGAGATGAACATAAGTGTCCACTAAAGGAAAGGTATCAATAGGTTCACTACCTCGAAAGTCCCAATCAATAAGGTTAGGATGATGAAGGGAAAGGTTGATGGTAAAGACAGATAGGAAGTCGAACATGGATGGGAGATCAACATCATCATATGTGAGTATGATGGCCTCTTCCTCGAGTATATCCTCAAGGAAATCATTATCCACATTGACTTTATTGGAGGTACTAGTTGATGGTGCAGAACCCTTTTTCTTCTTATCATAACCTAATCCCAAATGTCTAGATCACATAGGTGTGTCAACAAGTTGTAATCTTCCTTATTCTTCTATGTTAAGGCCTCCCCCTTGAAAATTTCATTTTTTAGCTAACTTGGATGCATGAGGATAGGTCTCTTGGAAATACTCAATAAGAGGGGGCGAAGGCTCAGGTTCTTCTCTGTATATCCATTGACTGATATCATCCTCTGGTTGATCTTGTCATGCTCTAGGAGAACGGAAAGTGCTAGACCCCACATTCTTAGAACTAAGTGTTATTGTCTTATCTTCTTCCTTTGGTGTGGACTGAGAAGGTTGGCCATAGGTACAAGGAGATGGTGGCATAGTAACCACATTTAAAGTCGTGTGCTTCTTGTATTCCCCATAACCTTTATCTATGATTTGGACCTTAGTGATAGTGGACTCAGATGTGGAGGATGGAATGGATGATGTGGTGGATGATGAATTGGAAGATGGATTGGAAGATGATGCCTGAGGTGCCCCCACTTCAACTCCTAGATAGTGGTGGGAGTGAGGGAAGGAAGCTTCTAAAGCATGACAATATTCAAAGGGTTGTGGATCTACATGTATGGTTACTTCCATCCTATTGGATGGGAATTTTAGGAATTGATGGTAAGTGGACGGAATGGCCTACATGGCATGGATCCATGGGCGACCAAGGAGGAGATTGTATGGGAGGTCTAGATCAAGGACATGGCATGTGGTATACTACACTATAGGGCCAACCTAAATTGGAAGACAAATGATTCCTTGAAAGTCTCATTTTGCGTTGTCATAAGCTTTGATGGTGATGACTTGGTTATTTAAGTTAGTGTGGGTGTAGCCTACCTATTTTATGAACTTTAATGTACAGAGGTTGAGGCAAGAGCCATTATCTACCAGGACCCTTTTTACTTTACGATGGGCTATGAGGAAATCAATGTGAATTGGATGATTATGGTTTGAATCGATGGAAGGCATATTGTTTTGACTGAAGCCTAGTTGATATGTGGATGACAGATGTCCTACCAAGGCTTGGAATTGAGTAGGATCTATATCATTAGGCACGTGAGTATCCTGAAGAGCTTTGGTGAGGATTTCCTAATGGACAAGGGAAGACTTAAGCAAATCCAAGATGGATATTTGAGCAAGGTTCATTCCAAGATGATCAAGAATATTATATTGAGAGCTTGCAAGAGGTGGTTGGGCTGACGTGGAAGCTCCAAGAATGTATAAGTGGGTGTGACACATTGTAACAGCACATTGCGGGTCTTTTCCTTTAACACGAATAATGGATACGCGAGGCTCTACCTCGCTAATGCACATAACTATGCCATCATATTTGTAGGGTACATTATTATAGCTGACATTGTTTGTGCTGTTATTTTGGTTATTGTTATTGCTTGACCCGGGATTAGCATTGGACGTACTGGCACCCTGATTGTTCTTGTAAATCTTTTAATGTGGATTTTATCTCTTCCCACTCCTTATTGACAAGTGTGGATGATGAAGGATGTATCAAATTGGATTGAATATAAGAAGCATATTGTTGATATGATGTGGATGGTGTTGGGATGGTGTGATCGTATGATGGCGGAGGAAAATATGAAGAGGTTTGTTGATATTGATTGGGATATGTGGATTGTGGATTGGCATAAAATTGTTGATAGGATGGCAGGACTTGATAGTATGAGGTAGAGGCACCCTATTGGTATGATGGGGGCACTTGGTAATATGAGGTGGAGGTACCCTATTGGTAGGATGGTTGTGTAATGAAGGATTTCTGCAAAACAGAATAAGTTAGTATCACATGCATGCAATATTATCCAAACAATACAATAAAATGCAAAGGAGAAATGTGAAAGAAAGGGAATGAAATTAGAACAATCTCACCCATTTCTCTCCTCCATGACTAACTTCTATTATACCTCCTAGCTTGCTGTAAAAATGGATGCCCTCAGATTTTGAGGAGCAAAATCTATATGCCTAGACCTAAACAAGACTTTGAAGGATTTATTTTAAAAGATTTATGCAAATAGAAAATGAAATCTAAGTGCAAAATATTCAAATACTAATGGCTAGAATGCAAGAAATGACAATAAACAAGGAATCTAAAATGATTTTTAAGAAATTCAAGATCAAGATCAAAAGTCCCTGAAATGAGAGCAAAATTGTCATTTTATAGAAAATGCAATTTTGCACAGATGGATGAGATGAGAGATTGAGAAAATGCCCTAGAATCAATGGTTAAGATTCAAAATGGCAACTCTCAATTAGGGTTAGGGAAAAATTCCCACATGTGTGAATAATATTTAATTAAATAGATTAAATCAAGAATAAATGTGACAGTTGAGATGAAATTAGCAAAAATCAGAAGATAAGAAGATGGGATTTTAGAAAATCAGTAATTTTAGAAATTACTTGATTTGTAGAAGAATATTTCCATTTTGAATTAAATTAATTCAAAATATGGATTTTGTGAGATAAGGAGTAATTGATTTTTGAAATTAATTACTAAAAGAAGAATCAGTTAACTATGCGAGACATTTTTAAATAAATTGCTTTATTTAAAAACAAAGAAATGTCACATACAACAATTAAATAATTAAAATAATTATTTAATTTAGAAGAAGTGGTTAATTAATTAAATAGATTAGCAAATCTATTTAATTAAAAGAGAGGATTTAGGAATTAGTGACATATTGAATAAATATATTAAAATATATTTATTTGATAATCAAGAGGACATTAATGACAAAGATTAATTAAATAAAATGAGAAGTTTATTTAATTATGAGTTGACTTTAGATAATTAGTGACGCATTAAATAAATGTGATTTATTTATTTAATAATCTGGAAGAATAGAAGACCCTGAATTAATTAAATAATTGTGAATTATTTAATTAATAGTTGAAGATGGGTTAGGAACATAATTAAAGTGTCATAATTATGCTTGGACGAAAAGTGGTAAAAATGAAGCTTGCAGGCCTAGGTCATTTTTAGGTGTCTACATTTGCCCCTCTTTGTCATAATGTTGCTTGTCGCGTTGTGACAAAGAAGATAAGTCAAAAATATGCCCAGTGCAAAATAAGATGAGGAAGAATGACAAGGAGGGTTACAGTATGCCCCCTTGAGAGGAAAGACGGGTTCCAAGATCACGGGTGTGCTCTCGAAATGGATGAGAAGACTAGAACATGAAGAGACAAAGAAATGTTAGTGCAAAAGATATGGACGATGATATGGATGCAATGCCTATATGAGATGAGTGAGAGAAGATGACAAGACTAAAGATGTATGTTAGTTCGAAGAAAAATATGCAAGTTAGTGCGGAAGAAAATAGCAAATCCTTCAAAATCATGTTATAGTGCTAGTCTAGTTGTTGCTCTTTAATCATCATTAGGCGAAAATGACATAAATGGACAACAAACACCATGATATGACGTAGACCAAGGTGTGCAAGTTCATCCACTTGAAAAATAGATAGTCACAGACAAGGAATGTCCTAACTCATACTAAGGGAGAAATTGCACCAGTCTTTTTGTCAAGACAATCCACAGACAGCAGTCACAGAAAATAAAATAGGCTAGGAGACATCATTGCACCTCTAAATCCTTCATGGGACATCCTCGAGGTAGCTAGTAACATGACCAAAAAGACAAGACAGTAAAAATATAAGACAAAATAGAAAAGATAGTCAAAAGATAAGACAAGAAAGACCAGAAAGATTAACAGCCATGTAATTTTGTTTGCCAATGTTTGTTTGCCAAAGATTGATTTCTTGTCGGTTTGACAGTTTTGACAGTTTAAGAGTTTTTCCAATTTGATGGTGTTGACGGTTTGACAAGGCCTATTGTCAAGGACACATCCTGAAAAGGAAAAGGACATTTCGACAAGGTCTAACTCCAAGAAGGACACATCTTGAAGAGGACCAAAGAGTGACGAGATTGACATTGTTTTGATTAATATGTTTTGGCAAGTTGACTGATGTTGATTGTATGATTGATTGGACTATGCTGTCTGATTTTGACCAATTTTGACATTGACGTTTTGAATGACTATCTTTTGTCTGAGTTTGACTACATCTGACTTATTTGACCGATGTGACGATTGTGGCAAATGCCATGATTTTATTTGGACCAACCTAAAAGGATTGACCTAATGTCTTGGGGACTCATCGACTGATGGCCTTGCCTATGTAGCAAATGTGCAGAGACAACGTAGTTCGACAGTGACATGGATTGACTAACATGACTGACTTTGACTCCATTTTTAGGATTTTGACATTGATTTGGATGTTTTTGTGTTTTTCTTCAAGACGTTTTATGATTTTTAGGTCTTTCTTTAGGACATTTTATGATGTTTTTGTCTTTTTGTCATTTTATGATTTTTTTGGATTTTGACGTTTAAGAGGATCATGACAAATGCATATGATTGATGCCTACACATTACAATCCAAGGATAAACATGATTGTGCCCCTACTCAAGTTGAATACCAATTGACAGGTGATGACAACATTGTTTGACATGGGAAGGACGCATCTTGAAACAACGTGAGGACTACGACAATAATGTGACAAAAGTATGGCAGTCTACAGCTGGGCCAAGAATGCAGTCAAGTAAAATTTTGGATAATGTACTTGTATGGATTAGACTCGTTGCATTTGGAATGAATTGGTTAGGACTAGATAGGATGATGATTATCCTTAGACCATTTGACAAGGGAAAGCCAAGACAGGTGACAGACATGAAAGGATAGGGGGTGGCCTTGGTAAAAGACGGGAGACATGAGACTAAGGGAATTGTCATATGATTTTCAAGGAATATGTCGTATAAGGACAATAAGACTATGACGGTCAATGACATGATGTTTCATGAATCATGTATGACCGAAGGATAGACATGTCAAGACTTTTCCCAAAGCATGATTTATGTGTGCCAGTTTTATGTCAAGACCAAGGTAAGTGGGAAAAATGCATGGAAATGATAGGGCTTAGATGAACGTTAATGTCATGAGGAAGGCATGGGAAAATGAGATGACTTGCCCCCAAGTGTAAGAGTCCATATAGATAATTTATTTTACACATGATGCCTGTTTTCCAGGTTTTCATCATGGTACTTATCCAGGGTGCTTGTTTGCTAGGTTTTCACCATTGGATGAAATTTTTCTCTTTACTATTTTCTCGACTTTTTGATTTTTTTGGTGTCACCAAGATGTTTGTTTGCCAAGTTTTCATCAGGGTGATGATGTTTTACATTTTTCATTTTTTTTGTATTTTTGATATTTGTGGATAGCCTAGATGCTTTAGCTAACCACAGACTGTTCTGAATCCACTGACAGTGTTGATGTAGAGACTAGTGCCATGATATGCCAATAATGTCCTATCTGAAGTAGTTGTCTTGTCAGGATTGTAGTGCTTGTATACAATTGATCAATGTCATTGTGGTCCTTTCTGATACTAGAGTTGGCCTTATCAAAATATGCACATCGCGATAGAGTGCCATGAGAGTCCTTGTGGTAAAAAGTTGCTGCCATGATGTGACAGATTTGTGACATGGGATTTTTGGACTTTAGATGAGGGTTATGACAAATGATGGTAGACATGGAAAGATTGTTTGGACGTTTGGATGAATGACTTTTTATTTTCCAAACTTGGGATGGTGGATGACAGATTTTGGAATTTTGATTGGGATGATGTTTGGAACCAACACTTCTATATGCCTTGCTTGATGACCATTTTGAAGGAGGTGGACATCTATTATATGTGGGATTCCTCTTTGCTTGTGGCTCCACATTGTAATTAACTTTTCTTTTTGACATATTTTCTTTGCTTGATCCACTTTTCTTTGGGATCCATTTTAATTTCATTTTTCCACTTGTCCTTTTGTCTGATTCGATGGCATTTGACATTTGATTTTTGACTTTGTAAGACTTTTTTTTTGTCGGTTCCAAAGGGAAGGTTGAAAATGATGATTTATAGTGTGAATGGAGGGAGTGTTGGTAGCAATCTTATGACAAGGATTTCTCATGGACTCCATTTTGATGTTTGTATCTGACAAGGTTGCCCCCAATATCGAGGAAGTACCACTAACATCATTTGATTTGCTGACTGAAGAAAACCCAAGACCTTGATATTTGCAATTTTCCTGAAGTTGTATTGGTTCTCGAATGCCTTGTTCATGTATGCCTAGTCCTTTGCCTTGATATTGCATGCTTTGACAGATTTTGTTGGTGATGGGGTATTTGTTGTTTTGAAAGAAAGATGCTAACCCATCATTAGGTATGTGGATACTGTCACTTGTAATATTTTCGTCTGCAAGACAAGATGCTAACCCATCATTAGGTATGTGGATACTGTCACTTGTAATATTTTCATCTGCAAGAAAGCCTGCTCTGACAAAGTTAGATGACCCTAGTTGATAAAGTGTCTTAGCTTCATTGTCATGTTGGACATATTCCTGACTGATATCTTTGGTCTGATCGTGTGGCATGTTAGGTTCAAATGATTCTGTTGGTGTTTCCAAGGCAATGTCGAAGCCATCATGATGTTTAGTGTCATAGAGTCCAATGATTTTAGCTATAACTTGATCATATGCAAGCATGTCCATAGTGGAAGATTCTTGTTCTGGAGGAATATCATCTATGTGTCCCATGGAGGAAAGTGGCTCATCATGGGAAGTGTCAATAGTCAATGCCTTTATAAGGTTGGAAAGTGTTTGATCATGAATGGTGTAAAGGTCAAGGAGTGGATCATTTTGGACTTCTTGGTTAATGGTAGGGTCTTGGTCGAAGATGGGGTTGTCATGGATTTGGACTTCTCAGTCAAAGATGGGGTTGCCATGGATGATACAATTGGAAATATGGTCATGGGATGGACTACCTTGTTCTTGACATGAGGGTGACATTATAAGGTCATGCTTTGGGCTTTCGTTTTGACATGTATCCTCAAGTGTAGACAATGGGATGTGACTTTGGACTATGATAGAATTTTCATGACTAGATGTGGCTTGTGAAGGGGTGACTTGAAAAGGATTAATGGACAAAGGACTAGGATAGGACGTGGGAACTTGGACTGGACTAGTATATGAAGGAATAGGATAGGACATAGGGACTTGGACTAGACTAGCATGTGAGGTACAAGGATAGGACATGGAGTCTTGGACTGGATATGTCATGGAGTCTTGCACTGGATTAGGATGTGACGGCATAGACTGTGACATGGGGACTTCGACCGGATATTCCATGGAGTCTTGGACTGGATTAGTGTAAGGTTGACTAAAATAGGAAGTGGAGACTTGGACTGGATTGATATGGTATGATGTGGGGACTTGACATGAGTTGATAGATGGTTGATAAGGCATGTAGACATTGACAAGATTGATAGGTGAAGGACTAGCATATGACGTGGAGACTTGAAATGGACTAGTGGACAGTTGGTTTCCCTTGTCAAAGTTAGGATAAGGGTGAGTAATGGATGTTTGTTGGAGACTAATATCATGGAAGGTGTCTAGTGAATTTTGGTAGTGAGGGTAGACGAACAGAGGACTAGGATTGATGGGTTGTTGGTACGAAGGACATTAATTTTTGGCTTGGATAAATTGTCTCCTAAAGTCTGAGGCTTCTTGGTATTGACCTCTACAGAGTAATTTGTATTCAACTTTACTAGCAAGCCTATCAATATGTTGGTGAAGGGAAGACAAGGTGGTGGATGTCATGATGTTGTTAAATGAAAAGTGATAATTACGTTTGTCCATGGGAAATGACTAATGCAAGGTGAGAAAATTGGTCAAGAAAGGATGCCAAATGCTAAGGTGACAATGAAGATGTTGACTAAGGAAAATGACCAATGCCAAGTCTAGATGCCAAATGAGGACTATGATGGACAATGCAAAGTCTAAGTTCAAAATGAGGACTGAGACTATTTTCTAATGTTTTATTGAAAAGTCTAAGTTGTCTAAGGTCGATTGTTTGTGTTCAGATTTGTAACAATTGTGTATAATGTTTGACAATCTAGAAAACACTTGGCAACCACGATGTTTTAGTGTAAGCAAGTGCACATAAGACAAGTACAATCCTAAAAGTCCAAAAGGCCAATGGTTTGTATACTTGATATAGCCCATCGATATACCCCGGATTATTGCTAAACACCTTTCCTTCTCGAGAGCGGATAGCTTAGAATTTTGGTGGCATTGGCTCCCCTCCACGGCTCATTAACGTCATTCAAGCACACCAAATTTGAATTCTTGGGTAGTGACTTTCCAAGAACTGCTATCTCTACTCAAGGGGATCAGTAGTGAGTGTCTTCAGGCATGATACTGTACACTGCACTATATCAAGCAACGGCCAACAGAATAGTTGGACACTAAGACAAGAGGTGTTTAATACAGGCATTCCATTCATGGGGCATGATATATGCGGCAAGAGTCCCCTTTTAGATCCATCTCGTTAGAACCACACTCGTGATTCTTGGGTTTTCCCCAAGAATCCACTTTTATATACTGGCTGGAAGTCCCTTGGGTTTAGGGTGCTACCGGTTTGAGTCGTCCTGGGGTGAGTACTTTTTCCCACCAGAACAGGCCCAAGTTCTAGAGTTAGTAACCATTTCTCTTACACCCAGGATCACCCGAAAGTGCAAGGGGAGAGGATACTTTGATTACTAAGTCGTGAGGGTAATAAAAAAAAAAGAATGGGTCTGGTTTTCTGATCACCGAGTTTTCACAAGGTGAGAGCATACTCGCCTACCATTTGCAAACACAGTCATGCAAATTAGAAGACATTGTTCTTTTTAATTGCACTAAAAGTAAGTGTGTACTAATCTAAGAAAAATACAGACACTGTTTTAGTGTTTATTCTTTGACATGCGAACCTGCAAGACCATGAGTTAGAAGTTTAATTTTTTGTCTTTGACCCACGAAAAGTAACCGCTAAATGCTGCCGACGAAGATTAGTAACCAAAAAAATAAATTTAATGACAATAGAAAATTAAAACCGGATATCTTTCTCAAAACTTAACAAAATTTTAAAGCATAGATATATATGGAAAGCTAAGATATAGACCTTCAAAACCCAGAAATTTTTTTGCGAAATCCTACAAGACAAAGGTGTTATAAACAAAAGACAATTCGGGTTTTAATCACTAAAGCTTAAAAAACCGCAATCACTAAAATGGCCATAACTTTCTCAAATCTTAATAAAATTTGAAACCATTTAAAGTTCTGGAAAGCTGAGAATGAGATCTACAAAACCCATAAAAAAATTTAAAATATTTTATTCAATCATTTTTTTGTGCTCCAAAGAAGGTGACGGGATTTTGTATGACTTCTTGGCTGTAACCTACAAAACAATGAAAACAAACAAGAAAAACACACAATTTTTTCTACATAATATCGGGTTCACCAATGTAACTAAGTATTTCTACAAAACAGAATAAGTTAGTATCACATGCATGCAATATTATCCAAACAATACAATAAAATGCAAAGGAGAAATGTGAAAGAAAGGGAATGAAATTAGAACAATCTCACCCATTTCTCTCCTCCATGACTAACTTCTATTATACCTCCTAGCTTGCTGTAAAAATGGATGCCCTCAGATTTTGAGGAGCAAACTCTATATGCCTAGACCTAAACAAGACTTTGAAGGATTTATTTTAAAAGATTTATGCAAATAGAAAATGAAATCTAAGTGCAAAATATTCAAATACTAATGGCTAGAATGCAAGAAATGACAATAAACAAGGAATCTAAAATAATTTTTAAGAAATTCAAGATCAAGATCAAAAGTCCTTGAAATGAGAGCAAAATTGTCATTTTATAGAAAATGCAATTTTGCACAGATGGATGAGATGAGAGATTGAGAAAATGCCCTAGAATCAATGGTTAAGATTCAAAATGGCAACTCTCAATTAGGGTTAGGGAAAAATGCCCACATGTGTGAATAATATTTAATTAAATAAATTAAATCAAGAATAAATGTGACAGTTGAGATGAAATTAGCAAAAATCAGAAGATAAGAATATGGGATTTTAGAAAATCGGTAATTTTAGAAATTACTTGATTTGTAGAAGAATATTTCCATTTTGAATTAAATTAATTCAAAATATGGATTTTGTGAGATAAGGAGTAATTGATTTTTGAAATTAATTACTAAAACAAGAATCAGTTAACTATGCGAGACATTTTTAAATAAATTGCTTTATTTAAAAACAAAGAAGTGTCACATACAACAATTAAATAATTAAAATAATTATTTAATTTAGAAGAAGTGGTTAATTAATTAAATAAATTAGCAAATCTATTTAATTAAAAGAGAGGATTTAGGAATTAGTGACATATTCAATAAATATATTAAAATATATTTATTTGATAATTAGGAGGACATTAATGACAAAGATTAATTAAATAAAATGAGAACTTTATTTAATTATGAGTTGACTTTAGATAATTAGTGACACATTAAATAAATATGATTTATTCATTTAATAATCAGGAAGAATAGAAGACCTTGAATTAATTAAATAATTGTGAATTATTTACTTAATATTTGAAGATGGGTTAGGAACATAATTAAAGTGTCATAATTATGCTAGGACGAAAAGTGGTAAAAATGAAGCTTGTAGGCCTAGGTCATTTTTAGGTGTCTACAATAAGCTTTCACTTCCTTCATACAACAAGACTAAAGATAATTAATAGGGGAAATTGTTGGTCTTCTTAATTTTGAACTTGATGTTGTAGCATGGATAGTTGTAAGCCACTCTAAAAGTTATGTAATCAACACAACACCAGCAGTAGCTTGTAATAGTTTACAACATAGCAACTAGTGTAATGTTTAAGATGCTAGTCTTATTGTTTGTACTCTATGTCAACAACTCTTATAAGGTTCTAATCTTTCCCCATTCTGGCCATACTTAGAAAGCATGGGGACTCATAACAAAATTAGTTATATTGCCTTCTCCATAGTCTGTGACCACTAGCTTCATTCCACAGGATTGTAGAGGGCCTTACTTGTGCATCTTTCCTATTTAATTAACAACACATTTGAGCATTCTAGTCTATTATTTCAAATAAAATACTAATGGTTTTTAGAGATTGACTAGTAATAATGATTACCTGATAGCAAGCACCATGTTCAACCCCATTTTCTATGCAATATCTTATTGCCGACATCAATATCTCCTCCCTTGATGTATCTCACATACTCACCATATCCACACTTGCCATTTGCATATTTATGTCGAGATTTATTACCCTTCATTTCCTTAGCAATAGAGACAATAGAATAACCATAATGTGAATAGGTAATGTATTCATACTAGAAGTTCCTAAACCATATATAT
>VDFB02047144.1:42086767-42149320 GCA_007258455.2 Sequoia sempervirens
ATGCATGGAAATGATAGGGCTTAGATGAACGTTAATGTCATGAGGAAGGCATGGGAAAATGAGATGACTTGCCCCCAAGTGTAAGAGTCCATATAGATAATTTATTTTACACATGATGCCTGTTTTCCAGGTTTTCATCATGGTACTTATCCAGGGTGCTTGTTTGCTAGGTTTTCACCATTGGATGAAATTTTTCTCTTTACTATTTTCTCGACTTTTTGATTTTTTTGGTGTCACCAAGATGTTTGTTTGCCAAGTTTTCATCAGGGTGATGATGTTTTACATTTTTCATTTTTTTTGTATTTTTGATATTTGTGGATAGCCTAGATGCTTTAGCTAACCACAGACTGTTCTGAATCCACTGACAGTGTTGATGTAGAGACTAGTGCCATGATATGCCAATAATGTCCTATCTGAAGTAGTTGTCTTGTCAGGATTGTAGTGCTTGTATACAATTGATCAATGTCATTGTGGTCCTTTCTGATACTAGAGTTGGCCTTATCAAAATATGCACATCGCGATAGAGTGCCATGAGAGTCCTTGTGGTAAAAAGTTGCTGCCATGATGTGACAGATTTGTGACATGGGATTTTTGGACTTTAGATGAGGGTTATGACAAATGATGGTAGACATGGAAAGATTGTTTGGACGTTTGGATGAATGACTTTTTATTTTCCAAACTTGGGATGGTGGATGACAGATTTTGGAATTTTGATTGGGATGATGTTTGGAACCAACACTTCTATATGCCTTGCTTGATGACCATTTTGAAGGAGGTGGACATCTATTATATGTGGGATTCCTCTTTGCTTGTGGCTCCACATTGTAATTAACTTTTCTTTTTGACATATTTTCTTTGCTTGATCCACTTTTCTTTGGGATCCATTTTAATTTCATTTTTCCACTTGTCCTTTTGTCTGATTCGATGGCATTTGACATTTGATTTTTGACTTTGTAAGACTTTTTTTTTGTCGGTTCCAAAGGGAAGGTTGAAAATGATGATTTATAGTGTGAATGGAGGGAGTGTTGGTAGCAATCTTATGACAAGGATTTCTCATGGACTCCATTTTGATGTTTGTATCTGACAAGGTTGCCCCCAATATCGAGGAAGTACCACTAACATCATTTGATTTGCTGACTGAAGAAAACCCAAGACCTTGATATTTGCAATTTTCCTGAAGTTGTATTGGTTCTCGAATGCCTTGTTCATGTATGCCTAGTCCTTTGCCTTGATATTGCATGCTTTGACAGATTTTGTTGGTGATGGGGTATTTGTTGTTTTGAAAGAAAGATGCTAACCCATCATTAGGTATGTGGATACTGTCACTTGTAATATTTTCGTCTGCAAGACAAGATGCTAACCCATCATTAGGTATGTGGATACTGTCACTTGTAATATTTTCATCTGCAAGAAAGCCTGCTCTGACAAAGTTAGATGACCCTAGTTGATAAAGTGTCTTAGCTTCATTGTCATGTTGGACATATTCCTGACTGATATCTTTGGTCTGATCGTGTGGCATGTTAGGTTCAAATGATTCTGTTGGTGTTTCCAAGGCAATGTCGAAGCCATCATGATGTTTAGTGTCATAGAGTCCAATGATTTTAGCTATAACTTGATCATATGCAAGCATGTCCATAGTGGAAGATTCTTGTTCTGGAGGAATATCATCTATGTGTCCCATGGAGGAAAGTGGCTCATCATGGGAAGTGTCAATAGTCAATGCCTTTATAAGGTTGGAAAGTGTTTGATCATGAATGGTGTAAAGGTCAAGGAGTGGATCATTTTGGACTTCTTGGTTAATGGTAGGGTCTTGGTCGAAGATGGGGTTGTCATGGATTTGGACTTCTCAGTCAAAGATGGGGTTGCCATGGATGATACAATTGGAAATATGGTCATGGGATGGACTACCTTGTTCTTGACATGAGGGTGACATTATAAGGTCATGCTTTGGGCTTTCGTTTTGACATGTATCCTCAAGTGTAGACAATGGGATGTGACTTTGGACTATGATAGAATTTTCATGACTAGATGTGGCTTGTGAAGGGGTGACTTGAAAAGGATTAATGGACAAAGGACTAGGATAGGACGTGGGAACTTGGACTGGACTAGTATATGAAGGAATAGGATAGGACATAGGGACTTGGACTAGACTAGCATGTGAGGTACAAGGATAGGACATGGAGTCTTGGACTGGATATGTCATGGAGTCTTGCACTGGATTAGGATGTGACGGCATAGACTGTGACATGGGGACTTCGACCGGATATTCCATGGAGTCTTGGACTGGATTAGTGTAAGGTTGACTAAAATAGGAAGTGGAGACTTGGACTGGATTGATATGGTATGATGTGGGGACTTGACATGAGTTGATAGATGGTTGATAAGGCATGTAGACATTGACAAGATTGATAGGTGAAGGACTAGCATATGACGTGGAGACTTGAAATGGACTAGTGGACAGTTGGTTTCCCTTGTCAAAGTTAGGATAAGGGTGAGTAATGGATGTTTGTTGGAGACTAATATCATGGAAGGTGTCTAGTGAATTTTGGTAGTGAGGGTAGACGAACAGAGGACTAGGATTGATGGGTTGTTGGTACGAAGGACATTAATTTTTGGCTTGGATAAATTGTCTCCTAAAGTCTGAGGCTTCTTGGTATTGACCTCTACAGAGTAATTTGTATTCAACTTTACTAGCAAGCCTATCAATATGTTGGTGAAGGGAAGACAAGGTGGTGGATGTCATGATGTTGTTAAATGAAAAGTGATAATTACGTTTGTCCATGGGAAATGACTAATGCAAGGTGAGAAAATTGGTCAAGAAAGGATGCCAAATGCTAAGGTGACAATGAAGATGTTGACTAAGGAAAATGACCAATGCCAAGTCTAGATGCCAAATGAGGACTATGATGGACAATGCAAAGTCTAAGTTCAAAATGAGGACTGAGACTATTTTCTAATGTTTTATTGAAAAGTCTAAGTTGTCTAAGGTCGATTGTTTGTGTTCAGATTTGTAACAATTGTGTATAATGTTTGACAATCTAGAAAACACTTGGCAACCACGATGTTTTAGTGTAAGCAAGTGCACATAAGACAAGTACAATCCTAAAAGTCCAAAAGGCCAATGGTTTGTATACTTGATATAGCCCATCGATATACCCCGGATTATTGCTAAACACCTTTCCTTCTCGAGAGCGGATAGCTTAGAATTTTGGTGGCATTGGCTCCCCTCCACGGCTCATTAACGTCATTCAAGCACACCAAATTTGAATTCTTGGGTAGTGACTTTCCAAGAACTGCTATCTCTACTCAAGGGGATCAGTAGTGAGTGTCTTCAGGCATGATACTGTACACTGCACTATATCAAGCAACGGCCAACAGAATAGTTGGACACTAAGACAAGAGGTGTTTAATACAGGCATTCCATTCATGGGGCATGATATATGCGGCAAGAGTCCCCTTTTAGATCCATCTCGTTAGAACCACACTCGTGATTCTTGGGTTTTCCCCAAGAATCCACTTTTATATACTGGCTGGAAGTCCCTTGGGTTTAGGGTGCTACCGGTTTGAGTCGTCCTGGGGTGAGTACTTTTTCCCACCAGAACAGGCCCAAGTTCTAGAGTTAGTAACCATTTCTCTTACACCCAGGATCACCCGAAAGTGCAAGGGGAGAGGATACTTTGATTACTAAGTCGTGAGGGTAATAAAAAAAAAAGAATGGGTCTGGTTTTCTGATCACCGAGTTTTCACAAGGTGAGAGCATACTCGCCTACCATTTGCAAACACAGTCATGCAAATTAGAAGACATTGTTCTTTTTAATTGCACTAAAAGTAAGTGTGTACTAATCTAAGAAAAATACAGACACTGTTTTAGTGTTTATTCTTTGACATGCGAACCTGCAAGACCATGAGTTAGAAGTTTAATTTTTTGTCTTTGACCCACGAAAAGTAACCGCTAAATGCTGCCGACGAAGATTAGTAACCAAAAAAATAAATTTAATGACAATAGAAAATTAAAACCGGATATCTTTCTCAAAACTTAACAAAATTTTAAAGCATAGATATATATGGAAAGCTAAGATATAGACCTTCAAAACCCAGAAATTTTTTTGCGAAATCCTACAAGACAAAGGTGTTATAAACAAAAGACAATTCGGGTTTTAATCACTAAAGCTTAAAAAACCGCAATCACTAAAATGGCCATAACTTTCTCAAATCTTAATAAAATTTGAAACCATTTAAAGTTCTGGAAAGCTGAGAATGAGATCTACAAAACCCATAAAAAAATTTAAAATATTTTATTCAATCATTTTTTTGTGCTCCAAAGAAGGTGACGGGATTTTGTATGACTTCTTGGCTGTAACCTACAAAACAATGAAAACAAACAAGAAAAACACACAATTTTTTCTACATAATATCGGGTTCACCAATGTAACTAAGTATTTCTACAAAACAGAATAAGTTAGTATCACATGCATGCAATATTATCCAAACAATACAATAAAATGCAAAGGAGAAATGTGAAAGAAAGGGAATGAAATTAGAACAATCTCACCCATTTCTCTCCTCCATGACTAACTTCTATTATACCTCCTAGCTTGCTGTAAAAATGGATGCCCTCAGATTTTGAGGAGCAAACTCTATATGCCTAGACCTAAACAAGACTTTGAAGGATTTATTTTAAAAGATTTATGCAAATAGAAAATGAAATCTAAGTGCAAAATATTCAAATACTAATGGCTAGAATGCAAGAAATGACAATAAACAAGGAATCTAAAATAATTTTTAAGAAATTCAAGATCAAGATCAAAAGTCCTTGAAATGAGAGCAAAATTGTCATTTTATAGAAAATGCAATTTTGCACAGATGGATGAGATGAGAGATTGAGAAAATGCCCTAGAATCAATGGTTAAGATTCAAAATGGCAACTCTCAATTAGGGTTAGGGAAAAATGCCCACATGTGTGAATAATATTTAATTAAATAAATTAAATCAAGAATAAATGTGACAGTTGAGATGAAATTAGCAAAAATCAGAAGATAAGAATATGGGATTTTAGAAAATCGGTAATTTTAGAAATTACTTGATTTGTAGAAGAATATTTCCATTTTGAATTAAATTAATTCAAAATATGGATTTTGTGAGATAAGGAGTAATTGATTTTTGAAATTAATTACTAAAACAAGAATCAGTTAACTATGCGAGACATTTTTAAATAAATTGCTTTATTTAAAAACAAAGAAGTGTCACATACAACAATTAAATAATTAAAATAATTATTTAATTTAGAAGAAGTGGTTAATTAATTAAATAAATTAGCAAATCTATTTAATTAAAAGAGAGGATTTAGGAATTAGTGACATATTGAATAAATATATTAAAATATATTTATTTGATAATCAGGAGGACATTAATGACAAAGATTAATCAAATAAAATGAGAAGTTTATTTAATTATGAGTTGACTTTAGATAATTAGTGACGCATTAAATAAATGTGATTTATTTATTTAATAATCTGGAAGAATAGAAGACCCTGAATTAATTAAATAATTGTGAATTATTTAATTAATAGTTGAAGATGGGTTAGGAACATAATTAAAGTGTCATAATTATGCTAGGACGAAAAGTGGTAAAAATGAAGCTTGCAGGCCTAGGTCATTTTAGGTTTCTACATGTTGTTGTTGGAAGTAGTATGGATTTGACTGGTAATTATAAGCAGTAGTTGGTTGTTGGGAAGCATATGGAGGTTATTGTGGATTGGATTGTTGATAATAAGGATTTTGTTGTGGTTGTTGGGGATTTGTGTAAGACAACTATGGTTGGGATTTGGTTTGGATGGAGTAGCATATGTGGTATATGTGCTTTGGGGGTGGTATAGCTATTGAGCAGCAGGGTTGCCTAGCATTTGTGTCAGGACTTGTGTACGCTAAGGTGGTTGTTGGTAAGATGGTGGTTGTTGATAAAGAAGTTGAGATGGAATTTGAAGTTGTTGACGGGTTTGTGATAGGACACCTTATGGTTGGTGTGGAGGTTGTTGTTGAGGTTGTGACATAACTTATGCTTGATGTGGGGGTTGTGAAGGAATTGAGGTATGTCGTGGAGGCTCAGATGGAATGGCGGTATACTATAGGGGTTGAGATGGAATGGTGGTATGTTGTAGAGGCTAAGATGGAGGTTGTTGTGATGCCTGCTGGTGAGGTGGTTGTGATGGTGTTTCCTACTACAAGTTACCCTGAGGTTGATGCAAGTATGGGATATTTCCTTGAGGTGGTTGTTGAGATGTGAATGGAGGTGGTGGTAAGTTGGATGTGGGTGTAGATCCAAGAGGTGGAGGTGGTGCAGCAAAAGGATTACCCTCAGTATTCACTAGTGGTTGACCTAGTTGGTTAGGAAAAAGAGGTGGTGTAGATGGTATGGGTGTTGAGCTTTGTGGGATGTTCATGCTTGGAAGATTGGGGAGACCCTATGACATACCAAAAGCAAAAGGATGATTAGGATTGAGACCTAGAGGAATTTTTGGATCAGGTGCTCCCATAACCGAAATTGGAACCTGAGGAGGTGGTACAGGGGGTGTGACTTGATAAAGCACTGCATTTCCAAATACAAGTTGATACCAACCCTCTTGTGGGGGGCCCTCAGGGATGTATGAATTGTTTGTTTTACTTTATGAATTCTGAGGGTCTTGCAACACTGGGGGTGCAGGAGGTGTGATATTCACATACTTGGACAAGTCAGATCCCGATGGTGGATTGACGCTCTTCAAGAGAAATTTGGCAAGGATCTTATACCCATGCTCATTGAGGAGATGCTCCATCATTTGGACATTGACGGGATTGTTAAGATATTCATCTACTATGACCTCAAGTTGGTTGACCATTCTCTCATCAGCAGGAGGTGAAGTAGAATGGATTTTGGCATTGGACTGTGATGAGCCACCGTTGGTGGGATCTTGAGGAATGTGAGGTGAGTACCTTGAGCCTATTGTTTTTTCATGAGTTTCTTTGCTTGCAATCAGGTGGTAATGGGTATGAAAATGTAAAACTATTACGTAAACTAAGGTGACACTATGCTCTAGGATGCATTTAAATAAATGACTTGGATGATGAGTAAAGGATTAATTGGATAAGACATTGGATTGATTAATTGACTGACTGGATAGTTGATGGGATTGGATTCGATTAGATTAATTAATGAGATGAGATGATTAATAGGATTAGATGATCGATTGGATTGAATGATAAGATTGATGTTATCAATCAAATATGCACCCTTTGTCAGATTTTTGAAAAATTAAACTATCTGTTGAAACATGGAAACTCTTTTTAAATGTGGGTGAACTACGTGAAAAGAGAATCTCCAAAGTGATTTGGTTCTCTGAATGATGGATCATATTCTAAGTGATCTTCTAGGAAAATGGATAGAGAATATGAATGAAATGAAAAACCTATCTAATATGATCTCAACTTAATAATGACTTTGATATTTCACCCACAAAAAGTCTTAAAAAAAATACCAATGAATTCACAATCTCTCATGAACACTAGTACAAAATTGATTTGCATGCAGGTTTAGACTTCAACACAACATGCAACCTGGATTAAATGAACTTTCTATTTCAATGATCTACAATAATAGGACATGAAAAGGATTTGTAAATAGAATCACAATGTGGACATCATACTAAGACTACAAATTGAAACATAAATTGGAGATAGGAATGCTACTTTTTATTGAATCCAGGAGTAAAACTCTCAAAATCTGAGTACAAAGAAGTTTACAAGCTCAAAAATGTGTAAGAGTAAGAAACTAGAATCTGAACTGAGAAAACACTAAGTTTTCTTCAAGATATATCTCAAAAACCCTAATCCAAGCTCAAGAAGAAAGCTCAAGGGAAAGCCTCAAAAATTGCCCTAAAAGTTTGCACAAAAGTGGAAAAATCACACATTTTGCATGTACATACTGAAAAGCTCCTAAAAATAGGTCAAATCTGCTTTAAAAGCAAATAAAACACCTTATCTCTCCATCAAGAAGTTCAATTCCAACCAAAGAAAGATTTCTCATAAATCTGCTAAAAATAGCAAAGAAATAAAACAATTTGTTTTATTCTTGCTTTAGATGGCTGGCATATTTAAAATTCTCATAATTTGATTATTTTTTCAATTAAAGATTTGGGAAATCTTTTGCAAAATTATAACTTATCTCTCCAATACAATTTGATTTTCTCAAAAATTATAAAATATAAGGCAATCTCTTATCCATACTTCAATTGATTTCTTTAAAATCAATTTTAAAAAAAACCCTGAGTCATAAAAGCTTTACCTAAGGCTTAAGTAAAATCTCATTAATATTTTTTATTGATTTCTCTAAAAATCAATTAAAACGTAAGGCTTTTATCGTTATCCATCTTTGACTAAGGCATTATTGAGACAAAAATACTAAAGCTTTAAGCCATCAAATATTCATCAAACCAGCCTAAAGACTTAGGCAAAATCATAATATGGAGGCCTCTAAGATGCTCGACCTAAGGCATGCATAAGACATAACACCCTAAAGGTCATTGATCACCACTATGTATTGGGAACTTAGGAGTAATAATTTTTCAGCCCCCCATGGTATTACTTGGCATTGAAACTTTAAAACTTAAGGGAAAATCCATTGGCCGACTAAGGGTAAGGAAACCCTAAGCAACAAAATTGATATTCTTTGCTTCATTTGCATCATTTGCAATTGAGAAAAATTCCTCTGCCTGGGCATCCCCTCTAAGAGCTAAGGTTTCAACTTGATGAGGGAGATTTGAGCCTCCGTGCTCGATGTTTTCTATTGATTCCTCCATGGTTTTAAAGGTAAGCCTGTTCCTAAGCTTTTGGTGGGCTTTTTGAGACTCTTTGTTCCATTTTTAACTATTTTTTGGCCTTGAGGCCGTGGCCACTCATGCCTGTTTTAATGTATTTCATAGCTCTATTTGTGCCTTCACTGTTGCATCATTTGGCTGACATGTATAAGCGCAACCTGGGCATTTTTTCACTTGAATCTTTAGGCTCAGTTCAACCGTGGCTTTCTTCGATGGCATGGCTAAGTGAATGCTCTCCTTTTTGTTGCATTTCCCTCTTAAATAGCTCTTATCGAGCTTCTTTTCAAAAGAAATATGAAAATTTGTGTTCTTTAGGCTACAGCCATGAGACTTCTCTGTTGAAACTTTGTATGGAAACCTTAAGTTTCTAGGCGTCATGCTTATACTATTGTTTTGAACAAAAAACTCCATCTTTTGAATCACAAACCCTAGTTGTATTTGGTTTTCTGAAAATGAATGGGCCTTCTAGGCCACAGTTATACACACTTCATGTAGCATTCCTCCCCAATACGCTTAATAGCTAGGGTTTGTCACTTGTTTTTTCACTACTTCAATAGAAAACCCTATTTGGGGTTTTATCTTTTTGAGGAAAAAAATAGTCCAACATGTCATGGCTTGGCTCTCCATAATATGGGTATTTTGATTATTATGAGTTCTCTATAACTTTGTAGCTGTGTTTTCTTCTCTTCATGGCACCGTGTATTTCTTCCTTTCTGTCAAAATGAAGCTTTTATAAGCTTGGATCTGTAATAGGATAAATACTTTATTGTATCTCCATTTTATATTTCAAACTTGGCCGCCATGGAAGAACCCTAGCTTGGCCTTAAAATTTCAATTTCGTGCTTATATATAGCATCTCCCTTTGTCTGAAATCACGATTTTCTTTTTGTTTCGAAAGAGAAGAAATAACAAAACCCCCAGGTGGGTTTCAAGCTTCTGTGAGTATTTGTGATTTGTCCCAAACCCCTGTTGTATTTCATGAAGGAATTTACTGCTTTCATGGTTAAAATTTGGCTGAATGCTATTGTTGTTTACCATTAAAATACTTGCATCTCACAAAACTTTTGTACTAAACTTGACACAGCAAGACTTAACACTCAGAAAATTACAAGACAATGAGTGTCTCCTTCATTGTATTACTGAAAACCTTAGGGCAGCATATGGAACACATTTCCTTCCTAAAAGACACCATCCTGCACACAGAATTGGATTGGATACTACAAATTATCTATTTTCCCTAATCTCTTTTGCATTACTGTGACCTCTCATTTTACTTATGCTGCTTCAGCCACTACTTCAAAGATGAATGCTTGCAAATAGAGACACTTAAATGATGTCTTCTCATTTCTATTTTGAATTTAATGCAAAGGTCTTCCTTGGCATGGCATAAAAAAAGAAATCTAAAAATACTTTTCACCTGTACTTTTCAGGCATTGATTAGATGATATCACTGCTCCTTATCTTGGCACTCTTCATGCATTTTTATGTTCCCCTTAAGAAATAAAACTGTTCCATGCACTTGCTCTCTTCTCAAATGAAAATCTGAAGCCTTTTCACATGTTTCCTTTACTGAACAGTTCTCTTGTTAATGAGGCATTAAGTATGCATGTTTGCTATCACCATCATGAGAATGAACAGTGTTGTACTTCTCATAATATCATGAAAAAAACAATACTATAGTAGCTATATCAAATCCTTCTAGAATAAACATGATGGATTCCAACTGAAACAAGCTCATCAAGTTTATTGTCCATTTGTAATTTTTACTTCATGCTTTGATTTGACTGTTATGAATGCATGATAAATTTGATTACTCCTTTAGTTGTATAGCTCAGAAGAGCATGATAATTGTACTTTCCTTCTCAACCCACTTGTAACTTTAAGGGACAGCATGTCGAGTTCTACCCTTGTGGGAGCCCATTTTTCTCCACATGCTTGGTCTCCATGAATTGATCAGCTACATGACTTTTCCTATACCTGCATAAGGAAACAAACAATGTTAGCAATAAAAACAAAATATGATGATAATATTTCCCTTTTCAGTTCATGCTTCTATTCTTTCCTTTAGGTGATTCTATGCATTCCAAGGATTGAAATATATCTTTGTTAGTATGGCATGTAGTATAGTTCATATCACAAGCTCTTAATTGACACCTTTCTCAATATTTTGCAGGTACAGCTAGGAATGAAAGCGGAATGGAGCAAGCCTAGAGTCATCAATCGAAGATCAACTTAGGAAATGACAGATATGTCCCATGTTACTTGCTTCTCTCTTTCAGTTGTATATTTCCTTTCTTGTAATGAACGGAAATGACTAAAACCATAGCTTGTGTGGATCTTTAAATTTCTTCTTTCATTTCAATTCTGAAAGAAATGCTTTGAAATGAAAAGTTATACCATCATTTGTATTCTTGCAATCAAATGAAAACATGTAATGTGAATAACTTCATGA
Source organism: Sequoia sempervirens (assembly GCA_007258455.2). Classification (NCBI taxonomy): domain Eukaryota; kingdom Viridiplantae; phylum Streptophyta; class Pinopsida; order Cupressales; family Cupressaceae; genus Sequoia; species Sequoia sempervirens. Next base: position 42,098,069 of record VDFB02047144.1, read on the forward strand.
AATAAATGAAAGCAATTTGTTATGCTTGATCATTTGTATACTTAGTTCTGTAATTCATTTGATTTGTAACATATTTGAACAATACTTTTGAAACTCAGTTTTCTCAAACAATGCATAACTGTCACTTGATGAATGATGAATATAGTGAAAATAGCACCTAAGCACATGCAAAAATAACTATTCTTTCACTTTCAGATATAACAATATTTATTCAGCTCCACCAATTGAGTTGTAGTGAAAAATTGGTAACATTTTGGTGATTTCCTCTAAATGCTTGCCAACTAAGCATAGATTAGTTGCCTTTTAAAACTCCATTGGATGCGGAGTCAAATCAGCCCCCTCATGAAACTCGAAAATTCAAACAACACTCCAAACAATAGCAAAACAAAGCAAAAAGAAAACTAACAAGCCCTGTTGGCTAACAGAACATGTGCAGCAATGCTTAGGGAAAGAAAAACTACTAAAAATAAATGTACATAATGCACTTATTTGCAGCAACTACTCTACTTATTTACAAGATAGAACTTATCTCAGAGGAAATGCTTAAGGTGGATCCCATTAACTGGGATAGATAGCACCTCTCCAATCAACTTAGAAATTTGGAAAGCGTTGTGCTCCTTGCACTTTGTGATCACATAAGGCATGTCCCAAATTGCATCAAATTTGGAATGTCATCCAAGTCTGCTCTTATATTCATTCCACTTAAAAACTAGATCACCAGTGATGAATTCTTGTGGTCTTGCCCTTTTATCAAAAGAGCTCTTCATCTGAGCTTGATGTATTTCAAGTTGCCTTAGTGCTTCTTTTTTGGTTTCCTCAAGCTCCATTAATTATGCAAATCTTACTTCAAGAGGTTGTTCATTCAGCAATTCTCGCTCTTTAACGAAGCTCAAAGTAGGAAATTCAATAGAAACAGGTAATTTAGCCTCCTTTCCATAAGCAAGCACATAAGGAGAACAACCAATGGCCCTTTTAAGAGTCACCCTATCAGCCCAAAAATCTAACTTTAGCTTTTCATGCCATGTTCGTTGATTGTCCTCAACTATCTTCTTGATTATCTAAATCAAATTCTTATTTGTAGATTCCACCTGAACATTGCCCTGTGGATAATAATTAGAAGACGTGTTCAAATAAATTTTATTCCTAACTGACCAATTAGAAATCCTTATACCAATAGAATCCAAACCATTGTCAGAGATTATTGAATCTGGAATACCAAATCTTGACACTAAATCCTGATAAAAGTTAAGCACAGAAGCCTCATTTTCTTCTTTTAAAGAAACCGCCTCGGTCCATTTGGTAAAATAATCTATGGTGGTAAGTATCCACTTATGACCCGCGCTTGATGGCGGGTTGCTTGGCCCAATAAAGTCTAAACCCCACTTAGCAAAGGGTTGTTCCACTTGAATTGGATGCAGAGGCAGAGTTGCAAGCCTCTGTTTTCCAAAAAATAAAGCACATTTTTCACATCTTCAAACCCAAGCAATAGCATCTTTAAACAGATTTGGCAAGTAATAACCAGCCCACATAATTTTTAGGGTTTTTTTCTTGCAGCAAAGTGGCCTCCTGAAGGCCCATCGTGAAATTCTGCTAAAAGCTTATCAACTTGATTAGGCTGAATGCACCTTAATAAAACACCTTGAAAGTCTCTCCTATAAAGAATGACATCAATAATTGCAAAAGGAATAGACTGTAATATGTAATACCTTATTTTTGCTTTGTCTGAGCCTTCGAGGCACTCACCAGTTTGTAAATAGTGCTTCATTTGTTGCAACCAAGTAGCAAAAGAAACTGGAACAACAATTGCATCATCATTGTTTAGCACTCTGTCAACATTTTCAGCTTCTTCTAAGTTGTTGTCCTCATTTCCTACAATTTGTTCACACAAACCCTTGCCTCTGAAAAGCTTGGTTATCTTAATTTCAATATCAAACTCCATCGCTTTGGTTATCCAACCAGCACACTTATCATTAATTTCATGATTAAGTAAGAAATCTTTAATAGTCGAATGAGCAACTAATAAGTGAACTTTTCTATTTGACAGCATATGCCTAAACTTTTTTAGGCTTCTTACAACAGAAAAAACATGCTTCTCAACAAAAGAGTACTTCACCTCATAATCATGTAATACTTGGCTGAAAAAAGCCACAGGTTGCTCCAAACCTTCATCATTTTGTTGGAAAAGCATGGCAGAAATAGTATCAAATCCTCCAAATGCATAAAGAATGAAATCTTTGTCATACTTTGGATTAATGAGGGTAGGGGCAGCTGTAAGGGCTTTCTTAATCTACTCAAAAATTCTCTTACCCTCCTTGGTCCAGCTAAAATACATATTCTTTTTAAGCATAGAAGTGAGAGGTTGCAGCAAGGCTGCAATATTTGGTTGAACCTTCTCACAAAATTGATTCTTCCAAGAAATCTTTGCAAGCCTTTCTTGTGAGCTGGTAATGGTAATTCAAGAATTGTAGACTCTTTTAGAGTCTATAGAAATACCTTGCTTTGAAACAATATGTCCAAGGATTTTACCTTCGTGTACAAAAAATATACACTTCTTCGGGTTGAGAGACACTTCGAACTCTCTACATCTTTGAAAAATCTACTCTAAATGATCAAGATGTTCGTTAGTATTTCTGGAAAAAATAGTAATGTCATCTAAATATACCAGAATGAACTTGTTCATAAGGTCGTGAAAGGACATGTCCACACTCGATGAAAAGTTTCTCCAGTGTTGGATAAGTCAAAAGGCATCTTTTTGTAAGCCATCATGCCCCACTTAGTTGTGAATGTTGTCTTGAACTGATCCTCTTGTTTTCCCAGAATCTGGTTGTAACCTGAGTAACCATTTAGCAAAGAAAATTTGTCAGAACCATAAACTACCTGCAAAATTTTCTCCATGGAAAAGAGTGGGTAGTGGTCTTTCAGTGATGCTTTATTTAAATATCAAAAATTGACACACAATCTGATTTCCCCACTTTTCTTCATAACTAGAACTAATTTTGACACCTAAGAAGTATGCTTGATAGGAAAGATAATACCACTCTTGACTAACTTATTCAACTCAACCTTCATAAGGTGTTCTAATTTTGGATTAAGAGGTCTTTGTTTCTGCCTTACCGGTTTTGCATCAGGTTCTAATTTGATAGTATGTTGGGCTAGTTTTGGATCAAAACCTTTCAAATCCTTGTACTCCCAAGCAAAAACATCACTAAATTTCTAACATAACAGAATAAATGCTTGTTGTTCCTCTTTATTACATACCTTTCCCAGCTTGAGAAGCTTGCCTTTGAAGATTTCAATGGCCTCATAGTGTTCTTCTTTAACAGTTAGGCTGCACTTGTCTTTCCGCACTTGGTCATCTGAATTGAACACAGATTCCAAGGTCACCAAACCTTATGGCAACTTGTTTGTTTTCAATTGCATAATCTGGTTGTAAACATTGAAAATATACTAATTGACATTGTGCATTCGATCCTGACTTACTAACATCGTTTCTTCCTAAATCATCCCTCAGTCTAACCATTTAATCAAATTCCCCTATCTGATTAAATTCATCAATATTCATCCCTTAATTAAATAAATCATTTTATCTAATCAAGTCAATCTCCTGTTAATTAAATCAATCCATCTGATCTAATTATCCCTATTTAATTAAATAATCAATTTATTTGATTAAATCATTAAAATTTGTCCATTAAATTAAATAAATTAAAACCTTATTTGATTTAATCTAACACCATCCATTTTAATTAAATAAATCAAAATATTTATTTAATTATCCTTTTACCATATTCCTCTCTTATCTGATTTAAATGAATCCATAAATCTAAGTCAAATAAGTCACATCATCTAATCTCCTGTTAAATTAATTAACCCTTGATTAATTTAATCTAATCTCATGTCACATCCTCTAGATAATGCAAGTTGCACATGAAAATAGATTTAATTCATTTATTAAATCCTATTTTCCTCAAGGCATCTTTTGGAATATTCTCTCAATTTGAATTCAAAATTCCAAGTCAACATGTACATCCAACAAGGCATTTAAAACCTCTTACATGTCCTTTGCCTTGAGCCAAGTGGCATTTATTGCATTTTTCCTTCCCTCTTACATATCATTTCAACAAATTTGAATTTCAAATATTGGCATTTATTGGCACAAACCCCAAATCTTGCACAACCATCATCCATTCATAGCTTGACAAAGTAGCATCATATCATTGGATGAATGTTAGTCCCACATTGCTCAAATTTGGGCATTCATCCATCTTGAAATCCTATAAATGAAGAGCTCCTCTCCTCATTTTATCATCCACAATCCAAGAAAAGTTACCATGCTAAAATACTTAGTCATTTCCATACATCATTCGAATTCCTAGTTAGGCTTTTTTCAGATTTGGCTTGGAGTTCTCATCTTTTCATCAAAAGTGGATCAACAATCTCTTCAACATTCGAATCTTGCATCATAGGAATTGGGAAAGGGCCAATTTTCACATCAAATTGGCACCAATTCCCCCATGGGATCAAGTGTTTGCTATTTAAATTAGGATTTAATCTTTAGTTTATCAATTTCATTGTGTTCTTGCTTATTTTCTTTCCTATTTTGAGTTTGCAAATGGATTTCATGGGGAATCCTTCTTTTAGCTTGTAATTCCTTATCTAACTCGTTTATTCATGTTATTTTGCAAGTACTAGGAAAAGGGTTTGCATATTTGGCGCTAGAAGGAGGGCTTGACATCAACATTTCTAACATTTCCTCAAAATTTCCACATTTTCTTGACACAGGAAATTCCAACGCGGGCTTGTCAGCATCGCTATTTTAGCACCGTGGGCTCGTCAGCGTCGTTGTTTTAGTGCTATTGGGCTCATCCCTCCAAAAAATTCAAATTTTTAACTCCACCGCTGGACTCGCCAATCTGCAGAAGTTTCAAAAAATTCCTAAACTCTGACACTAACAGAAACTTCGACGCTAGGCAAAACAGTGACACAATCATGCTCTTTGTCCCAACACAGAGTGTCGCTGACTAGTAAGCGGCGCTGTAAGAGCACCGCTGAGAGAAAAAAATAGCGACGCCTTCACGAGTTGCGACGCTGGAAGACAGTAAAAGGGAGAAATTTAATTTTTAGCACGTGCTTTAATTTATGATTGCTTCTTCCTCTGTTTTTTGCTTTTTTTATTTCTGTGTTTTTCCAAAATCTAACTGTTTTTCTTTTTTTTGTAGGTTGGAAATCAAAAGCTAAGGAAGGAGGAACATGGTGATGATACGTTGTCCAATTAAAATGTTTTTAAACACTTAAGTGTTTGTTTATCACTTCCTTAGGAATTTGTCATCTTTTCTTTTTTAGAACACTAGCTTTCATTTGGGCTTAAAAAGAACCTTTCAATTTCTTCTTGCAAAGGTTGAAATGAACAATAGGATCAGCAACGTACTAGATTTTGTTTATGGGATTAACAAATTGAATAAATTTTTACCACTTGTCTTTTGGTGCTCTAAAATGAACTCACATATTGCTTTGAGGATCTAAAAAGAAAAAGTGTAGTTGTGTTTTTTGTGAGGGCTTACTTAGACTAAAGCCATTGAAAAAGGACGTATGCGCTTCTCTCGCGCTTTATAGCTATCTTGAGAATTAAAAGGCCTTTTTCATGACTTTGGGTTAAGATAAAGCAATCACCTCCACACTTCGATTTGGGCTTAAAATTGAACAAACTCTTGTGCGAGTGTGAGTGGGGGCTTTGTTGCGTACATTCTCTCTCCTTGTTGCCAACAAGGATTGATCGAATTATGAACATTGTTCTTCATTCGCTTTTGTTTATCCTAGAGGGCCTGCCTTGAGGAAAAAGTACTCACCCAAGGGAACGACTCAACCGGTAACACTCTAAAGCCAAGAGTATTTCCAGCCGGGATATAAATGTGGATATTGGACGAAATGCCAATATCACGTGGTTGACTCTGACAAGATGGATCTGAAAGGGGACTCTTGCCATGTTTGGTCAACTCCTATGAATGGAAAGTCCTTACTAAAACCCATGTGCTAGAATTTTCCAAAATCCTTTTGTCTATTTGTTGGTGCAAGAATGGTCATTCTGAAGCTACCCCACACTTTTACTGTCTTCTAGTAGAAATGGAAAGCATGCCATGGGAGTTTCATGGGTGTTGATGCTCAGCTGCCCCGTATAAGTGAGTGTCGTGGAGGGGAACCAGTGGGGTCAAGCATCTAACCATTTGCTAGAGATAAGCATAGCTGGACTTGTCCAAGTGGGAATCCAACAAATATTGTCTTACACATCCATAGGATTGTACTTATTCTTGGGTTACAAAATGCATTGCTTTCTCGAAAACATCTCAAAAAAAAACACTTAACATCATCCAAATTTCAAACCCTTTTGAGGACAAATATAATTAATTCGATCCATATGTTATTGCTTTCCCTTGGGATTCACGTCCTTAGAGGTTTCTAAGCATTGGATTAAATCTCAATTTGTTTTCTTAAGTAAACAATAGGAAACCCTTGCCTTAAGTTCATTAAATTTCCACAGAACATATCTTGTGGGGTTTGGAGAAATTAAGACATTGAACATCTTAGTTTGAAAACCTAATTGAAGAAAGTGTTTTTGGTAAAATAAAGACATTAAAGTAAAGCTAAGAAAAATGAACTTTCATGTGTGTTCAAGACTCCAAATCTCAAAAGCACAAATCATTGTTTGAAAATCCAAAAATGAATGTTCGAATGAAATCATGTCTTGGTTACAAAGGTCATTAGGAAGCATTTGCATGCTCTTCAATACCTAGGTCTAGGCAAACAAAGTGTATCTTTTTAGGTTTATCTTAGGATCAAAACACATCAAAATCTTTTTCATCCATCCTTCAAAACATCAAAACAAATTGCATCTCATCATCATGTTTTGGAAAATCTTGAAATCATCCTTGATACTAGGCTTTATGACAAAATCCAATCCATCAATATCATTGAGACAAAATCCCTGAGAACATTTATCAAAACACCTTTGGCTAGGCATGTGTAGATGAATCCTTTTGCATATACTTAGTCAAAGTTACCAAAATCATCTTGTCTAGCTTAGTATATGTAGATGAATCCTTCTCCATATGCTTAGTGAAATAATCACTTTGTTTGAATAGGTTTGGGTAGATGCATCCTTCTCCTCACGCATATTCAAATTATCATCCTTTGAACAAAGCTATCCCTTAGATCATCATCCAACATCTTAGGGTCTTTTTTATCAAAAATCCAAATCAAAATCAAGGATAAATTCTCAAATCTCAAAATCCAAAATCAAAATCAAAATCCACAAGTCCTAAAAGCCTAGTGTCTCATTGGTGCAGGAGCACCCAGGACCTTCAGGGAACACTCCAAGAATCAGGAGAGAGCAGGGGTCAAGAGGACCTTCCAAGCATGTCAAAGCATTAATTATAATGTGTTGAATCCTATAATGGCATTTGAATTGAATAAGTGTGCTAAAGGTGTTAAAGGTTTCAAGATTCCTGATAAGGAATCCAGTCAAAAATGCAATGTAAGGGGCAAAGTATGTTTTAAGGGATTTGATTAAATGTTCTTAGGCTTTAGATAGGTTAAATAAGCTTGGATATTAAATATCCAATGGTCTTTAGGTGATGCCTATTAATAAATTTCAAGATTGTAAAATTCAGATTTTTGAATTTCACTTTGGGCGGGAAAGTAGTTTTTTGAGTTTTAATCACTTTTATGCAACTTAATCAATACCAAACGGTTGGATCAGTTGGGTAAAGGATATACAAAGCCAAAATAATCATTTGTACAGAGGTTGGGCATTTAAAGCAAGTATTGTACGGACTGTTTTCTGGAAATAGTGAAAAAACACAGTTTTTGGCACTTTTATGGTGTTTTTTTGTTAAATACTTGATCTCTATTGAATATATGTCCAGTAGGATGCTTTAGGATTTTTTGTTTACATATTTTAACACCATTGAAGGCTCTGAAAGCAGTGATAATTACTTTCTTTGCATTTTATATTGACTGTCCTAAAAAAGAACACAGATTTTTCACTAATTCTGAGGTTTTTCATGGATGATTGATCCATTTCAAGGTAGAATGCTGCTGTGACCTGTGAAATGGATCATTCCTAACATGTATCATACATATTTAACCAACTAATGTGCAGGAAGGAAGAATATCAAAGTGTACACCAAGTTGTCAAAGGGAAAAGTGCTTGAAGATGGAGGCTAGGGTGTAGCAACAGAAGATCTACCTTAATGAGGGGCATGTTTTTGAGTTTGTATCAAATAAATATGTTTTCCTAATGGTGTAGAGTCAATGAGAAAGTTCTGGAAGTGATTGGAAGGCTAGTTTTCAAGAAGCCCTAGTTTTTTAGGCAAGCTAAGGAGGGGTTTGTGCTGGAGCGTGATAGAGGTGTCATAGAGGGATAAAAACTTGTATTCCTTGGTTTTGAGTCATTTTAGGAGACTGATGAAAGTTTCATAGTCAGGGGACAAATTTAAAGAGGGGTTTCTTTGTAAAATAGGGCTAATTAGGCCTAATTTTAAGGAAATAGCAGGGTTTGAAGTGAGGTTGTCTGAAAAAATTGATGCCAAGGAGTTGACATGATGTTTTTCATCACAATCCACATCTGAAACCATCATTAGATTGGAGGTTCATTTGCAAAATTTGAGGAAGAAGTCAAAAATCCATTGCCAAAGGTCTAATAGGCTAGATGGCTATGTGAGCAGCAAAAGAGAGTTTTGTATAAAATGGAGGGTTAGGGCTTGAAACCCATTTGAATCAAGTTTGTTCAAGTCTTTTGATATCATTTCAATGATTAGGAATCACAAGGGAGGCAGATAGGTCTTAAGTGCAAGGTGAAGGCCTTATTTCTAAGTTGGTGTCCAGTTGAGAGATTGAAGAACAAAACTTTGTTAATCTTAAATCTTTGTGTATCTTTTGAGATCCCTGACCCTCTGCATCACTCATTCAAGATTTATCAAAAGCCAAAACATCCATATCATCCATCCCTAAAACATCATTATCATATCATCACCTTTGATCCTCAAAAGCATCCTAAAACTTTATTCTTTGGAACATAAAATAACTATTGATCCAAGGAATCAAGAGATTCATCTCCCATATTCTTGAAGGATTGATCCTTGTTTTATGGTTCAAATGAGATCTCAATACAAGAATATTATGGAAGCCAACCAAAAAACACCTGCTTCAAGTGATCTTAGCCAAACCAATACAGAAATGAATCCAGCAGAATCAAGCAATCCATTGACCCTCTCATCATCACAAAATCCACAAGAAGAAAATCAAGGAGAGGATCTTTCCTTTGGAATGTCTCATGAGGAAATGATGGAAATGCTCCAAAATCCATAGAATCATAAAATCATCAACATCATGATGAGACTCAACCCTTCGTTATACATGCTTGAACTAGCAAAACAAGGGGCCAACTTGCCTTCAGATTTTGATGTAAGTACTATAGTGGAGACATCCTTCACACCAATTTCATCCACCATCCCTATTTCATCCACACCTCCATCCCAAAACATCACGCAAAACATTCCGCAAATCATGACATCATTTGCTCCAACTCAACCAAATGTCAACAAGGGAAACACATTTCTCAATGCTCTTCAATCACATCCCCTTGTTAATAATCAAAGTTTAGACGCAAACACCACATTGGAGCAAAGCATACCCCAGGACCCATTACACAAAAATGCTCCTCTCACATTCCATCATCATCCATCATCATCATTCTTTCACGCAACTCCTCAAACACCTCTTCTCTTAAATTCACAAGAAGAGGGAGATACATTCGAACTAGGGGGCTTATTCAACACCATGACATTCTCGCAACAACTCACACCTCTCACATTTCCACCTCTTCTGCCATTGCCATTATCATCTGCATCACTCCTTGGTTTAGGGATTCCTCCCCTACCAGTTATCAATCAAACCTATATCCCAACCATCAATCAAAGCATTGCACCAAACATGCAAAAAATTTCGTTGATATCGCAACAACAAATGACAAACACACAAGCAATGGAAACATCATCAAAGACACCCCTAATATCACAAGGCATGGTCTCTCAAGGACCCATCACATCAATACCATTATCTAACACCCAAAAAATCAACACAACATCATCATCTACCACCATTCCAAATCCTCCACCACCACCAACTTTCACCACATCAAATCAATATGATGCAACATTGCAAGCTACTTTCCAAAGAGGATACCAACAAGTCCAAAAACAAAAAGCCATGCAACAAGCCGCTCAAGCTACACAAGCTGCCAAAGCTGCACAAGCTGCAATACAAGTGCAACAAGTCGCGCAAGCTCAAGCTTTATTGCAACAGCAACAACAACAGGCTACACAAGCTGCACAAGCATTACAAGCACAAAGGGTTGCTCAAGCACAACTATTATTGCAGCAACAAGTTGTACAAGCACAAGAAGCACAAGCGCAAGCCCAAGCTCAAGCTCAAACTCAATATCAAGCACAGCAAGCACAAGCTCAAGCACAAATTCTTGCACAAGGAGTGCAATTGTAGGCATATCAACAAGCATTAAGGCAATACCAAGAGCAACAAGAAGCAGCAGAATTGGAAACCCAACAACAAGCGTTGTTGGAAGAACAGCAAGCACAACAACAAGAGTTGTTGGAGTAGCAACAAGTGCAACAACAAGCACAAATCCTAGCGCAACAATAGCAAGATCAACAATAGGCATCGTTCATACAAAAGCAAGTAGAAGCCTACTTCACTCGCTAGAAAATGTGGATACCATCAAACAACGCACCAACCAATCCACCCACCCAACCCACGATTCAAACATCTCAAAACACTTTCATCCCACCCCCTGATATGCAAAATGATGTGACGACACAACTCAAGTTGCTCTCACAACAAGTCCTTGACCTTCAATCAGGACGAACAACCAAAACTCCAAGCAACTTGTGTCCCTATCCATTTGATAGGAGCCTAGACATGAAACCATTCCCCAAGGGATTTGAAATCCCCAAATTTGACAAGTATCGAGGGATGGGAAACCCTGAAGATCACATCAGGGAATTTTAGGTTCATTGTATGGAGGTCGCATATGATGATACTTATCTGATGCAGCTATTCCCTAGGAGCTTGGTAGGTCCCGCTATAGAATGGTTCTCTCGCTTACCTTTAGGCATTAGAACATTCAAAGAAATTAGAGACGCATTCATTAGGAATTACGCATGTAACATTGCAATGGATGTTAGTCTCGAAGAACTATCAGCTTTGAAACAAGGAAAGAATGAGTCTTTCACCTCATTCCTTCAACAATGGTGATCCAAGGCCAATCGAAGCAAGTGGACTATTCCAGAAGAACAACAAGTCTGCACAATCATTGCCAACCTTCAAAGACACTTAGCATTTCATCTCAAGGTTCAGGGTATCACTATGTATGAGCAATTGATCTCCAAGGCGCTTAGCATCGAAAGAGCCCTTATGACTCAACCTACTGAACCAATGTCATATCACGAGCAGCAAAACAATCACCCACCATCAAATTACAATGATAAACCTCATATGTGGGCAAGAAACAAGAACATCACTAATGATGGCATCGTCGATGCCAAGGTGGTCATTAGTGGTCCACTCCAACATACACCCACACCGCAAATCCAAAATCAACGCCAAAACACTCATCACACCACATACCAAGCCAACAACAACCCTACCATCAATAACCTCAATCATCAAAGAGGACCACACTAGCACAAAAGTTATCCAAAATGCAAATACACCATTTTGGGGGAACCATTGGAGGACATAATGAAAAAATTGATTGACAAAAAACTTATCAAACCTCCTACATTCGAGAACTACCAAGAACCCAATGTCAAACCTCCTTGGTATAACAAGAATCAACTTTTCAAATTTCACAAAATCAAAGGTCACACCATAAACAACTGCATGAGACTCAAAAATATCATCCAAGATCTTATCGACAAGAAAATCATAAACGTGGAACAACCCATAGGAAATCAGGATCTTAAAATCTACACGAATCTGATGCCAAATCATGGCAACAAAGGGAATAAAAATGATAAAGGGAAGGGCAGTGTAAATCATGTGTATAAAACAATTGTTGCCTCCCTAAATGAAGACTGCATGGTCATCACCATCAAAGGCACCCATGCCAAAGATTGTGGAGTCACCACACGAGGCGGCAAGGTCACCATTGCAGGATCATCCCAACCAAATAGAGTCCCTTCATCTAGAGTCATTCTGCATAGCTACAACATTGTAGAACAACTCAAGAGAATGCCATCACACATCTCCATCATGGAGTTGTTAAAAATCTCATCCACGCATAAAAATATTCTTGAGGAAGCATTAGCCTCATCCACTATCCCCGCAGATCTTGATGTGGACCAATTCCAAGCTATGGTCAGAAATATCATAACACCTAATCTCCTCACATTCTCTGACCAAGATTTCCCCTCCCAACCATCTCACAACTGTGCACTTCACTTGGAAGCCATTGTCAACAAGAGAAAAATCAAAAGGGTCTTGGTGGATGGAGGTGCAAGTTTGAACATCTATTCTCTTAGCCTCATCAAGCAGTTGAAAATATAAGAAGATACCATTGAAAAAGAAAAAGGAATCACAATCAGAGCATACGATGACCAAGAAAGAGTGTCTCAGGGCACAATTAAACTCCCTATTCAAGTAGGGCCAACGCTCATGGAAACCACATGTCAGGTATTGGACCTTGAATTACCATATAATATCCTCTTAGGACGCCCATGGATCCATGTAATGAAATTTGTAGCATCAACCTTCCACCAATGTGTGAAAATCACACATAATGGACAAGAGGTCACCATCCATGGAGATCCCGAACCGTTTTCATATTGCAAAAATCTTGAGGCCAAGTATTACAAAATCCCCCAAGTACCAAAAAATGATGAAGGCCCATCCACACCATACATGGACCCCACCACTCTCGCGTCCACTTCTACAAAAGAGACACCTGCCATCCCCGCCATCCCCACCATATCCAACATCAAGCTCATCATCCAGGAGGACGGTTGTGGAAGCTATAGGCTCCCTAACAATGCTTTTAGAGTTACCACAATCTCCTAGATCATGGGGACGTCCATAGGAAAATCAATCTTCCACATTGCAAACGTCTCCTGAAGACTATCCCAAATTCACACAATGGGGAGACCTTGGCCATGAGGTCATTGAAGCAGATCCATCTCACATGTTGTATCAAGATGAAAGACCAGCAGCTAATTTACCAATGGACAAAAGAAGCAAGAGCCTACACATAATGCTTGCAATGGATTATGACAGAAACCAAAGACTGGGACAAAATGACAATGGGCTCATAATACCTATCATGCTACCCATAAAAAATCTTGGTCTTGGATGTACCATTCTGAGAATAACCATACGTGGCCAAAGTCCTCCAGTTAGAAAGGCTAGTATCTCTCCTCAGCCAGTGCTAGTACAAGTACACTCACCAATAGTCAGGTGAAGACACAAATAACTTCATAACTGAGCCCTATATTAGTAGCGATGACAAAGATACCTTATCCAATCTATCTAGGCTATTCGAAGATACCACACTGTGTATGATTAGCACCATCTCCTTTGAAACAGACCATCCAAATCATGAGATCTGCTTAGTCTACCCCCAACTGATCGACTATGACCAACGAGGACCACCAATTCTCGATACATTCAAAAATGATGAGGCGCTCTCAAAATTCATGGGATTGAGGGATAACATTCCAGATGGACATCACAAGGAAAGGTTTATAATGGAGTTGGACACACATGCCTATTATGGGGAAACGATTGAATCCTTTAGTTGCAAAAGTGAGAAACTAAGAATCATATCCAAGTCCTTGAGTGAAAACCACATCGTGGCACTCTCAGACAAGAAAAAAGTAAAAAGAAAGGAAGTATCCAATGGTGAAAACCTCTTTGAGGCACCAGAGGATGAAGGATCCAATCTTCCTTTAAGATCTCTTCATCAGGAAAATTCAGCAGTCTTGGCTGAAAAATGCAATCCAATCAACCTAGGAATAGAGGAGACCCCGCATATCACATTTTATGCGGAATCACTATTATCAGAAGAGCAAGAACTCCTAGCAGCATTCCTAAGGGAAAGGCAAATAAACTTCACATGGAGTTATGCTGATATGCCAAGACTTGATCCAAAGACTGTGGTCCACCACTTAGCAGTGTATCCAGAAGCAAAACCTATCAGACAAAAGCTTCAAAAAATGCATCCTTAAATCGCTTTGTTATTCAAAATGGAGCTCAAAAAGCTATTAGATGTAGGATTCATACGACCAATAGACTATCTAGAATGGGTATCAAACTTGGTACCTGTTTCAAAGCCTGATAGAGCCATTAGAATCTGTACAGACTTTAGGGATTTGAACAAGGCATGTCCAAAGGATGATTTCCCACTTCCTAACATCAACATGATAGTAGACATGACAGCAGGACATGAGATGCTATCACTAATGGACGGATTTTCAGGATACAACCAGATCATGATAGCAAAAGAAGATCAACATAAAATGGCTTTCACTTGTCCATAGGGGACCTACTACTAGAACATGATGCCATTCGGCCTAAAGAATGCAGGAGCAACCTATCAAAGGGCCATGACATTAATATTCCATGACATGATCCACAAAACAGTCGAAGACTATGTCGACGACATTCTAGCTAAGTCAAGAAAGAGACAAGATCATATAGCAACCCTAAGTGCTATCTTTGATAGACTGGAGGAATACAAAGTCAGACTAAATCCCAAGAAGTGAATCTTTGGCGTACAATCAAGTAAACTGCTAGGATACATAGTCTCCATGAGGGGTATCGAGGTAGATCCAGCAAAAGTGAAGGCAATCCTTGAGATGGAAGCACCAAAGACATTAAAACAACTGAGAGGTCTCCAACGCAGACTTCAATCCATCCAACGATTCATAGCACAACTGGTAGACAAGTAGAATCCATATTCTCACCTACTCCACAAGGGGGTACCGTATAAATTGGATACAAAATGTGAAGAGGCATTTAACAAAATCAAGGAATACCTACTGACACCACCAGTTTTAATGCCACCCATCCCAAGAAAGCCATTGATCTTATATGTATCAGCAATAGCAGCAGCCCTAGGAGCTCTATTGGCTTAGCATGATGAAAACAAAACGGAGAGGGCTATCTACTATATCAGCAGGACAATGGTCTGTCATGAGCTAAATTACTCAGTCATCTAGAAAGCTTGCCTCGCCATAGTGTTTTCATCCCAAAAATTCAGACATTACATGTTGGCACACAAGATAAAGCTCATTGCAAAAATTGATCCCCTCAAGTATCTATTATCAAAGGCAATGCTCACAGGCAGAATGGCAAAATGGGTAATGATACTGTCAGAGTATGACATCGAGTATGTAGAGTGAAAATCCATTAAGGGACAAGTTATTGCAGATCAACTAGCAAAAGCACCCATTTATTCTAAGAACCCTCTTGTCTCAAAATTCCCAAATGAATCCATCTTTAACCTCAATGTAACTGACCATTAGAAACTATACTTTGATGGTTCATACACACAACATGGATCAAGAGCTAGTATCTTCTTCATCACCCCACAAGGGGACTACATACCAAAGTTATACAAACTAGCATTTCCTTGCACAAACAATATAGCAGAATACGAGGCTTTGACTACAGGCCTCAGGATAGCAGTGCAATGGAATATCATAGCTCTTAAAGTCTATGGAGACTCTCAGTTGATCATAAATTAGGTCAATAATGAATATCAGACCAAGGATGACAAGCTCACTCCATACAAGAAATTGGTGGATACACTAAAAGAATCTTTCATTGACATAACATTTGAGCATATTCCAAGAACCAACAACAAAGCAGCAGACACCATGGCTACAATTGGGTCTCTATTATACATCCCTCATAATGTGCCGAAATATGAATTTCTGATTGAGCATCTTTTCATTCCCACATTTGAGGTATCAGAATTGAAATATGTGTGTGAAATTGTTGGTCCTGGTGATTCTTGGTACCATGACATCTACACATATCTTCGCATAGGAGTCATACCCGCTGACCTACCATCGAGCCTAAAACAAACCTTTATCAAAAAGGCATCTAGATTTGTGATCTTAGTTGATACCTTATACCATAGAAGTATAGAAGGTACCTTGTTGTGCTGTCTAAATGTTGAGGAGGCATTAACCGCTCTAACCGAGGTTCATAATGGTATCTGTGGGTCACACTCGAGTGGAATGACCATCGCCAAGAAACTGCTAAGGCTGGGGTATTACTGGCCCACAATGGAAAGAGAAGCACATGATCATGCTAAAAGGTGTTTACAATGTCAGAAGCATGGGGATCTCATCCATGCTCCAACTCAAGAGCTTCACCCGATCGTCACACCATGGCCCTTCTCATGATGGGGACTTGATCTCATTGGAAAAATCACACCCACCTCATCCAATGGCCACAAGTTCAACCTCACTGCAACTGAGTACTTCACTAAGTGGGTGGAAGCCATACCCATGACATATATCACTACGAAGCAGATCTCAAAATTTATCCTGAACTATCTCATTGTCGTTACGGTGTCCCACAAGCCATTATCTCAAATAATGGGACACCCTTCCAGAACCAAGAGGTTCATGACTTGTGCAAGAAATTCAAAATCCAGCATCGCTTCTCCACCCCGTACTATCCTAAAGGCAACAGCCAAGAAGAAGCAACGAACAAAACCATCCTTAAAATCCTCAAGAAAATAGTCAATGACGTAGGTTGTGACTAGCATCTGCAACTTAATCCCGCCCTCTAGGCTTATCGAACTAGCATCTACACACCCACCGGTGCCACCCCCTTCTCCTTGGTCTATGGATCAGAAGTTGTACTCCCCATTGAGATCAAGCTCCCATCCCTCAGAATATCATTGCAAAACCTCATCACTGATGAGGACTATTGGGTATCAAGACTAAATGATCTAGAGTTACTCGATGAGAGACGCATAGATGCTTTGAATCATCTGCAAGTCTATCAAAATAGAATCAAATGGAGCTACAACAAAAAAATCAGAGCAGTACTTTCCAAGTCAGAGAACTAGTCTTAAAAGAAAATCAGAAGAATGTCCCGAATCCCAGCAGCAAAGGCAAGTTCAAACCTAATTGGCTAGGACCATTTGTCATAATAGCAAGTTATAAATCAGGGGCATATCAGCTATCAACACCTGAAGGGGAACCTCTGCAAGAGCCAATAAATAGCTCCCATCTCAAAAAGTTTTATGCCTAAATCTTCCAAGGTATAGAACCAAAAAATCCAAAACATTAGAAAAAGTCTTGAAAAAATGGTTACTTAGGTGAAAACCTGGCAAACAAGCGTCTTGGTGACAACAAAAAAATCAAAAAACCAAAAAAACCAAAAAAATCATAAAAAGGATCAAAAATAATAAAGAGAAAAAAATTGTCCTCTAGTGAAAATCACTTCGGTGGCACTTTGGGCAAGTACCTTGGTGAAAACCTGGCAAACAAGCACCTTGTGTAAATAACCACTTTCCATCCACCAGGATCTTTATGGCTTGATCTGCATCATCCTTCCATTTCGCCTCCATCATCCATCGCATTCAGGTCTCCATCCATCACTCATCCACTTGCATCTGCACCATAGCTTGGTCATGTGTTTGTATCATGATCCCTCCTTGTACTACTCAGCCCATCCTCAAGGTCAGTTTGTCCTACCCTTATCGAAGTAGTCTATTGCATCACGCTAGGGGCACATTCTCATCGGATCGGATTCGTGTGTGATCTTAAGGTCCTCAAATCAAAAAATCCAAAAATATCAAAAAATTAGAAAATCCAAAAAACATTCAAAACATATCAAAAAACCAAAAACAGGGTCATCTTGTTGACCTACATCGTCTTTGAGCTTGAACATAGGCAAGGTTGATCTTTGATCATCCCCCGAGACTTTTAGGTCAGTCCTATAAGAGTTTGTCATAATAAACTAACAATTCATCATGTATATCATCATCTGTAAATCGGTCAAGTCGTCAGTCGAACTACGTGGTCTCTACGTATATAACGTAGGTAAGGCTCATCTGTTGACCAGCCCTCGAGACCCCTAGGATAGGTCTTTAGGTTAATCTCTTGGTCAAAATCTCAGAAAATCCCAAAAACATCAAAAAATCAAAACATTTGCAAAATCTCAAAAAAATACCAAAAACAGCCTCAAAAAATTGCAAAACATCAAAAACATCCAAATCTTTGAAAAAATCCATCCACCTCATCTCGCTTCCACTCGCAATAACACCACTCACAATAAACTGATCGTCATCCTCAACCTTTGGTGAAACAATTGGAAACAACTCTAGCAGTTTAAAAGTAGAGCTCAAAACATCAAGTCTAAAGTCTAAGTCAGTACGTAAGCAAGCTGGTTATCTCTTCGTATTGGTAACACATCATCTGAATTGTCCCATATCAATCATCCCTTATAAATGAAATGACGTGCCACCATCCACTAACATGTCCTAGGATGAATCCTTCCTACAATGGGCATTATCTTTTGGCAATAAGTTTCATTCATCATCCTTAGAAAACACATCCTCTTTCTGTTAGCGGTATTGAAGAGCATCAGTCTGTTTGTTTACTTGGTCTTTATCTTTTGACTTATCTTATTTTGTGCTCATTCCAAGGATGTCTCAATGATATCCCAAAACAGCAGATTTAGAGAAATAGGAATGGGGCAATGATCATTATCTTTTTTCTGCTGTGCTTGTTGGACATTCTTGCAATATAACCTCGACGAATACTTGCTTTGTTAGGTATGTATGGAAGAGGTCTAGGGAAACTTGTTGACTATTACAAAGATATGTTTACCTTTCCGTGTTTTAGTCTGAGGTGTCTGAAACTTCTGAAGTACATCCTACCAAGGTTTCCGTATGTCAGGTGTGAACAAGGATACTCCTATCTGATTGTCGAGTCAAAGTCCATCACACTAGGTACAACGCCATCCTAGTTTTCTATACCTTGATGCATCGTACCATGTGTGTTATCAAACATAAGAAAATTTGGCCCTTTGAAAATCTCAATTCCTCGGTAGGTAATCATCATCATCGTCATCATCATTTGCATTTGTGTCATCTTGTGTCTTGTTGAAATGACTTCTTCTTTTCTTACTAACTGTACTAACAAGGGTACTATGACAGTTAACCATTATCACCATCATCATCATTGATCTTGCATCCACAAATCATTAGCACATCACATAAACATATCATATAGGAAACACACGCATTGCATTTTAATCATCATATAAATAGGTTATCATAAACATTTTTCATAGATAGGTGCATACATGTCATCGCATTTCACCCATTGCATTACATCGCATAGCATTCATTTGCATTTCATAACCATTTCATATTACCATCTAAACCATCACATAGCATCTATAAAAGCATTCCATAATCATTAGCAAATAGGCATATAAGCATTTAATTCATTACACATCAGCATATCACTTTGCATTAACATATCATTGCATCACATACATCATTTAGGATAATAACATTTGTTATTCTAAAGCATCTCATAAAACCATTTGCATCATATCACGACCATCGCATCATATTACATCCATTCATAAATCATCTCATAATTAAGTACTACTACACACATTATTGCACATCATGGCATCGCATACATCATTAGAAATAAATGCATCCATAGGAACATCACTGCAAAGCATATAGAAATAAACCATCCATGCATAAATAAAAGTACATGGTACATCTCATCAAAATTGACTCATATATCATATCAATCATCTCACTATCATAGTACAAAAGAATAATAATCAGATCACTGTACATATATGTCAATCAGTACAAAATGTCCATCGAGCTATCAAAAATGAGCCCATAAGGTACAAAAAAATATATACATCATAACATATCTGGATTATGGCCGATCTCCGTGAATGTTGCCCTCGCCCCTGTCACTGTGACCCTCTGATGGTCTCTAACTGGCCTGCTCTAAGTACTCTGGGACCCAATCTGCTCTAGGTACGTGGTCGTGGTAGGCCCAGTGGTAGTACTCTATCTCTCGGATAGCATCTCTATAGGATCGTACTGGCACGGTACCTTGGGACGAGGAGGCTGTCATACTCTCAATCTGCTACCTGTGGCCTAGCTCTGTGGTTATCTGTAGCTCTACAGCCTATCTCTGCTGCATATCCTGATCTCTCTCTGCTCTGAGCTGCTCCCTCTCATCTTCTGCCTAGTCCCTCTTGACTGTCACTGCCTGTACTTGTGCCTGTAACCATAAAATCAAGGCATCCCGTGCGTCTTCCTACCTTACTGGCTGTGCCTGTGGCTACGCATGAACCTGACCCTCACCCTTAGCTCGTGGTGGTGGGACTAGTGGATCCTACTGCTGGTCCTGCATGGGAACATCCTCATGACTTGGAAAAACTGGGGGCACCCCTGGTGGATCCTGTCGGATCTCCATCCTCGTTCCTTTCCCTCGTGCTCATCCTCTACCTCTGCCTCTGACCCTGTGCACCTCTAGATCCTCACCTGGAACAGTCAACCGGAGGGGAGGTCTAAACCAATCTCTGTAGGCTTGTGTGGTGCCCGGGTCTACCAAACCTTGATCGTAAGCCTAAGGTCGGACCACCAACTGTTGGAAGCTATCAATTGCCTCTGTGGTAGGAATACCAGGCCCCCATGCCACCTATGTCATACTACGTGCAAACACGGCTACGTAGCCATCATCTAGATGATCTTGTGGCTCTCAGAACTAATGTTGTACGTGCTCGGGTAGATATCACTTAATCATGGTGTGTTCCTAACCCTGCATGTATTGATCCTGATGGCAATAGAAGAGTCAATCTACATCATCAGCCCATTCAAGCTGACCAAGGTACAGTCTCCAAGTGAATACAAGCATCTCATCTAGGACTCGCCTCCATTAGGGGATCTCGTGCTCTCCAATGTGTGTGAAGGACACACCACCTCTGTATCATGTCACTAGGGCATCCTCTGCCCCCATCAAAACTGGAACAACCCATGGACGTAGCACAAAAATGTGCTCCTATGCCCAAACATGAAGCAAAGTCACCCCAGCTCCCAACGCTCTACCATCCACATATGCATACTCATGGAGATCCCTGTAGAGTGAGGCCAGAAGGATGGGCCCCCATGCAAAGCGAACTGGTCTGTCCCAAACCATCCTCTCCCAGCAGTATCCCCATCCAGGACTGAAATACCACCCTCGTCTATCTAGGGCAACCAAACCTAAAAGAATCGCTTCAATCGCCCAGCGGAATGGAGGTGCTATGACTCGGTACCACTCTAGCTCGATCTGTCCCTCGCAGTAAATGATATCTCGAGTGGTGAGGACCCGGGTGCAGCACTTGTGTCCCTCCTCCATGTCATAGATCACCCGGCAGCTATGAATGGGCAATCGTAGTATCTGCCAAACGTCCTCCAATGTGACGGTCGCCTCACCAGTGGAAAGATGAAATGATGACGTCTCACTGTGCCACCACTCTACCAGCGCTGACAACATCCTGAGGTGTGTGTGCAGGGGTGCTGCGTACGCAATATGCCATAATCCTACAGCCACCAGCTGATCCTGGTCTCTATCGCTAAAGTCCCATAGGACACTCGCCAAATCCCATGATCGGTGCTCCCGAGAGTAGAGCTCCCTAGGTCCGTCCTGCATAAGGAAAGTCAGCATGTTAAAAAAATTTAAAAAATCTTGACCTAACGCTCTAGACTCGCTTCCAGCGGCATAGTTTGTGAAGGCGTCGCAGTTTGAGTTTCCTCAAACTCTGACGCTGGACCCAGAATTTACCTAAATAGCACCGCCACAGCGCACTTTAACCCCCAACGTCACGATTTGCATGAAAAGGGCACCGCCGCGGTGCACTTTTCCAAACTGGCCCGCCAAGTCCGTGTCGAGCCCAAGCCCAACAGTGGAGTTTTTTAAACTCCAAACTGCATCATTGCAGCACTAAACAGCGCCACTATGGCACAAAGAGGCGATTAGCAGTGCACTTTAAACACCGAATGGCGCTATAATAGCACCGCTGGAGGTGATCTCATCATTAAACATGTAATAAATGTGTTAAAATGAAAAAATTAAGCTAAGGTAAGGGCCACATACTAGGGCACCGATACCAGGTGGCCGCTGGTAGGTCCAAACTCGGTCTAAAATATGCAGAGGAAGCTGTTGTTGCGCCATATCGTCAAGAGGTCAGAGCTTGAATCTCAAGGTTTGCTAGTGGAGGTGTGTGAAAATGACTTGAAAGTGACCCCTTGGGCCTCTTTTAAACCTAAAAATTAGGGTTTTTTGACCCTCTAGGGCTATCCTACTAGGGTTTTGGACCTTTGAACCTATTTTCATCCGTTGGAGGCTTGTTTTTCATCATTTTATTGCATTTAGACATGTTTTTAGCCTCTCGGACCCCTTTTTGACTTGTCGGGCACTTTGTCACCTTTTTTCGCAAGATCACCCAAAAAAATTAAAATTTTCGTCCGATCTCTCGAGGGGGCATTATAATGGCATGTTTTCTCTCACCATGCAGCAGTGGGGAAAGTTTTTAATATCAAAATTTTTGACTTTGATTGAGATCGGTTATTCTTTGAACCAACGCAACGAGTGCATTGCTTCAAAGAGGGGCAAAATGTAGACATCAAAAATATATTGATTGACATTGTGCATCCAATCCTAACTTACTAACATTGTTTCTTCCTAAATCATCCCTCAATCTAACCATTTAATCAAATTTCCTTATCTGATTAAATTCATCAATATTCGTCCCTTAATTAAATAAATCATTTTATCTAATCAAGTCAATCTCCTGTTAATTAAATCAATCCATCTGATCTAATTATCCCTATTTAATTAAATAATTAATTTATTTGATTAAATCATTAAATTTTTTCTATTAAATTAAATAAATTAAAACATTATTTGATTTAATCTAACACCATCCATTTTAATTAAATAAATCAAAATATTTATTTAATTAGCCTTTTACCATATTCCTCTCTTATCTGATTTAAATGAATCCATAAATCTAAGTCAAATAAGTCACGTCATCTAATCTCCTGTTAAATTAATTAACCCTTGATTAATTTAATCTAATTTCATGTCACATCCTATAGATAATGCAAGTTGCACATGAAAATAGATTTAATTCATTTATTAAATCCCTATTTTCCTCACAAGGCATCTTTTGGAATATTCTCTCAATTTGAATTCAAAAATTCTAAGTCAACATGTACATCTAACAAGGCATTTAAAACCTCTTACATGTCCTTTGCCTTGAGCCAAGTGGCATTTATTGCATTTTCCCTTCCCTCTTACATGTCATTTCAACAAATTTGAGTTTCAAATATTTGCATTTATTGGCACAAACCCCAAACCTTGCACAACCATCATCCATTCATAGCTTGACAAGTAGCATCATATCATTGGATGAATATTAGTCCCACATTGCTCAAATTTGGGCATTCATCCATCTTGAAATCTTATAAATGAAGAGCTCCTCTCCTCATTTTATCATCCATAATCCAAGCAAAGTTACCATGCTAAAATACTTAGTCATTTCCATACATCATTCGAATTCCTAGTTAGGCTTTTTGCAGATTTGGCTTGGAGTTCTCATCTTTTCATCAAAAATGGATCAACGATCTCTTCAACATTCAAATCTTGCATCATAGGAATTGGGAAAGGGCCAATTTTCACATCAAATTGGCACCAATTCTCCCATGGGATCAAGTGTTTGCTATTTAAATTAGGATTTAATCTTTAGTTTATCAATTTCATTGTGTTCTTGCTTATTTCCTTTCCTATTTTGAGTTTGCAAAGGGATTTCATAGGGAATCCTTCTTTTAGCTTGTAATTCCTTGTCTAACTCGTTTATTCATGTTGTTTTGCAGGTACTAGGAAAAGGGTTCGCACACTGGTTATCATACTATTGCTGCCACTTTTGTTGGTTTCCATCTACAAACTTAGCTTTAGCAATTAAAAAATTTACAATTTTCTCATCGTTGTCAAAAACCTTCCAACTCACATTATTGTCAGGTACAGAAGTTCTAACTACTTCTTTTACATATTGACGTGCCTCTACTTTGTGAATCTCATTTGGAATATCAAACTGAGCTCCTATGGAAGTGAGTCTATTTGCAGGCTTATTTTCATTTCTAGGAACTGAAACAATATGAAAAGCATCAAAATCTTCCATTAAATCCCATACACAATGCTTATATTTTTTAAGCAAGTCATTTTTTGCAGCATTTATATTTTTGACCTGATTTACTATTAACTTTGAATCACCATAAACTTGTAAGCATTTGATACCTCTTTTTCAAACCCAATCTAAGCCATGCACCAACGCTTCATATTCAGTTGTATTGTTTGAACAGCTAAAAGCAAATCTGCAAGCTAAAAAATATTTATCTCCCTCTAGTGAAATCAGCATAGCTCCACCTCTAGCACCTATACTACTTATCAAACCATCGAAGTAAAGCTTCCAAAGCTTATCTTCTGTTTCTACAGACTGTTCCTCCTCTTTGCAAAGATTAGGCATATCAAAATCAGGTTCATGAATCATATAGACTCCTAATCCTATCTCATCTGTGTGCTGAAAAGGATCAAGCTTGTGATCTTCGACTGCCCATTCATCTAGATTCATATTTTCTATAGGGGTGTTGCAGTCTGAAGTCATGGTTTGTTCCTCCAGTACAAGGGTGGCATAGAGGTTAGCATTTATAGGATTCAGGGAAAATGGTTCGATATGGTCTTTGGCTAGAGGCTCAGACTTTATGGTTACTTTTGTACTATACCTTATTCTAAAAAATAAATGAGACCAATCAGAGGACAAAAACCCACCCAACTTGATTGTAAAATCCTTTGAGAGGCAAAAGGAAAAGTGCAGTGGAAAATCGATAACATGTATATCCTAATGAATAGAAAAGCTCAGGGATGCAAGTTCTTCATTATACTAGCAGTTTTAACAGAAAACCCATCTAACTGAACTATGCCCTTCTAAGGGTTAGGCTCATAAACAAGACATAGCTTATTGTCCAAACTCTTAGGCATGACTGAACTACTAGCACCAAAATCAACCATACAATTATGTACTATCTTATCGCCAATAATCAGACTTAAGTAAAACGGGGGAGGTTTTACCTCCTTAGTTTTATGCTCATCTTTAATTTACAGATCGTTTGCAAGCATGACCTTAGCAAATCCTTGATTAGTATCCTCAAAAATGGACAACCTAGCTAAGGCATCTTGCAGAAAACTTTTCTAACCTAGGATGTGTAAAGCATCTAATACAGACATGCCGACAGTAGCTTTCCTAAGGTGTTCAACAATATTGAAAGTAGGATTTACCTTCTATTGGTTTTTTTTGATAGCCACATCATTTTGCTTCTGCAAAGGCTACAAATGTGTCTTTAACTGCTCCTTACCAGGTATTTCTTGGCCTCTTTGCAGAATTTGCACTTTAGGTTGTGTTGCAGCGTTAACATTTGGTGAAGAAATGGGTTGCATATCCTTTGTAGGTTGTTGCTGTGAATTTCCAACTTGCTGCCCCAAATCCATAGCTCTCTTTTTCGATCCAGTATTAGCCAAAATAGAAGAATTTTGTCGATCCTGGCTGTTCACGCCACAAAACTCAAAACTCTGCTAGTTTGGCAAGGCAACTTCAAGGTTATCTTGTTGTCCCTGATTCTGATCTGCAACATTTTCCGAACTAGTATAGTTGTTCTGGACCATTAAGGCCTAATTTCTCATGTCATTAGCACATGTTGATTGGTTATGGGGTTGCTTGCATGGATAACACCAATCATAATCCTAAGAAATGTTATTATGTGGTACAAGTTCCTTTGAGGAACTAGTTGTGTTTGGGTTGTATGGCTAGAATGGTCTTGGGTTAAAACTCTTCCTTTAGCCTTGATAATCATTTTGAAAGGCAGGCCTATTAGGCTAGTTCTATGGATAAGTGGCTTGATAAGGCTTATGCTCATGACCAACCTACTTTTTAATGCTCACAAGATCATTCCCAAAGGTCTTGAGTATACTTTTGATCTCTTGAAATTCTTGGTTTTGGGCTGGAGTAGCAATCTCTTGGGTTGTGTTATGATAACCTATCGCTGGAACAGGTGGGACAGCAGCTAAGGGATGTAAAGCAATAGGACTAGGTGGATGTATTTCAAGAAACAAAGGCATAGGAGGTCTAGGGGCTATATCTCCAGCTTGGATGAGAAAATTCTCAGCTCTAATGGCGATATCATAAGCATTAGGGAGTGTATGCCCACCCATAGATTGGGTCATGACTAAAATCTTACTATTTAAGGCTTTTAAGAAAAATAGAAAAGCATGAGCTGGTAAAGGCTTTACCGTTGTAGGAATTTTGTCCCAGGTTCTCTAAAATTGGTAGTTGAAATCAACCAAGTGCTCATGTGGCACCCTTTGAATGGTGCTCAATTGCTCTAATAGGGACAAGTTATCTGATTTATCAGCAAAATACTGATACAAGCCATTACCTAATGCATCCCACGTCTCGATTAAGTTGGTTGTGAGTCCTCTGAACCATTGCAATTTTTTCCCTTTGAGTGATGCAGCTAAGATTCTTAATGTGACGTTCTCTTGTGAGATATTGTGAACTGAGCATAGGGTGGCCACATCACGGATATGCTCAATCGGTGTTGTGTGATCCTCCCTGGTGAAGTATGGCAGGCTTCTAAGGGCTGCAACTTGGATGTCGTCATGTTGAGCAATGTCTAATGGACTGCCTCCATTAAAAGGTGCAAACGGGTGCTGCCTTGGTGCTGTAATTGGTGGTGCTTGTGATATTGGAATCGAGATTCCTGGTGATAAAACAAAAGAGCTAAAAATAGGAGGTGTTAATTTTGACCTCGCAGCTGTTTCAAATATCCTCTTTGTTGTTTTTCCTCTTCTTTGTGGTGGGGACAACTATCGGTATTCGAAAGGTGCAGCACTTGATCTAGTTTTTACCTTTTTCATGCATAGGCTACACTAATTTTGCATGCAAAATCAGAATCAGAATCACCATGTATATTGAAACAAGCCTCCAAAAGGCTAAATAACTTGTTGCATACGCCAAACAGCAACTTTAAAATATTAAAAACTTCTCTAAAATTGATTTTCAGAGTCCCACCGGGTGTTCCAAAAACTGTTATCAATCAGATATGCACCCTTTATCAAATTTGTGAAAAATCAAACTATCTATTGAAACATGGAAACTCTTTTTAGATGTGGGTGAGCTATGTGAAAAGAGAATTTCTAGAGCGAGCTGGTTCTCTGAATGATGGATCCTATTCTAAGTGATCTTCTGGGAAAAAGGATAGAGAATATGACTGAAATGAAAAACCTATCTAATATGATCTCAACTTAATAATGACTTTGATATTTCACCCACAAAAAGTCTTCAAAAAAATAGCAATGAATTCACAATCTCTCATGAACACCAATACAAAACTGATATGCATGAAGGTTTAGACTTCAACACAGCATGCAACCTGCATTAAATGAACTTTTTGTGTCAATGATCTACAGTAATAGGACATGAAAAGGATCTGTAAATAGAATCACAATGTGGACATCATACTAAGACTGCAAATTGAAACAGAAATTGGAGATAGGAATGTTGCTTTTTATTGAAAGGAGTAAAACTCTCAAAATCTAAGTGCAAAGAAGTTTACAAGCTCAAAAATGTGTAAGAGTAAGAAACTAGAATCTAAACTAAGAAAACACTAAGTTTTCTTCAAGATATATCTCAAAAGCCCTAATCCGAGCTCAAGAAGAAAACTCAAGGAAAAGCCTCAAAAATTGCCCTAAAAGTTTGCACAAAAGCGGAAAAATCACACTTTTTGCATTTACATACTGAAAAGCTCCTAAAAATAGGTCAAATCTACTTTAAAAGCAAATAAAACACCTTATCTCTCCATCAAGAAGTTCAATTCCAACCAAAGAAAGATATCTCATAAATCTACTAAAAATAGCAAAGAAATAAAAAAAATTGTTTTATTCTTGCTTTAGATGGCTTGCAGATTTAATATTCTCATAATTTGATTATTTTTGCAATTAAATATTTTGGAAATCTTTTGCAAAATTATAACTTATCTCTCCAATACAATTTGATTTTCTCAAAAATCATAAAATATAAGGCAATCTCTTATCCATACTTCAATTGATTTCTTTAAAATCAATTAAAAAAAAAACCCTAAGTCATAAAAGCTTTACATAAGGTTTAAGTAAAATCTCATTAATAATTTTTATTGATTTCTCTTAAAATCAATTAAAACCTAAGGCTTTTATCGATATCCATCTTTGACTAAGGCATTATTGAGACAAAAATACTAAAGCTTTAAGCCATGGAATATTTATCAAACCAGCCTAAAGACTTAGGCAAAATCATAATATGGAGGCCTCTAAGATGCTCAACCTAAGGCACGCATTAGACATAACACCCTAAAGGTCATTGATCACCACTATGTATTGGGAACTTAGGAGTAATAATTTTTTCGACCCCCCATAGTATTACTTGGCATTGAAACTTTAAAACTTAGGGGAAAATCCCTTGGCCGACTAAGGGTAAGGAAACCCTAAGCAACAAAATTGATATTCTATACTTCATTTGCATCATTTGCAATTGAGAAAAATGCCTCTGCCTGGGCGCCGCCTCCAAGAGCTAGGGTTTCACCTTGATGAGGGAGATTTGAGCCTCCATGCTATATGTTTTCTATTGATTCCTCCATGGTTTTAAAGGTAAGCTCGTTCCTAAGCTTTTGGTGGGATTTTTGAGACTGTTTGTTCCATTTTTAGCTTTTATTGGCCTTGAGGCCACGACCACTCATGCCTATTTTAATGTATTTCACAGCTCTCTTTGTGCCTTCACTATTGCATCATTTGGCCAACATGTATAAGCTCGACCTGGACATTTATTCACTTGAATCTTCAAGCTTGGTTCAATTGTGGCTTTCTTTGATGGCATGGGTAAGTGAATGATCTCCTTTTTGTTACATTTACCTCTTAAATAGCTCTTATCAAGCTTCTTTTCAAAAGAACTATGAAAATTTGTGTTCTCTAGGCTGCAGCCATGAGACTTCTCTGTTGAAACTTTTCTATGGAAACCTTAAGTTTTTGAGCATCATGCTTATATTATTGTTTCGAATAGAAAACTCCATCTTTTGAATCACAAACCCTAGCTGTATTTAGTTTTCTGAAAACAAATGGGCCTTCTAGGCCACAGCTATACACACTTCCTGTAGCATTCCTCCCCAATACCATTAATAGATAGGGTTTGTCACTTGTTTTTTACTACTTGAATAGCAAACCCTATTTAGGGTTTTATCTTTTTGAGGAAAAAAATAGACCAACAGGTCATGGCTCGGCTCTCCATAATATGGGTATTTTGATTATTATGAGTTCTCTGTATCTCTGTAGCAGTGTTTTCTTGTCTTCATCCACCATGTATTTCTTCCTTTCTGTCAAAATGAAGCTTTTATAAGCTTGGATCTATAACAAGATAAATACTTTATTGTATCTCCATTTTATATTTCAAACTTGGCTGCCATGGAAGAACCCTAGCTCGGCCTTAAAATTTCAATTTTGTGCTTATATATAGCATCTCCCTTTGTGTGAAATCACGATTTTCTTTTTGTTTTGAAAGAGAAGAAATAACAAAACCCCCAGGTGGGTTTCAAGCTTCTGTGAGTATTTGTGCTTTGGCCCAAACCCTTGTTGTATTTCATGAAGGAATTTACTGCTTTCATGGTTAAAATTTGGTTGAATGCTATTGTTGTTTACCATTAAAATACTTGCATCTCACAAAAAATTTGTAATAAACTTGGGATAGCAAGACTTAACACTCAGAAAATTACAAGACAATGAGTGTCTCCTTCATTGTATTACTGAAAACCTTAGGGCAGCATATGGAACACATTTCCTTCCTAAAAGACACCATCCTGCACATAGAATTTGATTGGATACTGTAGATTATCTATCTGCCCTAATCTCTTTTGCATTACTGTGACCTCTCATTTTACTTATGTTGCTTCAGCGACTACTTAAACAATGAATGTTTGCAAACAAAGACACTTAAATGATGTCTTCTCATTTCTGTTTTGAATTTAATGCAAAGGTCTTCCTTAGCATGGCATAAAACAAGAAATCTAAAAATACTTTTCACCTGTACTTTTTAGGCATTGATTAGACGATATCATTGCTCCTTATCTTAGCACTCTTCATGCATTTTTATGTTCCACATAAGAAATAAAATTGTTCCATACACTTGCTCTCTTCTCAAATGAAAATTTGAATCCTTTTCACATGTTTCCATTATTGAGCAGTGCTCTTGTTAATGAGGCATTATGTATGCATGTTCACTATCACCATCATGAGCATGAACATTGTTGTACTTCTCATAATATCATGAATATGATGAAAAAAACAATACTATGGCAGCTATATCAAATCCTTCCAGAATAAACATGATGTATTCCAGCTAAAACAAGCTCATCAAGTTTATTTTCCATTTGTAAATTTTACTTCATGCTTTGATTTGACTATTATGAATGCATGATAAATTTGATTACTCCTTTAGTTGTATAGCTCAAAAGAGCATGATAATTGTACTTTCCTTCTCAGCCCACTTGTAACTTTAAGGGATAGCATGCTAAGCTCTACCCTTGTGGAAGCCCATTTTTCTCCACATGCTTGGTCTCCATGAAATGATCAGCTACATGAATTTCCCTATACCTACACAAGGAAACAAACTATGTTAGCAATAAAAAAAAAAATATGATGATGATATTTCCTTTTTTAGTTCATGCTTTTGTTCTTTCCTTTAGAGTATTCTATGCATTCCAAGGATTGAAATATATCTTTGTTAGTATGGCATGTAGTATAGTTCATATCATGAGTTCTTAATTGTCACCCTTCTCAATCTTTTGTAGGTAGAGCTATTAACGAAAGTGGAATGGAGCAAGCCACGAGTCATCAACCGAAGATCAACTTAGGAAATGATGGATATGTCCCATGTTACTTGCTTCTCTCTTTTAGTTGTATATTTCCTTTCTTGTAATGAATTAAAATAGCTAAAACCACAGCTTGTGTGGATCTTTAAATTTCTTCTTTCATTTCCATTTTGAAAGAAATGCATTGAAATGCAAAGTTATACCATCATTTTTATTCTTGCAATCAAATGAAAACATGTAATGTGAATAACTTCATGAAATAAATGAAATCAATTTGTTATGCTTAATCATTTGTATACTCAGTTTTGTACTTCATTTGATTTGTAAAATATTTGAACAATACTTTTGAAACTTAGTTTTCTTGAACAATGTATAACTGTCAGTTGATGAATGATGAATATAGTGCAAAGAACACCTAAACACATGCAGAAATAACTGTTCTTTCACTTTTAGATATAACAATATTTAATTAGCTCCACCAATTGAGCTATAGAGAAAAATTGGTAACAATTTACTCTAAACCAAGTTCATAGGTTTAGCTAGATGACATAAGATGCTAACAATCATATTAGATGAAGATAAGGGTGGTTACGACACTGAATCTACCTCAAGATGGAAGTAGATTGATTGGGCCATGGATGATTACTGACTTAGGACAGATAACAATCCTAAGTAAGTGTGAAGGATGATGATTAGGATCAGACACCTAATCCAACTTGGATAAAAACCTCTAAAACGAAGTCTAGGGGATTGGGATCAATGAAATGATGATAGATATGCACTTTAGGGGTTTCCTAAGATGAACATATATGATTTGATTGATGGACGGATGACCTTTGGAAAATGCAAATAGACTAAAGTGACAATTACGGGCGGATGGATGGTGATTAAAAAAATTTGATCACTACAATGGACTTGAAAAATGACAAGCTTTTAGTGACCCAAAGGATTAACTCTCTGGATTTTATATGGGCAGTGCATACGCCTCTATGTAGCACAAATTCGCCTCTCAAAATGACAAGTTTTCCTATCCAAGGTCAATAGACTTGCCTCTGTGTTGAACGACCTCACCTGTATCCAAGACTCAAATTTTCCTATCTAAGGATGGGGTCACCTAAATGTCAGATAATATCGCCTCTATAGAACATAATATCTCCTAACTCCTAAGAGCACCAAAGGGGAATAGGAAAACACGATCTACAAATTCTCCTATTAGGGGGTGACAAATTTGCCTATTTCTTCAAATGTATGAAAATAGTCAAAATCACCTATCAGGGATGATAGGTTTACCTTGACTAAGGATCAAGATAACCTATGTCCTGAATAGTACGAATGCAAACGAAAATTCCTATTATGAGATTGCCTATCAGACAAATAGATTCACCTATGACCTAAATTGTACAGAAGGGGATGATACAGGCAGACACGAATTCACCCCTGTAGACAACAGGTTTCCCTATTCTAAGGAGTATACAGATAGGGAGGACTCGGACAAGACACAGGATCACCCCTATGGACAGCAGGTTCACCCAAGGAATGGACAGGATTGCCTATTCTAGGGGGAAATGGGCAAACACGAAGGATATGGACTAGACACAAACTCACCTAAGGTTTGGGAAGACTCGCCTATTTAGGGAACAGGCAGACACAGGGTTGCCTAATGAAGGGACCCATAGGAAAATTCACCCCTGACAAGGAAGAACTCGCTTGAAGGATGACCTAGACTAGACTCAGACATGGAATCACCCCTTTGGAGGGCAGGATCGCCTGTCCATAATGAAAATTCACCTTTGTAAGAAGCAAATTCACCATTGAGGGAAGGGGTAGACTATGGAAAAGGATAGAAAACACAGCAAATAGAAAGGTCAAACTGACTTGAACTAAAAATAAGCATTGGTATCACATAAAGAATACACGCTAGGTAGCACAATCCTAAAATTAGTATGAAGGGTTTACAAACTTGATGTAGGCCCAACACCTTGGGCAGAGAACCCAAGGTTAATACTTTGTGATACCATGGTGGTTCTCTAGATCGCCCTTTCTTACGAAGGTGGATAGCTAGTGATTTAGTGGCATAGTGTCATCAACAGACGCCACGAGCTCACCTTCACACTCTCTCTCAAAGACTATCATATTCCACCATGAGGATTTCTATCTCAACCCAAGGGAGTACATGGTGAGTAACTTCAGGGTACAGTGTGCATCCCCTGCACTACACCAAGCCACAACTAAAACACGGGTCTCTATCTAGACTATACAGGCTCTCTCATGCATCCTTGATATACGCTAGGTACATGAGGCACAACCGTGAATACTATCCTATCACAAGCGTGGGTCAGGAACCCTAGTGAGGTACTAGAAACTCGTACCAACCCTACACATCTTATCTAGGTATCACCCTAGCTTCGATGTTTCACTAGACATGACGTGACTGGATTGCGGTACAACTTTAGTTCTCCCCCCTTTATATACCCCACTGGTAACACATGGTTGGAATCATCCCCCAGGTGATGAAATCCCAGGAAATTCCTGCTAAAGGAAAGAAATACTAGATGCTTTGGTTGGTCCCCAGGCTTGCACATAGCGCAAGGGGAGAGCTTAGATGCACTAGCATTTCCTAGGTAGACTGGACTGGACTGGAACAAATTATGATTTCTCATCACCCAAGATCACCGAAGGTGCAAGGGGAGTGGATAACATCAACAATTTTCTCCCAAACATGGAAAATAAGTTAATTGACCCTTTAATTAATCTACGTGTGCCTAGATTAGTGTGAAAAAAACAACAGACATAGCTAACTAATCGGTCTTCAACCAATTGTCCTGTAGAAGATATGTCAATAGTTTCTACCACTAGTCTTGAGCAAATGATTCACTATGCAAACATTAGTAAAATCACACACTCACACACAGATGAGTTAGCATATTACTACCCGAAATCAAAACCAAATTTAAGCTTAAATCAAAAAATTAAGGGTTCTAGAATACCTCAGGTTTGCCTCTATGTGAGATGAATTCGCCTATGTCTAGAGATCAAGATCGCCCAATTGGAGGTATGGGAAAAGTTGTTGTTTCATGTCCAAGTGGATAGGCAAATTTGATTCAACCTTTATGAGTGACTCAATTTTTCCTTTGTAATCAACAATGTCGCCCATCCTTGGAGACCCTCCATGTATCCACCTCTGTGTCGAGTGATCTCACCTATTGTTTCAAGTCTTCCGCTTTTCTTAGAAGGGAAGAATTGTGTTCACCTATTTCCAATGCAATTTCACCTCTGTAACTAGCGAGTTCGCCCCTCTGGGGTGGATTCACCCCTGCATGTAAAATCTGAACCTACAAAATGTGAAACAATAGCAAATAATGAAAATGACCCATGACATGGGTCACACCAGGCATGCCAAAAATGTGTGCGAGCGAATTTTCCTACCCTAAGATGCAAAAACTAACCTAATGCAACAAGGAAAAATACCAAAAAACACTCAAGATTATGCCTGAGATGAATTCAAACAAAACACAAGAAAATGGAAATTTTTACCTTGTTTGAATTGATAACTTTGGTTGGCCCTTTGATTGCTTTAATGTGTGCTCCTTTGTTGGAAAATAGCTTAAAATAATACTCTAAATGAAGCTAAGATGGTGATGGATGCAATGGAGATTGTGGGTATTGTGTAGAATGCAAAGTGTGAGCTCAATGGTGATGCAACAATGGAGGTTGAATGGCTTGAGTACTTAGTTGTTTGAATGCTAAAGTGGACTGCAAAAGTGATGGATCCAAATAATGGAAAATTCCACTACTTTTAGGGGAAATGCCTCTAAAAAATGGAGGGCCATGATGAAGCCATGATGGGCAAGATCAAGGGCTGGGGTGAGTTGAGAACTCACAAGCCCTCACATATTAACATGTGGCATGTGAGATAGCAAGGAGAAGATGATGTGGAGGTACTACATAGTACCTTGGGATTTGGACAAGATCTCCTCATAAAGGAGGTCCTTGTCCACATGTGAGTGAGAGGACATGTGAGGAATTAAAAATTCCTCAAAAATCCACATGGGGATGGGAGAAGGAATTTAAAATTCTTTAAAATGCATTGAGAAAACAAATGTGAATTAAAAATTCACATAGGGAAGGGGTTGCCTTCTCCAAAAGGAGAAAGCATTTAATAAGTTTAATTTAGGACATATTCCATAAATGGAATGGATATTAGGTTGACCTAATTAAATGATTAAGGTTGTACAAACATGGGATTAGGCAGGCTAATGAATAATTAGAGGCAAGTGGGAGATTATGGAGGATGTGACCCTAATGATGATTAGGGGTGTGTACATCTTAACCACAAATTAATTAAATTAACCTAGATTAGACAGGATTATGGAGGGTGTAACAAGGAGGAAGAAAGAATCAATTTAAAAATTGATTTGATTCATAAAGGCTAAAGTGAATAAATTAAATAAATTGGGGTATTTATTTAATTTAGAGAGGAAAGGGGATAAGGTATTTAATTGATTTATTAAATACCTTAGGAACATTAGGCTGCAAGATAATATTAAATAAATAATAAATTATTTAATCAATGCATATGAAGGATGCGGGACAAAGGAATAGAAAGGGATGAATTTGACCATATGAGGGTAGTCAAATTTAGATGTCTACAGCTTCTTTGATTTCTAAATTGTCTCCTATTGCCTTGAATTTTCTTTTGATTGTCAACCTTGGTAGGTGTCTGATTTTCCTTTGAACTTTTTCCTTCTTTAATTCCCAAACCACCTTTATATCTTTAGAGGGTTTATGTATTGCAATCAATTCATCAAGCATTGTAGTACTTATTTTGAATTTCTCCTCATGTATTATTTCCTTTTCAAGATCAGATCTGAGATTTACCACTTCTTGTTCAATTCCAAAGCATTCTTCAGTCTTGTTTTGTACCACTACATGGAGACATTTCTCAATCCTCTTCTTTTCTTTGATTTGTAATTTTAGTCTGATGATATCTTCATTTGCTTGCTTCAACTATCTATTGACTTCCCTATGTCTTTCTTTGAACTTCTTGGTTTGTTCTCTTAGTTTTTTGATGCATTTATTTTCTTCTCCTATGCTTTCCTTCAAGCTTTTGTTCTCAGTTTTTGTTGGAGTATAGGACCATTGAGAGGGGGGTGAATTAGTGGTCTAATGAGGAACCAATTTCAAAACTTAACTCACTTGTATTATACAAAGAGACCCATTGAAAACACTTTAAACATTATAGGTATTGAATGTTGAGGGAGTCACAATGATATGAAAATCAAAACATAATACTTGTACAAAGACAAAAAAACCAAGCACAATATGGAAGACCATCAAGAGGAGAGATAACACAATTTTTATGAGCGGAAAACCCTAAAGTGTGAAAAACCACTCTACAAATAAGTTTCATTAAGCCTCACTAACCAAAACATCACTGGTTACATACTATGCCTCACTGGAAAAGCCTCACGGGCTACTCAATCTGCCTCACTCGAAAAGCCTCATTGGCTAAACAACATGCCTCATTGGAAAACTTACCACACTTTAGAAGAGATAAGAAAAAATTATAGGGTTACTTTATTTCCATACAAATCGTTGCCCTATCAAACACTTCATCTCCCTTATTCACACTTATCATAGCATTGTTTCATCAATTTGAAAATCACAGTCCTGAAAACTCATTAACTCCACTAGAAATCATCATGTTTAGTTCATAAAAGTAGGATACCCTTGAATACAAGAATGGAATACTTTTATACCTATCCACCTTTACAAATCCAAACCATACTACAGCACTGTTTCATCAAAATCTTCACATATACATATTCAACATGTAATTCTCCTAGCAAACATGAATGAAGATCTCTCTGCAAGACTTCCCTTCAACAAACACAATGATATGAACAATAAACAATGACTTCTACACACACACCTTGACAATTAATCTTCTTTGAATGCACATATATATCACCAGTCACCTGTGACCTCTTTTACACACTAACATTTCTTCCAAACAAACTTCAAACATTTGTGACCACATTCATACCATTATAATCTATGAAGAGGAAAACACAGCTCTTAGCTACAAACATTGAATACTATTATTCATATCTACCTTTTTTCACACCAAAACCATATTCCCAAAATTATCAAATTCATGACAACTTCAATTCTCACACCTAACCTTTGGAATACAAACAGACTTGAAATATTGTTCATTGATCTAAGGTTTTGAGCCATGTTATCAATCAAACAAGAGCCTTTGATTTTCTTTGGGAAATAAATTGAAAGTCTTCAAAAACAACCATTTGTAACTACTCCAAGGGATATGACAACCATGCACCTATCAAAATACACATTTGGGAAATAGTTTTTATTCAACTTTAAATACAAACCCTTGATTCTTATAACTTGACATACCATCAATTAAACATTAACCGTGGATGATGCTATAAGTGGTAAAAACAAAATTTTATCACCTATTTATCCAGTTCAACAATGAGGAAGGGCCAGTAAACAATGTACTTGAAACCCTCGGTTAGTCACATAAGTGACTTTTAACCTTCAATAGCAAGTCAAATTTAAATTAAAACAAAAAGCATTCTTTCCTTTGAAAAAAAAAAACCTTCACAAGGGATAAAACCTATATCTTAGGGTTTTTATGAAACCTTCAATAATCAAATTTCTAAACCTCTGAATAATCAACAAGGGCACCACTATGAAAAGAAGCAACTCTTGAAATTTTCTTCATAAAGTTGACCTCTTTGTATTCCCACTATGAAACACAATGAAATGAAGGAACAATGACAAATCCCAAGTATCTTTTCATGTTGTTGCATCAAACATCAATGAGGAACAATGACAATTCACACCAGAACCTTGAACACCATTATTTCTAGCATGTCCTTGCATATTTGACAAACTTTATCCAAGTACCTTTGCATCAATACCATGATGAGATGAATGAACAAGCATCAACACCAATACAAATACCACTACAACTCCTCTATCATCTTTGACAACTTAGACAAGCATCAAGTATCAATAAATTTTCATGTTGAACCAACATAACCTTTTACATGTACTTTGAAACCTTTGATTGAATGAAAAACACCTCTGGCAGAACAACCACCATGAAATGATCAACACCATCAAGTATCAGCATAGTATCTTGTCATGAAGAAAGCACCCTTTGGATGGATCAAGAACATGAACATATCATTCTTCATGAATGAACAAGCATGAGCACATCATGGCATCAAAGACCATGTAACAATAAATGACATCAACATTAACTCCAACTTATGACATCACAAACTCTTTGACAAGAGCAACATGAACTTCAACATTTGACATCAATGACAAACATCATGCCAATAGTTTCAACTATGTCAAGATCTTCAAGAGCAGTCTTAAGTTATTTGTCAAACATGTAGTCATCTTCTTCATATTCAATTACAAAAAAAAATCCAAAGGAACAGGATGCTTCTTACCTGTCATGTGTTCAAACTTCCAAGATCTTCCTCAAGTTGTTAGGCTTTTCTGAAGGAACCAAGCTTTGATACCAATTGTTGAACATTCAGAATACGAATCATTATTCAATTAAACTTTTAAACACAACTTATCCAATCACCAAAACATATTAAGTTTTGAAATAAAGAATGAAAGAATGAATCATTCACAAAGTAATAAAACACATGAACACCAATATTTTTACGTGGAAAACCTAAAAAGGGAAAAACCACGGTAAGGATTAGCTCACAGTATATTATATCTAGGTATAGTATATTACAGGGGCTCACTACTAGGACACATTGTCCTTATAGGGCTCACAATCAAAGTTAAATACAATACAAAAATGGTGGCTCACTACCAAAGTATGAACTGATACAAAGTGTACCTTCCTTGTGCTAAATTTAAGTTCCTTTGAAGCTCTGAATATGAAGTACTTCTCTACTTAGCAGTCAATCAACAACTCTGCTATGGTTCTGAACTCTTTACCACTAAATTCACATGTTCGCATCCTATGATACCACTCGCACCTGATATGTCATTTATGCTCACTCATCATCATATTTTCAACTTCAAAATATCCCATATATATACCCAAATACATCTGCACACATCAATTAAGTCGGCCTAATTAGATGTGAACAAAATAATCCATAATGGCTTTTGTCGGCACAATACATGATTCAAAATCCTTTTTGCACCCAAGCAAGTTGTGCAATACTAAATTTAGGTCGGCATGGATCTAAAATAGATCCAACTAACATCTACAATATATATTCAATCTTCTCAACACATATCATGTATTAGGTTAGCTAGGGATTAGACCTAACCACAAAAAAATCCAATCATACACACACTTCCCAATACATGTAACTTCTAGATTTGATCTTTCTTCAATTTCTTATTTCACCAACATCAATGAGACTAACTCTAGAACTGCAACACCAGAACATTCTTCTCAAGGAAATGTGGAATCTCCCACAATGATACACTAAACAGAGAGATGGCAGTGATATCAAGAGTTGAACTGTGTCATTGATATCTTCCAGTACGCTTCACAAAACTTCATGAGATCTTGAATATAGTTGTATAAGATAGTCATAATGATATGGTTAAAAGCGTAGAGTTATACCTTTTGTTGTAGTGAAGTGCAAACCCAAAAATCAATGCACTAAACCACAACATCATCAACAGAGAACACTTAGCCATTTTTTTTATAGATCAACTTTTTGGTATAGTTAGTACTATACAAATGACACCAAAAGTACTTCCCCACAATGTTGACATCAATGACAACACTAGGTCATCCAAATCAACCTATGTACACTTCATGCTCATGTTTCTAGACTACATCAACAATGAAAACCTTCCAAACTTCCAACAGCTCACTACCAAGAAGAAAGAAGAATAGAAGGAATTATTATAGAGAGATTCACTATCTCAAAGAAATAGGAAAAACCACCACTGCAACTCTATGTCATCCATGACCTTTGGTTTACTTCCTCCAGAAACTTTAAGCACACTAAAAATGTAGACACCTTCTACTCACTACATTTGGATTCATAAGAATTTAAACTTACACTTAGATCACTACACTTAATCACATTCGCATCATTCACTTCTTACCACATCTCTAACAACTCCCCTTCATTTATACCATCTGCAGCCTAAAACTATCTCAATTAGGTCGAACTTAATAAAATGTATGCACCTCAAACGTGCAACACCAAATAGGTCAGAACCAACACTTTCACAGTGGAAAGAAGTGAAGGTAGACCATGCCAAGAGTTAACTAGGACCTAAATTTACATCACCATGCTACACAACACATCCACAAACAACAAACAACATCCATAATTAGTGCTAGCACTCTAGGTCATCCAAAACTACACTAACACTAACAAGCGACCACATAAACACCTTTCTAGGTCCAAAAACACCATATGGACCAAATAACAACACTCCACAAGGTTCCAAAATATTCCACATCATCATAATATCCAACACTACTACCACAACCACCTAAAACTAAAGAAATACATCTTGTGCATCAAGATGCACTACCACTAAGCTCCAACATAGGAACTAAACTTGCAAAGAAATTCAACATCATAGACTCCAAGGGAAGATAAATACAAAAAATATAAGCATGTTACCAAATCCACAAGACAAGAAACAAAAACGCAAAGAAATGCGGAGTAGTCTTATTTCTCCCAGACAACCTTCTATAGAGACAAACACACTATCAAACACAACTTCCACTACCGCACAATCAAAAACATAAAACTTTGGATATATAACCTTTGAATACCTCTGATCATTATATCCAAACCACACAATCATATCTTCAACTATGACGAAAAGTGGAGCACAACACTAAACACACCTCTATCACACTGCACACTCTTATATTTAAATTTTCTCAAAAGCACTTGGAAACCAAGTGAATTGGCTGCATCAACAACACCACATGTAAGGAAAGATTAGGTGTGGAACAAACTCTCCTAATGCCAAAACCTCAGGGAAGAATGCAGATATGACTTTAAATTTTGCAATTACAGTTCAATAAGATACACTTGAAAAGAATTAATAGAAAAGAGAAATGAACACATACACAATTGGACACTAGAATTATGTGGGAAAACCCTTATGGGAGAAAAACCCACCACACCAAGAAAAGCCTCTTTGTATTACAGTAAAGAAAATTACATATAGAGTTCAAACTTAACTTTCTGACGTCAATTTTACAGCAGCAACATTCACTGATCAATCTTGTACAAAATAGTAATCTTACAATGCTCTCAGAAGCATCCTATGAATCCACTCAGATCAATACATGTTCAATCGAACAAAAATCTCCATAACCTAAACCCATCATTGTCATATATTACAAATTATATCTCATTATGTTCATGGTCTATTGATCTTCTATATAGGAATGGTCACAACTGTTCAACTTCCAACGGTTCACATTCTACTTCTCTCATTGGTTCAAAATAGACAACGTCGAACAATCATTCGATCAAAATGTTCAACTAAGTCACATGTTGGTGAGACACCAGACCATGTCTCCCCGATGCTAAAATGCCTGAACACATAGCTATCGGCAAGACCAAAGATATTGGAAACACCCTAAGAAGTCAGACCAATAACAAAACAAGTTTCCCCAATATCACAAGAAAACCAATTGTTCATCAGCAAGAAATCATACCGAATGCAAAACCATTGGCCAGACCAACTCTATCAGCAAGACTTCTCACTGATGTCCATTATAGAACTATCGGCAAGACCATCGCTATCACTAGGACTTCCAAGAAGTTCAACCATCGACAATATCCCACATTGACGTGGAATATTAGTAGTCATTAGTTTATAAATAAAAGCCCGAAGACTTTAGGTATCCACGAGTTAGTCCTTTTATTACCAACTTACTCGTACACCACATTTGACCATCGCACTGAACTATTGGTCATTCCTTGTGGTCTCCACCATGACACACGTTCACAACTTGTGCATTTCTAGAGAATCAAGCTAGGAATCTACAATATTCTCAACAAGTCTCCTAAAATTTGAAGTGGTTCCCACATCCTTCAACTTGTCGCTCAATCAGAGAAAACACAAACTTCGTAACTCCCACTGCCAGTTAGAAAGTTCCCAAATGTTGCGACAATGAAGGAAGTCAGTTAGTCGGGAAATTACAAAACTTTCAAACTCCGTGACAAGGTTACAAACTTAGGAACTCCAGCGATCGGCCGACAATGAAGACTTGAACAGAGATACAAGCCAGCAAGTTGAGGCACAATTTCCAACAATCTCCCACTTGACGAAGACTTATTGGCTTCCTTCAAACTCGAAGTTAATGAAGGTCATGGGCTCCAAGGCCCATCGAACTGGCACACCACCTGTACTTGTCTGTGCTCACTGGTTTCATCAATGCATCTACAACATTTTTGAGAGTATCCACTTTTTCTAAAGAGACCTTTCCATCTTCCACCATATCTCGAACAAAATGATACTACACATCAATATGTTTCATCCTGGCATGGAAAGTGGGATTTTTTGCCAAACAAATAGCACTCTAGCTGTCACAGTAAATTGTAATTATCCCTGCATCAAATCCAATGTTAGAACACAAATGTTTTAACCAGATTGCTTCTTTATAGGCATGTGTTGCTGCCATGTATTATGCCTCTGTAGTGGACAAAGCGACTACAACCTGCCACTTACTCATCCAACTAACTGTACCACCATTCATCATGAAAATATATCCACTAGTGGATCTTCTATTGTCAATGTCCCCTACCCAATCAGAATCCACATAGCCTCGAATGCTGAGAGTCCTATGTGATTCAGCCAAATTTCCATGGTAACACAAAGCATATTCTAATGTGCCCTTCAGATATCTAAACACTCTTTTCATAGCATCCTAATGTGCCCTTCTAGTATTTTCCATAAAATGACTAACTACTCCCACTGCTTGGGCAATGTCTGGCCTTGTACAGACCATTGCATACATTAAACTGTCAACTGCACTAGCGTAAGGCACTCTGGTCATGTCCTCCATCTTAGTAGGAGATTTTGGATAGTCTTTAACAGATAACTTCATTCCCTACAAAACTGGAACAACTAGCTACTTGCACTTAGTCATACAAAATCTCTCTAGAACAGTATTAATATACTTGCTCTGACTAAGCCAAAGTTTTCTACTCTTCCTGTCCCTGGTTATTTCCATTCCCATAATATACCTAGCTACACCAAGATCTTTCATTTCAAACTTTGTAGACAACTGAGATTTTAGATCAGAAATCATTAACTTACTATTTCCTATGAATAGCATATCATCAACATAGAGAGCAATAATAAGAACACGGTCATTTTCAGCTTTGTAGTACACACAATGATCAGATTTTGATCTTACAAATCCCAATGACAAAACAAACATGTCAAACTTCTGGTACCACATTCTAGGAGATTTTTTTAATCCATCCAGAGATTTTTTTAACTTGTAAACTAGATTTTCTTTACCTTTTTCCACAAAGTGCTCAGGCTAGGACATATAAATCTCTTCTTCAAGGTCACCATGAAGAAATTTTGTCTTCACATCCATCTGTTCAACCTCTAATTCATACACTGCTACAAGTGACAAAAGAAATATGATAGACGTTAGCTTAGCTATAGGAGAAAAAATTTCTCCATAATCAATTCCCTCTACCTAGGAATACCCCTTCACAACCAACCTTGCCTTATACTTTTTCACACTGCCATCCAGACCTATTTTCTTTTTAAATACCATTTGTAGCCAACAGCTTTTTTGCCTTCAGGAAAGGGCACCAAACTCCAAGTATCATTATTTTCTAATTAT
Organism: Sequoia sempervirens; assembly: GCA_007258455.2. Taxonomy (NCBI): domain Eukaryota; kingdom Viridiplantae; phylum Streptophyta; class Pinopsida; order Cupressales; family Cupressaceae; genus Sequoia; species Sequoia sempervirens. The sequence goes on from VDFB02047144.1 coordinate 42,142,006, forward strand.
GTCATTTCTTCATTCATGGCTTCCAACCAAGAGTTTTAATCAGACATTCTAAATGCCTCTTTCACAGTCTTAGGCTCATCAGTGCTAGAAATTAAAGCATAGGCACAAGTAGAATCTAACAAATAAAACCCATACCTATCAGGTTGCTTTCTTTCACATGTTGACCTCCTCACAGGTTGAGGCTGAGGTTGTTCTTCTTCTTCAGAACTCTCAGAACTACTTGATCTCTCCTCAGTTTCAGGTATATTTTGAATTTTCAATTCCTCTTTATCTGGTGTTGAAGGAATTTCAACTACATCCTTTTTACTTTCTAATTTTGTCTCTGACTATAGATCCAAAGTAGAAGGCTTCAGCTCACGAAAAATAACACTTCTGTTGTATAGAACCTTCTCCGTATCAGGATTCCAAAGCTTGTATTCTTTTATGCTAGCACTATAACCAATAAAAATACATTTAATAGCCTTGTTTCCCAATTGAGACCTTTTTTCATTCAGCACATATGCATATACCTCACAGCCAAAGACACGAATATGTCTCAGAGAGGGCTTCTTTCCAGACCATGCTTCCAAAGGTGTTTTCTCAACAAGAGTAGAAATAGGAGAATGGTTTATTAAGTAACATGTTGTTGCAACTGCCTCAACCCAAAACTTCTCCTCCAAGCCAATACTGCTTAGCATACTTTGTGCTCTTTCCATTACTGTCATGTTGAACCTTTCAGCAACTCCATTTTGTTGCAGAGTGTAGGGTGTAGTTTTATGTCTTTTAATCCCATGATCTTTATAGTACCTTTCGAACTCATCAGAACAAAACTCACCACCATTGTCAGTCCTTGAACATTTTCTTTTTCTTTTAGTCTAACTTTCCACAAGGTTTTTGAATTCCTTAAAACGACTGAACACTTCTTATTTACTTTTCAAAAAATAAACAAATGCCCTTCTTGAATAATCATCAATGAATGATACATAATATCTTGATTTAGACAAAGAAGGAACATTTACTAGACCAAAAACATCATAATGTACATAATCAAGTAAACCAGAAGATTTGTGAAGACTAGAGTAGAATGAAACATGGTGTTGTTTGCCATATATACAATGTTCACAAAAATCAAATTTGAGGTTACAATCATTAAGCCCTTCAACCAGGTTTTTATTTTTCAAGGTTTTTAAACCTTTTTCTCCAATGTGGCCTAGCCTATGATGCCAAAGCATAGTCTTTTCTACTGGAAGTTTAACTTCCATAGAGTTTGCACTATCATGAACTTTTTCCTCCTTTTCTCCATGAGTAGCCTTCTGTGACTTTGCAGAGACACTATTGCATTGCACAGCAAATGCATCCAGCTTATACAAGGTACCAATACGAACACCCCTAGCTAGCACCATTGAGCCTCTAGTCATTTTGTAGCCATTTCCAGAGAACGTGACTTGTACTCCAACATCGTTCAGCTTACTAACATAAAGTAAATTTCAAGCTAGACCTGGTATATGTATTACATCATTGATTCCTTTCACTCTTCCATTAGGGAACTGAATTTTGACTCTTCCACGGCCAACTATTTCCAGAGATGAATCACTTGCCAAATACACCCTTCCACCATCGTATTTTTCATACTTAGTGAACTAGTCTCTATGAGATGTCACATGGAAATATGCTCCAAATCAATCATCTAGACATCATCTGATGCCTATGTAGCCAAGGCTGCAATGAAGGCATCTGCATCACTCTGAGAAGAATCATTGTCAGAAGAATACTTCTTCTTCTTATTTTTCTCCTCTTTGCAATCCTTTCGGACATGACCAGGCTGCCCACAATTCTAGCACTTCACCTTGGACTTCTTGCCAGGAGACTTTGATCTCCCTTCTGATTTCGATTTGGACTTCTTGTCCTTCTTCTTGCCTTTTTCTTTCGATCTTCCTCTAACAACAAGAGCCTCCTTCGCCATCTCAGAAGATTTTTTTCTCATCTCTTTTGATAACAAAGAAGAAACAACATCTTCCATCTTAAAAGTGGATGTTGTACTCCGAATAGCCATCACCAAGTGATCCCAAAAATCTGGAAAAGAACATAGCAATAGCATACAACTATCTTCTTCATCAATATTCACACCCATAGATGCTAATTGAGCAATCAGCATGTTGAAAGCATTCAAATGATTAGCAACAGATGCTCCTTCCTGCATTTTCAAAGAGTACAAATTCTTCCTCAAGAACAACTTATTCACCAAGGACTTTCCCTGATAAATAGCTGCCAATCTTTTCCACAAAGAAGATGTAGTCTTTTCTCCATGAACATTTAGAAGAACAGAGTTTGCTAAACTGAGCCTTATCGGCCCCTTTGATTTTTGATCTGCAAGGTCCCAATCCTCTTGCTTCATGCCTATAGGTTTCGTTCCAGACACAGCAAGCCAAAGATCATGGTCAACTAATAGATCTTCCATTTTAAGTTTCCACAACTCAAAATTGTTGCCATTGAATTTCTCAATTTTAATCTTTCCTAACGTGCTTGCCATCTTAATCTGTAATTCAAATTACAATACTTCTACAAGACTCCCACTTAATAGAATTGACACAAAAAACCCAACGTACCCACAAGGATAACACAACTAGCCAGGCTCTGATACCACTTGTAAGGAAAGATTAAGTGCGGAACAAACTCTCCTAACACCAAAACCTCAGGGAAGAATGTAGATATGACTTTAAATTTTGCAATTACAGTTCAATAAGATACACTTGAAAAGAATTAACAGAAAAGAGAAATGAACACATACACAATTGGACACTAGAATTACGTGGGAAAACCCTTATGGGAGAAAAACCCACCACACCAAGAAAAGCCTCTTTGTATTACAGTAAAGAAAATTACATACAGAGATTAGACTTAACTTTCTGACGTCGATTTTATAGCAACAACATTCACCGATCAATCTTGTACAAAATAGTAATCTTACAATGCTCTCAGAAGCATCCTATGAATCCACTCAAATCAATACATGTTCAATCGAACAGAAATCTCCATAACCCGAACCCATCATTGTCATCTGTTATAGAGTATATCTCATTCTATTCATGGTCTATTAATCTTCTACACAGGAACAGTCACAACTATTCAACTTCCAACAGTTCACATTCTGCTTCTCTCATTGGTTCAAAATAGACCACATCGGACAATCATTCGGTCAAAATGTTTGACTAAATCGCATGTTAGTGAGACACTAGACCGTGTCTCCCCGATGCCAAAATGCCCGAACACATAGCTATCGGCAAGACCAAAGGTATCAGAAACACCCTAAGAAGTCAGACAGATAACAAAACAAGTTTCCCTAATATCACAAGAAAACCAATTGTTCATCGGCAAGAGATCATACTGAATGAAAAACCATCGGCCAGACCAACTCTATCGGCAAGACTTCTCACTGATGTCCATTGCAGAACTATCAGCAAGACCATCGTTGTCAATAGGACTTCCAAGAAGCTCAACCATCGACAATATCCCACATTGACGTGGAATATTAGTAGTCATTAGTTTATAAATAAAATCCTGAAGACTTTAGGTATCCACGAGTTAGTCCTTTTATTACCAACTTACTCGTACACCGCATTTGACCATCGCACCAAATTGTTGGTCATTCCTTGTGGTCTCCACCATGACACACGTTCATTGCTTGTGCATTTCCAGAGAATCAAGCTAGCAATCTACAATATTCTCAACAAGTCTCCCAGAATTCCAAGTGGTCCCCACATCCATTGACTTGTTGCTCAATCAAAGAAAACACAAACTTCGTAACTCCCACTGCCGATTAGAAAGTTCCCAAATGTCGTGACAACGAAGGAAGTCGGTCAGTTGAGAAATTACAAAACTTTCAAACTCCATGACAAGGTTACAAACTTAGGAACTCCAGTGATCGGCTGACAATGAAGACTTGAACAGAGATACAAGTCAGCAAGTTGAGGCACAATTTCCAACACCACAAACATCTCTTCAACACATCCATAGCATCTACAACATCGTAACTATTTCTCATGCAACAATCTTGATGAAGGGTAGTCCCCTTACAATCTAAAACTCACAAAAACAATAGATAATGGCACAAACAAAATGCAAGAAGGAAAGAAAATATTTTATATTATCAATTAAATGAAAATGAAATTATTGTTAGAAACCAAGATGTGATTGCAAACTAGAAAAATTACCTTCCACAAAAGAAAAAAATGAAAAAGCAGAGATTTGTAAAAGATGTGCAAATTGATATATTCGAAGTACCAAATAATTACAAGAGATAATTTGTTTTATAAAAGAAAAGATGCATAAACCTAATCTTATCTTGAGCAACAAGATAGCTCAACAAGATAAAGATGAAACCTATAACTTAGGAATTAAATATTCCTAAGTAAACTTATGCAAATGTGTAATTAAATATTCATTACACCAACACCCCCCCATAAGTGCAACTTAGGGAGAAGCAGATTATTATGCAAATATGAGTCCCGGCAACAAGGCCTGATCAGGTACTCATGTACAAATGTAAAGAGAGAGAAAACCCAGTGGGAAAAACCCCCCCTCAGAGAGATGAACTGCTGCAAAGAAGCACTGGAATAACTCTGATGAAGCAACACTGGAACCCCAAATCCGGAAAGCAAGGAAAGATAATTCTATCTACAACTGAAACCAAAAATGAAATCACAAATGCAACAGTAGACCCGATGCCAAGGAACACTAGAAACTCACATACTAGATCAACCTTGGGATCTATAAGCAACAGTAGATGAAAGGATGAATGGACCCATAATGATGACAAATCTGAAAGTTGTGTCTCTCGAAGCCAATGCCAAACTAAAACTAAAACTGCCCATAGGACGAGTACCATCAAGATTCTGGAACATTAACCATAAAAACATGGCCCTCAAATGAGAAAGATTTGAACCAATGCGGATCAAGAACCATAAGATCCCAACTGAAGTGTGAACTGAAGCAAACCAACGATGTGTTTTGCTAAGCAAGAAAGAAGCTAAGGGAAACAATAGGAAACCAGATAAACTCATGTGAGTTGTCACCAATATGAAAGATGGATGCAAGAACCCCCCTTAAAAAAACTTTATATCAGTTCATTATTACAATACCCAACAATTGTAAAATGAGAGAATGCTAATGCATGCATAAACAGAAATTATGATGATTTGGTACTGAAATGAAGTACAAATATTCAAGTTTCACCTTTCCAACTGACAAAATATCCAAGTAATCTCCAAAAGACCCATCGGGAAAAATTTGAAATAATGAAAAACTTGGGATAGATACAAAAAAAAGTGCATGGACAATTAGATAGAGCTCCTCAATACCTTTCCAATGCCTTAAAGAAGACAAAAAACAGAGATCGTGGCAAAAAGTTATGAGCTCGGAAGTCCAAAATAAACATCTGACTTCAAGCATAAATAAATATAGATAAATAGAAAGATACTAAAAAATAAATAGTACCACCGGAAAGTTCTCGAAACAAGCTTTCCGATGATATCTCGTTTGCCTGATTTCGATACCTATGCCCAAGTTATGACCAAAAGAAAAAAAACTACTCTTTTAGGAAAAATTAGGGCTAGGAGGGGCAAAGAGGGCCGTACGGTCGGGTGATGTCATGCTAACATCAGCACTTCACTGGAAAAAATTTGATGGCCATCTGGCCATCACTGCAAAAATGTCCCCCCTCAAAAAAATTGATGGAATATTCCTTCTGGTCGTTGGTATATTCTCTGACAGGAGTCGGAATATTCTGTATATCAGAATATTCCTAGTTCAGCCAGGGTGATGGCTCGGCTCCTGGTCTTCAATGTGACCACAAGCTACTGAGTTGGGCAGCTTGGCTAGAGTGCTGAGCTCCTAGTTCTCCAAAGGACCTTCGTGGGGGATGAGTTGGTCGGGGGTTCGGCGCATAGCGCCCGGTCCCCCACATGACCGATGCGGAGAGAGCAGGAGCCCGTGGGGGCTATGTAGCTGAGCAGCAGGCGGGCGGTGGAAGCCGGCGATGGTGGTGGACCGGCGGCCGCCCGGCAGTGGATTCATTTGCATTGGCAGTGCATGCACAGACCCCAAAAAAAATTTATTTTTTATTTTTTTTATTTTTCGTGCCTCGGGGAGCGTGTTGGGGAGGCCGTACGGCCCCCCAGACAAAAAAAATTTGCCTCAAAAACAACTTTCTCCGAAATTGATGAAATGAAAGGTGATCTTAGGGTTTTTGGCCATTGCGAACGCGATGGTGACCTCCGTTTGTGCCCAAACTGCTCCAAAAATTTTGCTACCCCCAGAGCTTGCAAAAAAAATCTAAGCTTGAAACCCTCACAGATCTAGAAAATGATGGCCAAAATTTGCAAAACAAAAGTCAATCCTGACTTTTTCCAGCGCTCTGAATCCAATGGTGAAGCCTGATCTAATCCAAAACACTGCATAGATGAACTCAAGGCATGATATCCTCGAGGGACCTTGAACGAGCTCTACAATGTGTTCCTCCAAAAAGGCTAAGGGGCTGCAAATCGAAGCTCTGATACCATGTTAGAAACCAAGATCAGATTTGCAAACCGAAAAGACCTTCCATAGAAGAGAAAATTAGAAAAAATAGAGAGGTTGCAAAAGAATGTGCAACATAATATTATTCGAGAATTCAATAATTACATGAGATAATTTGCTTTATAAAAAAAAAGATGCATAAACTTAATCTTATCTTGAGCAACAAGATAGCTCAACAAGATAAAGATAAAACCTATAACTTAGGAATTAAATATGCCTAAGTAAACTTATGCAAATGTGTAATTAAATATTAATTACACCAACACCCCCCATAAGTGCAAGTTAGGGAGAAGCATATTATTATGAAAATATGAGTCCCAGTAGCAAGGTCTGATCAGGTACTCATGTACAAATGTAAAGAGAGAGAAAACCCAATGGGAAAAACAATTACAACATTATATTTTCTATCACATGGGCTTTCTGATTACATAAATCTACAAGTCTACAAATCAGAGCCACCATCTACTCTGCTTGATGCAGGAGCATCCAGTGGTGTAAGGACAATCTTGCATCACCCAAAAACAGTTAAATTTCAAGTTTCTCAATTTTTAGTTTTTTTACATTTTTGCATACCCTTTTCGTCATAATGAAATTCGCAATTTACAATTTTTAATTTCTATTCCTAGGTTGAAAGATATTGCAGTTTTAGTTTCCCAGATTTGCACCTAAAAATCTTCTGACTTAGATTTGAGGCACTTAGAGTTCCTGGATCGGCCCTGAAACTTTTCAAAATTGGCGTCACAGATTTTGAGTGCATTCTTGA
>VDFB02047144.1:42149420-42183011 GCA_007258455.2 Sequoia sempervirens
AGGAGCATCCAGTGGTGTAAGGGCAATCTTGCATCACCCAAAAATAGTTAAATTTCAAGTTTCTCAATTTTTAGATGTTTTTACATTTTTGGATACCCTTTTTTTCATAATGAAATTCACAATTTACGGTTTTTAATTTCTATTCCTAGGTTGAAAGATATTGCAGTTTTAGTTTCCCAGATTTGCACCTAAAAATCTTTCGAGTTAGATTTGAGGCACTTAGATTTCTCAGATCGGCCCTGAAACTTGCCAAAATTGGCATAGAATATTTCAAGCACATTCTTGACTTCGAGATATTTCCAACGGTTCAAACGGTTCGCGAATCGGAGTCCCGGATCAAAAGTTATGGCCCCGGGAAGTTGGCGCACTTTCTAGAAGATACAATTGCAAATGTTCTTGTGAAATTTGAACTTCAAGTTGTAATTTTTTGGTGCCAAACCACCTAAACTCAAAATTTGAATGTTTTTTTGGCTCCAAATTAAAGAGGAGCTCTATTTATGGGTGGGTTTCTAATTTTTGGGTAACTTTTTGGGGACAAGCTCGCATATTGCGAAAGGGTGATTATGTAGCTTTCTATAACTTGCATGTGTTGTAAAACTTGGGGATTTGAGATCCTCTACATATAAGCTCCATTTTCTGAATAATAAAATTATTCTCTTGTTTGTGGGTTATTTTCTGTGTTTCGGGTTGTGCCCTCATCACTGCTCTGGCTTCCTCTCTGTAGTCCCCCTTTACATCCTTTATTTGGAAGGTGTAACCGCCCTAGAATCTTCTAGAAAGTGTAACCACCCTAGAATCTTTTGGAAAGTGTAACTTCCTCAGGAAGATATTTTGAAATTTTATTAGTTTTGGTATTACAACTTTGCAAGGTCATAACTTTTGATCCAACCGTCAGATTTTCTATTATAATACCTTTTCAAAAATGTCTCAATAAATCTTGTGATAAAAAGTATGGCCTAAAGGCCATCTACTTTTGTTTTCCACCAATTTCTAGGCCCATCTGGACCCTCTAAGTGCCTCAAAATTGACCCTGAAGATTTTACTAGTATTTTTAAAAATTAAAATTTTAATATCTCTCAAATGACAAATGGTATTGAAGTGATTTCTTCACCATTGGCTTCAATTTACCATTTTGGAGGTCTTTGTAAGATTTTGTGTCTAACTGTGCATAAATGTAAACTTACTAAAATAGTAACCCTACCAAATTTAGCCCTTATTGAAAAGAAACAATTTTTTTTTTTGGGTGATGCAAGATTGCTCTTACACCCTAGATGCTCTTGCATCAACTCTTCAACAACTGCAACAATCTCCATACTATTGGCATTAATGACCAACATTTGACATCAATGACAACACTAGCAACATACTTGCAACATCATGGATCCCCACTATGAGCCAAATTTAAACTTAAATAAGATTAATTCAAGGTAATGGTAAAGTTAAAGTTAATGAAATGTGCATGATATCTCAACCCTTGGATGAGTTTTAATTCTAGCCCTTAGATTTTAGGGCAACCAAAAGAAACCTTAAGCCATAAAAATGGATTATTTAAAACTTTTCCTTTCGTTTTCCCATTCTTGTTTTTGTTGTAGGCTTGAAGGAAGATTGAAAAAATGTCTACTCGCAAGTTTCCATAAATCTTGCTTCCCTACTTCTCCTTTCTCCCCATTCTCGTTTTATATCTTCCTATTATTCTAACTTCTTCAATACTTGCAATTTTCTTATTTTCAATCTTATTTTTTTTCTTTTCCCTTGCAGATTGCAAGGGTTTGTATTATTTCTCAATGACAAAGAGGAAATTTAATAAATGTATTTTATTTGTTATACATTTTGTATTTAAGATAACACAGTTTATCATTTTTCCTCTTTCATATGTAAATAACAAAAACTTGGATTCTTTTTGTGAGATAGAATTCTAGACTATGAAGGGAATGATATTTTTTCTTTATTTTTCTAAGTTTATTATTTTAGTTTTTATTTTTAAATACATGGCATGTAGGCCTCTCTTCAGGGTTGGGGAAGAGGGAGGCTCAAAATTTACCTAGCAGATTATATTTTTTTCTGAGGCAATTTTTATTTATATCGTTGTTTTAATTTGAATGTTTCAAAATACTAAATAGAAAAGAAAAGAAAAAAATTATATATTAATGATCCCTTTGTTGGGTTGTTGGGTTGGTCCTCCCTATGGAGGTCATGCTCCTACAAAGGGGGTCACGGATCCACAGGGGGACATGCCCCTAATGTGGGTGGCAACTCTCCCCACCCATAGTCGTGGGTTGGGGAAGCCACCACCCCAAGTCACCTTTATTTTTTTATTTGTTATTTTTAATTTTATTTTATTATAATTATTTATTCTTTGAATAATTATTACATTATACATGTAATATATTTATATATATTATATAATATAAATATAAAATATAGAAAATTCTCATATGTGCATATAAAAATCAATTTTATGTGTCACATAGATAAAATAAATAATGAATATATATTTTTAAGTGTATATATGTATATATATTCATTTTATAATCTAATGTATATACATATATATACATCTCATTTGTATACATATACATATTTTTAATTATTTTGTAAGTAAAAACTTGCTTTAATTATTATTTTATTCTATTTTTGCACAGTAATAAATTGATATTTAGATCTAAAATGAAAGTTTTAGAAACTTTAAAGAGAAGTATACTCACATTCATTATACATGAGTTTAATTTTTTTGTTAGTTTCTCATTATCATTTTCACTTAGTAGAGAATAAGCTAATACTTTTTTTTGTGTGTTTGAGACGCATATTTGAATAAACCTACAAATTTTATTTGTGCATTTAAATGAACACACTAGTTTTTTATTTCAATAAAATACAAATTACAACATTACATTTTAAAAATACCTTAGTATTTTCAATAGAATATATTACTTTACGAGAGCTTATTACAACTATAATAGATATGCTCGTATATCCACTTGTTCTTCTCAATAAGAAAAACATAATTAAATACAAAGGATACATGCAACACTTATTCATCATTTTATTTCATACCCTTTTGATAACAAGAACTTAGTCCATTAGTCTCTTTTGAAATCTACTACAAAGATGAAATGTACTTTTTATATTCTTTTTTAAGCAAGGTGATAAATACATTTTTCCTTATTTTTCCTATTACAACATAGTTTTCAAAATGAAGACAACAAGAGATGAACTTCGATAAATATCTTTAAATATCCATAAGAGATGCAAACCAAGAGGAGAAGTAAATCTCTCCACCCTACCAACATGGCATCATGAGTTTGTTGTAAGACCCTAGCCATCCCCTAAGCAAAGTGAACCATATGAAACCCACACACATAGTTTGGAAACCCAACACTAAATTATTTTAAAATAACTCAACATAGAAGGTTTGGATGCCATATCCACTCTATCATTTTCACCACTTAATTTAATACCACAAAAAGAGTAAACAATGACTTTACAAGAACATTTAAACACACTCATTTTCAAAGAAACACTCCCAACTAGTAAACCTTTTATATCAATCCTAGCATCAGCTACAAGCAATAGAGTAAGGAGGACTTAGCTTTCTACATAATAGTAGAGATGTAGCCTCCTTCTCCATGCTACTCTCTTTGATTCCATCACTCCTTTCTCCTATAGCTCTTAAGCCTTTTCTCTCCAAAAATCATAAGTATAAAAACCAAAGAAAAAATGAACTCTTCAAACTCTCAACAAAAATGACTAAGCTCTCCAATAGAAAGAGAGAACCCCCTTTCTCAATAACTCAAGTGTTAGAATCTAAAACTCCACACCCTTGGATGATATGGTGACATACCATCTCATCCAATCTCAATTTTCTCACAACACTCCAAATGACCCACCAAGTCCTCTTCCATATTAATGAGGCATGGTGCACATAAACACCCATTTTCTTAAGTCCCTTCTCATAAATGAGAGAGGAGACCAAATGAGGATGTGGATGTGTCAAGTCCATCCTTTCATCCCAAAATTCATCACCTCCCTTAAAATTCATTTAAGGGAGGTCATAAATAAGGTATGGGTAAGGTATGGTCAAAAAAAATCCCCCAACCCATAGGTACTATACCTAGGGCCTTAAAAATGCAATAAATAACCAATTTATGACCTTTTGGCACTTATAAAATCAAATCCAAACTTGCATCCTAAATTTACCTTTTTACACAAAATTTTCAACTTAATTGACATGACTCTACAACTAATTAAAGCACAAACACAACTCACACATAAATCCCCATTACATATTAGTTTCACAAACCTTAGCTCTCAAATATTTCCTAGATTCTAAGGTCCTATTTTAGAAATTCAAAACAACTAAACCACCACCACAATACTCACTTGACCCTTAATGATAACCCCACATCAACTCACTTTTCATTACACATGGTCATATTCAAGAACTTCAACCAAGTGGCATATTAGTTCAAGGGTTTGAATTGGTTCTCCCTTCTTCCTATTGGCATTCATCTCTTATACATTTTCTTAACACATGGTCTAGATTTCCTGAAAGTTACCTGCTCCTATTTTCAATAAGATTCAATACAATAGGTCGGTGAATAGAAATATATCCATATGTATACTCTTTATATCCTTCAATGTAGATAATAATTTGAATCTATCTTTAACAATAATGAAATCAACTTTATTTTATTAACAATTACTCTTTTGTTCTCTCCATGCTCTTCCCACTCTCCCCATCCTCTGCCCTTGTTTGAATAGCCTGCGCACATGGTGGATTCTGCCCTGGGGGTACCCCACGGTCCCCCTTTCCCCCCTGACTTGAGCCTAGCCTTATCACATGTGGACTCGTGTCCCTCAAGAGACACTCCTGGTGGGATAGGTCTTTTGAATGCAGATCTTTTGGTGCCTCCTGTGTCTTCGATTTAAGTATCGGTGTTTTAGATTCCTCCTGATCCTCTTGGGTGGAAGGATATTCTTACCAATAGTAAACAGATCTCTCTCCCACCTCCCTCTCATGGGGATGAGGTTATTGTGTCTAGAATGGACTTTGTTATTTCTAATTCGATCAGTGATAGGATTCTTTCCTCCATGGAGAATGCAGTACTGGGTCAGTTTCTTTCTTTCTGCCCTATGGTAGATATGGTCAGGAGATGGGTTGTTGCTAAATGGTGACTCAAGGGAAGTGTGGACATATGCACTATGTCTAGTGGGATTTTTATTTTCAAGTTCACGGGATCAGAAGATCTGATATTTGTTTTGTCTTCTGGACTTTGGGTTTATGGTAAACACAGTTTGAATTTATGCCACTAGAAGTCAGGGTTTGACTCAGATGTGGACCTCAATAAGTTGGCTCTAGTTTGGATTCGCCTTCCTAGGTTGCCTCTAAAATACTTGGATGAATCTATATTCAAGAGCATTGGTGACTCATTGGGACACTTCATTACTTATGACTCCATCACTAGATCGAAGTCCAGGTTAGTGTTTGCTAGCTTCTGTGTGAACAAGTCTCTCCCAAACTCTATTAAGCTCAGTTCTAAATTTGGTACCTGGGTCCAACCTGTGTGTTATGAAAATTTTGTGGTTTTCTATCAGAAGTGTGCCAAACTTGGGCACCTTATTTCTGACTATAAGTTCTCCTTTAATAATCTTAACAAGGGAGACTCTATTACTTCTTTTGGTTCTCTGCATGGAATTGAAGACCCGTCCAAAGATGGTTCTACATCTTTGATAGCTTTTTTTGATATTCCAAGCTTTGTGGCTCCTTCGCCTGAGTTAGTGAATAGTGAAGATGTTCCTAATCTCGATGTTCCTATCCTTGAGCTTGTGACCAGGATTGACCTGACTATGGATACTACTAATCTGTCTGTTATTGTGAATAGGGATTTTGTTAAGGTGTTGGAAATAGAAAATCCTTCTTCTAGCATGGCTTTTGGGGGTGAGGTGTCTGTTAAAAATGCAAAATTGGAGGTGGCTTCAGTTGGAACTAGTGAGAATATAGGAGAAGAGGGTGAAATATGGGAGGACGTGGGTATTGGAGAGGCAACAAGTTTCATCTCAGAGGATCTGAAATTGGAGTCTACTACCAATGAAGAAAATTGGATAACCCCAAAGAAAAAAGGGAGAAAGAAAAAGGTGAATGTGGGTGGTGAGTCCAAGCTAGGTAGGCCATGCAATAGATCCATTAGATTAAGAGAAACCACTAATGAGATTCCATGGGAAAACAGAGGACATTGGAGGTGTCCTCCAAGAAAGGTCAAAAATGAAGGTCATGTCTTGGAATGTGTGTGGGATGAATAGCTCCCATAAGAAAATTACCTTAAAAGACTGTTTTATAACATAAGATAGATGTCTTAATTTTACAAGAAGCCAAGATGAAGAAAGCTAATTTTGATAATGTTGATAAGTTATTTTGGCCAGGGGCCTCTTACTCATATAGTGATGTTGATGGGGCCTCTGGTGGATTAGTGGTGTTATGGAACCCTTCTAGATTAAATGGCACTAAAATGTTCTATTGTCAGAGTAGTGTTGGTGTCTCCTTTACCTTCCTAGGCAGCTCTTGGTCACTTATCAATGTTTATGTGCCCAACCAAAGGAATTCTAGATCTTCTCTTTGGTTGGCTCTTGTTGAATGGATAAAAAACAACAGTGGGTTTCGTTGGTTGGTGGTTGGGGATTTCAACTCCCCCTATTTCCCTCAGAGAAAAGTGGTGGTCTAGTTGATTACTCTGACAGCATGACAGATATAGCTAAATTTTTGAGTTCTACTGGCCTGATTAACATTGACTTGGTGGCCCAAGCTTTTACCTGGACCAACAAACGTATGGGGGAAGACTTGTTTCAAGTTAGGCTAGATTGTTTCCTTTGTTCTAGTAACTAGTCAGGCCTGCTTAATGCCACTTTGAGGGCTCTACCTCAGACAATCTCCAATCACAATCCTTTGCTACTAACTTTGTGTGACCAGTATGTTGTCAAACCTTACCCCTTCCATTTTGAAATCATGTGGAATTCCCACCCGAATTTCAAAATGAAAATTTTTGAATGGTGGAATATCCCTGTGTGTGGTTCCCCCATGTTCAAAATCTTTTTTAAGCTAAAACACATTAAGTGTATGGTGAAGGGATGGAATAAAAGGGTCTTTGGGGATGTTTTGCAAGAGAAAAAAATCATTGGGAAGAAATTGAGAATGGTGTAGGAGAAAATGGAGGAGGGTGATATCATTCTTTCCACTTGAAACCAGGAGAAAGAGAACCGAAGAGAGTGGGAACAAATTCTTAAGAAAGAGGAGATTTTCTAGAAACATAAATCCAGGGTTCAATGGCTAAAAGGAGATAGGAACACCTCCTTTTTTCATATGTTTGTTGTCAAACATAAGAGGAGGAATTAGATAAATAAGTTACACAATGCTCAGGGTGAGGTGGTGAATTCATCTTCCCTAATTGGTTTAGTGGCAGTGAACTACTTCCAGAAGGCTTATGCGGCTCCTGATGAAGCCCCTAATCCATCCCTCGACTATTTGTTGCTAGACTCACTTCTGAATTTAATATCTCAAGCCGACAATCTGGGGATCCTAAATGTTGTCTAGCCTAAGGAGGTTAAGTTGGCCACTTTTAGTATGGGAGCCTTCAAAGCTCTTGGTCCCGATGGTTTCCCTCTGACTTTCTTTTAGACCTTTTGGGAGATAATTGGTGAGGACCTTGTTTTAGCTGCTCGTGATTTCTTCAAATCTGGTAAGATTCTTAAGCAATTGAATCACACTCTCATTGCTCTAATTCCCAAGGTGGTTGATCCTCAACAAATGGTTGACTTTCATTCTATCATCCTATGCAATAATTTTTATAAAATTCTCTCTAAAATCTTGGTCAACCTCATCAAACCACTCGATAAAATTATCAGCCCAACCCAAAAAAGGGTTTGTGCTCAGTAGGTATATCCTTGATGCTACCATTATCACACGTGAATTACTTTATTCCATGGATAGATGCAACTATGTTGGCATGGCCATCAAGTTTGACATTTCTAAAGCTTATGACAAGGTGATATGGAATTTTGTCCCTAAAGTTCTTGCTAAATTTGGATTCAATCAATTAGTGATCAATCTAATAATGGAATGTGTTACCACAGTTAAGTACTTCATTTAATTCAATGGTTCTCCTTTTGGGTTTTTTCATGCTAGGAGAGGTATCAGACAGGGTGACCCCCTCTCACCCTATTTTTTTATAATGGTGGTGGATGTCCTAAGCAGGAACTTCTCTAATATGCTATTGGAGGGGTCCATAAAAGGAATTAAGGCTGCTTCTTCCCTTGGACCAACTGTGATCCAACAATTTGTGGATGATACATTTCTATTTTGGAAAGCCCCAGTGATGGAAGCCAGGAAATGGAAAAATTGTCTCAACAACTATGTTGCTTGCTTTGGACAATGCATTAACTACAATAAAAGCATGATTTACTTCTTTAACAACTCTCCTAATCTGCAAACCCGGATAACTACTTTTCTGGGTTGTCTGAGTGGTTCTCTTCCTTCAGTTTATCTTGGGCTACCCCTAACTGTCAAGGAAGTTACTCCTGAGTTTTGGAATTCTATTCTTGAAAGGATTCAAAGGAACCTTTTTGGATGGAAAGGCTCTTTACTCAACCATGCTAGAAAATTACAGCTTCTTTTTGTTGTTCTTTAAGGTATCCCTGTCTATTTCCTATCCATTTTTAGGATACCTAGATATATTGTTGAGAAATTTGAGAAAATACAAAGGTCTTTCCTCTGGTCGGCCACTAAGGAAAAAAATTAACTTGCTTTGGTTAAATGGGATAAGGTTTGTCAACCGAAGAAATGTGGTGGATTTGGGATAAGGACCATTTCTAATTCTAATAAAGCTCTTATGGCCAAAGTGGGCTGGGATCATCTGAGGGATAGGAAGGATTGGTGTGAGATCATGAATGCTAAGTACCTTCAGAACCTACCATTGATTAACTGCCTTTCAGAGACTCACCCTCTAGGGTCCTTGGTTTGGAGGAGTATTTGCAATCTTTAGGATCTTATGAGGAATGGGATCAAATGGAAGATAGGTAATGGTAATAAAATCATATTCTGGGAGGACAATTTGTTACTTGACACCCCTCTAGAAAATTTTGAATTCAGGTCTCTTAAAGGTTTGGCTCAACAAGTGTTTGGAATATGTATTTGTGATTATCTCATAAGGCCCTTGAGAGCTAGAAAATGGAATGATATTGGCCTATGTTTTCCTTTATCTCCTAATTTGTGTCTTCTTTCCAAGACTCTACAAGAGCTACTCTCCATCAACAAACTTCCCCCTTCTTACAGAAGGGATGAGTTCTTTTGGATCCATGATAATCAAGGTGATATTATAGTTAAATATGCTTACAATCTGCTGACGGACCAGGGTATTATCAATGATCTATGGAAGAAGGTTTGGAATGAATAAATGATACCAAAATTTAACTTCTTTTGGTGGACTGTCTATCATAATAGGATCCTTAGGATAATCTAAGGAAAAGGGGATTCCAGATCCCTAACAGATGCTTTCTATGTAAATGCAATGAAGAATCGATCTATCATCTACTATTACATTTCCCTTTTGTTGTGGAGGTGTGGGAGTTGGCTTTAGGAAGATTGGGGATTTAGTGGATTATGTGTAAGGACATCACATCCTTTATCTTGAGTTGGTCAGGACCCTTTACCCATCCTTTAACTGGTGAAATATGGAATCAAGTCCCTCCCATTATATGTTTATGCTTATGGAAAGAGAGGAATAATAGGATCTTCAGGAACACTAAGATGAATCCGAAAGAGGTTTTTGGTATTGTAGCTTGACTAATTGCGAAAAATGTCTCTCTCTTCAAAGGGAAAATCCCTGACAAAGGTCCTACTAAGATGGAAATAAGCATAGCTAAATCTTGGCACCAGAATCTTGATACCAATTCCTATGACAACTCTAGGATTCTATCTTAGAGAGCCACCATTTGGAAACCCCCTGACAGGGGCTAGTTTAAATTAAATTTTGATGGGGCTACTAAGGGAAACTCGAGTAGAGCAAGTATAGGAGGTGTGATCATGGATCACAAAGTGAATTTTATTGCTAGTTATGCTGGGGGGATTGGTATTCATTCTTCCATGATAGTGGAAGCTAGACTGTTATTAAAGGGCTTACAGATAGCTGTCTCCTTGTGGATTGAGAACCTACATATAGAAGGTGACTCTAAGTCCATAATTGATGCTATTAATTTTGATAGACTGCTGGGGTGGATTACTAAAGACATTCTTCTTGACATTAGATTCCTCGTGTCAAAGATTAAATTAAAAGTGGCCAGTCATATATATATAGAGAAGGGAACCAAGTCCTTGATGCCTTAGCCAATTATGGCACACACTAGAAACTATCCAAATGCTGGCATGATCTAAGTAACCTTTCTCCTAGCATTTAGAGTATTATAGTGAAGGAACAAAGCCCTTACTTTACCAATGATGGAAACTCAACTTGTGCCTAGCTGGATTATCGAGGGATCCACAAGCCTATTTGTTGGGCTTTGTGGTCTAATTTTTTTGATGAGATGGATGACTAGTTGTACTGATGGCATGGACAACAAGTGGTGAAATTCAAACAATGGGTTGGAGCCCATTTTGAAGGAAATCATGATTTGCTACAACAAGTACCTGATGATTAATGCTAAGCTAGACCGTACGCTTCATAATCTCCTCATGGGGATCATATTAAGCTATCATATTTTCAAGTTCTTTGTTCTTGATTTTGATGTGACTTGTAATTACTTTTTGGCTTTTCTTTATCAGCTATTATGGTTTTGCACCTTATAGCTTCTATTTGTGATTTATCTAAATTTGAACCGCCTCTGAAAGCTATCAAATTAAATGTTTCTAACTCTAGCCCTACAGCTATCTTGCCTAGATTTGTGTGCTTCTTCTACGTGGAAGGAAATCCTTCCCTACCTTTCATGTCCCATTTTCTTAGCCGTTTATGTGAGAAGATCCTCATTAATGCCTCCGCTAAGATTGTCTCTAGGAAATCTTTAACTCTTGCATGTGACCTA
This sequence comes from Sequoia sempervirens, assembly GCA_007258455.2. Taxonomy (NCBI): domain Eukaryota; kingdom Viridiplantae; phylum Streptophyta; class Pinopsida; order Cupressales; family Cupressaceae; genus Sequoia; species Sequoia sempervirens. The sequence goes on from VDFB02047144.1 coordinate 42,160,485, forward strand.
TCCTTAGGCTTGATTTCCAAAGACTGCAGTTTATGGCTTAAATTACTTATTGTGCAGATGATTTATCACCTTTCTATTATCTCTAACCTTCTATTTTTTCAAGGTTCTTCGTTATATTGTGAGCAGAGAGGAATTATGGGAGGTGATAGGGTGCAGATGGAGTTGGATAATTGCAGTGAATTTCACAAGGATCCGCTCATCTGGCACATTTGTGTCGAAGGTGTCCTTGCTTCTCTGATGGAGAGACTTGTGGGTCATGACCCTAATCTATCTACTCAATTCGTCAACTCTTGGAAGAATCATCCTGTGTCTATGGGCTGCATCTCCTTTACTATGGATGAGGAAGTGATAGCGCAAGCGATGAGTCTCCAAAGTACTAATATAAAGCATCTGAAACACTCAAAGACCTAGGACAATAATAGTATGAACAAATTTTTTGTGGGGAATGAAATGCCAGTGCACAACCAGTTGAGGTTTGAATGGGATGCTCTTCCTCTGCCATGGAACCAAGTGTGTCTTGCTTTGATGAAATATGTCATGCTAGAAGGTAGGTACAAGACCTATTACTTCTACCATTTCCCTCTGTTGAATCACCTCAGGCATAAAGTTTTATTAAGTTTTCCTTTTTACCTACTTATGGACCTTGAAAGTTCTATTGAAAAATGTGTTGAGTCTACCACTCTGAATCCTAATGAACCTACTCCCCTGCCGCTCCACCAGGGTCTTATCCTAAGACTCTAAAACTTCCATCTAGCTCTGTGCCTGCCTAAACCCATTTCAATCATCCGCATCGAAGAAATTGAGCCTCCCACTGTGACCAACTTATCTTCGGCCGAATCTAAAGGCCCTATCAAGAAAAATCACCCGGTCCCTGCTAACTCTCAAAAACGTAAACCCACTACTAAAAATATTAAGGGAAATGAGAGAAATTCCCAAACTAGTGTGGCGGCTAGCCTATGTGTCCTCAATTCTACCCCTGCTAAGACTCCTAGTAAGTTCACCCTAAAAAAGAAAGGCAAGGAGGAGAAGGAGCCTCCGAGAAAAGGGAAAAATGTTGTGAGCAAGGACTCATTGGGTGATATGGTGGTTGTGGTGACTATGGTTATTGGTTGTGATGCTATCATTTGGTGCTTTGGAAGGTTGGCTAAGAATAGGAAAAAAGTGTAGGTTAAATATTTAGACACTGAAGAGGAGTTGTCTAACAGCACTGATAGCAGGGTTGAAGAGGTTTCGAAGGGTGGGGACTGATAGAAGGCTAGAGGTCCCTGCTCCATTCCTGAAAAGGGAAAAGCTCAGAAGGAGGTTTTGGCCTCTCACTCTTTAGAACCTCTAGATATTGAGCAGAATGATCTCGACTACACTATGGGCGGCAGGGAGGAGCTCTGTGTGCTAAAAGAAAGAATGGATAAACTAGACAAAAAATTATGTGGGTTGACCCACTTAACGGTCAAGTTGGTGCACTGTATCACTAGTACCCTGTCAGTGTTCATGAAGGATGAGATGGAGATGAAGAAGACTGGATACCATCAAGAGTGGGTCAGAGATGATGCAGTTCATCTTTTATCCAAAAGCTAGGAGGATTCTATCTAGTCTGTTGTTGGTCTACTGTTTGTCCATGTGTCGTCAATTTACATTTTTGTTTTTTTTTTGGCTTAGTGTTTTTTTATATGCATTTTTTATCTTGGACTTAATTGGCCCTTGTGGCTCTTTGTGAAGGGTACATCACCCTGAAAATGTTGCTTACTTTATCCAAAAACAATAATGAAATCCTAACCTTAATTATTGCATTGCACTTTTTATTGGACCCTTGAACAATCATTTATTCCTAGTATCATCATGCAACTAATAACAATTTCACATAACTTACTTTGTTAACTTACCTTATGTATCCTCGTTGTCAATTAGAGTTGTTCCAGTTTACCATTGACATGTTAGAAATTTATTGTTTTTGAATTTCTTCACAAGGTACAAGGGTTTTTTTTCATTCCCAAGTATTACCCCTTTCCACAAAACATAAAACACATTAGTGAATCACTTGTACTAAAATACATCTCATTCTTTTGCTCATATCAATTTAAATATGCTTATCTCTTGATGCTTGTAAGAAATCTAAATTTCATATACTTCTCATACTTTTCTAATGAGTTTCCAAAACACATTTAGTATGATATATTTTCTACAATCATCTCTTAACTAAGTCATGGATAATTTAAAATGTTAAGTATGTAGTTGAGCGTAATCATTGATGTTCACTTATACTTTTCAGAACTTGAATATATAAGTCTCTCAATTTCACACACACTCACTCCATAATGATACTCTAAGATAATGAAAATTAGAGATTTAATCATTTTATCCATCAATATTTCCAATGCTATATTATATTAAACAATATTAATTAAAATAACGAATACTTCATTAATCTAAAATAATTGGACTTGTAAAAAGGTCACAATAGTCATAGATAGGGTTGGGTCTCACAAGTAAGACCCTTTTTTTATGGGATTTATTATAAAAACCTATTTGAATAGATAAATATAAACAATTCATCGTGTTATTTTATTTCAAGCCTAAACTGCATGAAGTCAACATACATCCATTTTTTAGATTTCAAAAAAGCGTATTAATTTTCTTAGCATTAAGTGATCAAGTACAACTGGTGAAGTATAATTCCATTGCCTTGAATACCGACATACTAAATGCTTTCAATGTCGTTGCACCACATGTTTTTAATAACACATGGCATAGAACAATAGATAAGGTGATACTAATACATATTTGTAAAACATTTGGGAAGATATATAAATATCATGATTTAAGTGAATTTCTTAGACTTTTATGAAACTTGTCACATCATTATGAAGAGCAACCTACAAGAGAGAAATAAAATTGAATTTTAAAAATATAATAACATGTCATTTTTATATGATAATAATATTTAATATATTTTTTATAAATTTAGCTATTCTATATTTTTTTATATTTTTTAATAAATAGCTTTTAATATTTGAATGAATGGTAGGGACTACTTAGTAGCAGACATGATCGGATGCTAGAGTATTTTTGTGGTAGATTTCCAAATTTATTTTTTGAAGTTTTCAATATTATGCACACTCATTGCTTCTATGAACTTACCTTTATTAATTATTTTATATAATAAATTGATAAACAAGTTGGTTGCCACTTCTTATTCATAAACAATAACCTCTTTTTGAGTTTTTAAATATAGAAAGTTTTATGAAATTTTAAAATGATCCTTATAATTTTATAAAGAAACATATCACTACAAGTCATGACATCATAGCAATTTTTTAATAGCTTGTCTAACATAAAATTTTGATTACATAATGATGTTATCTATTTATTAAAAATATTATGACAAGTGGATTATATTTGTATTTCTTGAGTAAGTATTTACATGAAATACTTTTCTAGTTTGGATTAAAATTAAAATATTAATTTTATAAAATTAACACAATGAATTATTTAATGGTATCAACTCTCCATCCTTTCATGGTACTACATTTTGGAGATTTCAATTACTATTTTTTTCCATTTTTGGTATAGTATTTTGGAGAACACATCATCCAAAGACATGAATTAGTATGATTTTTTGAGGCACTTTGCAAAGAAATTATTGTCATTAGGTTAGTAAATTTCTCAATTTCAATTATACTTATTTATATTAATTTAATAAGATATTATAATTAAAAAAATTATATTCTTATGTTATCTTTTATTTAATTTTAAGTTTATTCTATGAAATTGTATGTGTGTATGTATATTCTATATGAGCATAGAACATATATGTATGTATGTATGTATGTATGTATGTATGTATGTATGTATGTATGTATGTATGTATGTATGTATGTATGTATGTATGTATGTATGTATGTATGTATGTATGTATGTATGTATGTATGTATGTGTGTGTGTGTGTGTGTATGTGTGTATGTGTGTATGTGTGTATGTGTGTATGTTCTATATGACTATAGAACATGATTGTGATGTAAACTAGGTAGATGTAACAACATTCTAATTCATTTCAAGTATTGTAGTTCAATAAATGATTAAGCATGTTCTATACTTTGATGTTATTATTTTGGTGTGAGTAAATTTTAAATATTAATAATAATATTAAATTATTGAAGAGAAATATTAATGATCATAAAAAATAGTGATATTAATATTATAGGTAATATCAATATTAATCATAGGTGGTATTTATACAAATTTTCAAACTAGTATTATCCTTACATTAGTATCAATTATCACATTTATACTAACATGATATCTAACCATGATGGTATTAATATTAATTTGCGAGTGAATATTAATGTTATAAATAATAGGATTAATAATAATTACATTAATGCTAAGGAAAATTGATGTTAATATCATTATCGTTAATAATGATATCAATCTTGGTTCTTGCAGTTCTATTGTTTTCTGAATGAATAGAATGAGTGCTACCCTCCCTAGTAGCAATTTGCCAAAAAAAAAATTATATTAATGCTAAACAAAATTGATGTTAATATCACTATCGTTAATATGATATCAATATTAACATTTGAATGAAAATTAACATCATGGTGAGCTAATAATATTTCTTATATAGATGTGGAGATTAATTTTATCATTGAGATGACTATTGCCAGTGATTTCATTACTAACCTGGACATTAATCCTAATGCTAATATTAAGAGTAACACCTTATGCATATTCTAATTTCCATGATAGTTAATGAGGAAATAAAGTGTGGTTGTTCATTAGCATATTAAGAAGTCATAAAAAACGTAATATGGCTCTACTTGAAATGGCATCATTACATAAAAATAGTCAAACGAAACCCTAGTGACTATCCAACTAACTAGTAATTATTGAACCTAGTGTAATCTAGTTATTAGAGTTGACATGTTCTTTGATTTACAATGTGTGTGATAGACTTTGTGCACCCAACTGAGTTCTCTTCTATATCCTCACTTTGGGGTGTTGTATCATCAATAATGTTGTGTAAGCAATGTTATCTGATGCATATATTAATGCTACCATGTTGAACATGGTAGTACAATATAGATAGATTCATGTCAAGTTTCAAAAAATTGTTGGTTATATTTTTTCCATTCGGTCAAAATTGGGGCATTACTATGCCCTCGACAGGGATTCACCACCTCAAAACTCAAAATGTATTCTTATTTATTATGATTATTTGTTTTATTCTTTTTTATTATTATTATTTTTAAGTAGATGTGCACATGTATTTTGGGAATTTCTATAGTGAATAAACATGCAAATCTATGTGGGAGAAATTTACTCCCTCCTCCCCCTAATAATCATGCCATTAAGAGAAGTAGGGGTAGGGTAGATTAGTTGACTATTTATAAGTTTATGACTCCATAAATACCATGATTAATAGGATAAGCTCCAAGTAGAATTTTTTTAGACTATTATTTTTACATAATTATCTAAATCTCCTTATTTTATTTTTGGTTTACCCTTATTATAACCAACATCAAACTCATTGGAAGTGATTACTATGCATTTCTTGATCTAATGAATGTTTAAATAGATATTTAGATATCACCTTTGATAGCATTGCTAGAGTATAAACCATCATTTCTTTTTAAATACTAGAAGCAAAACCATCATTCAATCCTTCTGCCCTTACATGCATTTATAGGTTTACCCAAGTTTATTTACTGCAAAAAAATTACACTAGTGAACTTGTTTCCACCCTTAATATATGGATAGCTTTAATACTTCTAAAATATATTAGTTAGGAATAAAATTATTTGCATACAAATTACAAACTTGGTTCCACCCAACCATATTAAAATATTAAAGGCATGAAGTCGCTTACCATTCCCTAAGTGAAAGTGATCAATCAAGGACTAGGAATGCATTCACAAGGACTACAACACTACTAAGCCAATATCCAAGAAAATACATACTTAAAATCACAAATCCAAAATAGAAAGGGTGTAGTCTATGAAACAACAAAAATAGGCCACCCTCTCCCATGGGGGCACGAGCTAGACCTATCTCCCTCAAGTTTCACTCAAGAAAACCTTAGAGATCTCAATCCAAATGTAGAAAGGGGGAAAGAGATCTCACAATAGGGTGTCGTAGGGTATGATTAGAGGTTGAAAATGGGTTCACCACCAAGCTAGGGCTTGGAAAGACAAATGACATGCAAGATCTAATTATGAAACTTAATGCTATGCAAAACTACAACAATTGACCTAAAAATGAATGCAAAATAGAATATCAAATTGAGAGATTAGGGGTGTGCACCTGGAGATCTATAGGAACTTGAATGGAGGTCTAAAATTCTTAAAATATTGAAATTAATGCAAATTGGGAATCATACGCCAGGCTAGGCGATTTAGTCCTAGATCAGGGTTTCTGGGCAGGAATAGAGATTTGGCAAAGACAAGTTTGGAACTCCTAAAAACTACAACTTTGATTGTACTGGGATTCATACACCAAAAGTGGTGTATCAGTCCAGTTTGGATTTTTTAGAGGATTTGGATCTGAATATGCTCTTCAATCTCTACTTTTTCTTCTCAACTTGGTTTTTGTGTCTGAACTATTGAATTATGCTCTGTATGTGTCCTTCAATGGTCTTGTAAACAAGGTGGCAACTTGAATGACTTTGCGACTTGAAAACTTCTTTCCAATATTTCTCCTTAGAGAGTCTTCAACCTAGATCTACAAATCACACACTAAAGAGAGGGGAAAATGTTGTTTTGTTAGTGGAAAGGGGTTTTTCTTGGTCAAACCTCATTTTGGTAATCAAACCTTGTAATGAAATCAAATGGAAATGAGGAATGATGAATGAACAAAATAGAATGTTGCAACTCACCAAACCCTAGGAATAAAGTTTTACGAACATGTATGAAATGGCTCCAATAGATGTAGATCTTGACTCTTGTTTGAATGTTAGCTTGAATCATGAAACCCTACATCACAATTGTTAGCTCAAAAACAAACATGATGCATGATGACTTTGACATGATGCTTGATACTTTAATAATAATCTAAAATGCTTGATAATCATCCCTTTAATGCTCTTGAATGCTCTTGTGAACTCAAATTTGTTATAAGGATGCTTATTCAACTTGTTAGGTGTAAAATGAGTGAAAGAACCTTGTATTTATACTTTTATGCCAAATTTCCCAAAATTACAACACTACAAGTCGACATGAAATATAGGAAGATAAGATCTTGCCAAAAATTTGAATTTAATTTAATTTTGGGCCACATGGGACTCATACACTAGAAGTGGCATATGAGTCCCATTAAGCTAGGCTATGGGACACACTTTTCAAGAAAAGCTTAGATTCATGTGAAATCAGGATCAGGGCCCCAAAACTTAGGTGGGACCCATACACCCAAAGTGGTGTATGAGTCCTAGATCACTAAATTTGGGCCATACAATCCAAAAACACCTGAATTATGATTGAATGTTGATTTATGTTGAGATTATCCTCAGAAAGATGCAATAATTAAGGCTTGTGGATGCAAAATAAATCCAAATAAGGCATAAAGAATCCTAATTAATAATGAAAACTCTAGATTAGTGTGAAAGTGTGGTACAACACTTTACAACACCTTAAATAAGTCACAATTAATTCCACTTAGTTCAAAAGGGCCCAAAACCTAATGTGAATGCACTAAACACATTACAACACTAAATCAAGGCAACATATTAGGGAGTACATTTTTTGTTATTACAGTCTATACTCCACTTTCAAAAGAACATTCATGCTTCACCCTTAAAATACAATATAAATAATTAATAGTTGCATACTAGCCAAATACCTAAAAAATATTCAAACCTTATTCTTCACTTGGTTATTTTCTTTATAAAATAAATTATGCTAAAATGGTAGAGGCCTACCTCATGGCTAACATTTCATATCAATGGAGGATATCTTCTTCTCCCTCTATCTCAATTTTCCTTTCTCAACCCTCATTTCCCAGAAATAAAAAACAAAGAAATAGAACCTCCTTTCAAGAGAAACTGCCCCCAACATAAAAAGGAAAAAGAAAGAAATCCAATTCCCCCACTTCACACCTTCCCAAGCTTCCTTAAGACCAACCTTTTCTCCAAAATAAATTAGTAATATTTCTCACACAACACTCAAGAAAGTCGCCAAAAAGATGCCTATCTCAAGGCTACTTTACTAAGGGGGTATTTTATACCTAAGGAAGCATAAAAATAATACTGTATCACTCTTTAAAATCCTTCACAAGAAAAAATATGAGTTTCCATAAAAGGATCCACACAAATGTTGAACACTTCCAGAGACTGAGATGGGGGGGAAATCAATCTTAGCAAAACTTAATCCCTTTTGGAACTTAACTCTTTCAGTACAAGATAACCTTCTTTACCAAATCAAGAAACCTTTAAGTAGAACAATAACAAGCAATGGTATAGCAGTTTGAATCCTTAACACTTCTTGAACAATGAAAGATATAGCAATTCTACTTCTAATCAGATCAGCAACAATGAGAAATAGAGAACACTATATTTATGTGGAAAACCCAATGAGGGAAAAACCATGGTGAGAGTTAACCCACAATATAAGGCTCATTGTTAAAAAGACTTGCAAGAATGCTCACTGCCTTAGAGAAAGATATAGAGGACTTGTTGAACTGAAGACAACACAACTTTAGGAGCAAGATACAAGGACCTGATGAGATTCACTATCTTAGAGTAGGATATAAAATGAATTAGAAATAATTACAATGATTTCCAACACAACACTCTATTGTCTGAGGCATTATAGCTCAATTGATCTTTCCTTTCACATACTTTAGCACTATCATTGTTGGATATTCAATACAATTTGCACACACACCTCTTCATGTGTGTAAAATATTTTATGTTATTGCATCTAAAATGATCTTACATTTATATCCACCAAAACACTTCAATTATTCAATTAGGTCAGCCAAGAAGAGAATAATCAATGAATTCAACTGGTCAGACACCAAAAACATAATGTAGTCTTATCTCGAAGATAGATAGGACCAAAAATAATCTTATAGCTTCTTCCAGTGTGATCCAAAACAATTTACATGCAAGCGCACATCAACCTAAGTCGACATTAAGGAAACATGTGGATGAAACATTGAAGCACATAACCAGTTGGCTCAAAGACATACTTTCAATTGAATTTACTTAATGTTGTATGCATGTAAAATGGATATAATAGAAATGTGCATAAAAATAGCTTAAATCAAACCAAACACATGCAAACCTCAAAATATTGAACGTAATATGTTGAGTTGTTGAAGATTTGAGTGTAGTTGCTCATGAATCAATAAAAATTCCAATAGCATAACATTACCATGGAAGGTGTTCATGCAAATGGGATGGGAGACCTCTCATTTATAGAAATGAGATGGAAGAAATGGAGGGTTTGGATGCATTCATGAAGAATGGCTAGGATTGAATGAGAAGATAGGGTTTGGATTGAAGTTATACTCATGTGACAAGTGTCACATGAGGGAAAAGAGCTAGGTTTAGGGCAACATCCTTATATGGATGGCTAGGATTAAGGGGTGGGATATTAAATGAAGGGATAAGATGAAAAGTTAGTTTGACTTTTGGAAAGTGTCTAGATTCAATGAATCTGGACAAGAGCTTAGTTAGACATGTGAAGGGGACATGTGTCATTGTGTGACAAGTTTAGATTATGATCCATGTGAATGGAATCAATGGATATGATTAAACGGATAAGGAAAGGGGATAAAGTGGAATTAAGTGATGGAAGAAAAGGGTAATGGGTATTAATTAGCCTAAATTATTTAATTAATTAAGAATTAATTAATTAATTTAGCTAGAGGATTTGGGATAAGGCTAGACTTAATTAAATAAATATAAAATTTATTTAATTAAAGGTGGGGAATAAGGATAATGGATAAATTAATAAATAAATAATAAATATTTATTTAATTAAATATTAGGATATGGGAAAAGGTTAAATTAATTAAATAAATAATAAATATTTATTTAATCAATTGGCTAGGATAAAGTGGAATAAAGGAAATGGGTAAATTAATCAATTAAATAAATATTATTTAATTAAGTAATGGGATAGGATAGGTTAAAATGAGGTGTGGTTGGGTTAGGACATTTTTAGGTGTCTATAGATGTAGTCCCAAACAAGATAGGTCAAGACCCAAATCTATCATTACACATCTTATATTGCTAGTGCAACCCCCCAAGAGCACAAACCAAGCAAAGGAACAAGCCCTGACAGCTAAATATCCACAAAAAACTAAGAAATTCAACTCAATATGCAATGCAACACCAAAGTACCCAATTAGCAACATGTGGATCACATGGGAATGTTCCTTGAACATCTAACAACACCTTTATACATTTATTTCATATTGTCATGCCATCAACAACCACCGTAGATAAAATAGGTACAAAATACTTTATCCAGGAAGCACATAATGCTTAATCATGAGATATAACATTAACATCTTAGCTTGCAAACCACTTCAGCACATGAGATTAGAATTGAGACATTGCACAGACATTGAGAGCACATTCACTAGGTTACAAGAGCAAAGACTTCAATGCAGAGAAATACAGAGCATCTCTCAGACCAGTGTGGACAACCAACAACACTACCAACCTTCTGTAATTCACAAAGATCTCCTTGGAAACATAGGTGACCTAAAAATATAGGAGTACAACATCCACAAAACACTGAAATTGAGTACCAAACTGCAAGACCAAAGTATCAATAGTAGAGGAATACAAAGCATCCTTCCAGACAAAATTCAATTCAACTTCTTGAACCAGAAACACTTAAGCAACTTGTAAAGGCAAAAACTTCCTTTCAGCAACACATACTTCATCAAGAACATCAAGAGAGAGCATAATACATACTATATACCTTCAACAACATCTCTCCACAACTATTCATGCTTTTGATCCTCATCTTAATATATCATTATAAAACCAACTTCGTTGATAGTAATAATGCATTATACGAACATCAACCATTCTTCTTTGATAAGGCATGACATCCAACCATGAACTTCAAAAATTCTTCTTTAGATAAGGCATGGCATCCAACCATGAACTTCATCAATTCTTCTTTAGATAAGGCATGACATCCAACCATGAACTTCATCGCCAATGTTAGCCCAAACTGAATATAACAATGATAACCAGTATCAAGGACTAACCACCTTCCAATAATCAATGTTGACACAAATGATAAACACATATAGCAATATTTAACATGAGAGGCAATCAACAAATAGTGTTGATGACAAAGATAACAATTGTCAACAATCTCCTTAGTGTTGACATCAATGACAACCATCAATGTTGACATCAATGAAAACAACTACCAACAATCTCCCCCTTTGGAATTGATGGCAACACACATTTCTCACTCTCCCCATTTGACATCAAGGACAAAGGGCCAAATATGTATATACAAAGCAACAACACCTATTCTAACTACAGGGACAAGGAGCAAAAAGATCTTCTTTTGAAACAATAGCACATACTCCCCCTTTGACCAACAACACATCTTCTTCAAGTAGCTATACATTCATAACAATTGCACAACCTCTTCAAGACTCCCCCTTTCTACCAACTCTCCCTAAGGTAGCATTCATCAATCCAGGAGAAAAGGATATGTCATGAATTTCTCCCTTGGAAAGATGCTCCATCTTATGCATCTAGTTAGAACGAGGGGCAATAACCCCTAGCTTCTATTGGAGATACTCAAAAGTATCCTTTGAAAGTATCTTAGTAAAAATGTCTACAATTTGGTCCTTAGTAGGAACATACTCCATTCTGACTTCATATTTTGCAACCTTCTCTCTTAGAAAGTGGTACCAGATTGAGATGAGTTTATTTCTTAAGTGCATTACTGAGTTCTTGGAAATATTGATAACACTTGTATTATCACACAGTATATAAATAGGCTCATCATACACCACCTTCACATCCTTTAAATTTTTCTCATCCAAAGCACCTGAGTACAACAAGATGTTGCAACAACATATTTTGCTTCTATTATGGATATCATTGAATCTTGGTTTTTACTAAACCATGAGACCAATATGTTTCCCAAAAAGAATGAACTTTAACTTGTACACCTCTGATCATCAACACAACCTACCCATCCAACATCAGTATAGGAACTTAGAGAAAAAAATTGATCCTTTTTGTACCATAGGCCATAATCTAGAGTTCCCTCCAAGTACATCTAAAGATTCTTTTTACAACTTTCTTATGAGATTTCTTAGGTTTGGCTTGAAATTTGGCAACCAAACATCAATCTTTGAAACATACTAAGATACACAAAAAATTTCATAATTGAACTTGTATATACACCAACCAACATAAGTACCAAACATATATTTTACAGAGAAGATATTCATCCAAAATAATGTACCTTTTGAAATTGTACTTGTGGACTCCCATAGTATAGTTGAATATATCCATAAGACTGTATGGATAAGACATTCTTTCCTGAGGAATGTAGAACATTCCAACAAGGCTTCATCTTCACTTCACCCTACCAGAGTATGGACAAAAATTATGTCATTTGCATCTTTTACTTCAAAAGGTGTAAATACTTGAGACTTTGGATATAACACCTTCACATCTTGACCAACTTATTTTCTAGTCCGCAAGACAAAACCCTTTCCTGCAGAGAGAAGCAAACCATGACTTTTCCAAACTATGAATGTCTTGGAAAAAATTTTACCTTTCTAAAACTTATCTTTATGTGTGGCACACAAAACTAGAATGATATCAATTAGAACAAGTGTACCAATCTCCACACATCTTTTACTTCCACTGGAAATTTCAACAAAGGTACATTTATACACAATAGATCTACACACCAACTATTTTGATTCAAATCTTCATTCATGCTAAGGATTTCAACACCTTTTCTTAGGGGCTAAAATATTTTGTAAGTGAAATCTCCCCCTAAGATAATGCACTATCTCAATTTTTCTTGGAATCTTGTGCAAAGTGCAAAAGAGTGGAATCATCCTTATTTTCATGATCTTCCAATTCATTTCTCTTCTTTTGTTGATAGAATGTCTCATCCTTTTTTTTTATTTTGAATAAGTGGCTTGACAAAACCACTCTTGCAATTATATTTCTTATGTCCTACATTATTGTATTTTTTAGCACACAATCTTGTGTTTTCGAACAAGGTTGTTCCTTTTTACCTTAGATTTTCACCCATTCGCCTTGTGACCATAGTTGTTGCAAGCATAGCAATATCCATGAAATAATACAACATTGTTTCTTTGAGGCATAAATGATCTTCTTCCCATGTTATCATTTCTTCCTTGTTTAATTCTACAATCAACAACATTATGCCCAAATTTATTGCAAGAAAAATAGTAACCTTAAAAGGATTGATTAAACCTAGTAGGAGCATTGTATCTTGCAGATGGAGGACTTCTAGACCCCTTTTTATTTTATTCAGAATTGGATCCACCTTCTTTTTTGCAATTTTGAATAGTCTTTGCATCTTTGGAGCCATTCTTCTTAGGATATTTAGTGCATCCTTTCTCCTCCTTTGTATCAAGATTTTCATTTGATTTGGAGATATTTGGAGTAGAACTTTTCTTTTTGGAATTTTTTTTTTCTTCTCTAACTCATGTTTCAAAGTGACAATCTCCTCTTCAAGTTTTAAGCATTCAACAACCTTATTATTGAGCTTGTCATTCAAGCAATCTTCAATCCTCTTGCCTTCTTCAAATTTTACTTTTAAATCAAAGATCATACCTTCTACCCTCTTTAATTTTATTGCACCTTCTTCTACTTTGGCTTTCAACTTGTCCATTTCTTCCTTTGTTCCTTCAAGAAAACTTTCATATTTTTTATGTAGTGCCTTTGCTTCATTTTGGTTATTCAGAGTAGACTGAAGTTTTCCTTCAAAACCTATATCCCAATCATCTGAATTGAAGTCCCAACCTTCAAGTTTCATTGATTCTAGATTCATATCAGAAGAGAACATGTCTTCATCACTCAAGGAGCCAGAATCCTTATTTTTCTCAACATTACACTTTCTATTAGCAATATTGAAGGCCATAAAGAGAGTTCCATCATTTGAATCATTCTCCTCATCTTTAGAAGAACCATTGCTTTCTTTGGAATAGAGACCCTTTTTAACCTTATCTCTTTTGTTGCTATCATATGATTATTTATAAGGACATTTAGATGCAAAATGACCTATTCTTCCACAATCGAAACACTTAAATGGTAACTTACCTTTGTATTTGTCAGTGCCTTTCTTCAATCTTCTCATAAAGTTTGCTTCAAACTCATCAAGGTCATCATTTTGATAAACAACTTCATTTTCAATCTTTTTGTTGGCTTTGAATGTAGCTTCCTTTTTCTAAAACATATTTATCAAAATCTTTTATCTCAAAGGTAGTAAGAGTACCAAACATTTCATCAATTGAATATTGATCCAAGTCTTCAGATTCTTCAATGGTAGACACTTTGTGATTGTAATATTTTGGGAGAGATCTCAAAACCTTCTTTACAATTTCACTTTCTTTCACTTCTCTAGCAAGTTTGAAGATGCCAGAGACAACTTCTTATACTTAGAGCATATAACTTGCAATGTCTTCATCCTCAATCAACTTTAAAGTCTCAAATCTACTTTTATAGATATGTATCTTAGCTTGATTCACTTTAGTGTCTCCTTCATAGATGATACTAAGCTTTTCCCAAGCATCTTTGGCAATTGTGAAATTCACCACTTTCAAAAGTTTTGAATCAACCAACCCACACAAGATAGCATTCTTGGCTTTGGCATTGCACTCATATAGTCTGATTTCAGTTGGATCAGTAAAAGGAGTGGTAGGAGTAGTATACAAAAATTTTGACTAATTGCCACACACCAAACCCAAGAGATTTTAGGTTTCCTTTCATTCTTATTTTCCAAAAGGAGTAATTAGTCCTATCAAACCTAGGACCCTTGTATGAACCATCATGTGCCATCCCAGATCTTTGCCTCAAGTTGTTAAGCTTCTACAAAGGAACTTGGATTTGATACCAATTGTTGAACACTTCTAGAGGATGAGAGGGGGGTGGTGAATCATTCTTATCAAAACTTAATCCCTTCTAAAACTTAACTCTTTTAGTACAAGATAACCTTCTTTACTAGATCAAGAAACCTTTAAGTAGAATAGTAACAAGGAATGATATAGAAGTTTTAATCCTTAACACTTCTTAGACAATGAAAGCTATAACAATTCTACTTCTAACCAGACTAGAAACAATGAGAAACAAAGAACACACACATGCACAAGGAGAACACCATATTTACATGGAAAACCCAATGAGGGAAAAACCACGATGAGAGTTAACTCACAATAGAATGCTCATTGCCAAAAAGACTTGCAAGAAGGCCCACTGCCTTAGAGCAAGATAAATAGGACTTGTTGAACTGAAGATAACATGAATTCAGGAGAAAGATACAAGGACTTGATGAGATTCACTATCTCAAAGCAAGATACAATATGATTTAGAGAGAATTACAATGATTGTCAATACAACACTCTGTTGACTAAGGTGTTAGTTCAATTGATCTTTCCTTTCACATACTTTAGCACTACCATTGTTGGATATTTAATGAAATTTACACACACACTTCTTAATGCTTTTACACTACTCCATGTTGTTGCATCTAAAATAATCTTGCATTTATATCCACTGTAACACTTCAATTCTTTAATTAGGTCAGCCAAGAAGAGAATAAGTAATGAATTCAACTGGTCGGCCACCAAAAACATAACTTGGTCCTATCCCAAAGATAGAGAGGACCAAAAACAATCTTATAGCTTCTTCTAATGTGATCCAAAATAATTTACACGTAGGCACACATCAACCTAAGTCAACATTAAGGAAACATGTGGATGAAACATTGAAGCATGTTAGGAAATAATGCATAATAACCCATGATCTTAATTCATTCCTACATAACCCCATGAGAGAAAAGTATGCATAAAAGTAACCATAATGCATAGATCAAATAGAAAATACACAAGATAACACAAGATATACCCTAGGAAGACCCTCAAGAGGGAAAAACCCAGCCTCCAAAAGCATCCATACTCCATCTTATTATTCAGCAATAAAGTAATACAAGAGTTATGATGAATACCTCTGAAGCATCAATCCTCTCAATGAATCCTCATGTGTCCAAGCATGAATCCACAGATCCCATTCCATGCTTCACATATGTACTCCTTAGAAAGACTCAATAATGATAGCCCACTCACCCAGCCAACTTTAACCACTAAACATGTGCTTGCTTTTTATAGATTCAAGCTCACACAAATACAACCAAAAGGTAAGGTAAAACCATGTACAATAAAAGCATGCAAATAAAAAACCACCAAACCCTTATTTAATATTGAGTACTAAGTTTTCACTTTTTAAATATTTCCCCAATATTAAATTATTATCCCATGTCTCTCACACATTAAATAATAATATAATGTTACAATACAACATAAAGTGGTCCCCAAATGATTACCTAGTGTGACTAACCACACCACCTAGGTGCATTACAACTAAATAATTATTTAATTACAACATTATAATACAACATTTTATGCAATGGTGTACAACACCATATCCCAACAAAGCACACAACCAATCGACTCAAAGACATACTTTTAATTGAATTTACTTGATGTGGCCCCAAATAGGATAGGTCAGGACCCAAATCTATCATTACACATCTTTCATTACTGGTGCAGCCCCCCAAGCACACAGACCAAGCAAAGGAACAAATCTTGTCAGCCAGATATCCACAAAAGATAAAGAAAGCCAACTTGAAACATAATGCGGTACCAAAGTGGCCAATTAGCAATGTAAAAATCACATGGGGATGTTCCTTGAACATCCAACAACACCTTTATACATTTATTTCATAGTGCCATGCCATCAACAACCACTGCAGATCAAATAAGTACAAAATACTTTATCCAAGAAGCATAAAATGCTTAATAATGAGATATAACATTAATATATCAGCTTGCATACCACTTAAACACATGAGATTGGAATTGAGACACTACACAAACATTGAGATCACATTCACCAAGCCGTAGGAGTAGAGACATCAATATGGATAAATGTGAAGCATCTCCCAGACCGGTCTAGACAACCAATAACACTACCAACTTTTTGCAATTCATAGTGATCTCCTCAGCAACATAGGTGACCAAAAAATATACGAGTGCAACATCCAAAGAACACCAACATTGAGTACCAAACTATAAGACCAAAGCATCAACATTGGAGGAATGTAGAGAATTCTCTCATACAGTCTTCTATGCAACTTCCTAAACTAGAAATACTTAAGCAACTTGCGAAGGCCAAAACTTTCTTTCAGAAACACATACTTCATCAAGAAAATCAAGAGAGAGCATAAGACATACTATAGACCTTTAAAAAACTCTCTCCACAACTATTAATGCTTCTAATCCTCATCTTGCTAACACTAATAATGAATTATATGAACATCAACAATTCTTCTTTGATAAGGCATATCATCCAACCATGAACTTCATCACTTCTTATTTGATAAGGCATGTGATGTAGAGTAGGATGGAGGAACATTCAACCAAGCTTTGGAAACCAAACACCAACTCAAAATCAAATAACTAGCACAACTTCCATAGGGTCAGCTCTATGGCTTTCCAATTCACAACTGAGCAACTGAAAGACCAATTCCTCAAAGAAAACTGTAAGAACACCCACTGATCATCCATATAGCATCCATATTCCATCAAAAAGACATTTCCAAGCTTACAAGTAAGATTCATTTGTCAAAACATAGAAAAACATTAAGTCACTATATCCAAGGGCTAGTAGAATTAGCCCACTTTTACAAAGAAGGTACACTTTAAACTCCACCAAACCTTATGAAACCTTGAGGCAGCAATTAAAATGCCCAAAAACTACTAAATCCACCACTAGTTTCTAGAAATCACTCTTCCAACATAGCAAAACCAAAAACCCTTGATTATAGGCCTTCAAAAGGAGGGTTTATTGTAAATCATACCTCCAAACCTTTCTAGACCCTGACACTTGTTCAAACACTCATAATTATGCTTGCACAAGCTTTAAAATTCATCACATAGGTTATTTCTACCAGAAAACTCATAAACCACCATTTAGTTCCTCACTTTCACAAGGAAAATCACCCAAATTCAACGTAGGGCAACACCCAAAACCCACAAACACACTTCCTCCGACCTCCACAGCATTTGGAAACCTATGTTACAAAAAATTAGGTCATTCCACCAAGTTACAATTTCCACAGTAGGTGGAATGCCCTAAAAACTCATTTTATTACTCTCAAAACACCAACTTGCACCAAAATAGAGCAGTTTCAGGAAAATAGAGATAACTCACTCCAAAATTAATAGTTTTCAATAAAACCTAAAGAATTTGAAAGTAGAATTAGTGCCCTAAAATACCATGTTAGTCTTCAACCAAGATCTGGAGTTGTACGGACTGTACCAGCCAAGCAAAGTTCAGGAAAATAGGAGAAACATAGAATTTCAGACCCACCCGGTAGTAAAATGAGGATATCTCACTCAATTCTCAATTAAATAACACCATTACAATGCCAAAAGAAATATTATTCAATTATCTATCCATCCATTATAGGCTTGGAGTGTGGAACAATGTGTACAGGTCGTACAATGTACGTGATCAGCAATTTCTTAATGGAAAACACAAAAAATAGCAAATTTCTTATTAGAAACTCATTCCAAACTTCTTCAACAGCCTCCCCTTCGAGATATTACAACAATATATCATGCTACCACCTGAAAAATACCTATTTGGGTGCCTATAACTGACCACAAACTAACTTAACCCTTACATATGCTTAATTTTGCATTGTTTGACAATTTGTTAACAACAAACACAAATTATGCAACCTTTTGCACTTTTGGAACCAATACCCTTAAAAACCCCCCAATTACATGAAAAATAGTCACAAAGACCTTATTTAACATTAATTTACTCAAATTCCCCTAAATTTCTAATGCCTTCCTTCAAAGGATGAATTGTTGAAATTAAGTGTACTGGGGTGCTCCTGCACCAGCATGACATCCAACCATTAACTTCAACAATTCTTCTTTAGATAAGGCATGGTAGGCAACCATGAACTTCATCAGTTCTTATTTAGATAAGGCATGACATCCAACCATGAACTTCATCACCAATGTTAGCCCAAACTGAATATAACAATGATAACCAATGCCAAGGACTAACCACCTTCCAATAATCAATGTTGACACAAATGATAATCACATATAGCAATCTTTGACTTGAGAGACAATCAAAAAATAGTGTTGACAACAAAGATAACAACTGCTAACAATATCCTTAGTGTTGACATCAATGACAGCAACTACCATCAGCAAAAACCTAAGACTAATAGAATCAATTAGAATTTAAATAACATAAGGAAATAAAATTACTTAGGTGGACACAAATCTAGTTAAGGAAAGTTTGAATCTAACAAGGATACAATATGAATAGGATGTTTATAATACTAATCTAGTCAAAAAATATTTCAACATATATCTATAAAAGAGGGGGACCAACCACGTTCAAGGCCCCAGGTCACGAAGAGCCAAGAGCAAAAGGCTACCCTAACTTACCTCACTCTAAAGGGGTTTCTTGAAATGAGGGATGAGAATGATGAGGACTATAAGGTCCTTCAATCACTCTGCAGACCCAAAACTCAGAATGGGGCTAGGTGAGCCAGTTTTCGGGTTCAACACTGTACCTCAAGAAGCTCTTTTCCCAAGGATGAAAGTGCAATTCTAGGATGATAGTACAGCATGCTCACATCTCTCAGGTGTGCTAGCATCTGTATGACCAGAGGACCGAAAATACAATGGGAACTGCCAGAAAATGAGCTGACAGACTAGCTAGTAATTTTTAAGAGAGAAAAATAGAACTATAAGGTAAGAGAAGTACAAACAAATATGATAAAGCAAGTACATTAAAGCTAGGGTGACAAAGATGATCTCACAAAAGAGCTAGCTCTCCAAAAAACTCCAAATGCATGTCCACCTACACACAAGAAAGAGGAAAATTGTTGGGGGGTTGTATAGGGGCTTGCCTCAGTCAGACCCCTATTTTGGTGTTTCCACCTCCACAGATAGCCAAGATAGCAATTGTAGAGAAAAGTATGATAAAGGATGAAAGAAAGTAAAGAACATAATAAAAACTACAAAATAGTAATGTGCTACTCAACCAAATCATAGAGGAGAGGAGTGAAAAATCTTACCACCTCCACCAAGAGCTCACAAGCTAATGAAGGAGAAAAAGAGAGGACTCAAGCCCCTGTTGCAATGGTGTTGTTCCACACTTTCTCTACGAGTTGATGGAGTGTTGTTGTTATGGAGTGCCAAAGTGTTACTTCAAAGTAATGGATGCTAAGAGAATGCAAAAAAGGAGTGTGTAGAAGATCATATGAATGCTTAGAAGATTGTCTAGAGAGCTGAAATGCATGATGGAAGAGTGTTTTTGAAGGTGGGATGAGAAAAACAGTCATATTCGGGTTAGTTGGTCGAAGAGGGACATTAAAAACCAACCCCAATGGGAAGTGGAACACCTCTGTCAACTTTAGACACATGAATCCATCAGGGATGTAAGCACGTCGCGTGAACATCTACGTGTCGCGTAGGCATCCTCGATAGTTATTCTTCTACTAACACAAAAAATAGGTTCCAAGTGGAACGAAGGAAGTGGGTTGATGTGGATTTTCACCTTCAGATTTGGTTTTCTAAGGTGAGGAAATGTAAAAGGGGAATTTGCATAAGGGGTGCAAATTAAATCCTATACATTTTTCCCCCACTTTAGCAAGCACGAATACTAATGAGTGCTTCCATAAAGTAGATTGAAAAGGTAGTAGGGTTAGAAATGTATACCTGAACCATCAAGGAAGCAGACCACGATCTTGCTAACTCAAGATTAAAAGACAAGTAAAGGACTTCATAGCCCCACATAACTATGAAGATGTAGAATGAAAGCATCTTACAAGCCTACGGACCTGCAAGGAGGCAACCTCCAAGATCTCTCACATGAAGGAAGCTCCAAGAAGTAAGTGCCTCATAGGCCTACAGACCTATAAGTAAGGTGTCCTCCAAGATCTCTCACATGAAGGATACCCAAAAAAGAGCCTTACAAACCTATAGACCTGCAAGGAAGGATCCCCCAAGATCTCTCACATGGAGGAAGCCGAGAAAGAACCCTACAGACCCGCAGACCTACAAGGAAGGGTGTCCTTCAAGATCTCTCACATGAAGGAAACCCAAGAAAGTGCCCTACAAACCTGCAAACCTACAGGGAGGTATCCCCCAAGATCTCTCACATGGAGGAAACCCAAAGAAAGCACCCTACAGACTCGTAGACCAGCAGAAGAGCCACCCCAAAGAACTCTCACATGGAGGAAGCTTAGAAGAAGTGCCCTATAGACCCGTAGACCTGTAGGGAGGTATCCCCCAAGATATCTCACATGGAGGAAACCCAAAGAAATGGGACTCTGTAGAGTCAGAAAGCGGCTTCATAGGGACACCCGTAAAGTGACATGTTTATCTGCGAATAGAACATGTCAGAAAGCGGCCACACAAGAAAGTAAGCGGATAGACTCATAGACTACCAACAAGTTGGAAAAATTTCAAAGGGGTCCCTCAAGAACGTAGCGTAAGGAAGGGGTCCACTCAAGGGATGTACTATTCAAAAGCACATAAGAGATGTTTCGTTCTCGAATCGATTCATCATCAAGGAATCCTTTTGAAATATTTTCACTTCATCAAGGAATTCGAAAGGAATAAAATGTCCCCACACAATGGGAAGGTCGAAGTTGCTCCCACCTTGGAGGAAGGTTCTCAAGTTCTTTCTTTACGAACCCATGATGAAGGAAATATGTTTCATTAGGGTTTCAAGTCGAGAATGTGATTCTTGAAGAGAATTTTGTGAAGATTCTCGAGAAAAGATTCATTAGTGATGAATGTTTTTTTTTTAAAATCAAAATGTTATAGAAGTGGCATTGTCACACATGAGAGGGACAACTAAAGCAAAGAGAGAAATATAGAAGAAAAGCTAAAAGAAAGCATCACGAACAAAGGGCACAGGGGTAACCTGATATTTTGGGGTCATAAATGCTCATAAATATATATATAAGTATAGTAATAGTATATAAAATGAATTTTCATCAACCCCCTACTATATCAAACCATGTGAAGAATGCACGAGAAGACAAAGTAAAAATAAAAAATTGGGTCAATATGGAAGTGAAGCCTAAATGCCCCCAATGCTTTGCATCATCTCCAATTTGTTGAAAATCAAGTCACAAACATGGAAGGATGATGAAATAGATAGAAGAAGGTTTACGACACAAAAACCATGCATGTATCCAAGCACCAACAAGGGTGACAAGGGTCATCTAGGAACACATAGCA
>VDFB02047144.1:42183111-42199416 GCA_007258455.2 Sequoia sempervirens
AAAAGAACATTCATGCTTCACCCTTAAAATACAATATAAATAATTAATAGTTGCATACTAGCCAAATACCTAAAAAATATTCAAACCTTATTCTTCACTTGGTTATTTTCTTTATAAAATAAATTATGCTAAAATGGTAGAGGCCTACCTCATGGCTAACATTTCATATCAATGGAGGATATCTTCTTCTCCCTCTATCTCAATTTTCCTTTCTCAACCCTCATTTCCCAGAAATAAAAAACAAAGAAATAGAACCTCCTTTCAAGAGAAACTGCCCCCAACATAAAAAGGAAAAAGAAAGAAATCCAATTCCCCCACTTCACACCTTCCCAAGCTTCCTTAAGACCAACCTTTTCTCCAAAATAAATTAGTAATATTTCTCACACAACACTCAAGAAAGTCGCCAAAAAGATGCCTATCTCAAGGCTACTTTACTAAGGGGGTATTTTATACCTAAGGAAGCATAAAAATAATACTGTATCACTCTTTAAAATCCTTCACAAGAAAAAATATGAGTTTCCATAAAAGGATCCACACAAATGTTGAACACTTCCAGAGACTGAGATGGGGGGGAAATCAATCTTAGCAAAACTTAATCCCTTTTGGAACTTAACTCTTTCAGTACAAGATAACCTTCTTTACCAAATCAAGAAACCTTTAAGTAGAACAATAACAAGCAATGGTATAGCAGTTTGAATCCTTAACACTTCTTGAACAATGAAAGATATAGCAATTCTACTTCTAATCAGATCAGCAACAATGAGAAATAGAGAACACTATATTTATGTGGAAAACCCAATGAGGGAAAAACCATGGTGAGAGTTAACCCACAATATAAGGCTCATTGTTAAAAAGACTTGCAAGAATGCTCACTGCCTTAGAGAAAGATATAGAGGACTTGTTGAACTGAAGACAACACAACTTTAGGAGCAAGATACAAGGACCTGATGAGATTCACTATCTTAGAGTAGGATATAAAATGAATTAGAAATAATTACAATGATTTCCAACACAACACTCTATTGTCTGAGGCATTATAGCTCAATTGATCTTTCCTTTCACATACTTTAGCACTATCATTGTTGGATATTCAATACAATTTGCACACACACCTCTTCATGTGTGTAAAATATTTTATGTTATTGCATCTAAAATGATCTTACATTTATATCCACCAAAACACTTCAATTATTCAATTAGGTCAGCCAAGAAGAGAATAATCAATGAATTCAACTGGTCAGACACCAAAAACATAATGTAGTCTTATCTCGAAGATAGATAGGACCAAAAATAATCTTATAGCTTCTTCCAGTGTGATCCAAAACAATTTACATGCAAGCGCACATCAACCTAAGTCGACATTAAGGAAACATGTGGATGAAACATTGAAGCACATAACCAGTTGGCTCAAAGACATACTTTCAATTGAATTTACTTAATGTTGTATGCATGTAAAATGGATATAATAGAAATGTGCATAAAAATAGCTTAAATCAAACCAAACACATGCAAACCTCAAAATATTGAACGTAATATGTTGAGTTGTTGAAGATTTGAGTGTAGTTGCTCATGAATCAATAAAAATTCCAATAGCATAACATTACCATGGAAGGTGTTCATGCAAATGGGATGGGAGACCTCTCATTTATAGAAATGAGATGGAAGAAATGGAGGGTTTGGATGCATTCATGAAGAATGGCTAGGATTGAATGAGAAGATAGGGTTTGGATTGAAGTTATACTCATGTGACAAGTGTCACATGAGGGAAAAGAGCTAGGTTTAGGGCAACATCCTTATATGGATGGCTAGGATTAAGGGGTGGGATATTAAATGAAGGGATAAGATGAAAAGTTAGTTTGACTTTTGGAAAGTGTCTAGATTCAATGAATCTGGACAAGAGCTTAGTTAGACATGTGAAGGGGACATGTGTCATTGTGTGACAAGTTTAGATTATGATCCATGTGAATGGAATCAATGGATATGATTAAACGGATAAGGAAAGGGGATAAAGTGGAATTAAGTGATGGAAGAAAAGGGTAATGGGTATTAATTAGCCTAAATTATTTAATTAATTAAGAATTAATTAATTAATTTAGCTAGAGGATTTGGGATAAGGCTAGACTTAATTAAATAAATATAAAATTTATTTAATTAAAGGTGGGGAATAAGGATAATGGATAAATTAATAAATAAATAATAAATATTTATTTAATTAAATATTAGGATATGGGAAAAGGTTAAATTAATTAAATAAATAATAAATATTTATTTAATCAATTGGCTAGGATAAAGTGGAATAAAGGAAATGGGTAAATTAATCAATTAAATAAATATTATTTAATTAAGTAATGGGATAGGATAGGTTAAAATGAGGTGTGGTTGGGTTAGGACATTTTTAGGTGTCTATAGATGTAGTCCCAAACAAGATAGGTCAAGACCCAAATCTATCATTACACATCTTATATTGCTAGTGCAACCCCCCAAGAGCACAAACCAAGCAAAGGAACAAGCCCTGACAGCTAAATATCCACAAAAAACTAAGAAATTCAACTCAATATGCAATGCAACACCAAAGTACCCAATTAGCAACATGTGGATCACATGGGAATGTTCCTTGAACATCTAACAACACCTTTATACATTTATTTCATATTGTCATGCCATCAACAACCACCGTAGATAAAATAGGTACAAAATACTTTATCCAGGAAGCACATAATGCTTAATCATGAGATATAACATTAACATCTTAGCTTGCAAACCACTTCAGCACATGAGATTAGAATTGAGACATTGCACAGACATTGAGAGCACATTCACTAGGTTACAAGAGCAAAGACTTCAATGCAGAGAAATACAGAGCATCTCTCAGACCAGTGTGGACAACCAACAACACTACCAACCTTCTGTAATTCACAAAGATCTCCTTGGAAACATAGGTGACCTAAAAATATAGGAGTACAACATCCACAAAACACTGAAATTGAGTACCAAACTGCAAGACCAAAGTATCAATAGTAGAGGAATACAAAGCATCCTTCCAGACAAAATTCAATTCAACTTCTTGAACCAGAAACACTTAAGCAACTTGTAAAGGCAAAAACTTCCTTTCAGCAACACATACTTCATCAAGAACATCAAGAGAGAGCATAATACATACTATATACCTTCAACAACATCTCTCCACAACTATTCATGCTTTTGATCCTCATCTTAATATATCATTATAAAACCAACTTCGTTGATAGTAATAATGCATTATACGAACATCAACCATTCTTCTTTGATAAGGCATGACATCCAACCATGAACTTCAAAAATTCTTCTTTAGATAAGGCATGGCATCCAACCATGAACTTCATCAATTCTTCTTTAGATAAGGCATGACATCCAACCATGAACTTCATCGCCAATGTTAGCCCAAACTGAATATAACAATGATAACCAGTATCAAGGACTAACCACCTTCCAATAATCAATGTTGACACAAATGATAAACACATATAGCAATATTTAACATGAGAGGCAATCAACAAATAGTGTTGATGACAAAGATAACAATTGTCAACAATCTCCTTAGTGTTGACATCAATGACAACCATCAATGTTGACATCAATGAAAACAACTACCAACAATCTCCCCCTTTGGAATTGATGGCAACACACATTTCTCACTCTCCCCATTTGACATCAAGGACAAAGGGCCAAATATGTATATACAAAGCAACAACACCTATTCTAACTACAGGGACAAGGAGCAAAAAGATCTTCTTTTGAAACAATAGCACATACTCCCCCTTTGACCAACAACACATCTTCTTCAAGTAGCTATACATTCATAACAATTGCACAACCTCTTCAAGACTCCCCCTTTCTACCAACTCTCCCTAAGGTAGCATTCATCAATCCAGGAGAAAAGGATATGTCATGAATTTCTCCCTTGGAAAGATGCTCCATCTTATGCATCTAGTTAGAACGAGGGGCAATAACCCCTAGCTTCTATTGGAGATACTCAAAAGTATCCTTTGAAAGTATCTTAGTAAAAATGTCTACAATTTGGTCCTTAGTAGGAACATACTCCATTCTGACTTCATATTTTGCAACCTTCTCTCTTAGAAAGTGGTACCAGATTGAGATGAGTTTATTTCTTAAGTGCATTACTGAGTTCTTGGAAATATTGATAACACTTGTATTATCACACAGTATATAAATAGGCTCATCATACACCACCTTCACATCCTTTAAATTTTTCTCATCCAAAGCACCTGAGTACAACAAGATGTTGCAACAACATATTTTGCTTCTATTATGGATATCATTGAATCTTGGTTTTTACTAAACCATGAGACCAATATGTTTCCCAAAAAGAATGAACTTTAACTTGTACACCTCTGATCATCAACACAACCTACCCATCCAACATCAGTATAGGAACTTAGAGAAAAAAATTGATCCTTTTTGTACCATAGGCCATAATCTAGAGTTCCCTCCAAGTACATCTAAAGATTCTTTTTACAACTTTCTTATGAGATTTCTTAGGTTTGGCTTGAAATTTGGCAACCAAACATCAATCTTTGAAACATACTAAGATACACAAAAAATTTCATAATTGAACTTGTATATACACCAACCAACATAAGTACCAAACATATATTTTACAGAGAAGATATTCATCCAAAATAATGTACCTTTTGAAATTGTACTTGTGGACTCCCATAGTATAGTTGAATATATCCATAAGACTGTATGGATAAGACATTCTTTCCTGAGGAATGTAGAACATTCCAACAAGGCTTCATCTTCACTTCACCCTACCAGAGTATGGACAAAAATTATGTCATTTGCATCTTTTACTTCAAAAGGTGTAAATACTTGAGACTTTGGATATAACACCTTCACATCTTGACCAACTTATTTTCTAGTCCGCAAGACAAAACCCTTTCCTGCAGAGAGAAGCAAACCATGACTTTTCCAAACTATGAATGTCTTGGAAAAAATTTTACCTTTCTAAAACTTATCTTTATGTGTGGCACACAAAACTAGAATGATATCAATTAGAACAAGTGTACCAATCTCCACACATCTTTTACTTCCACTGGAAATTTCAACAAAGGTACATTTATACACAATAGATCTACACACCAACTATTTTGATTCAAATCTTCATTCATGCTAAGGATTTCAACACCTTTTCTTAGGGGCTAAAATATTTTGTAAGTGAAATCTCCCCCTAAGATAATGCACTATCTCAATTTTTCTTGGAATCTTGTGCAAAGTGCAAAAGAGTGGAATCATCCTTATTTTCATGATCTTCCAATTCATTTCTCTTCTTTTGTTGATAGAATGTCTCATCCTTTTTTTTTATTTTGAATAAGTGGCTTGACAAAACCACTCTTGCAATTATATTTCTTATGTCCTACATTATTGTATTTTTTAGCACACAATCTTGTGTTTTCGAACAAGGTTGTTCCTTTTTACCTTAGATTTTCACCCATTCGCCTTGTGACCATAGTTGTTGCAAGCATAGCAATATCCATGAAATAATACAACATTGTTTCTTTGAGGCATAAATGATCTTCTTCCCATGTTATCATTTCTTCCTTGTTTAATTCTACAATCAACAACATTATGCCCAAATTTATTGCAAGAAAAATAGTAACCTTAAAAGGATTGATTAAACCTAGTAGGAGCATTGTATCTTGCAGATGGAGGACTTCTAGACCCCTTTTTATTTTATTCAGAATTGGATCCACCTTCTTTTTTGCAATTTTGAATAGTCTTTGCATCTTTGGAGCCATTCTTCTTAGGATATTTAGTGCATCCTTTCTCCTCCTTTGTATCAAGATTTTCATTTGATTTGGAGATATTTGGAGTAGAACTTTTCTTTTTGGAATTTTTTTTTTCTAACTCAGATACGCGGATAATCTTAAAAGTTTTGGTGATTCAATCAACCTTACATGCTTCTATTATCTGCCAATCTTCTCCAATCCTCTTGCCTTCTTCAAATTTTACTTTTAAATCAAAGATCATACCTTCTACCCTCTTTAATTTTATTGCACCTTCTTCTACTTTGGCTTTCAACTTGTCCATTTCTTCCTTTGTTCCTTCAAGAAAACTTTCATATTTTTTATGTGTAGTGTTTTGCTTCATTTTTTTGCTATTCGTAGACTCAAGTTTTCAGTATCCTACCCTCATCTACCTGAAGTCCTTAAACTTTCAAAGCTCTATTATTTCAGATCTACATTGTAGGCACATGTCTTTCACTACTAAGAGCTGGGACTTTCCTCACACCTCCAATGTGCTATAAGTCCCACCTTGAACTATCTCCCATCTCTCAGAAGAACCACGTTTCTCTGAACAGAGACCTTTTAACCCATCCTCTTTACATCATGATTACTCTATATGAAGTCACTCTAGACGAAATGACTTATTCTTTCCATTAACAATCAAACACTTAAATGGTAATCTTACCTTTTGTATTTTAAGGTTTTCTTCAATCTTTTCTCATAAAGTTTGTTTTAAACTTATCATATTACTATTTTGATAAATACTTATTTTCTTAATTTTTTTGTTGGTTTTCATGTAGTTTTTTTTCTAAAATATGACAAAATTTTATTCAGTACTGCAAGAGAAAACATCACCACCCTGAAATAACATCCAAGTCTTCAGATTCTTCAATGGTAGACACTTTGTGATTGTAATATTTTGGGAGAGATCTCAAAACCTTCTTTACAATTTCACTTTCTTTCACTTCTCTAGCAAGTTTGAAGATGCCAGAGACAACTTCTTATACTTAGAGCATATAACTTGCAATGTCTTCATCCTCAATCAACTTTAAAGTCTCAAATCTACTTTTATAGATATGTATCTTAGCTTGATTCACTTTAGTGTCTCCTTCATAGATGATACTAAGCTTTTCCCAAGCATCTTTGGCAATTGTGAAATTCACCACTTTCAAAAGTTTTGAATCAACCAACCCACACAAGATAGCATTCTTGGCTTTGGCATTGCACTCATATAGTCTGATTTCAGTTGGATCAGTAAAAGGAGTGGTAGGAGTAGTATACAAAAATTTTGACTAATTGCCACACACCAAACCCAAGAGATTTTAGGTTTCCTTTCATTCTTATTTTCCAAAAGGAGTAATTAGTCCTATCAAACCTAGGACCCTTGTATGAACCATCATGTGCCATCCCAGATCTTTGCCTCAAGTTGTTAAGCTTCTACAAAGGAACTTGGATTTGATACCAATTGTTGAACACTTCTAGAGGATGAGAGGGGGGTGGTGAATCATTCTTATCAAAACTTAATCCCTTCTAAAACTTAACTCTTTTAGTACAAGATAACCTTCTTTACTAGATCAAGAAACCTTTAAGTAGAATAGTAACAAGGAATGATATAGAAGTTTTAATCCTTAACACTTCTTAGACAATGAAAGCTATAACAATTCTACTTCTAACCAGACTAGAAACAATGAGAAACAAAGAACACACACATGCACAAGGAGAACACCATATTTACATGGAAAACCCAATGAGGGAAAAACCACGATGAGAGTTAACTCACAATAGAATGCTCATTGCCAAAAAGACTTGCAAGAAGGCCCACTGCCTTAGAGCAAGATAAATAGGACTTGTTGAACTGAAGATAACATGAATTCAGGAGAAAGATACAAGGACTTGATGAGATTCACTATCTCAAAGCAAGATACAATATGATTTAGAGAGAATTACAATGATTGTCAATACAACACTCTGTTGACTAAGGTGTTAGTTCAATTGATCTTTCCTTTCACATACTTTAGCACTACCATTGTTGGATATTTAATGAAATTTACACACACACTTCTTAATGCTTTTACACTACTCCATGTTGTTGCATCTAAAATAATCTTGCATTTATATCCACTGTAACACTTCAATTCTTTAATTAGGTCAGCCAAGAAGAGAATAAGTAATGAATTCAACTGGTCGGCCACCAAAAACATAACTTGGTCCTATCCCAAAGATAGAGAGGACCAAAAACAATCTTATAGCTTCTTCTAATGTGATCCAAAATAATTTACACGTAGGCACACATCAACCTAAGTCAACATTAAGGAAACATGTGGATGAAACATTGAAGCATGTTAGGAAATAATGCATAATAACCCATGATCTTAATTCATTCCTACATAACCCCATGAGAGAAAAGTATGCATAAAAGTAACCATAATGCATAGATCAAATAGAAAATACACAAGATAACACAAGATATACCCTAGGAAGACCCTCAAGAGGGAAAAACCCAGCCTCCAAAAGCATCCATACTCCATCTTATTATTCAGCAATAAAGTAATACAAGAGTTATGATGAATACCTCTGAAGCATCAATCCTCTCAATGAATCCTCATGTGTCCAAGCATGAATCTACAGACGTATTCTATGCTTCATATATGTACTTTAGAAAGACTCATTACTGATAGCCTACTCTTACCTAGCTAACTTAATTACTTAAATATAAGCTTTTACAGATCCAAGCTCACACAAATACAAACCAAAAAGGCAAGGCAAAACCATGTACAATAAAAGCATGCAACAAAACCACCAAACCCCTATTTACTGAGTACAAGTTTCTCACTTTCTTTTAAATATTCCCCAATAATAAATTATTATCTCACATCTCTCACATATTAAATAATAATACAATGTTACAATACAACATAAAGTGGTGCCCAAATAATTATGTAGTGTGATTAACCACATCTCCTAGGTGCATTACAACTAAATAATTATTTAATTACAATATTATAATATAACATTTTATGCAATGGTGTATAACACCATATCCCAACAAAGCACATGTAACTAATCGAATTAAAAGACATAATTAATTGAATTTACTTGATGTGGCTCCTAGCTACGACAGGTCAGGACCCAAATCTATCATTACACATCTTTCACATCAAAAGTACCCCTGCCAATACGTACTGCCAAAAGGAACAAATCTGTCACCAGAGACCACAAAAGACAAAAGAAAAGCAACTTGGAAACATAATGCGTACCAAAGATAATTAGTAATGTAATATATGGGGATGTTTTGAATATCTAACAATACTTTATATATTTATTTATAGTGCTATGCTATCAATAAATTACTCGCAGACAAGTATAAATATTTTATTCAAGAAGTATAAATTACCAAATGATATATATACTACACGCCTGCACACCACGTAAAAACACAATGAGTATCGAACGAGACACCACAAACACTGAGATCACATCCACCGCCGCAGGAGAGAATAATCACAGTGATAAAACGGCTAATCTCGCACCCTGTCTAGATAACTAATAATACTCATTTCAATCTTGTATCTAGATTTCAAGAATATAGGATTTGTAACAGGTATTTAGTAATATCTGAAGAATACTCAATATTGAGTACTAAATTATAAGACTAAAAGACAATATTGAGGAATAGAGAATTTTTCATAGTGTAAATTTGGAAACAATTTCTGCCAAACTCGCCATGGCCAAAAAACTCTCTTCCCAAACAATACTCATCAAAGAAAACCAAGAGAGACATACACTGCCACCATGGTGACCTCAAAACCTCCACAACCACAATGCCTCTAATCCTCATCCTGCCACCACGAACATGAACACGTCAAATTTTCCTTTGATAAGGTATATCATCCAATCATGAATCCTCATCATTTATTTGATAAGGTATGTGATGTAGAGAGATGGAGGAACATTCAACCAAGCTTTGGAAACCAAACACCAACTCAAAATCAAATAACTAGCACAACTTCCATAGGGTCAGCTCTATGGCTTTCCAATTCACAACTGAGCAACTGAAAGACCAATTCCTCAAAGAAAACTGTAAGAACACCCACTGATCATCCATATAGCATCCATATTCCATCAAAAAGACATTTCCAAGCTTACAAGTAAGATTCATTTGTCAAAACATAGAAAAACATTAAGTCACTATATCCAAGGGCTAGTAGAATTAGCCCACTTTTACAAAGAAGGTACACTTTAAACTCCACCAAACCTTATGAAACCTTGAGGCAGCAATTAAAATGCCCAAAAACTACTAAATCCACCACTAGTTTCTAGAAATCACTCTTCCAACATAGCAAAACCAAAAACCCTTGATTATAGGCCTTCAAAAGGAGGGTTTATTGTAAATCATACCTCCAAACCTTTCTAGACCCTGACACTTGTTCAAACACTCATAATTATGCTTGCACAAGCTTTAAAATTCATCACATAGGTTATTTCTACCAGAAAACTCATAAACCACCATTTAGTTCCTCACTTTCACAAGGAAAATCACCCAAATTCAACGTAGGGCAACACCCAAAACCCACAAACACACTTCCTCCGACCTCCACAGCATTTGGAAACCTATGTTACAAAAAATTAGGTCATTCCACCAAGTTACAATTTCCACAGTAGGTGGAATGCCCTAAAAACTCATTTTATTACTCTCAAAACACCAACTTGCACCAAAATAGAGCAGTTTCAGGAAAATAGAGATAACTCACTCCAAAATTAATAGTTTTCAATAAAACCTAAAGAATTTGAAAGTAGAATTAGTGCCCTAAAATACCATGTTAGTCTTCAACCAAGATCTGGAGTTGTACGGACTGTACCAGCCAAGCAAAGTTCAGGAAAATAGGAGAAACATAGAATTTCAGACCCACCCGGTAGTAAAATGAGGATATCTCACTCAATTCTCAATTAAATAACACCATTACAATGCCAAAAGAAATATTATTCAATTATCTATCCATCCATTATAGGCTTGGAGTGTGGAACAATGTGTACAGGTCGTACAATGTACGTGATCAGCAATTTCTTAATGGAAAACACAAAAAATAGCAAATTTCTTATTAGAAACTCATTCCAAACTTCTTCAACAGCCTCCCCTTCGAGATATTACAACAATATATCATGCTACCACCTGAAAAATACCTATTTGGGTGCCTATAACTGACCACAAACTAACTTAACCCTTACATATGCTTAATTTTGCATTGTTTGACAATTTGTTAACAACAAACACAAATTATGCAACCTTTTGCACTTTTGGAACCAATACCCTTAAAAACCCCCCAATTACATGAAAAATAGTCACAAAGACCTTATTTAACATTAATTTACTCAAATTCCCCTAAATTTCTAATGCCTTCCTTCAAAGGATGAATTGTTGAAATTAAGTGTACTGGGGTGCTCCTGCACCAGCATGACATCCAACCATTAACTTCAACAATTCTTCTTTAGATAAGGCATGGTAGGCAACCATGAACTTCATCAGTTCTTATTTAGATAAGGCATGACATCCAACCATGAACTTCATCACCAATGTTAGCCCAAACTGAATATAACAATGATAACCAATGCCAAGGACTAACCACCTTCCAATAATCAATGTTGACACAAATGATAATCACATATAGCAATCTTTGACTTGAGAGACAATCAAAAAATAGTGTTGACAACAAAGATAACAACTGCTAACAATATCCTTAGTGTTGACATCAATGACAGCAACTACCATCAGCAAAAACCTAAGACTAATAGAATCAATTAGAATTTAAATAACATAAGGAAATAAAATTACTTAGGTGGACACAAATCTAGTTAAGGAAAGTTTGAATCTAACAAGGATACAATATGAATAGGATGTTTATAATACTAATCTAGTCAAAAAATATTTCAACATATATCTATAAAAGAGGGGGACCAACCACGTTCAAGGCCCCAGGTCACGAAGAGCCAAGAGCAAAAGGCTACCCTAACTTACCTCACTCTAAAGGGGTTTCTTGAAATGAGGGATGAGAATGATGAGGACTATAAGGTCCTTCAATCACTCTGCAGACCCAAAACTCAGAATGGGGCTAGGTGAGCCAGTTTTCGGGTTCAACACTGTACCTCAAGAAGCTCTTTTCCCAAGGATGAAAGTGCAATTCTAGGATGATAGTACAGCATGCTCACATCTCTCAGGTGTGCTAGCATCTGTATGACCAGAGGACCGAAAATACAATGGGAACTGCCAGAAAATGAGCTGACAGACTAGCTAGTAATTTTTAAGAGAGAAAAATAGAACTATAAGGTAAGAGAAGTACAAACAAATATGATAAAGCAAGTACATTAAAGCTAGGGTGACAAAGATGATCTCACAAAAGAGCTAGCTCTCCAAAAAACTCCAAATGCATGTCCACCTACACACAAGAAAGAGGAAAATTGTTGGGGGGTTGTATAGGGGCTTGCCTCAGTCAGACCCCTATTTTGGTGTTTCCACCTCCACAGATAGCCAAGATAGCAATTGTAGAGAAAAGTATGATAAAGGATGAAAGAAAGTAAAGAACATAATAAAAACTACAAAATAGTAATGTGCTACTCAACCAAATCATAGAGGAGAGGAGTGAAAAATCTTACCACCTCCACCAAGAGCTCACAAGCTAATGAAGGAGAAAAAGAGAGGACTCAAGCCCCTGTTGCAATGGTGTTGTTCCACACTTTCTCTACGAGTTGATGGAGTGTTGTTGTTATGGAGTGCCAAAGTGTTACTTCAAAGTAATGGATGCTAAGAGAATGCAAAAAAGGAGTGTGTAGAAGATCATATGAATGCTTAGAAGATTGTCTAGAGAGCTGAAATGCATGATGGAAGAGTGTTTTTGAAGGTGGGATGAGAAAAACAGTCATATTCGGGTTAGTTGGTCGAAGAGGGACATTAAAAACCAACCCCAATGGGAAGTGGAACACCTCTGTCAACTTTAGACACATGAATCCATCAGGGATGTAAGCACGTCGCGTGAACATCTACGTGTCGCGTAGGCATCCTCGATAGTTATTCTTCTACTAACACAAAAAATAGGTTCCAAGTGGAACGAAGGAAGTGGGTTGATGTGGATTTTCACCTTCAGATTTGGTTTTCTAAGGTGAGGAAATGTAAAAGGGGAATTTGCATAAGGGGTGCAAATTAAATCCTATACATTTCCCCCCACTTTAGCAAAAACCTGAATACCCAATGAGTGCTACATGAAATGAATTGAAAAGGTAGTAGGGTTGAAATATATGCACGAACCATCAAAGGAAGCGGACCCGCGATCTTACACTTGCTCAAGATTAAAGACAAATTAGGGACTTCATAGCCCCATAACTATGAAGATGTGAGATGAAAGCATCTGGACAAAAGTCGACGATCAAGATCGAGCCCTGAGACCAGCAGACCTACAAGGAAGGGTGTCACTAAAGATCTCTCATAGAAGGAAACTGCAAGAAAGGGTGCCCTACAAACACAAACCTCTGAGGAGGTATCTAAAGTCTCACATGGAGGCAAGAAAGCACCCTCGGACTCGTGGGCAATGAAAACCTACACCCCAAAGGGGAACTCACATGGAGAGCTTAGAGAAGTGCCCTATAGACAGTAGACACAGCGGGAGGTATCCCCAAGATATCTCACATGGAGAGCAAAGAAATGGGACTCTGTAGAGTGAGAAGCTGACTTCATAGGGACACCCGTGAAAATTGACATGTTTATACTGCTGAATGGAGAACACATGTGTGTCGAGAAAACCACACACCTAAGAAAGTAGCCCGGATAGACTCATAGACTACCAACAAGTTGGAAAATTTTCAAAGGGGTCCCTCAAGAACGTAGCGTAAGGAAGGGGTCCACTCAAGGGATGTACTATTCAAAAGCACATAAGAGATGTTTCGTTCTCGAATCGATTCATCATCAAGGAATCCTTTTGAAATATTTTCACTTCATCAAGGAATTCGAAAGGAATAAAATGTCCCCACACAATGGGAAGGTCGAAGTTGCTCCCACCTTGGAGGAAGGTTCTCAAGTTCTTTCTTTACGAACCCATGATGAAGGAAATATGTTTCATTAGGGTTTCAAGTCGAGAATGTGATTCTTGAAGAGAATTTTGTGAAGATTCTCGAGAAAAGATTCATTAGTGATGAATGTTTTTTTTTTAAAATCAAAATGTTATAGAAGTGGCATTGTCACACATGAGAGGGACAACTAAAGCAAAGAGAGAAATATAGAAGAAAAGCTAAAAGAAAGCATCACGAACAAAGGGCACAGGGGTAACCTGATATTTTGGGGTCATAAATGCTCATAAATATATATATAAGTATAGTAATAGTATATAAAATGAATTTTCATCAACCCCCTACTATATCAAACCATGTGAAGAATGCACGAGAAGACAAAGTAAAAATAAAAAATTGGGTCAATATGGAAGTGAAGCCTAAATGCCCCCAATGCTTTGCATCATCTCCAATTTGTTGAAAATCAAGTCACAAACATGGAAGGATGATGAAATAGATAGAAGAAGGTTTACGACACAAAAACCATGCATGTATCCAAGCACCAACAAGGGTGACAAGGGTCATCTAGGAACACATAGCACGATCATGGGGTAACATGTCACAACACACACATCTATTCTAAAGATAAAGAAGGGGTCTCCTCTAACACTAATCGATCAAGAGGTCATCCACTTCCCACTCTAGATCATCGTAGGGGGAAGGAGGATAAGCCTGCAATGGTGGAATGTTAAGAGGAGGAGTGTTCGACCCTCTCACAACAAGGGCTAAGGAAGAGGGCCCCTCAAGGTCCTCTCCACCAAGCTCTTGTGGAGCTAAAGTCAACGACTTCGTGAAGATCGCTAACAAGGCCAAAACATCATCCAGAGAGTTAAACATGCACTTTATAGGAGTGCCATGTTTCACTTCAACAAATAGAGAAGGTTGTGTATGAGGTTCAACCCTAGGCTCGTCGAACAATTTGGGAGCAATGACAAACTCAGGGGAAGTTGGGATTGGTTCTATCACTAGGAAAGAACAAGTCAACACGGGACCACCTTTCAAAGAAGGTGGGATCCTCTTACATCCACCATTGCTGGAAGGACCACTCTCCACCTTCTAATCCATCGAGGGATGTGAACTCCCCATAGACGAGGCAAGAGGTGCAGAGGAAGAGAAGGAAGAGAAAATTGTAGTAGATAACACCAAAGTGTTTGTCATATCTATGGGTTTTGGGAAAGGTGAGACATCCGAAAGAGACATCAAGAGAAGCAGCTCCACCGAAGGAGCGATGGACACCTATACCTTTTTAGGGTCAAGCACATTCGTACTCATAGTGGAAGCTAGAAGTGATGCAAAGCTAGGTTGAACAGAAGCAAAGGGGAGGAGAGAAGAGAACACGGCAGGAGGCCCTGATAAAGGGGCAGTCATCTCCTCTTCCTTCCTCTATAAGGTGGCCTGCTCAACCATGAGATCCTTTTGTTGATGCTTGTGCTCATGCATAAGGCAGTTTCTGTGACTCTTTGAACTAGAGGTCAAAGGTTGTGAAGGAATAGAAGGCTCCTACTCAGCCATGGGAGTGTCCACTACAGCCATTTCCAGCAGAAGGACAGGCTCCTGAATGGGAGTAGGAGTAGGTTGAGAAGCAATGGGTAAAGTCGACTCAAGTGCCTCAGTAGTGGGCCTCTTCTCGTTTACTATTTTTGGAGCAGAAGCGGTAGGAGGTCGTAGAGGCTGAGACATAGAGGATTCCCCATGAGGAATTTTTCCTTTACCATACAAATAGTACCAAGATCTAGGTAGTTTAGTAGGGAGGTCTAATATCCTAATCTTGGTTCTACACCAAGGAGGTATCATTGTACTCAACTGGTAAAAGCTAGGTTTTCTCATCCAATACTCCTCCCAAGAAAGGGGAGCGAATGAGTCAGCCTGAGAAGAGGCAAGTTTCTCCTTCACTTTTCAGGAAGAGGGGGAAACTGGCTACTGTGCTATAGGAAGAGCCAATTTTTGTTGTCCCTTGCCCCTAGTCTTATACTTCACATATTTTTTGTAAAGTAAGTTCATTCTTGGAGGAAGCGGACCAACCGGGGTGGGCCAAAAATGGTCTAATGAATATCCCCCACGGGTTACCAAAGGCTAGTATCTAGTGTCATGCACTACGTGCACAACAACTTCATGGGAGAACTTTAGAAATTTATGAATAATGGAGGCAATTCCATTCATGAAAGCTATCCAAGGTATTCCTAGCTTCATCCTGAACAAATCTGACTCTTGAATGACATTGAAAACTGTGTCAACAGCCCTAGGTCCAACTAGGACACATAAAGTTATCAAGCCATATGGCTTCAGACAAAGACCATCGTGCGTACGGATGGTGGATTTTGTTTCTTCATACTCTTTTCTATGTAGTGAGTTAAGCCACAATGTCTCTTTTGTAATAACATTCACTCGACTCACGAGGTCTACTAAGACTCCTATCACAATGTTGCCA
>VDFB02047144.1:42199516-42245967 GCA_007258455.2 Sequoia sempervirens
TCCCCTTTGCCATCATATTTTTCAAATTTAGGAATCTCCATTCCTTGAGGGAAGGGAGTGTTCAAATTTTCAACCAACAACGGGCTATGTCTGAAGAAGGTTTGGAAGATAGGCTGGGAAAAGGCTTGGGAGAGACTCACCAACTAGCTCTACATCTTACCCATATTCTAAAGAAGGGTGTTCAAAATAGGGTCATTAGAAGATATAGGACCAGAGGAACCTCCATCAGAACCGCCACCACCGGAGCCACTGATGTGACCACCGTCACAACCACCACTGGAGCCATCACCATCAGTAGAGCCTCTGACAAAGCCACCTCTACTTCCAAAGCCACCACCATGACCTCCACCAGAACCACTTCCACCAGCACCACCACTACCAAAGCCCCCATCGCTCATCCCACCAAAACCTCCACTGCTAGAGGTGGTGGGAGGGGTGAAACTAAAACCTAAGGGGATCTTGTTCACTTTGATAGTTTTGGATCCCTCAGAGGTAGAGGGAATGTTGATCAAGGGTACAACATCGACCATGTACACAGACGTAGGAGGAATCGACATTCCCAGTTGTCTCTCATGGTCTTCAAAAGTGACTCCTCATACAATGTGAGGATTGTTTAGAGGAGAACATGCATCAGTTGGAATAGAGAGACTATCCAAGAGTTTTATGCCTATTTGGTCTTTTCCCACCATATACTTTAGTTCGTTGATAACCCAGGTGGCCCTAGCCAACTTCGGGTCTCTTTCCAAGTGATGTTCCAAGTCACCCAACCCTTTTTTGAGGGTCTAGACATATTTTGAAGGAATGTGAACATCCTCATGCTCATCAAGCGATGATGGTGTGGGAGGTGTAGGAGGAGTGGGGACATGGTCAGTCTCGTCAAAGAATCCTACCTTGACCCTTGAAAACTACTCATGTGCAGCGAGACCAATGACAAATCCAGAAAAAATCCCTATAGAGAAACCAGTAGTGACCTTCATCCTTTCCATTCGAAGGTGTCATACACTTCTCCTAACAATATACCAGGAGGTTGTGGATTGGGTTGTGATGCTCATAGACCTTCACAACACTCAGGGGCACAACGATCACAAGGTATAAGGGAAAATCCTCAACACCAACAAATGAATAGACATTGGTTCATGTCAAGTTCACCAAAAGTGTAAGAGAGGGGGACCAACCACGTTCAAGGCCCTAGGTCACAGAGAGCCAAGAGCGGAAGGATGCCCTAAATTACCTCACTCTAAAGGGGTGTCTTGAAATAAGGGATGAAAATGATGAGGACTATAAGGTCCTTCAGTCACTCTACAGACCCAAAACTCAGAATGGGGCTAGGTGAGTCAGTTTTTGGACTCAACACTATACCTTAGGAAGCTCTATGCCCGAGGAAAAAAGTGTGGTTCTGGGACAATAGCGTGGTGCGTTGGAATCTATACGACCAAAGGACCGAAAATATAGTGGGAACTACCAAAAAATGAGCTGACAGCCTAGCTAGTAATTTCTAAGAGAGCAAAATAGAACTATAAGGTAAGAGAAGTACAAATGAATATGATAAAGCAAGTATATTAAAGTTAGGGTGACAAAGATGATCTCACAAAAGAGCTTATTTTCCAGCCAGCTCCAAATGAACATCCACCTACACACAAGAAAGAGGAAAATTGTTGGGGGGATGTATAGGGGTCTGCCTCAATCAAACCCTCATTTTGGTGTTTCCACCTCCACAAATAGCCAAGATAGCAACTGTAGAGAAAAGTATGATAAAGGAGGAAAGAAAGTAAAGAACACAGGTGCACTGGCGTCTGTACGACCAGAGGACCAAAAATACAGTGGGAACTGCCAGAAAATGAGCTGACATCCTAGCTAGTAATTTCTAAGAGAGAAAAATAGAACTATAAGGTAAGAGAAGTACAAATGAATATGATAAAGCAAGTATATTAAAGTTAGGGTGACAAAGATGATCTCACAAAAGAGCCTATTTTCCAGCCAACTCCAAATGAACATCCACCTACACACAAGAAAGAGGAAAATTGTCGGGGGGATGTATAGGGGCCAACCTCAATCAGACCCTCATTTTGGTCTTTCCACCTCCACGGACAGCCAAGATAGCAACTATAGAGAAAAGTATGATAAAGGAGGAAAGAAAGTAAAGAACACAATAAACACTACAAAATAGTAATGTGCTACTCAACCAAATCATAGAGGAGAGGATTGAAAATTCTTACCACCTCCACCAAGAGCTCACTAGTTAATGGAGGAGAAAGAGAGAGAACTCAAGCCCTTATTGCAATGGTGTTGTTCCACACTTTCTCTACAGAGTTGATGGAGTTTTGTTGTTGCTATGGAGTGCCAAAGTGTTGCTTGAGAGTGATGGATGTTAAGAGAATGCAAAAAATGAGTGTGTAGAAGATCAAATGAATGCTTAGAAGATTGTCTAGAGAGTTGAAATGCATGAAGAGTGTTTTTGAAGGTGGGTAGAGAAAAATGGCCATATTCGAGTCAGTTGGTTGAAGAGAGACATTACAAACTGACCCCAATGGGAAGTGTAATGCCTCTGCTAGCTTCAGACATAGGAATCCATCAGGGACGTAAGCACGTCACGCGGGCATCCCTGATAGTTATTCTTCTACCAACACAAAAAAATAGGTGCCAAGAGGAACAAAGGCAATAGGTTGATGTGGATTTTCACCTTCGGATTTGGTTTTCTAATGTGAGGAAATGTAAAGGGGGAATTTGTGTAAGGGGTGAAAATTCACGCCTATACAATATCAAGTTGTCATATAATTGTAGGTAATTAAAGACATGATATAACCTCCTAAGTATTAATTTTCTAGACAATACATTATAAAACATAAGTAAAAATTATTGGTTTGATCAAGTCCAATAACAAAGTAGAATAAAATTAAACATGATAATTTTACTAGGCATATTAACAATAGTCAAGTACTATCATTCATAGATAGTTTTATAAACTTTTAGATTGATGCATAATATATTTACATTAATATCTAGTTCTTTTTTTATTAAATTAAAGGTTTTCATTTTTAGTTTAGAGGTTCTCTCCCCCTGTAAAAATTCAACATGTCTCCATGTTTGATGTTAAATTAATCTAGTTTGTTTGATATCTTATTAAAATAATATTTTATTCCAATCAATTCATTTAAATGTTATATTTTCCAAAGTTTTAGAGTTCAAAAAGATCTTGAGACCTATCGTTATGGGCCTTCAATGTAACCCAACATAGACTTATGTAACAAATCAAGGTGTTCATTTTTAAATAAACATAACAAGCATGGTAAAAGTAAAAGATATAATAGTAATCATGTACTCCTAAATATTCAAGAAAACTTATAAAATTCAACCCCATTGATTTCTCCACTCTTTACTAAGCCTTAGGTAGATCCATGATGTATGAATTAAGAACTATTTGTTCACCAACTTCATAAGGGGAGAAGGGGAATTTTGATCTCAAATCACAATGGATGCATTGCAATCTAGAGATGGTAAATAAATTATGAAATGACTTTCTAAAAAATTATGTTTAATTTTTAAATTAAATTAATAACCAAACTATGTAATTTATAGGTTTTGATGACATTGTAATGTAGATCATGTTCAACACTATTATGGATAATCAATACAATTTACTATAATTTCAACTACATTGAATGTTTACAAAATTGGCTCATTGGCCTAATTATAATTAATGTGATTATAATTGAGGTTCATATTTGTTGATCCATTATATTATTAATTACTGATTGATTCAATTTTTATACTGTTTTATGTACTAATATTACTTTGTTAATA
This sequence comes from Sequoia sempervirens, assembly GCA_007258455.2. Lineage (NCBI taxonomy): Eukaryota > Viridiplantae > Streptophyta > Pinopsida > Cupressales > Cupressaceae > Sequoia > Sequoia sempervirens. The sequence goes on from VDFB02047144.1 coordinate 42,203,318, forward strand.
GAAATTACTTAATTTTTGCTAATGTATACTTGCATTCATAACTATAAGGTATGTTTGTAATGAAAGGTATGCCATTAGTTCCAAGCCTCCCATATTAAGCACTTCAACCATTCCTCAACACCATCTTATCCAATCTATATTTCCTCTAATCTCCCACAACCCAAATAAATCCTAAAGAAACCCAACCAAACACATCCAATCTGAATCAATACAATCCAACTACGTAATCTATTGTAACATCCAAAAATATCCAATAGTTTGGTTCCCAACCTTCATATAAACCTTAATCCCAGTTACTCAAATTATCATCATCAACATATAATATTTTCAATCCTTGTATTTTTCTAATCATTAATAACATTATCATCAAGATATGTATTATTATTATCATCACTTACATGATTATCCTCATCATCATCTTCAATTAATTGATCATTTTCATCTTGAATAGAGAAAAAAAATCTATTCATTTTGTTTCTACATGCTTGCTTGTTTTCTTATGTGGGTTATCATTTTTGCAGCTATCATGGTCCTTGTGGCATCTTGCCTTAGGAGCATTGTGGTCTTCCATGTCATGGTGTCACAATGTCATTCCAAAGAGGAAAAATATAAACACCCAAAATTGACCACATCATATACCACACATAACATAATCTTCCAATACCATCTTTAACACCATATCATCACCATATTACTAATTTAATTAAATATTTATTATTATTTAATTAATAGTGATTGTTGTTGAAGAGTACATGATTCTACTTTCAAAGTGGGGTTTTTCTCCTAAAAGGGTTTTTCCAACATAAACTCTCATGTAGTATAATTTTTTTCTATATTTTATGTGTATGTTTTCTCATTATTATAAGGATCATTAAAATTTGCACATAATCCTTTCAAAGATTAGTTTACAAATCATTCCTTCTATTGTGCTTCCTTTCAACACTTATGGCGATTATTTTCGTATGATCAAATGGTGGTGTGTAACTATTTAAAGATGTCATAAATAGTTGCACACCACCATTTGCAATGTCAACCTATTTCATCACCATAAAAATATGTTCAAAGAATGTGATGTCAACCAAAAATTAGGTCAAATAATCTACCATGAAGTAGTTGCCTCCAACATAAGGGGAGTACATGTGATTGGAGTGATAGGTTTTATCCTAGAAGTAAACGAGTGCAATTATGAAAGATAATAGATTGAGTATGGGTCATATAAAGTGTAGATTAAGAATGCATGAAAGAAAATAAACTACTCTAGTGTACTTACACGAAGAGAAATCTAAGAAGGAACAATGCACATAGAAAAGACACCACAAAGAAGATAGTGTGGATGGAGGAAATTGCATGCATGTTATAGAGTTTAAGTTCTAGGTTCTACAAAAGCAAAGAGTATATCATAATAAAAGTTTATGAAGGAACAACTCTTCCCCTTTGATATTTGGACACTAAATTATTTGCATATGATCCAACCATAACTATAACTTTATATAAGATTCTAAATGTATTTATTCTTCTAAATAAAAATAATCTAAAAAATATCTTCTAGATTAATATATTACGTTTAAAAAATAAAGTTAACTAAAAATATTATAAAAATCTTTATATATAAAGACTTTGAATATTTTTTATATATAATTTTAAGAAAATTTGATTTGAAAAAATATTAAAGATCATACAAAAATTTCTAAAATAGAACCCACTACAATCTTTTTAAAGGAACACAAACACCAAATTCCCCCACCACAAAGAAATTTGAAGGTGAAGCATTATGATCATGCTTAACTATTTATCTAAGCTAGAGAAGAATTCAATTTATTTTATTTAAATTCACTCAACTAACAGTTTTAGACAATTAAATTTTTAAGTACACTAGTTTGAAGGCTAAATGAATAGAGCAACATTTAACAATATCAAAAGAAATAATATGTTTTATTTTTTAATGATATCATTCATGTTATGAAAGTAATAATAACATTTTAAATTATTTGTCCCAATGTATAAAATGGGTGTTTTAAAAATTGAGAAGATTTACATTAAACAAATAATGTATTGCATTGTTATCATTTAACTCCAAACATATGTGATTATTACTCTCATCCCTCATCAACAAGATCAATACAAAGGAAAATGAAAACAATAGAAAGGAAAATAAAAACAACCTAATTTTATGAAGTTAGTTAAAAAAAAAATTAACATTATTTTTTAAAAAAATTCTAGGTTAGAGATATTTCCACATAATTTTTTTGGATTAAATTCAATAACAATTTTATTATAGATTGTGAAAATTTGATATCAATTTTTCAAAATTTTACACAAGAAACATATATCCAAAATATTTAAATCATAAAACATGTCTTCACATTATTATTAAAAACAAAAATAAAAAATTTAATTAGATGATTATGACTAGTACAAAATGAAAAGTGAAACATAACTTAATACATCTAACTATGACTACTTTAATATTAAAACTTAGAACTGTAAACAAAATAAGAAATTTTATTAATTGAATAGTGAAAGGAAAAATAATTTATTATTTATTATTTTTAAATTAAAATTTATAATTATTTGAATAAGGAGACCTTTTTCTTTTCCAATTATGAGACCATTAGTGGAGAGGAGTTGATATGTGCACGGGGGCCCTAACGTGCGATAGGACGTACACTTCTTGGGACTCACACGTATACACCAGTTCCCCACAACTTGTAATAAAAGACATGCATAAATAAGCACAATGAGATCAAACACAAATCAAATATTAAATGCACATGTAATCATATATATTTGTCAACAAAACAAGTACATGTTGGAAGCCAAACAAGATGAAGTGTATCCAACTTGTATCTGACAAAACACCCTAGCAATCCAACTTAGAAATAAAACAGCCAAAACATAAAATTTTGCACCTGTAGAGAAGGGGGATTTGCTACTCATGAGTCTCTTTATTCTCAAGAGATTCCCAAGGGGTGAACTGCCCTAAACTACCTCAAGGAACAGAGTGAGAACTCTAGAATCCAAAATAGAAAATCACAAAGGTTTTTTGGATAGATTGATGGGCTCTTGGCCAAAGGACAATAGTGTGGAATAAGGACGGCAGCGTGGTGTGCTAGAGTCCTAGACATGCGCTACCATCTTGTATGGACCAAAAACTAATTTTATCACAAAAATAGCAAAGCGACTACTAACAATCAGATTGCTAAGAACTTACAAAATGCGAGAAGGTAAGAGAACTAGAATAAAGTAAAGTGAATGATATAATAAGAGAATAAGAGAAAAACTTCTCACATCAACCCAAGTAATGAAGCCTCCAACACATGAATGTCTTCAATACCTACATGCATAAGATTTGGAGAAAATGTTGGGGCTATATACGCGTTTTCCTCAAACAAACCCCCATTTTGGTGTTCCCACCTCCACGGACAACTAGATAGATAAAGAGAGTGAACAAATGTGAAGTGGTAAAAGCAATCCTCGCTCAAGGAGGAGAACCTGTATTACAAAGTAGAGATGCAAGTGATAGGGAATATTAGAAATCCCAAGATGCTCGCAAGCACAAGACAAGGGAGATGTCAGTTGCAAGGCTCAAGGAATCCAAAGGGAGAGAGATAGAGTTGCAAGAGCCACGAGAGCTCCAAAGAGTGTTGTAAGGGATTTAGAGTGTTGTTGTAGCAAGCTGTAAAGAGCTGTGCAAATGAGACAGCAAAAACAATAGAAGAGTAAAAGGCAGGATTCCAAACTAGAAAGATTCAGAAGACCCAAAATAGATTGAAAATATCACATATAAAGAGAGAATAGGAAGGAAAAGAAGCTTCATGGGCGGTTACAAGGTGTCCTAAGCCGTTACCATAGACACAATTAGTTGACAAGTGGAAAACATGCTCGAAAATGGTTGTTTGAACATTGAAACGTCACAGTACACTAGTGAAATGTGCAAACATTTGTGCAGTGCGCTAGTATCCAGACACATCACGCTACAAAACAACACAAATAGGAAAAGTACAATGTTTGACACAAAGCTGACACATGAAGATAGCTGTTGAAAAAGGAATTTGAGCATCTTGAGAGGGAAAAAGGCTAATGTTGGGGCTAAAATGAGCCTACATAAATGTTAGGGGAGTGGACACTAAAGTGGATACAAGAATGTATGTGAAATTGCAAGGGGTGAAATTTTATGACATTACATTTTTTCCCCACTTTAGTGAGCATATGAATCTACACTAATATGCACGCTAAAGGAAATCTAATAGACATAAATAACATCACAATGCCAAAAGGATACTGTAGAGGAAGCAAATAGCTCTTCGATCCAAGGAAGCATGCCCCCAAGCTGAAGACCTACAAAACAAACACATTAGACAAGAAAGACCTACACAAGACAACAATGTTAGAACATAAAAATCCAATACATAATAGGTTAAGAATAAAAACACATACACATAAGCACCTAACTAACTAACAAGATTTGAGTTAGCAAAGTGAAAGAGACCTCGATGTAAAATGTTGTCTCAATACTATGCATTGTCCCCAAATTAAGAAATAACACATAGAAGAATTCTAAAATGAAGAGAAGAATGTAAGGATTGATCACTTCAAGAGAAGAATGCACCCAAAAGTCAGGGAAGCAACCAATGTCAAAGAGAGAAAGAACATATACATAGGATGAAGAATATGTAGATCTTTGATCCGGTATACATAATTGAGAAGAAAGAGGAGAGAATTTAAGAGCTATAAAGAAATGAAAATTCCAAGAGAGATGGATCCACAGGTCCTTGGACTCAAGGAGAGTTAAACAAATGTGCCATAGATCTGCAAACCTATGGAAGGTGAACAAAAGGCTCTATAGGTACTCTCTCCTATAGAGTTGAACAAACTGCACCAAAGGCCTGCAGGCCATCAGTGAACAGATGTCGTAGGATGCAATTTCTTTATAGGTCCTTAGACTTGCAAAGAAGGCACCCCAGATACTCTCTCTTGAGGCAAGAGGGGACTCCGTAGAGTCAAACTGGGTCCTCACAGGTACTCGGTCCTACAAGGAAAGCTTGATGCAAAAAATCTCTATAGGTTCTCAGTCCCACAGAGCAAGACTAATCAGAGAAGCCTATGGCTACTATAAGCTACATCACAGGGCAGTCACAGAAAAGATAGGTCTAGTCAAGCTGTCCCCCAGCTAGACGCCAAGATATAAAATAGGTCTATTCATGTTTCCCCCAAGCTAGACACCATAGAATTCATTTGAGATAAAAACTTTCAAAGGGGGGCCCCTCAGGAACCCTTCAAGATAGCAAGGGGCCCACTCAAGGGGATGCTCCAATTGAAAGATAGAGAGAAGAGAAGGGGTCCATAGAAGGACACACATCTCTAGAACAAGTTATCACTACCCCCAACATATAGGGGAGGAGAACCATGCAAGATACTTAGAACATACAGGATAGAGGTAGACCTCGGTATCACTTGTCATCTAAAGAAGACGTAGGTGCATCATCAAATAAATGACTGATGGCACCTGAATCAAGAAGTTGTTTCATTTTATCCTTCAAGGCCTTACATTCACTGGTGGAATGGCTAGGCACTTGATGGTATGCACATAAAGGATGTTTTTCTTTATCATTCTTATGAAACTTCTTATGTGTAGGAGGAGGAAGAGTAATCAAGTGAGCATTTAGAAGCCTCAACAAAATACGCTCTTGCTCAGATACAGAATGAGGAGCAGGAAGCAACCCTTTCTCTTGTGAAGAAAATTTTGACTACTCACAAGAAGAAGGCATAAAGATAGCGGATAATGGAGGATGAATCTTTTCAAGAGAATGAAGTTGAGTAGAAACCATGTCACCATTCAACCATGGTTTCCGGTTAGACTGTTCATTCAAGCAACCAAGCCCCAAATTATGCTTATGAGGTGCACATTCTATAGGGACTTGAATGCCTTATTCATTATGCCCACAACCTTTATGCCCATAGCCATATTTAGAGACAAGTTTAAAGCCAGGGCCATAATGTGTTTGCAAATCTTGAGGAGGAGGATCTCCATAGAGAGCATTGTTCCAACAATGGGGATCACACTCTTCTATGGGATTGCCATCATCCTTTTTGACAGGACTGCCAACATTAAGCTCTTTAACAGAAGTGTGATCATCTTCCTCAGAAAGAGGAGGACTAGCATTAAGGACATTACAACTATTGCTTGCATTATCTCGCGATACAGAAGAATAATCATCTTTGATAGTGGGTGTGGATGATGTTATCGGAAGGATGAAGTGGATTGGGTCAAATTTATATTCTCTAGTGAAGGATTCTATAAATTCTAGAAAACCCCAATCATCACCAAAACATGCATTCTCTTGAGAAATAGATAGAGTAGACTTAAGATTTCTTGCTTCAGAAGGATCTTCTTCAGGGACATCTACCTCAAGCGTATCCTTTGTAATAGGTACTGCTAGAGTAAATATCAACACATTGGAAGACACTAAAGGAATAAGAGTAGGCACAACTGAAACTTGACCAACAACTGCCATTTCACATAATTGCATAGCCTCAGGGTCAGCCCTGACTGTGACTACTCGATTATTGCAAATAAACTTAATAGATTTATGCAAGGTAGACAAGTCTACACTCATAGCATGAATCCACAATCTACCAAGAAGAAGGTTATATGGTAACTTTTTTGACATAACATATACAAGGGTGGGTACGATAATGGGTCCCAACCTCAAAGGAAAGACTATCATGCCCAGGGCTTGTCGACCGACATTATCAAACCCACGAATGTTAATAGAAGAAGCATTAAGAGAAGATGAATCAATATTAATTTTAGGCAATAGATCAATGCTACATACATTGAGTGTTGAACCAGTGTCAATGATAGTATGTCTAATGTGAATAGTATTAATATTAACTATAATCATTAAAGGATTTGCTTGTTTCTATACATCTGGGGGTGGAAGTTCCTATGGATAGAATGTAATAGTTGGTGAATCCGCACAAATATGAGCTATCAACGCATTAACATCCATCGGCCTAGAAAAAGAAGGCAAGAGGATATTTTGTAAGGCTTCCTGGAGCATACCTTGGTAAACTGGAGTAGACTGAAGCAAATCCCACAGTGAGATCTTAGCTAGAGTAACTTGAAGTTGCTCAACAAGATCGTAATCACCAGGTGCTTTAGTTTTAGGTTTAGGAGCTAAAGAAAGACTTGGTTGAGAAGGTGGTAAATAAGTAGGTTGATTAACATTTTTTTTATTCTTTGTAGTATTATAAGTATGGGCTATCGCTCTATAAGAGGGAGCCTTAGAAAGATTAGGAGAATCACTATCAAATGGGACACCATCAATAGAACAAATCCTTTTAGGAGAAGGACTAGTTGGAGTTAGATAAATGATCGGTCTCTTAGGCCTTTTAGAGGTAGCAGAGACATAGATTACATTCACAAAATCATCACAACTAGTGGAATAATTATTTGAAGAAATATTCTCAACATCAATCCAAGGAGGATCAAATGTGGAAGGAGATTCATCATTCACTAATGCATCATCTCTAGAGGAGAGTGCATTGGAATAGAGAAGAGACTCATCATTCACTAATGCATCATCTCTAGAAAGGAGTGCATAGGAATGAAGAGAAGGTAGAAGAAGATTAAGAAAGGTATCAATGATTTCATCATCTTGTAACAAAATATGCTCCGCAACAAGAGGAATTTCATGAGAAGGATCAAAGATATCAAGTGACATAGGCAAAGCCAAGTCACCATCACATACATGGAATGGAACATCATTAACATTTTGAATAGAATTAGATATTGAACTGATTAAAGAAAATATTAAATTAATTTTGAAAATAATAAGTTAAATATGATAAATAACAAGTCGATTGATCCAGAGCAATCTAGGGGTGACAGAACTGAGAAAATTTGAAAAATCCAGATTTTTGAATTTTTTCAATATTTTCTAGGTTCTAGTAATTTGCATTTTCAAAGGTCTTTGGAGCAGAATTTGGGGAAAAAATTGTGTTGGTCCCTAAAATTTGATTGCCGAAGGCACATTATTTTAGGGACTGAATTATTCCTCTTGGATACCTTTCCAACAATGTAAACGGTTATGAATTCTAAGCACCAAGTCAAAAGTTATGGCCCCACCAAGTTGGGGTAAATAAATTCTTAGTTTTTTAAAAAATACTATCATTGACATTGGGTTCACCAAAATGTAGAGAAATGGGATTCGCTACTCATGAATCTCTTTAGTCTCAAGAGATTCCCAAGGGGTGAACTTCACTTGTGATATAAGAGGGATTCGCTATACATGGGTCTCTTCATTCTCAAGAGATCACCAGGGAATGAACTACCCTTATACACCTCAGTGTAAGCAAGTCAATGAAAATCCAGAAAAGTATACTTCAAGTTATGTTTCAAAGAAAGTTACTTCAGATCCTGAGAGAGTGAAACCTCAAGATTTTTGCCTCAAATGAGTGAGCTCTTGGGTGAAATACAACAGCACAGTTTCAAGATGCCAGCGTGGCATGTTGGCATCCTAAGCAATAGAGGACTCAGGAGCTCAAGCAGATAGAACCAAATTTCACTTCGAAGATCATATCTAAGACATACTTAGTGAAATAAACGAACAAGAAGCAAAAAACTATAACAAACACAAGGGGACATGGAGAGAGCTTACCTTTTACTGGACATTCAACTCTTCACTCTAGACTCCACTTTACGCCTACACACAAAAGAACAAGGGGAAAAGGTTGGGGCTGTATAGGGACCTACCTCAGTCAGACCCCCATTTTGGTGTTCCCACCTCCACAGAAAACCAAGTTGGAAAGGTATGCAGATGTAGTAAACAAAGTATGTGGTGAAAGCAAAACCCGCTTTTGGAGTAGAACCCGTACCACGAGATAGTAAATAAGCAAGTAGGAAAGGAAAGTGAAAGAGAGAGAGAACATTACCCACGGGCCTAGACCCTCTCTGGAGCACATGGATGCACCATTGAGTGCTTTCTTGAGAGTTGTTGATGCTAAAAGGACCTTAGTCTGGCATGGATTCGCTTGTGAGAGTGTTGCTATCAAGGATGAAGATAACTTAAAACTAGAGCAAGTGGTAAGAGAGCTTGAATGAATGACTTCCAACCCAAAATGAGAGGAAGAAAGGGGTTTTTAATGCATGAAAGGGCAAAAAAGAGCTGTTACATCTAAAATCTAGCTGCTAGAACACAGTTGAGAGAGTCAAGATTCTAGATTCCCTGTTTCAAACTCAGAAAACTGCTAGGACGCTAGTGCGCCACATAGACGTCTACGCATCATATAGGCATCCAAAGCCTAATTTTTTGGGAAACATGTCATGAGGCTTTTGTTGCTCTACCACAAGTCCGCATGGAGTCAGAATCGTGAAATTTGAACTCATGGGATTCTTGTCATTAATGCTCTAAGGTGTCACAAATGCTAGGAAAAAATGTAAAAATGTGGAATTTCCCCTAGGTACAATTTTGCAACATTATAGCCCTAAACTACCTCAAGGAATAGAGTGAAATTCTAGAATCTAAAAGAGTAAATCACAAAGCTTTTTTGGATAGACCGACAGGATCTCGACCAAAGGACAACAATGTAGAATAAGGATAATAGCGCGGCACACTGGAGTCCTAGAGATGCGCTGGAATCTCGTACGGACCAGGAATTGAGTTTATCACATAAAATAGCAAAGTGACTACTAACAATCAAATTGCTAAGAACTTATAGAATGCGATAAGGTAACAAAACTAGAATAAAGTAAAGTGAATGATAGAATAAGAGAATAAGAGATAAAAACTTCTCACAGCAACCCAAGTAATGAAGCCTCCAGCACATGAATGTCTTCAATACTTGTATGCATAAGATCCAAAGAAAATGTTGGGGATGTATAGGGGTTTGCCTCAGTCAAACCCCCATTTTGGTGTTCCCACCTCCATGAACATCCAAATGGATAGAGAGAGTGAACAAATGCTAAGTGATAAAAGCAATCCTCGCTCAAGGAGGAGAACTTGTATCACAAAGTAGATATGAAATTGATAGGGAATATGAGAAATCCCAAGATGCTCGCAAGCACAAGACAAGGGAGATGTTAGTTGCAAGGTTTAAGGAAGCCAAAGTGAGAGAGATAGAGCTGCAAGAGTCATGAGAGCTACAAAGAGTGTTATAAGGGCTTGAGAGTGTTGTTGTGGAAAGCTATAAAGAGCTATGACAATAAGATATCAAAAATAATAGAGGAGGAAAAGGAAGGAGCCAAAACTAGAAAGATTCAAAAGACCCAAATTAGATTGAAAAGATCGCATTTAAAGAGAGAATAGGAGGGAAAAGAATCTTATCGGATGATTACAAGGCATCCTGAGTTGTTACCATAGACAAAATTAGTTGACAAGTGGCAAACATGCTCGAAAATGGTTGTTTGAATGTTGAAACATCACAGGACGCTAGCGCGGTGTGCAAATGTCTACATGACACACTAGTGTCCAAACACATCACGCTACAAAATGACACAGATGGGAAAAGTATAAGGTTGATGCAAAGTTGGCGTGCGAAGGTAGCTATTGAAAAAGGGTTTTGAGCATCTTGAGAGGGAAAAAGGTTGATGCCGGGGCTAAAATGAGCCTACACAAATGCTAGGGGAGTGGGCACTAAAGTGGATACAAGATTGTATGTGAAATTGCAAGGGGTGCAATTTTATGACATTACAGCACCCTTCCCCATAAACATTCAAACCCAATTGTTGCACCAATCTAGGCATCACTTACACATCAATCACAACTACACAACAAAATAGAGGTGTCAAGTCAACATAATTCAAACCCATGTGTCTTGTCTTTGACCAAAATGCAAACCCATTACAACCATGTTTCCCACCGTAGCATAACCAAACCAACACACAAATGCATCCACCCATCTCTTCAAACATGGGACCTACAACACATATCAGTAGGAGTCTATCCCATCTCGCCAAGTACGGTGCACATGTACTAGCACCGAACTCAAATATCCCACTTGCATCCATTTTTATGAGTTGTAAGGCTACCATTATTCAAAAAAAATTATAGAAACAATTACAAACAATCCACCAAACCATTCAACTCAAGAATTAATGGCTAAAATCAATCAAATCTGCAATTCATATCACCCAAAATTCAAATTCGAAATAGGATAGGGATTTAATTTTCCACACCAAACAAGCTTCAATTAGATTCAAATAATTCCCAATTCAAATAGTCATGAAAAACTTCAATTATTCACTTATTTTGCAGTGAGCGACATAAGAAAAGGAGTGACAAGCACAAAATTGATCGACTTAATAGGAAGAGGAGGTAGCAACTCAGATTCCAATCCACCAACTTCCATATTGTTCTAGGTATTCCTCTTAGTGGTTTACATTCATGAGCTTTATATTGTTCTTCATTACAGCCATTAAAGTCATATTTTATGCTTATTCGTTTAGCCTAGGTTTTGCTACATCAATTCACTCATGCAACTATTGTAGCTTTCTTAAGTGTCATTGATACATTTGGGGGTGTTCTCTTTTTTATAGATTATGCTTCATCAATTCAGTCCTCCAACAAATGTATCTTTTTTAGGTGCCATTGTTCAATTTGGGGGGGTTCTCTTTTGCATAGGTTATGCTTCATCAGTTCAGTCCTACAACAATTGTATATTTTTTAGGTATACATATATTAATTTGAGGGTGTTCTCTTTTTAATGGGCTCTACTACATCAATTCACTCATGCAACTATTGTAGCATTGTTAGGTGCCACTGATTAATTTGGGGGTGTTCTCTTTTTAATAGGTTCTACTACATCAATTTACTCATGCAGTTATTGTAGCTTTCTTATGTGTCATTGATTAATTTTGGGGTGTTCTCTTTTTTAAAGGTTATGCTTCATCAATTCATCCCTACAACAATTGTATCTTTTTTAGGTGCCATTGATTAATTTGGGGGGGTTATCTTTTGCATAGGTTCTGCTACATCAATTCAATCCTCTAACTATTATATCTTTTTTAGGTGTCATTGATTAATTTGGGGGTGTTCTCTTTTTTATAGGTTTTGCTACATCAATTCACTCATGCAACTATTGTAGCTTTCTTAGGTGCCATTAATTAATTTGGGGATGTTATCTTTTTTATAGGTTTTACTACATCAATCACTCATGCAACTATTGTAGCTTTGTTATGTGTCATTGATTAATTTGGGGGTGTTCCCTTTTTTAAAGGTTTTGCTTCATCAATTCAACAATTCAACAATTGTATCTTTTTTAGGTGCCATTGATTAATTTGGGGGGGTTATCTTTTGCATAGGTTTTGCTACATCAATTCAATCCTCTAACTATTGTATCTTTTTTAGGAACCATTGATTAATTTGGGGGTGTTCTCTTTTGTATAGGTTCTACTACATCAATTCACTCATGCAACTATTGTAGCTTTCTTAGGTGTCATTAATTAATTTGGGGGTGTTATATTTTTTATAGGTTTTGCTACATCAATCACTCATGCAACTATTGTAGCTTTCTTATGTGTCATTGATTAATTTTGGGGGTGTTCCCTTTTTTAAAGGTTTTGCTTCATCAATTCAGCAATGAAACAATTATATCTTTTTCAGGTGTCATTGATTAATTTGGGGGGTTTATCTTTTGCATAGCTTTTGCTACATGAATTTATCCTCTAACTATTGTATCTTTTTTAGGCACCATTGATTAATTTGGGGGTGTTCTCTTTTTCATAGGTTCTACTACATCAATTCACTCATGCAACTATTGTAGCTTTCTTAGGTGCCATTGATTAATTAGGGGGTGTTATCTTTTGCATAGGTTATGCTACATCAATTCACTCATGCAACTATTGTAGCTTTATTATGTGTCATTGATTAATTTGGGGGTGTTCTCTTTTTTAAAGGTTCTACTTCATCAATTCAGCCCTACAATAATTGTATCTTTTTTAGGTGCCATTGATTAATTTGGAGTTATCTTTTGCATAGGTACAACATAAACATACTCATGAATAAGACTAAACTATGACTTTAATGGTTGTAATGAAGAACAATATAAAGCTCACGAATGGAAAACACTAAGAAGAATACCTACAAAAATATGGAAGCTGGTGGATAGGAAATTGAGATGCTACGTCCTCTTCCTGTCAAGTCAGTCAATTCTATGCTTGTCACTTCTCATTTTCTTATGTCACTCACTGCAGAATAAGTGAATATTTGAAGGTTTTCATGACTATTTGAATTGGGAATTATTTGAATCTAATTGAAGCTTGTTTGGTGTGGCAAATTAAATCCATGTCCTATTTCGAATTTGAATTCTAGGTGATATGAATTGTAGATTTGATTGATTTCAGCCATTAATTCTTGAGTTGATTGGTTTGGTGGATTGTTTGTAATTATTTCCATAAAAAAAAAAATAATAATGGTAGCCTTAAAACTCGTAAAAATGGATGTATGTGGCATATTTGAGTTCGGTGCTAGTATGTGTGCACCCTACTTGGTGAGATGGGACAGACTCTTGTTGATATGTGTTGTAGGTCTCATGTTTGAAGAGACAGGTGGATGCATTTGCGTGTTGGTTTGGTTATGCTATGGTAGGAAACATGGTTGCAATGGGTTTGCATTTTTGTCAAAGATGGGACACAAGGGTTTGAATTGTGTTGACTTGACACCTCTATTTTGTTGTGTCATTATGATTAATCTATAAGTGATGCCTCGATTGGTGTGACAGTTGGGTTTGAATGTTTATGGGGAAGGGTGTTGTAATGTCGTAAAATTGCACCCCTTACAATTTCACATACTTCTTGTATCCACTTTAGTGTCCACTCCACTATCATTTGTGTAGGCTCATTTTATCCCCTGCATTAGCCTTTTTCCCTCTCAAGCTGCTCAAAACCCTTTTTCAGTAGCTACGTTCACATGTCAGCTTTGCGTCAAACCTTGTACTTTTCCTGTTTGTGTCATTTTGTAGCTTGGTGTGTCTGGACACTAGTGCACCACACAGACGTCTGCACATGGTGCTAGTGTCCCATGATGTTTCAATGTTCAAACGACCATTTCTAAGCATGTTTGCCACTTGTCAACTAATTTTTTCTATGGTAGCAGCTCGAGACACCTTATAACCATCTGAGAAGCTTCTTTTCCCTCCTATTCTCTCTTTATATGCGATCTTTTCAATCTATTTTGGGTCTTTTGAATCTTTCTAGTTTAGGATCCTGCCTTTTCCTCCTCTATTGTTTTTGCTATCTTATTTGCACATTTCTTTATAGCTTGCCATAGTAGCACTCTCAAGCCCTTATAACACTCTTTGTAGCTCTCATGACTCTTGCAGCTCTATCTCTCTCACTTTGGCTTCCTCAAGCCTTACAGCTAACATCTCCCTTGTCTTATGCTCGCGACCATCTTGGGATCTCTCATATTCCCTATCAATTGCATCTCTACTTTGTGATACGGGTTCTCCTCCTTGAGCGAGGATTGATTTTATCACTTCACATTTTTTCACTCTATCTATTTGGTTGTCTATGGAGGTGGGAACACCAAAACGGGGGTTTGACTAGGGAAAACCCCTATACATCCCCAACATTTTCTTCAAATCTTATGCATGCAAGTATTGAAGACATTCATGTGCTGGAGGCTTCATTACTTGGGTTGTTGTGAGAATTTTTTTTATCTCTTATTCTCTTATTCTATCATTCACTTTACTTTATTCTAGTTTTGTTACCTTCTCACATTTGGTAAGTTCTTAGCAATCTGATGGTTAGTAGTCGCTTTGCTATTTTCTGTGATAAACTCAATTTTTGGTTCATATGAGATGCCAACACACCTCTATAACTCCAGTGCGCTACACTGTCATCCTTATTCTGCATTGTCATCCTTTGGCTGAAAGCCCGTTAGTCTATCCAAAAAAGCTTTATGATTTTCTCTTTCATATTTTAGAATTCTCACTCTGTTCCTTGAGGTAGTTTAGGTTTGTAATGTCGCATAATTGCACCTAGGGGTAATTCCACATATTTGCATTTTTTCCTAGCATTTATGACACCTTAGAGAATTAATGACAAAAATCCCATGAGTTAGAATTTCATGATTCTGACCCCATACAGACTTGTGGCAGAGCAACAGAAGCCTCACGACACATTTCAGTCATAGCTTTAATTCATGACTCCATGCAGACTTGAGGTATTTTAGGGATGTAATGGGGGTTTTCTCTTTTTAATTCAGTCATAGCTTGTTTCTTCCATATAGTATAGCCTAGGTTTTGCTACTTCAATTCACTCATGCAACTATTGTAGCTTTCTTAGGTGCCATTGATACATTTGGGGGTGCTCTCTTTTTCATAGGTTATGCTTCATAAATTTAGTCCTCCAACAAATGTATCTTTGTTAGGTTCCATTGTTTAATTTGTGGGGGTTCTCTTTTGCATAGGTTATGCTTCATCAGTTCATTCCTGCAACAATTGTATCATTTTTAGGTATACATATATTAATTTGGGGGTGTTCTCTTTTTAATGGGTTCTGCTACATCAATTCACTCATACAACTATTGTAGCATTGTTAGATTCCATTGATTAATTTGGGGGTGTTCTCTTTTTTAAAGGTTTTGCTTCATCAATTCATCCCTACAACAATTGTATCTTTTTTAGGTGTCATTGATTAATTTAGGGGTGTTCTCTTTTTTAGAATTCTCGTACAAAGTGAGAATTCTAGAATCTGAAAGAGTAAATCAAGGAATAACCCTAAACTACCTCAAGGAACAAAGTGAGAATTCTAGAATCTGAAAGAGTAAATCATAGAGCTCTTTTGGATAGACTAATCGGCTCTCCGCCAAAGGACAACAATGCGGAATAAGGACGACAATGTGGCACACTAGAGTCCTAGAGGCACGTTGGCATCTCATACGGACCAAAAACTAAGTTTATCACAAAAAATAGCAAAGTGACTACTAACAATCAGATTGCTAAGAACTTACAGAATGTGAGAAGGTAATAGAACTAGAATAAAGTAAAGTGAATGATAGAATAAGAGATAAAAACTTCTCACAGCAACCCAAGTAATGAAGCCTCCAACACATGAATGTCTTCAATACCTACATGCATAAGATTTGGAGAAAATGTTGGGGATGTATATGGGTTTGCCTCAGTCAAACCCTCATTTTGGTGTTCCCACCTCCATGGACAGCCAAATAGATAGAGAGAGTGAAAAAATACAAAGTGATAAAAACAATCCCCACTCAAGGAGGAGAACCCATATCACAAAGTAGAGATGCAATTGATAGGGAATATGAGAAATCCCAAGATGCTTACAAGCACAAGACAAGGGAGATGTCAGCTGCAAGGCTTAAGGAAGCCAAAGTGAGAGAGATAGCGCTGCAAAGAGTGTTATAAGGGATTGAGAGTGCTATTGTAGCAAGCTATAAAGAGTTGTGCAAATAAGATAGCAAAAATAGTAGAGGAGGAAAAGGCAGGAGCCCAAACTAGAAAGAAAAGACCCAAAATAGATTGAAAAGATCACGTTTAAAGAGAATAGGAGGGAAAAGAAGCTTCACGGATGATTACAAGGCATTTCAAGCTGTTACCATAGACAAAATTAGTTGAAAAGTGGTAAACATGCTTGGAAATGGTTATTTGAACGTTGAAACATCACGAGACATTAGCGCAGTGTGCGGACGTCTACGTGACGCACTAGTGTCTAGACACATTACGCTACAAAATGACATGAATGGGAAAAGTGCAAGTTTTGATGCAAAGCTGGCGTGAAACGGTAGCTGCTGAAAAAGGGTTTTGAGCATCTTGAGAGGGAAAAATGTTGATGCAGGGGCTAAAATGAGCCTACACAAATGCTAGGGGAGTGGACACTAAAGTGGATACAAGAATGTATGTGAAATTGCAAGGGGTGCAATTTTATGACATTACAACACCCTTCCCCATAAACATTCAAACCCAACTATCGCACCAATCTAGGCATCATTTACACACTAATCACAACTATAGAACAAAATAGAGGTGTCAAGTCAACACAATTCAAACCCATGTGTCCCATCTTTGACCAAAATGCAAACCCATTATAACCATGTTTCCCACCGTAGCATAACCAAACCAACACACAAATGCATCCACTTGTCTCTTCAAACATGAAACCTACAACACATATCAGCAAGAGTTTGTCCCATCTCACCAAGTAGGGTGCACATGTACTAGTGTCGAACTCAAATATCCTAGCTACATCCATTTTTACGAGTTGTATGGCTACCATTATTCAAAAAAAAATTATGGAAACAATTACAAACAATCCACCAAACCATTCAACTCAAGAATTAATGGCTGAAATCAATCAAATCTGCAATTCATGCCACCTAGAATTCAAATTCAAAATAGGACAGGGATTTAATTTGCCACACCAAACAAGCTTCAATTAGATTCAAATAATTCCCAATTCAAATAGTCGTGAAAACCTTCAAGTATTCACTTATTCTGTAGTGAGCAACATAAGAAAAGGAGTGAAAAGCACATAATTGACCGACTTAATAGGAAGAGGAGGCGGAAACTCAGATTCCAGTCCACTAGCTTCCATATTGTTCTAGGTATTCCTCTTAGTGTTTTCCATTCGTGAGATTTATATTGTTCTTCATTACAGCCATTAAAGTCATAGTTTATGCTTATTCGTGAGTATGTTTATGTTGTACATGCCTTGAATATATGATATTTTTTAATAGGCAACTTATTGTTTTCCATTCGTAAGCTTTATATTGATCTTCACTACAGCCATTACACTTGTAAGTTTTTATTTATGTTTCCCTAGGGTTTATATTACAAATATTATACTCACAAACTAGCATTTGTGTTTCCCTAGGGTTTATATTGCAAATATTACAGTCATATGTTAGGATATGTGTTCCCTAGGGTTTATATTGCAAATATTACAGTCACAGTTTACCATTTATGTTTCCCTACAGTTTATATTGTAAATATTACAGTCATAGTTTACCATTTTTTTCCCTAGGTTTTATATTGCAAATATTACAATCATATGTTAGCATATGTGTTCCCTAGGGTTTATATTGCAACTATTACAATCACAGTTTACCATTTCTATTTCCCTGACGTTTATATTATAAATATTATAGTCATAGTTTACCATTTATGTTTCCCTAGGGTTTATATTTCAAATATTATAGTCATAGTTTTCAATTTATGTTTCCCTAGGGTTTATATTGCAAATATTACAAACATAGTTTACTATTTCTATTTCCCTAGGGTTTATATTGCAAATATTATAGTCGTAGTTTTCCATTTTTGTTTCCCTAGGGTTTATATTACAAATATTATAGTCATAGTTTATCATTTTTGTTTCCCTAGGGTTTATATTGCAAATACTACAATCACAGTTTATCATTTATGTTTCCCTAGGGTTTATATTGCAAATATTACAGTCATAGTTTACCATTTTTGTTTCCCTAGGGTTTATATTGCAAATATTACAGTTATAGTTTACCATTTCTATTTCCATAGGGTTTATATTGCAAATATTACAGTCATACTTTAGCATTTCTATTTCATAGGTTCTGCATTATCATTCACTCTGGCTATCTTATTCTCATAGGTTCTACATTATTGTTTATATTGTAAATATTACAGTCATAGTTTAGCATTTATGTTTCATACATTCTGCATTATCATTCACTTTTTTATCTTATTCTCATAGGTTCTGCATTATCATTTATATTGCAAATATTATAGTCATAGTTTAGCATTTATGTTTCATAGGTTTTGTATTATCATTCACTCTAGTTATCTTATTCTCATAGGTTTTGCATTATCATTCACTCTAGTTATCTTATTCTCATAGCTTCTACATTATCATTTACTCTAGTTATCTTATTCTCATGGCTTTTGCATTATCATTCACTTAGGTTTTCTTCGATGCCAGCTAGTAATTTGGGGGTTTCTCTTTTTATTAGGTTTTGTTTCATCTTTTTCATAGGATATGTTTCATCAATTCACAAATATTTGTGCATGTGAATGAGTTTGTCATGCACAAAAGATGTGAGATTTGTTAAAATTTTATTGTTTTTCATTCATAAGCTTTATATTGTGTCATAGTTAAAATGTGAGTGTGGTTCCTAATTTGTTGTGCATGAGAATGTTTATGCTATACAATGTAACTCCCTTGCATACAATGTAATTTTGTGCTTCTCACTCCTCTATTCCTTATGTCACTCCAGAATAAATGTAACTTTATAAACTGCTAACAGTATTTCTAGATTTAAATGCAACAAACTAAAAATAAAACACATATAGAAACTAATTAATCTTCTATTCAAGCATCACTATCTTCATACATATAAAGATAACTGTTCAAGCATTTGTGTTTCATAGTTTAGCATTTCTATTTCATACATTTTGCATTATCATTCACTCTGGTTATCTTATTCTCATGTGTTTTGCATTACAAACTAATTATTCTTTTGTTCAAGCATCATTGTCTTCATACATATAAAGATAACTATTCAAGCATCACTATTTTGATTGTACTTATTTTGTGCAGATGGCTAAGGGTAATGCAGTGGTGACCCGTACTAGGACCAAAAAAATAAAAGAGCCATGACAAGGTTTCCCTCTCACAAATGAGGGGATAAATCCCCCCTGAAGCAAATCCTATTGCATAAGTATAGGAGGTTTCCACTCCTCAAATACAGTAGAATGGTGTTCCTACACCTAACATACCATAGAAGGTAAAACAAAAACAACGGTTGTGGTCTTTGGAAGACATGAAAAGGGAACTCTATGACATTTAGGAGAATGACATGTGAATAAGGGGGGCTTCCAAAAAGTAGAAAATCCCAACAACCACACTATCCAAATGGCTAGGGGGACTAACAACAACTTCCAAGAAAGGTTTGCCAACAGTCCTCACTGAAGAGGAAGAACATCTTATTGTGGAATGGTGCAAGAAAATGGATCATGTTGGGCATGGTCTTTCAATAGTTAATCTTAAGGTTGAGGTTGCCTGAATTTGTCAAAATAGGACAAACCCTTTCACCAATGGGTTCCAGGGAAAGTCCTGTGGACAGGCTTCAAGAACAAACATCTTGAACTTGCATTGCAAACTACTGAAGGCCTAGACAAAGATAGGGAATTTAATCTTAGACCTAATGTTGTAGCAGCTTTCTACAATACATTGTCTGCACCATATGAAGCACTACCATATGGTCCTCATCGCATATGAAATTGTGATGAAACTAGCATTCAGGCAAGCAAAAATGGGTCCATGAAGGTGCTAGCCAAAAAAGGTAGCAGGAATGTCTCTTACATTATTCCAAAGAGCTATGAATGGATAACCATTCTATGTCGTGTCAATGTTGTCAGGAAGAGCATTCCAGGCTTCTACTTGTTCAAGGGGAATACAAACATAGATAATTACATCAAAGACTACGAACTAGGTGCTTGCATGGCATCCCAACCCCATGCATGGATGACTAAAGAATTGCTTATAGATTGGTTGACCCACTTTAAAAACTCAATTCCAGGTGATATCTCACCCACAAACAAGCTCTTATTGATTTTTTATGGGAATGGAAGCCATGTAGCACTTGAAACCATCCAAGAAACAAGAGAAATTGGTGTAGATTTGTTAACATTGTCGTCACACACCTTGCACAAGCTACAACCATTGGATGTGAGTGTCTTTCACCTTTTAAATCTTACTTCAAATTAGAATGTGCAATATTTTTGTCAAGGTTTCCAAACATTGAAGTGAGGAGGACAAAACTTGCAATGTTAGGCAGCAAAGCAATGAAAAGAGATTTGACAGTTGACAACATCAAAGCTGGGTTTTAAATGACTGGTATATGGCCACTAAATCCAGATGCACTCGTGAATGGCATGCACCCTAGCAACACATTTAAGGTTAGCGAGGATGTTGATGTAGTAGAAAAAATTCTTAGCCTTTCAGGAGTTGTTGTGTCAAGAGATGATGTGGCACAATTGTAGTCCACTCTTGCTAATGGACAATTGCAGACTGCAACAAAAATACACCAATCACCTGATAGTTGTCTTGTTGAATCAATTGCACAAGTGGTGTCTGATGAACAAACCCCTCCCATGGTGGACAACCTCATTAACTAATTCAGTGAAATTTTAGGTCTTCCATCATAACATAGCCAACCATCTTAGTTGGTGGAGGGAGCAATGAACTTAGGCATTGATTTGCAAGTCTTAGAACAACAGGATACTTGTAGTTCCCATCACCAGCACCTACAATTGACCTTTCTCAAGGTATGCATTACTATGCTCCTTCTTGCAATTTAGATTTACGAGGAAATCAAGATGTAGCAAAGAACTCATAGGTAGTGGAGGAGAACATTTCCTCACAGTTGGATGAGACAGAACAAACAAAAATAGTTCCACACATCAAAATTTTCCTCAAGCTGCTTGTGCACACTGTTCGTCAAAAGAAATCCAAAGGTTGTGCAATTCGGTTGAGCAGACAATCTCAACTGATGACAATAGATGATTGCATGAAGTTGTTAATGGAGCAAGAGCAAAGGAAGAAAGAGGTTGAGGAGCTAAAATCTAGCAAGAGACAACAGAATGAGGAGAAAAAGGTATTAAGAATTGTGACAATAGAGTTGAAGGAGAATGTTAGAATTGAGAAGGAGATATTGTGAAAAGAAAAAGAGCAACAAAGAATACAATAAAAGAAGGATAGAGATGCCAAAAAGGAGCAAGAGAGGCTTCAAGAGGAATAGGACCAAAAGGAAAAAGAGATTGAGGATGCACAAAGGGTTTTACAAAGAGAGAGGTGGTTAAGGACCCCTTCTAATTTGTTGTCTCAAAGTAATGGAGTGTTCCATGATATTCTCAACATAAATATCCCTCAGATCTCGACAAAAATGAATTATTCAAGCCTCTCCCAATTTGAGTTCAAGGGCACTCACTATCCATATCAAACTGCCACTCATGATGTACAGATGTGTTCACCACTACCCCCAACACATGTCACTTGGACAATTTGTAGTCATGTAAGCAGCACTCCTCATCAACTGCAAGGGGACAAGAACATGGCAAGTGGCACCCCAAGCAGCCAACAACCATTTCACTATCACAGCAACTAGATGCAGCATTTTTTTTTCATATGCAAAGTTTCAGACAGTTTACAAGTTTTGATATTTACAAATGCACCCTAATTGTTGACAGTTTTAAATTTATGATAAGTACAGATGCAACGTTATTGGTTTGATTTGCAATGTATTCTCATCATATTGCAATGTGTGTTTTATTTAATTTGCAATGTGTGTTATTGTTTTGATTTGCAATGAATGATTCTTGGTTGAAAATTTCTCATTTTCAGTTTATATTTTTTATTTAATTTGCCACGTGGGATGACATGATTAGTCAATCCAAAAAAAAATACCCAAAAAGACCATGTGACAGAAACGTGCTCGATTGGAATGACAATTGTTGTGTGGCATGATGTGCAAAGTGGAGTGCCTTTCCACATTTGCAACTCTCACTCTACCACCCTTACACTCCATTGCATCGCATTAATCACTCGATGCCCCTTGCTATACTTGTCTACAGTCATGTTTAGTGCACATTGTTTCCTACTAGCTCCACGACATCCTGCATAAACTTCAAGCCAACCTGCATTCAATGATCCTAGTGCCTCGCACAACTTGCTAACTTTAGAGCATTTCAATCTAGCATCTTCTCAAATTTTTGATGCCAGAATGTGCTCGCTTAAGGTCTCTACAAATTACAAACAGTGACCACAACATGCGACGCTCAAAGTTCAGTGTCCCTTCCAGCTTCTTTATATTGTTACATATACATTTATGTATATCTTTATGCATATGTATATGTATATGTATATACAGATACAAACAGATTCATATACATATACATATACATATTCATATACATAGACTTACGTATATGTATATGTATATACATAGACATAGACATATACATATAGATATACATATAAATATACATGTACATATACATATATGTATATGTATACACATATAAATATATATATACATATATGTACATATATCTATTTTGTTGTTGCTCTTCAATTCAGTCATGCAACTATTGTAACTTTTTTAGGTGCCATTGATTAATTTGGGGGTGTTATATTTTTCATAAGTTTCGCTTCATCTTCAATTCAATCATACATCTATTGTAGCCAATGTATGCATGTATGTATAAATATATACCTCTTTATACATATATATTTTACTGTTGTGATTCAATTCAGTCATGCAAAAGAATGCATGTAAGCAATTGTATATAATTCTATGTATATCTATACATATATACATATACATATACATATACACATGCATATACATATATGTATATGTATACATATACATATATATATTGCTGCAAATTTTCATTTCAGTAACAAATAATATTGTTGGTTATTTCAATGCCATTGATAAATTTGGGGGTGTTCTCTTTTTCATAGGTTTTGCTTCATCAATTCATTCAAGTAATCAATAGAGACATAAATATTCTTGGTAAGCAAAAGAATGCATGTAAGCAATTCTATATACATAAATGTATATGTATATATATACACATACATATACATATATGTATATGTATACATATATATATACATATACATATGCATATACATAAATATATATATATACATATACATATATATACACACACATACACATATACGGGTAAGTGCACCAATTTGTGACACAATTTAGGTGTCAAATTGTGAAAAATCACAAAAAAAGGGTGAAATTGGCCATTTGGCACACGCCAAATTGAAAATCTAAATAAAAGAAAAAAACACATTTCAAACCCTCATTTCTCTGCAACCCAAGGCTTGGCTTGGAGGATTTGAGGTCTGCAACTCGCGCTCACCAAATATCGTCCATTATTTGCATCATTAGCTTGCTATCTTTCACGAGGATGTCGCCAACATGTCAAAGAGGTCGAAGATTGCGAAGAGGTATGTAATTTTATTCTATTTATTTTGAATTTGATTTAGAATGCAGATTAAAATGGGTTTTTATAATAAAATTTTGTTCTAATTATCAAGGAATGAATCTCCACCTCAAAACTTTGAGAATTCACAGTCACCCCCTCAGGAAGAGCCTCCTATTCAAGAACAACCTGAAACCCCTCCATCAATTCATAGGCATCCTTGTAATGCCCCATCTTAATAACCTAAGAATGTTGCAAATGTGTTATAAAGGTGTAATAATTTTTTTTATAAGTATTAATATTTAGTTAATTAATTGCATACATTCTTAGGTTAAGCGGGGGCATTACAGATTGGTATCAGAGCAAAGGTTACAAACACTGGACGCTCTGGGTAATCTCGAGCCCATTAGGTTGACCTAGTACGTAGTGTCGCAACTGATAACCTTGGTTGAATAGTATCTAAGACTCGTAATTGTTATGTGTAGGAACATGCCTAGGCGAGGAGGAAGAGGTCATGGTAGAGGTAGAGGTGGAGGCCGTGGGCCAATCCCTCAGGTTACTCCCCCTCCTAGCCCTCACCATAGTGACCAAGCAGAACAGATGGGTTAGAGGAATGAGGGACATAATCCTGAACAGTCAGTAGTAGAGGGTTCTCAGATACGTCCACTTTTAGAGGAGGTCCTAGCTCATCTTGGACCTAGACAGGTAGATGAGCAGGAGGTTGTGAGAGAGAGGGATAGATCCCCTAGGAGAGTAGATGACACAGCACATCAGGATGCTATCATTGCTGGTCACATGAGGGATTTACTGAGAGCACGCCCCCCTACCTTTGATGGTTCAGGTGGAGGATTAGAGGCTGAGACCTGGCTACTAGATTTGGGTAGATGCTTTGCCATGCACCCTTATGGTAGCAATACTCGTGCCAGATGTGCTATTATGCACTTGAGAGGATTCGCCTCTACATGGTGGCGCCTAGAGGAGCAGAAGCTCCATATAGATATTGGTTATGTGTCTTGGGAGATGTTTCTTGAGAGGTTCAGAGCACGGTTCCTTTCAGAACACTGGAGGCAGCGTAGGGCTGATGAGTTCCACGATCTACGTCAGTTAGCTCTTTCTGTAGAGCAATACGAACATAGGTTCTATGAACTCAAGTAGTATGCTGGTATTGGCGATGATGAGCCTATGCTAGTACAACATTTTATTAGGGGCTTAAATGCCCGCATTAGTGGTTGTGTCCAAGTCTTTGAGCCAAAGACTATGGAAGTCACGGTGGAGAAGGATCGCATAGTTGAGGAGAACCTTATTATGGCTTTAGGTGGGCACACAGGAGTGCAGATTGGGAGTGCTCCTGCAGCAGGTTTTAGTCCATGGGGTGGACAAGCACAGACAGGTGGTTCATCTAAGAACCAATAGACACCCAAAAAGGGTGGGCAGCAACAGCAGCGAATAAATCAAAAGAATAATAGCCCTCAACCATAGCAAGATAATAGCCCTCGGAGTGTGCAGCCTACTGTTAGTAGAGGTAGTTTCCAGCAATCCAATGCACCTTCGGGTGGCAAAGGATTCGGTAGAGGCACAAGCACAGGTTGTTACTCATGTGGGCAGCAGGGACACATAGCTAGGCAGTGTCCGATGAGAGGTTCTACTGGTTTTGGGCCTCGACCTACAGTTTCAGAGCCTACGGTGGGAGATGCAGGTAGGTCACATAGGGTATTTACTATGGTGGGAAACCACCAGGATGAGCACCAAGGTGCAGTTGGAGAGGTTCCTGATGGAGGACTAGCATCGTTCTTTGGGAACCGTACACGTCCATCTATGTCAGGAGTTGATCCTCAGGGGTCAAGACGTTGATTGTGTACTGATTCAGAGGGATTTTAGTAGCTAGTCTTCCATTTCTTGGAAGGACCTATTTTAGATGTGTATGTGTTATTTGTTTGCTACTAGCAGGCTTCCAGGAGTAAGCCTGATCCTAGGGGGGAGGATGTAGTACCCCTCCATTTATGCTTATGCTTTCTGCTGTTATGCTTTCACATTATTAGACCTATGATGTTTTGTTGGATATTTTGATCGCTGGTTTTAAGCAATAGTGGATTATTCTGTGACATGATGATACTTTGTTTGATGATTATTGATTTCAGACATGATTGGATATAGCGTAGATGTTTACTTTCTATTATTTATTGATATGCACATGCTTATGATGGACTAACAACATTTATTTAGTCAATTTTCTGTGAAGTGTATTGGTGTGGAGAACAGAATCGTATCACTCGCTTGCGAGTGCCCTGCGATATCTATGATTTTCTCCGCACGGTGTGTTTGTTTAATGCTTTATATATATACATGTATGCACGTTATTTGCTTGGTTGCAGGATTTGTAGGTACATGACACCGACTCCACCTGTGTAATCAGGTCTGAGCGTGTCAAGACTCAACGGAAATTGTTGATCGGGAGATAGTAGTTAGGTTTATCCTAGACTAGTCTTTAACCTTGGTCTTAGTACATTGTCAGTTTTCAGTTTTGAGTCATAGGTTTGTTTTGTATTTTCTGTTTGGTTAAAATGTTTTGAAAAGGTAAATATTGGTTAATTTTAATGTTAGTTATTGTGTTTTAATTATTGTTATTTAATTAATATTTAAATATGATTGAAATTTACTTACTTGATAATTTAATACATTAGTTAGCTTATTTAGTTAAATAGTTGGTCTTAAAAAGATTTAACTATTTTAATTAAATAAATTAATTAATTAAGTTAAAATATTAAGTGTGTAAATTATATTGTATTTAAAAGAATTTAAAAAAAATAGAATAAAAACGAATATGCATGTGAATTAGAAAATAAAATAAAATGCTTGTAAATTAAATTGTGATTGAAAATTGATTTTTCGTATTTAAAATAAAATAGATTAATTATTTGCATGCAAATTGGAAATTGAAATTTGAAAAAAATATCCGAGAAGTGGTTGAGAGAATTTTGGCATCTTCTCGACATGTGTGAGAGTGCCATAATTTCATACGGTTGTTGAAATTTGTTACGGAGAGGTTATTGTGGATCTCGGAAAAATTGACAGGGGTTATTCAATTTCCTCATGGGGAAATTATTAGAGAACTGAAAAAAATATCCTTTTACTGTGTTTAAAATTGTTAATTCTTAGGAATTTGTTATC
Organism: Sequoia sempervirens; assembly: GCA_007258455.2. Classification (NCBI taxonomy): domain Eukaryota; kingdom Viridiplantae; phylum Streptophyta; class Pinopsida; order Cupressales; family Cupressaceae; genus Sequoia; species Sequoia sempervirens. The sequence goes on from VDFB02047144.1 coordinate 42,230,426, forward strand.
TCTCTATTATTGGGGTTGAGATTTCTTTGTGAAAGATTTTCCAAGGATTTTGTTGGTGGTTAAAGCTATCACTTGGAAATTGGGATTTCTTTTGAAGAAGATTCTGGAGTTGAACGCTACAGGCAAAAGATACTCCTATAGGCAGTTACAGGTATTCTACTTGTTGGTTATATTTCTTTTCTTTAAAAAGTTAAAAAAATATATATTGAATGTATTTCCTTAATCTTCTCGGAAGTTTTGAAAATTTTACTAAATAGTAGAAAAAGATCTATGAAAGAATATTGTGTTATTTTTTTTTATTAAATCTGGAAAAGAATTGGGGTTTGTTATTTTAAATAAAAATACCCCTGTTGAAGAACTATTGTTCTAGAATGTATTATACAGGGATGTTAAAAAAAAAATATTTTCTTGTTTTTCTGTAAAATTGTTTACCAGAAAACAATTTGACTGTATTTGTTAATTCATGTTGATTGTTTGTTTAAATTTTGTAAATATATATATATATATATATTAAATATATATATATATATATATTAAATATATATATATATATATATTAAATATATATATATATATATATATATATATATATATATATATTTACTGGTAAATTTAATATGAATATGTAAATTCTATTTAAAATCTTTAGATCCGTCTATACAGATACATAAATAATGAAATTGTATTATTTCTTTTTAAAAAAAATGCAGTACGCGATTTTTATAATCGCCGTAAATTTTATTTATGAAAAAAAAAATTATTTACAATGGGGGAGGGCCGAAACCCTCCCCACTAGTATTGGTGTTGGGCGCAGCCTGGCAAGGCTGCACACAGCAGCCATAAGGGCTGCCGCAGCCCTAGCCGGTCACATCTCTGTGGAAGCCGCGCATGGCTGCGGCCGTCGAAAACTATATTACTTTGTTTTTTTTTTTTAAAAAGAAATTTCTAAATGCGTTTTTTTGTTATAATGCGAATTTTTAATATTGGATATTTAATTCATTTTTTTATATAATGTGTATTTTTTAAAAATAATATTTATATACATATATTTTATATATTATATTTATTTATATATATGTATATATATATATAAAAATATATATATGAATGTATATAAATATATATGTATATAGATATGATTAATTGTTTAAGTATTATTATTATATTATTTTGTTGGAGAATATAATTTTGGAAAATTTATTATGAAATATATTTTCAGTAAATTATTTTGTATAAGAAATATTAATGATTGAGAAGAATATGGTTCTATTTTGTATGGGAATTTGAGTAAATCAATTAGAGTAAATTGATGCAATTTTCATTAAATTATGAGATTTGGAATACGATTAGGCTGTTTTGTATACTGTTAATTATGACTGATTGAAAGGATTTAGCATATCCTAATGTAGATGAAATATTTTATTTTAACATGCTTTAAAACTTCTTTTTTTTTTTTTTTTCGGGCAAGATGGGAAAGTCTTTGACGATCAAGTCTTCCAGATCAACTGTTAAATGGGGATTTTGCTTGTTAAGTTTAAATTTCTTGTGTAGTCTAGGGATGTGTATATGGCTTTTGCTTGGTGTTCAACACCTGTGTTATGATCATTGATTGATGTACGTTTAATCATGTTTGGTCTTTATAGAGATTTTGGTTATATGTACACTTTGTAAACCCTAGAAGGAAAAACATAGATTCTCGTGTTATGTTTAAGGGAGTGGCTATTTGTAAGGGCCGACACACAAAGTGGTGTCAGGGTAACTTACAAATAGTTAGTAACTCAGTAAAAATTAAAGTACACATTAGATAGTTTAAAATATTTAATAAGATGCTTATGCCTCTCTTATGACTCTTGAGCTTCTTCAGTCATGAGTATAAGTTGAGAAGGCCTGGAATGGCAAATCGGTGTCTCATTTCCTTAAGAGGCATTCAATTCCGCAACAGTATGTAATAGGGGCCGGGTTTCGTAAGAGGTTACCAGGGTAACCCAAGGATTGGGGGCCAAAACCTAGGAAGAAACTCCAGAGTAACCTATGCATCGTTGTGATGACACTCCACCTAGAATAACAGTTAAACCTTGAGTTTGTACTTCAAATCAATTGTCAAAATCTGGAAGCAATGTAACCATTAGATTGTTTGTACTAGTGTCTAGGGTTAGTAGGTTAGGTCTAGGTAACCTTATTGCTATCTCCTAGCACGGGGGGTGGACCTACGGGTACCACATGGTTGGGTGGAACGTGCACCTTACTCCGTTGGGTCGCCAGTTTGATCATAGCATTGAGAGCTTCATGGATGGAGAGCTCGCACATGGATTTCTTCGGTACTTTCAGCATTGTATATTGTAAACTTGTAATGTAAAAACATCCCTCAATGTTGTGAGGTGATCATTTGTAAAAATGTAATCATTATTGAACTACCTCATCAAGTTGCATGAGTATTGTAATATCATATCAATGCAATGTATGAAAACAAGTATGTACTTTATTATGTTAACATGAATGGAAATTTATTATTATGCAATGTTTATTTTATGTTATGAATTGTTATGTGCAATGCGAAATACTATAGTCACTTATGGAAAGTTCAAAGTAGTGTAACGTCGCTTAACCTAAGAATGTATGCAATTAATTAACTTAGTATTAATACTTTAAAAAAAAAAATTATTACACTTTATAACACTTATGCAACATTCTTAGGTTATTAAGACGAGGCATTACAGATTATTTTCTTGTTTTTCTGTAAAATTGTTTACCAGAAAATAATTTGACTGTATTTGTTAATTCATGTTGATTATTTGTTTAAATTCTGTAACTATATATATATATAATATATATTAAATATATATATATTAAATATATATATATATATATTTACTGGTAAATTTAATATGAATATGTAAATTCTATTTAAAATCTTTAGATCCGTCTGTACGAATACGGAAATAATGAAATTGTATTATTTCTTTTTAAAAAAAATGTAGTACGCGATTTTTATAATTGCCGTAAATTTTATTTATGAAAAAAAAAAATTATTTACAAGCATTTTATTTTATTTTCTAATTCACATGCATATTCTTTTTTATTCTATTTTTTTTAATTCTTTTAAATACAATATAATTTACACACTTAATATTTTAACTTAATTAATTTATTTATTTAATTAAAATAGTTAAATCTTTTTAAGACCAACTATTTAACTAAATAAGCTAACTAATGTATTAAATTATCAAGTAAGTAAATTTCAATCATATTTAAATATTAATTAAATAACAATAATTAAAACACAATAACTAACATTAAAATTAACCAATATTTACCTTTTCAAAATGTTTTAACCAAACAGAAAATACAAAACAAACCTATGACTCAAAACTGAAAACTGACAATGTACTAAGACCAAGGTTAAAGACTAGTCTAGGATAAACCTAACTACTATCTCCTGATCAACAATTTCCGTTGAGTCTTGACACGCTCAGACCTGATTACACAGGTGGAGTCAGTGTCATGTACCTGCAAATCCTACAACCAAGCAAATAACGTGCATACATGTATATATATAAAGCATTAAACAGACACACCGTGCGGAGAAAATCACAGATATCGCAGGGCACTCGCAAGTGAGTGATACGATTCTGTTCTCCACACCAATACACTTCACAGAAAACTGACTAAATAAATGTTGTTAGTCCATCATAAGCATGTACATATCAATAAATAACAGAAAGTAAACATCTACGCTATATCCAATCATGTCTGAAATCAATAATCATCAAACAAAGTATCATCATGTCACAGAATAATCCACTATCGCTTAAAACCAGCGATCAAAATATCCAACAAAACATCATAGGTCTAATAATGTGAAAGCATAACAGCAGAAAGCATAAACATAAATGGAGGGGTACTACAATCCTCAAGGAACACAAGAAAATATTTTAAATCAAATTGAAAACAATAAAAGAGACATTGAACAATTAATTGGAAGATTAACTGAGCATGTTGAAACCCACCCTTATAGGAGAGGGATTGTTGAATCATTGAAGTCAATTGTATCTCATGTAGGAGAAATGAGCTAGAAAATAATTTTTTGGTCAAATAAGAGGCATGAGATGAGACAATATTATGCTAGAGGTTTGTCATATGCAGATGTTTAAAAAAAAAAATTAGCAAAGCTGACTTGTGTGCCCTATTTACAAACCTGAAAACCAATGCACCTTTGTCTCATACATGCAGGAGGTTCCCCATACATTAGTGCCACCATGAGTTAATTAAAAATAATTTTTGGGAGCAATGGTGGATGGTATTTGACCAACCTCCATGCAATAACCATGAGGTACCACAATACTTTTTGAGGAAACTCTATTGTGAGTTTATCATCAATAAGATGCCAAATTATTTTGACATCTTAGACTTTTAGGGTAGAGGTGGGGGCTCCACACATGATAGACATGTTGCACGACGTAATCCATAGTTGGCACTGAGACCCTTGGCCAGACCCATGGTGGAGCATGTCGTCATTCCTTCCATTGTTAAGGATAGTGTAGAGGTGGACGATTCAATTGGCTCACTCACCTAGACCATTTTATAGTGTGCAAGGCCTCTAGTAGAGCCTGGTGTGGAGGAAATGTGTAGGCCCCGAGCTCCACCCCACCATTGTGGTGCTTGTGGTGTAGTTTGCACATATGATTATCAAAGTGCTCGGGATGCAACTACATAGCCTACATTAGTTGCAGAGGTGATGGCTTTCACAGATGATTTGTTGAATGATACATTCGACATTGACAATTAGGTAAAATTCAACAAGTTCATTTAGTGTTGTTTATTAAATTATATTTTGAAATTTAAGAATAAGTAAATTAGTAGAATTTTGATTTGATGAAATTTTAGGGTCAAAGTGTTCATGAAACGTGCCCCATTCCTACAGACCCTTATTTGTTCTAGACATTGAGTCCATAGTTATGCAACTAGTATTAAAGATATTATTATTGCATTTGAACAATTGAATTTTATATTTGAATGTTTGTCTCATAACATGCTTTGGATTTCAAACAGTTTCCTAGTGGACCTTCGACCTCCACACCTCACAATTCATTTCCTCAAGGACCTTACACTCAGGTAGCCTTTATTCAATAATGGTGTTGTAAAACAATGTTAGCTAGTTTTCATAATTTTGCATATACAAATCTAAAAAATTGATGAGAAACACAAACATTGCATTTGTATTCCTTGATCGTGTCACATCATCTTCTCCTAATTCACTTTTTGTTCCTTTATTCCTTCCTAATCCCATCCCATTAACATTTAATAGTTCACCCTACCATTTACTCTTTCATTTACCATTTGCAAATTTTGACATCAGACAACCCTGGTGATGTTGGTGGCATGATGGACCATGAAGTTGTTGCAGCAATAGCCAGTTCTGATCCATTGAGAGAGGTATGCAATAGATTAGTCAATTTGACATTATATTTTCTCTTTAATGGTCTATTATAGAAAAATTTCACAATACTTTTGTGTAGCTTAATATCTATCTTGATGGTTGCTATAGGTGGTTGTCACTCCAGATCATGGACGTGGTAATGATGTAAATATGAATTATGACTATCTGTATGCGATAAGTGATTATATTTTGTTATATGTCATTCCACAATTCATTTTTTGTGTATTAACATCTTTACATTTTATTGTATAAGTTGAAGGTCTAAAGTGAAGAGAGGAGGACTAGCGAGTGTGTTTGAAAGACCATAGAACCAACAGTCGCTCCATCCAGCTGAATTTCGAAGGTAGCACGGGATCTATTTCCTTCCCCTAGAGGGAAATGACTATATTAGGGTCATTTTTTGTATGCCTATGTGGCATTTTGGAACATATTTTTTGTACAAGCGATATATATGTGACATTTTATGTCCATAATATGGCTCCTTTGTACTAAGCCTATATGGCTTTTTTGGATATATTGTATATACTTTTATCAATATATATCATTGTATACCTTACGACTTTTTGATTAAAAAAATCTTATTTTGCTACTGCCATTCTTGAATGATGTTATCATGCGTATTATGTAAATCATATGCTTGAATGTTGTAGACATGGATTTTGTTTACATCTAATGCTTAATTAATTATTGTTGATTGCTCAATAAGCTCCATCTAAAGCGTATTGTGTAAATAAGCTCCATTCCTAGTGGTTTGTATCCTTTGGAATGCTTCAATTAGTTGAGCCTCACTTATTCGCATGTATGCTTCACTTATTCACATGTATACTTCACGTATAGTGTGTGTATTCACTTGTATGCTTCATGCTTCCAATGCATAGCAGCAAAAATCTTTTGGGGAAAATTTTGACAAACCAAAAGTATAAGAGTTTTTTAAAAAGTAGGGAAAAAATCATATTTTAAAAAAATGTAAAAAATTGTAGAACAAGAGATAAAATATATTTATTTTGAAATTGAAAGGTATTTCCATAGCATATAGAGATATAGAGAGCAAATAAAATAAAGATTTTAACTAATGAATTGTAAAAAATAATTTTTTGTAGTTTATATTCATATCGTTGATTACATTTTATTGTACATCTTTCAAAGTCAAAGCATTACTTCACACTACATAACTAATAACTAGATGCTAATAGATGAAAAAAATTCAATTACAATATAGTTTTTATAAATTCAACCTAAGTAGTTATGCAATTACTTCACATTGCATAACTAATAAGTAGGAGCAGCGGCCAATTGCATTTTCTTATCATGGCATTCTATGAGGCCAGATTTCTTTGATGTATTTTATCAAATAGTTCACTGCCTTGTCTATGTTACCACATTTTTCATACATGTCTACCAAAGTATTTTTTCAAACAGTTCACTGCCTTGTTGCTATGGCTAAAAGCATAAAACAAGTGCTTTCGAACAAGCTATGGATGCCGGAAAAAATCTATCAAAAGCATAATAGCAAGCAATACTATAGACAAGGCAATGAACTGCTTGAAAAAATGCCTGAAAGAAATGTGGTCTCATGGTGATGGAATTCCATGACATGCAAATTGCTATGGATTTTCATGCCATTCCATCACCATGAGACCACGTTTCTTTGAGGCATTTTTTCAAACAATTCATTGCCTTGTCTATGCTACCACATTTTTCGTACATGTTTACCAAATAATTTTATCAAACAATTCATTGCCTTGCTTCTATGGCTAAAATCCTAAAATAGGTGCTTGCAAACAAGCTATGGATGCTTGGAAAAAATCTATCAAAGCATAATAAGAAGTAATAGCATAGACAAGTGATGCAGAGACAGGAGACCCAAACCCACTCAAAGTGTCAACTTGCCTTCAAGAGGCATCTAACAAGATTAAAAGGATCTATTGGACCAATCCAAACAACTCCCAAAGTTTGAAATCAATCAGAGGTAGGATTTCCCACTTTCACCCTTGCAAACCTAGTAGCAGTGCAAACCCGTTTTTAGGCACTTAACTCCACAACTTCCCAAAACATTTGACAAAAAAAATGATGATTTAGACACCCATTATAGAGTTACAAAACATATCTTATCCCCCCATATGACTCCTTTGGAACAAATTTGAGAAAACTAACTTTCCCACCATTTTAGGCCTCCAAATAGGTCAATTTTACAAAGGACCCCCCTCTTAAACTTGTAGAAACACTCTGAGACTTTAGGGAATAAATTTTTAGGTTATCAAACCCCAAAATCCCCCATTATATTTCATTTGTACGGCCACCTCCACACCAAACCCAAAAATCCTTATTTTGTGCACTTTTGATGAGGGTTTATTGAAAAAGACACTTTAAGGCCCTTCCCAAACTTTCCACCTGATCAAACACCCTTGAATTCACCCCCACAAGATTAAAAGTTCATAATATAACTTTTCCTAACACCCCATCATCATATTCAGGTTTGTACCTATTAAATTCATGCATTTTCCAATGGAAACAACCCTAAGGACACCCAAATCAAGAAATACACCTTCCCTGCACAAAAAAAGATGCATACATGTTAATTTCACCTATCTAAGCCTATCCACCAAGTTACAAGACTATACAGTGGGTGGAAGGCTTAGAAACCCATTTTGTTCCCTTTCAAAACCCCTAAAACAGGGTAAATGAGCAGTCCCAAAAAAATAAAGATTTCTCCCTCAATTTGCACAATTAAGACCTCAAATCTGAAGCATTAAAGAGCCAACACATGTACCTACAACATCTAATAATTTTTAGAGAAAATTCAGGTTGTACGGGTCTGTACCAAGCCTTGAAAGTTTAGAAAAATAGGAAAAAAGTTGTTGAGAACGTTGTATTTCATGAAAACAAAATGTGTACAATCTTCAAACTTCCTTCAACAACCCTGCACAAGCCATTTTTTAAGATTTAATAATTATTACATTCAAATCCAACTTCTCCCAACATCTATAACTACCAAGTAATAACTTTTCAAAGGAGGTAGTTGTTGGTTTTCAAATTTGTTGCATTTATGCAACTTACAAATTTGACATTTTCCTCCTTCTGACTCTTTATTATTTCCTAATCCCCTAGACCCTCTTAAATGACTTCCTATTCTACTTACCTTGACACCATTTGACCATCTTGACAACTTTTAACATGATTACAAGTTATGGCCAAATTATCAAATGAAAACTCCAAATCATTTTGGAAACATTAGAATGGTCTAAGTAGACCTTATTGAAACAAAAAAAAAAAAAAACTCAAACTCTCCTATCTTAACCACAATTCCATCCATTACCATTCAATACCATATCAAGAGGCTTGGTGCTCCTGCACCAATAAGGCAGTGAACTATTCAAAAAAATGCCTCAAAGAAATGTGGTCTCAATGTGCTTGTCATGGCATTCCATCACCAAGAGAACACATTTCTTTGAGGATTTTTTTTCAAACAGTTCATTTCCATGTCTATGCTACCACATTTTTCATACATGTCTACCAAATAATTTTATCAATCAATTCACTGCCTTGCTACTATGGCTTAAAGTATTAAATAGGTGCTTTCGAACAAGCTATATGGATGCTTGGAAAAAATCCATCAAAGCGTAATAGTAAGCAATAGCATAGACAAGGTAGTGAAATATTTGAAAAAATTCCTCAAAGAAATGTGGTCTCATGGTGATGGAATGCCATGAAAAGCAAATTCCCTGGATTTTCATGGCATTCCATTACCATGAGACCACATTTCTTTGAGGCGATTTTTCAAATAGTTTACTACCTTGTCTATGCTACCACATTTTTCATACATGTCTACCAAAGCATTTTATCAAATAGTTCATTGTCTTGCTACTATGGCTAAGAGCCTACAACAAGTGCTTTCGGACAAGCGATGGATGCTTGGAAAAAATCTATCAAAGCATAATAGTAAGAAAAAGTATAGACAAGATAGTGAACTGGTAGTATGCGATGGATGCTCCCATGTTTTACAAATGAGGGGTGAGCTCAATTTATAGGCTCCTCAAATACAATTCAATGGACAAGATTTATTTTGAATCAACGACTGAGATTACAAAATAAAACCCTAATTAGGGTTTCTCACAACTAACTACCTCTCGACCAATGATAAAATTACATTTGGGGACACTTGTCCTTCTGCTAAATATAAACCAACAATAAAAATTTGTTGCATTATGAATTGTTAGGTTCATTTAACCTAGACATGCTAGCTTGGAACAATTTGATTGGTTGGAAGATGGCGACGCACCATCTTAGCATGTTGGATGTCCCCTTTCATCTTGGCCTAAGGCAGACTTCAAGATATGTTTGTCATCTCCTATTTTCAGCTTGGGGCAGACTTTAAGTTGTCTGTTGATGGTGTTTTCTGCATAGCAACAACTCGGACAGAATATAATATCCTGTCTCTCTTGAAAGGTAAATCTCTATCAGCAAGCCTCAAGAGATAACCCCAAGGTCTCTAATGTCAAGTCTTGACAATGCATAAACAATTCAGTGATAAATGTAAATATGTTGGTAATCACAAAGGGACCTTACTACAAGCAAATGTTGAATATTTAATTTATCAGATCTAGCAATATGATGATACTTCAATCTTAAAACTAACCCAGATGATAAAATAAATAACAAAAGATAAGGGTTCAGAGATATTTCTAAATTAAAACTACTCCTAAGATTAACAATGCAAATGATGAAATACTTGAAATGGACCAATCCCTCATAAACTAATTCTTGCTTAACCCAGATAAATCTACAATCTCATAGAAACAGTGCAATCTTGTAAGGTATTAAGATTTTCAGATCACGAACATTCATCCAAAACAACCCTATTGCAATTGAAATGAATAATCCCTCACAATTGAACTAAGCACAATAAATATAAGGTTCAGGCTAACTTTGCAAAGAAACTAACAATCAGCTAGCTGCAAAAAGTATGGACCAGGGATTGCTGCAAAAAGTATGGACCAAGGATTGTTGCAAACACTTCAAGCATCAAACCATAAACACCATTGAATCATGGCTAACTCTAAATCTAGCATATATCTAATACTTCCCAATCAATCTCAAAGATAGAACAATAAGAACCATGCAAGATAAATCAACACAAGAGAATTCACCAAAAGCACAATGTCTTCAATTGTATTGAATCACCCAATGATAGCAACAATTCCAGTGTTTTGTGTTATAGCACTTGCTCAAAATGAACTAACTTCTAACTCTTGCTCTACTTCTTAATTCGCTTTAGTATCAAAACTATCTATTTTTCTAGCCCTTACAAATGAGGAAAAATGCCATATTAATAGAAACCCCCAAGATATGTCGGCCTAGCTAGGGTTTACAATAATAAAATAGCCACAAACAAGTCGGCCAAGAGGAATTAGAAATAAAATAGAATATGCATTAAATGCATGAACTCCATCCAGGTCAGCTTGGGATCTCCAATATAGCTCGGACCAATGCATGCAAAAATAATAGGGAGGCACAAATTCTGATGTAGCCTTGCATTAACTGCTTTCCCCTTTGTCTTTATTTTGATACACCCTATCATGCACCATCAAAAGTACCTTGTCCATGTAAGTTATAGGTGGCAAAGGCAAAACCTTAATTCTCCTTTTGATGGATTTAATATTTTCTGTTGATTGCTCCACCGACTTATCCCACTCAACCCTACTATTTTGATATTTATAAATAACTGCAATATAGGTCGTTGCATCATCCAACTGGTGCTTAGTAACTGCATCTTCACTGACTAGAGAATATACATCTCGCCACCATTTTTTCAACTATTCTAATCTCAAATGCTTTGGTGCAAACTTCCTTCTCCCTGTCATTACCTCAAAGAAAGAAATGCATCTATCATGGATATTAGTCAGGGTATCCTCAATTTGCCTCCTCTGCTTATATATCTTCTTCAAAACCTTTTGCCTTATTTGCAAAGCTTCAAACCATTCCCAAGGTTCAGCAGCTCTGGAGGAAGGGAGAATTCCATCACTCACCAGCTTATCCTTAGTGTATTCCATGATGGTCTTGGTCTTCTACAATAGGAGATCTACATCCTCTTTATCTTGAGCTAGTACATCTTTCAACCAATCTATTTCCCTCATTGCATCTCTTCCAGTTGAAAGGTTGTCTTTGATAGCATTATCTCCTTTAGTCTACACCCCTTGTAACTAGTTTGTTGTAGCAAGAGTAGTGGCCTTCATTCTTTCCAGCTCCGATATAGTTTCTTGAGGCAGGAAACTTGCAATAGAAGATGAGGAACTAATGGATTGCAAGGGTTTCATCAAATCCTCCAAATATTTCTTATGTCTTTCATTCTCTTTCTTCAGCTCTTGTTTAGCTTGTGTTTCTTTCCTCAATCTTCCCAAGATTGCTGCACTAGAACCCTCATATTCTTCAATATCTTGTTCCATGGAAGTGGGTCCTAGGTTAATAGTTTGCATGTTGTAATCACTCCCAGTAACCTCATCTCTATTCTTTTTTGTGGCAGGAGTAGCAATGTGGACCACTCTATTGTTTGCTTCATCCCTTTCGATCTTGGAGATGACCCTAGCCTTCTTCTTTCCTTTACCTATTCCTATTTTTTCCAATAGCTCATCCTAATTGGGAGGGGTATCATCCACAACAATTTGTTTTCTTTTTATTTCTCTATCAAGCCAACCTGGAACAACAGACTCTGATTGTATTTCACTCTGTCCCACTTCTTCATACTGATCCTTGGGTGTATTTTCCTACTTCTTAGGAAACTCTTCATCTTATCCTATTCTCCTTTGTCATACTCCCCTTCTTCATGCACTGGTGATGGAGTCTTAATAGGTGTTTCTTCTCTCTGAGGAGGTTTGTCTTCTTCACCTCTAGTAGGAGAATCCTCGTAGGTTACCAAGGGAGTCCGTAGAATTTTCTCAATTTCTATAGCTGCATTATGAAGCTCACCTTCTTGAAATTCTTCTCCCTCTTCACTTGACGGGTGCTCTACATCTGCCGGTTGTTCTGATGCACCATGTGGTTCATGGGGTGGAGATGCCTCCTTATGTTGTTTTGCAGTAGAGGTTGCTGGAGGAATATCCTTCTTTGGCACATTGTCCTTGGGAGAAGGAGTTCTTGATCTCCTTGTGTATACCTACGCCTTCTCTCCAGAACTTTCTACATCTACCACTGTTGAAGGATCGGTTTCACTTTTCTCTTTGGAAGATCCACCCTTCTTTCTTGAACCTCTTGTTATTTTCCTCCTTTTAGGTGTTGGGGCACCATCCTTTTCCTCTCCTTCACTGGGTTCTTCCTCTACATATTTTTCTGCCTTTGAAGCAATAGTTCTCTTCTTTGCTTTCAGTTTCCTCTGTTTCTCCTACTCTTCTCCTTGGGAACCTTTGATCTTAATCTTAAAAGGAGAATCCACCTTGTTTTTTCCCTTAGGATCTTCCTCAGCCGACTCCTCGGAAGTAGAATGGGATTTTAGATCCCCCATCAGATTATATGTACATGGCACACCCTCACTTTCAAGTTCCCACACCTTGTGTTTGAGCCATAACTTGGTGTATCTCGTCGCAGGGGCCATGATTTGCTCTAATTCAATTTTTTCTTCTTCCAGCCAATCTACTTCTCCAATTGGTTTATCCTTAATAGGCTCATAATCATGACTTTGGATTAAGTCACCATCATCCTCCACCTGATCGGGAACTATTTTCACACTATACATTCGGACCACATCAACTGGGAGTCTAGAGAATTTCTTCTTTCTTACCTCAAACGCATCCTTGCTATTGGCCCAGTAGTCCTCTATGTCATCTCTGTGGTGGTATTCCCTGCTAACTTTCTTTTGTGCTTCACCAGTGATATCAAAACCCAGCCTTTTAGAATGGTAAGATAACCCAAGAGTGCTTATTTCCTCCTTAGAATCATAGGTTGAATTAATTGAAGGGAATACCTTGCTAGTACCTATCTTTAGAGGAAAATCTCCACCAAATCTAGTTTTATGCTTGTATTTCTTTATAATGGCGTCAAAGTCACATATTTTCCTCGTGACCTCCAAAAGTACAACACAATCTGTGGGATACCTTGGAAGCCTATATGGAGCCCTCTGACAACCATCAATTCTTATGTAGGAGAAGGTGGGAAACTGTATGAACCAAGCCCCATACCCTTTGATCAACTCCTTAGCATCATCTAATATTCTCACATGCTCTACACCTTGGAGCAATCTAGTGATGTGCATGGCGAATGCATCATTCACCCTCCTGTAACTTGAGCTTCCTAAGTGCAATTGAGGATAAACCTCATAAATCACATCCTGTCAAAATATTCCTCTTGTGCTCAATCCTTTATAGGGATGGAATCTTGCAAGTGCATACACTAAATAGGAAGTCATGGTGAATGTCTTGGTCTATAGCACATTACACATTTTCTCATGGATCTTGGCACTTATAACACCTTCCCAATGATAGTTAATATTTTCCTGCTCCATCCTAACAATGACATGGAACATCTAATTCTCGAACATACCTGCACTCTTCAGGCCTACCACCTGGCTAAGCAATGTGATGGCATCATAGACTTCTTGTTTAAACTTTTCCCTATGCAACTGCTTAGGTAGTTTTGAGAAATGAGACTTTGGATTCTCAAGCCAAGAATTGATAACCTGTTGTGACTTAATGGTCTCCTCCTCGTAATACCTTTTATCTACCTCCATATTAAAAGCCACTACATGAGATCTGTCTAGCATATCAAAAGTTTGTGCAATAGAGACAAGGTTAAGATTAGCCAATACCCTCCCTTGAGGACTAACTATCCTTTGTGAATCCCTATCATAATCTCAGGCACATTCCAATACCAATTCATAACACTGCATTGTGGGAGGGATTCCACCCACATGCGCTAATCTCAATTCCATTAATCTCCTAGCCAGCACTGGAATATCTTTTTGTGCCATCCTTGCCTTAAACTCCTCATAGTCCCATCAACCCACATTTGTGTCTGAAACTTCAGACCAAACAAAGGCTATCTTACTTTCTAGAATCCTGCTCTTTATGTCCAATTTAACTCTGTCTACCTCTGAGATAGAGGATCCTTCTGTATCACCCCTAGCCATTCCAACCACTGCCTTGCTAGATTCAGCCTGCATCCATCAAATACTAACATGAAAATCCAATTATTTATAACATTTTTATCAGAGTGTTAGCTCAAAATCATAAGAAAACCATCAAATCAAGTATAAATCATCATAACTAAAAAGTTCGGGATTCCAAGCTAACCAGGGAAAACCAATTTGGGAGGAACTTCAGAAAATTCCAGACCAGGCAAATTTTCCCAAAGAAGGCACAAATATCAACAATTGATCATCAAAATGAAGAAAGGATGCAAATAATATTATGTAATCTATCAGTTTAAAGCATGGGATGTTAGGAATTCATCATTAAATTCATCCATCTCATCCAATCTCTAAGTTCCACAAAGCTTTCCAGAGAATTCAGAAAAATCCGGCTAGACCGGAATTGCGCGAAAATAACAATACCATATGAACTTCGGGGAAATGAAGGGATGAAGGAGAAATCAGGAAAATCCGAGATCAACGGAAATCCACGGAGAAGGCAAGATTCTAGATTTTCAACACATTCCGGGAAAACGGAGGGGACAAGGAAACTCGGGGAAATCCACCAGCGCAAGAAAATCTTGAAACTAAAGAAAAACCTGAATATCAACGTTCTCACATGATCTCGCTCAAATTGATCAAACGATCACAAATTTGAGGAATTTGGGCCTGAAACAAGTTTGACCTAAACCTCCTATTGATTTTCATTGAACTTAAAGCTCCTCTTAAAGCAAATCAAAAGGGAATGGTGATGCCCTAGGTATGAAACCCTAAAGATCTGCCATTGACGCACAGACAAGCTCAGGATTTAGGTTACTCAACTGCTAGGTTTCAAAGTATAATCATGACCCACAAGAAAGCAAGATGAAAGTGAAAAGCAAGCATGAAACTCACTTGAGGAACCATTAATCTAATCAACATCATGCAACCCTAGCTTCAGAATACCCAAACACATAGAAATTCGAACTCTGAGCATATCTAGAACACTAA
>VDFB02047144.1:42246067-42308660 GCA_007258455.2 Sequoia sempervirens
AAGTCTCAATAAGATACCCTATTGATCAATGGTAGAAGGGGGTGTTGTGGAAGGTACATCTTGCTTAGTAGTGGATGTCATACTTACACAAGTGTCTTGAGATGGTGATATTTTATGCTTCCTATTATAGGAAGGTGTAAAATCTAACAAATTCAAATCATGAACATTTTGTGAGATGACATTGACATTAAGCGAAGGTGTAGTTGTTTGTTGCATAGTTAAAGGATGATTGAGGATGGTGTTGTGTGATAGTGTTGATGTTAAGGGAAGGCTTAGCAATATCTATCACAGGACAATAACCAAGACCATGAGTTGTTTGTTGTGTGTTAGGCTTGATAGGGTTGCGGATAACTTGTTCATGCAGACCACATCCTTTTCTACTATATCCATATTGTTCAAGGAGTTTATACCGTTTTCCATAAAGATTTTGCATTTCTTTGGAATCAGGTGGTTGTTCATTATTGTGTTCATCAAAATTTGTTGTGCATGTTGTGTCATTGTTTAAAGTGGTTGAGGAAAATTCTTTTGAAAGTTTGTCTGGATTTTGTATTGACATGATGGTTGGTTGTTTGTGTTTTTCTTTTGTCTTTTGTGTGAATATGTATTCACCCATAAATGAAGGTGTGAATTCTAAAGATCCCCAATCATCACCAAATTATTTAGATACCAATTCCTCATCATTGCATTCAATTTCTATGTTAGAAGAGGGAATCAAGGTTGTTAGAGGACTTGTAGTTCCTTTTTCAAGGTTCAAGCAGCTTTTAGGCTTGGGATTTGCTTCAATTTGATAGATGCAATTGTTATCGACATATTTCATTATACGATGAAGGGTTGAAGGAACTACATTCATCTCATAAATCCATTGACTTCCTAAAAGAAGATTATAGGAAAGATCATAAGGCAAGACATGGATAGGAATTTGTAAATTAACCATCCCAACCATAACAGGAAAAGTGATTACACTGAGCGGTCACGTTGATGAATTATCAAATCCTCTTATAGGTGTGGAATTAGGCATTATTTGTGAACTATCAACATTTATTCGATCAAGGAGACTCACACTACATATATTAAGGGAAGAACCATTATCAATGGGAGTGTTTTTTATTCCTTTCCTATCATATCGAGCAATGATCATGAAAGCTTCATTTCATTTTTGCAACTATAAAGGAGGGAACTCATGTTGATGGAAAGTGATATCAAGATTAGTTTGATTTTTTTATGGATTACAACTGCAACATCATTCAAAGTTGTACCATGAGGAGCTTCAATTTTTTTTAAGGCTATTTGAAGAGTATTGTTGTAATTTGGTGAGCTTTGAAGTAAATCACAAATGAAAATCTTGGCAGGAGTACTCTTTAATTTTTCAACAAGATCGTACTCCTTTGTGTGTGGGAGGTAACAAGGATAACTAGGTGTATTGGGTAAAGGTAAAGAGGTTGGAGTTGGTTGTGGTGGTTGTAGATTATTGCAAGTTTTATATAGATGAGCAATAGTATCAATACTAGATTGTTGTGATACATTAGAGGGATGAAGGGGATGCGAAGGTGGGTAGAGAATAAGTTTGGGTGAAGGGTGAAGGGTTAGGTGAAGGGGGATGACGAGTGATTTAAGGTTTATTGGAAGGATGAAGTGGATGCAAAGGTGGGTAAAGGATAAGTTTAGGTTTAATATTATTAGCATCCCTTATCAAGTGAGATTTGTCATTGTATTTAAAGGGAATATTATCTTTGTCTTGGGTTATAATGTCCTCCTTAGAAGGAGAGTGGGTAGGGAGAAAAAAAAACATCTTCATGACAAGTAAGGTTTGGTTCATATAAAATAACTTCATCACAACTAAGGGAGGGATTAATGGTTGAATGTGTTTGATTATTGATAGTGGGGAGAATAGGGGAAGATTGTATTTGATTGTTGGTTGTTTCTTAGGTCACATTCTCTCATTCCATATTTTATACCATACTAGGAGAGTTTGTAATATGTTAATCTAAGGTTGAAATTTGCAAGGTAACTTCATCACAAGTATGATTAGGATCAATGTTTTTCTCAATAAAGTTTTCAGTAAATGAAATGGGATAACTAAGGTTGTCATGAATCTCATTGGTTATGTTTCCTAATAACATAGTATTATCATGACCATTTATAATTTCATTACTCTGTCCCCTTATATCTTTCAAAATAGGAGGGGTGGGGGAAGGATCATAAAGAGGGTTGTTAGAGATAAATAGATCATCCTCATCATTTATAATCTCATTTTCTTGTGATATAGTATCTTCCCAAAGAGGATGAGGAGAAGGAAAAGAAAGATGTTAATGATGCTCAACAATTGTATCTTTTTTCATCAAGATACCTTCGTCACTAAAAGGAGAGGTATTGGGAGAATTACAATCATGATCATCATGAATATCTATGTTTTTATGCTCTTCTATCACTTCATCCACACAAATAGGAAACATAGGAAGGGGTGTAAGTTATATCTCATAATCGAGACAATCATGTTTATTAACTAACTTTTTTTTTGCAAATTTAGAGAAAATTGAAAGTAACATTTTGAAAGAACAATCTATGCTAACTCAAAATGCATTGTAAAAGGACGAAATGAAATGCAATTTTCAAAGAACAATTGATTGATTATGCCATGGAATAATGTGAGAATGAAAATGTGCATTTTAAACTATGCATGAAATTAACTAATTTAGGCTAGATTTGATGAAATGCATGCTACATAAATGTAACTAACTGATATATATACAGGTTAAGGAACCAATTAGAAAGCTAAAAACTAATTTCTGAGATTTGTAAAATGTTGTTTTAGAGGTCCAAAGGGATTGATTCGCACAAGGTGGTGAATGAGTCGCAATATGGACCTTTTTCAGAATTTTCAAAAATTTCATACTAATTTTTGTGAATTTTGAGAGGAAAAACACAAACCTAAATGAAAAATGCAGAGTTAAATAGAAAATATAAATGAATTTAGATGCAAGAAATACAACCTAAATGCACTTTTTATGAATGCAAGTTTTAAAACCTCGCATGAAAACTAATGAAAATCCTAATGCAAAATGAATGGAAGGCTAGTTATATGATAAAAGACACCAAATCAAAAAATAAAAGTATTCGAAAAGTCAGGTTCACCAAAATGAACCATAGATTTTTGAGTCTATGTATTTCTCTTGCACTCTTAATGTTTTTCACCTAAAAAAGAGAGAGATAAACCTCAAAGACCTAGTGGGTTTTGTTGATGGTGTTTTCTCGCACAACAACAACTCGTAAAAATGAAATCCTATCTCTTGAAAGGTAAATCTCTTTTAGAAAGCCTCAAGAGATAACCCCAACGTCTCTAATGTTAGGTCTTGACAATGCATAAACAACCCAATGATAAATGTGAAAATGTTGGTAATCACAAAGGGACCTTAATACAAGAAAATACTGAATCTTTAATTTATCATATCTAAAAATATGATGATACTTCAATCCTAAATCTAACCCAAATGATAAAAGAAATGACAAAAGATAAGGGTTTCAAAGAGATTTATAAATTAAAACTACTCCTAAAATTAACAATGCAAATGATGAAACATTTGAAATGGACCAATCCCCAAAAACTAATTCCTGCTTAACCCAAATCAACCTGCAAATCTTACAGAAATAGAGAAATCTTCTAAGGTATTATTTTCAGATCATGAACACTCATCCAAGACAACCCTATTGCAATTGAAATGGATAAACCTTCATAATTGAACTGAGGACAATAAATGTAAGGTCCAGGCTAACTTTGCAAAGCAACTAACAATCAGCTAGCTACAAAAAGTATGGACTAGGGATTGCTGCAAACACTTCAAGCATCAAACCATAAACACCATTGAATCATGTCTTAATTCTAAATCTAGCATATTATCTAATACTTCCCAAGAAATCTCAAAGATAGAACAACAAGAACCATGCAAGATAAATCAACACAAGAGAATTCACCAAAAGCACAATGTCTCCAATTGTATTGAATCACCCAATAATAGCAACAATTCCAGTGTTCTTTGTTACAACACTTACTCAAAATGAACAAACTTCTAACCCTTGCTCTACTACTTAATTCACTCTAGTATCAAAACTACCTATCTAGCCCTTACAAATAAGGCAGAATGCCATATTAATAGAAAACCCCCCAAGGCATGTCGGCCTAATTAGAATTTACAATAATAATAAATGGCCATAAAACAAGTCGGCCAAGAGGAATTCAAAATAAGATAGGATATGCATTAAATGCATGAACTCCATCCAGGTCAGCTTGGGATCTCCAATATAGCTCGGACCAATGCATGCAAAAATAATAGGGAGGCACAAATTCTGATGTAGCCTTGCATTAACTGCTTTCCCCTTTGTCTTTATTTTGATACACCCTATCATGCACCATCAAAAGTACCTTGTCCATGTAAGTTATAGGTGGCAAAGGCAAAACCTTAATTCTCCTTTTGATGGATTTAATATTTTCTGTTGATTGCTCCACCGACTTATCCCACTCAACCCTACTATTTTGATATTTATAAATAACTGCAATATAGGTCGTTGCATCATCCAACTGGTGCTTAGTAACTGCATCTTCACTGACTAGAGAATATACATCTCGCCACCATTTTTTCAACTATTCTAATCTCAAATGCTTTGGTGCAAACTTCCTTCTCCCTGTCATTACCTCAAAGAAAGAAATGCATCTATCATGGATATTAGTCAGGGTATCCTCAATTTGCCTCCTCTGCTTATATATCTTCTTCAAAACCTTTTGCCTTATTTGCAAAGCTTCAAACCATTCCCAAGGTTCAGCAGCTCTGGAGGAAGGGAGAATTCCATCACTCACCAGCTTATCCTTAGTGTATTCCATGATGGTCTTGGTCTTCTACAATAGGAGATCTACATCCTCTTTATCTTGAGCTAGTACATCTTTCAACCAATCTATTTCCCTCATTGCATCTCTTCCAGTTGAAAGGTTGTCTTTGATAGCATTATCTCCTTTAGTCTACACCCCTTGTAACTAGTTTGTTGTAGCAAGAGTAGTGGCCTTCATTCTTTCCAGCTCCGATATAGTTTCTTGAGGCAGGAAACTTGCAATAGAAGATGAGGAACTAATGGATTGCAAGGGTTTCATCAAATCCTCCAAATATTTCTTATGTCTTTCATTCTCTTTCTTCAGCTCTTGTTTAGCTTGTGTTTCTTTCCTCAATCTTCCCAAGATTGCTGCACTAGAACCCTCATATTCTTCAATATCTTGTTCCATGGAAGTGGGTCCTAGGTTAATAGTTTGCATGTTGTAATCACTCCCAGTAACCTCATCTCTATTCTTTTTTGTGGCAGGAGTAGCAATGTGGACCACTCTATTGTTTGCTTCATCCCTTTCGATCTTGGAGATGACCCTAGCCTTCTTCTTTCCTTTACCTATTCCTATTTTTTCCAATAGCTCATCCTAATTGGGAGGGGTATCATCCACAACAATTTGTTTTCTTTTTATTTCTCTATCAAGCCAACCTGGAACAACAGACTCTGATTGTATTTCACTCTGTCCCACTTCTTCATACTGATCCTTGGGTGTATTTTCCTACTTCTTAGGAAACTCTTCATCTTATCCTATTCTCCTTTGTCATACTCCCCTTCTTCATGCACTGGTGATGGAGTCTTAATAGGTGTTTCTTCTCTCTGAGGAGGTTTGTCTTCTTCACCTCTAGTAGGAGAATCCTCGTAGGTTACCAAGGGAGTCCGTAGAATTTTCTCAATTTCTATAGCTGCATTATGAAGCTCACCTTCTTGAAATTCTTCTCCCTCTTCACTTGACGGGTGCTCTACATCTGCCGGTTGTTCTGATGCACCATGTGGTTCATGGGGTGGAGATGCCTCCTTATGTTGTTTTGCAGTAGAGGTTGCTGGAGGAATATCCTTCTTTGGCACATTGTCCTTGGGAGAAGGAGTTCTTGATCTCCTTGTGTATACCTACGCCTTCTCTCCAGAACTTTCTACATCTACCACTGTTGAAGGATCGGTTTCACTTTTCTCTTTGGAAGATCCACCCTTCTTTCTTGAACCTCTTGTTATTTTCCTCCTTTTAGGTGTTGGGGCACCATCCTTTTCCTCTCCTTCACTGGGTTCTTCCTCTACATATTTTTCTGCCTTTGAAGCAATAGTTCTCTTCTTTGCTTTCAGTTTCCTCTGTTTCTCCTACTCTTCTCCTTGGGAACCTTTGATCTTAATCTTAAAAGGAGAATCCACCTTGTTTTTTCCCTTAGGATCTTCCTCAGCCGACTCCTCGGAAGTAGAATGGGATTTTAGATCCCCCATCAGATTATATGTACATGGCACACCCTCACTTTCAAGTTCCCACACCTTGTGTTTGAGCCATAACTTGGTGTATCTCGTCGCAGGGGCCATGATTTGCTCTAATTCAATTTTTTCTTCTTCCAGCCAATCTACTTCTCCAATTGGTTTATCCTTAATAGGCTCATAATCATGACTTTGGATTAAGTCACCATCATCCTCCACCTGATCGGGAACTATTTTCACACTATACATTCGGACCACATCAACTGGGAGTCTAGAGAATTTCTTCTTTCTTACCTCAAACGCATCCTTGCTATTGGCCCAGTAGTCCTCTATGTCATCTCTGTGGTGGTATTCCCTGCTAACTTTCTTTTGTGCTTCACCAGTGATATCAAAACCCAGCCTTTTAGAATGGTAAGATAACCCAAGAGTGCTTATTTCCTCCTTAGAATCATAGGTTGAATTAATTGAAGGGAATACCTTGCTAGTACCTATCTTTAGAGGAAAATCTCCACCAAATCTAGTTTTATGCTTGTATTTCTTTATAATGGCGTCAAAGTCACATATTTTCCTCGTGACCTCCAAAAGTACAACACAATCTGTGGGATACCTTGGAAGCCTATATGGAGCCCTCTGACAACCATCAATTCTTATGTAGGAGAAGGTGGGAAACTGTATGAACCAAGCCCCATACCCTTTGATCAACTCCTTAGCATCATCTAATATTCTCACATGCTCTACACCTTGGAGCAATCTAGTGATGTGCATGGCGAATGCATCATTCACCCTCCTGTAACTTGAGCTTCCTAAGTGCAATTGAGGATAAACCTCATAAATCACATCCTGTCAAAATATTCCTCTTGTGCTCAATCCTTTATAGGGATGGAATCTTGCAAGTGCATACACTAAATAGGAAGTCATGGTGAATGTCTTGGTCTATAGCACATTACACATTTTCTCATGGATCTTGGCACTTATAACACCTTCCCAATGATAGTTAATATTTTCCTGCTCCATCCTAACAATGACATGGAACATCTAATTCTCGAACATACCTGCACTCTTCAGGCCTACCACCTGGCTAAGCAATGTGATGGCATCATAGACTTCTTGTTTAAACTTTTCCCTATGCAACTGCTTAGGTAGTTTTGAGAAATGAGACTTTGGATTCTCAAGCCAAGAATTGATAACCTGTTGTGACTTAATGGTCTCCTCCTCGTAATACCTTTTATCTACCTCCATATTAAAAGCCACTACATGAGATCTGTCTAGCATATCAAAAGTTTGTGCAATAGAGACAAGGTTAAGATTAGCCAATACCCTCCCTTGAGGACTAACTATCCTTTGTGAATCCCTATCATAATCTCAGGCACATTCCAATACCAATTCATAACACTGCATTGTGGGAGGGATTCCACCCACATGCGCTAATCTCAATTCCATTAATCTCCTAGCCAGCACTGGAATATCTTTTTGTGCCATCCTTGCCTTAAACTCCTCATAGTCCCATCAACCCACATTTGTGTCTGAAACTTCAGACCAAACAAAGGCTATCTTACTTTCTAGAATCCTGCTCTTTATGTCCAATTTAACTCTGTCTACCTCTGAGATAGAGGATCCTTCTGTATCACCCCTAGCCATTCCAACCACTGCCTTGCTAGATTCAGCCTGCATCCATCAAATACTAACATGAAAATCCAATTATTTATAACATTTTTATCAGAGTGTTAGCTCAAAATCATAAGAAAACCATCAAATCAAGTATAAATCATCATAACTAAAAAGTTCGGGATTCCAAGCTAACCAGGGAAAACCAATTTGGGAGGAACTTCAGAAAATTCCAGACCAGGCAAATTTTCCCAAAGAAGGCACAAATATCAACAATTGATCATCAAAATGAAGAAAGGATGCAAATAATATTATGTAATCTATCAGTTTAAAGCATGGGATGTTAGGAATTCATCATTAAATTCATCCATCTCATCCAATCTCTAAGTTCCACAAAGCTTTCCAGAGAATTCAGAAAAATCCGGCTAGACCGGAATTGCGCGAAAATAACAATACCATATGAACTTCGGGGAAATGAAGGGATGAAGGAGAAATCAGGAAAATCCGAGATCAACGGAAATCCACGGAGAAGGCAAGATTCTAGATTTTCAACACATTCCGGGAAAACGGAGGGGACAAGGAAACTCGGGGAAATCCACCAGCGCAAGAAAATCTTGAAACTAAAGAAAAACCTGAATATCAACGTTCTCACATGATCTCGCTCAAATTGATCAAACGATCACAAATTTGAGGAATTTGGGCCTGAAACAAGTTTGACCTAAACCTCCTATTGATTTTCATTGAACTTAAAGCTCCTCTTAAAGCAAATCAAAAGGGAATGGTGATGCCCTAGGTATGAAACCCTAAAGATCTGCCATTGACGCACAGACAAGCTCAGGATTTAGGTTACTCAACTGCTAGGTTTCAAAGTATAATCATGACCCACAAGAAAGCAAGATGAAAGTGAAAAGCAAGCATGAAACTCACTTGAGGAACCATTAATCTAATCAACATCATGCAACCCTAGCTTCAGAATACCCAAACACATAGAAATTCGAACTCTGAGCATATCTAGAACACTAAAGGACCACTCACATTCATCAATAAAAAGATAGGCAACGTGTACATACCATTTGATGAAATGGAAATCAATTATAGCAATGACAAACAACAATCCCGAACGCCCGAGCAAGCTTTGACAACACTGACGCTCAGAAAACAACTACCAAATCCCACAATTTGGAGGTTCATCATGCCAAATTTAGCCAAGCACCACAAGATTGAACACCCCAACTCAATAGAATGCAAATGATAAAGCATAATGGAAATAAAAGCCCCAAAAATTGATTAAATACATCCCTCACAATTTGTACGAGTGATCATAAATGTAGCCGACAAGACAAGCTAAAGAAACTCATAAACCCGATAGCAAAATGGAATTTCAGAAAAATCCAGTCCATACGGAATTTCGTGAAGTCCCAGATTTCCCAAACTACAGTGTTAATCTCTTCGCCGAGCTTTGAGTAAAATCCAAGAAAATTCGGATGGAGCGAAAAATCCCAAAATAGAATAAAAGCATGAACTTCGTTCAAAACTTAAGATCTTCAAAGTGCAACTCAGGGGAATCACTTAGGCAAGCTAGATAAACACTTAAGCTCATGCCAAGGCAAGGTAAATCCTCAAAATCAAAGGGCCAAAACACCAAGAATGAAAGTGAAAGAGGGTCCCTACTTTTAGCGGGGCGTGTGTGCAAAAACTGCACAACATTGTCTTTGCCATGTATGCTTTGAGCTGGGCCAACTTTACATTGTATTTTCCATGTATTCTTTGAGTTGGGAAGACTTTACCTTTGTCTTGGACAAGTATTATTCAAGCCAAGGGTGGACTTGATAGTAGTTTGGACATAGCTTTTCTTTCCCAAGTGGACTTTGCATCATCTTGGACATTTTCCTTGACCATGGGCATGGCGGACTTTGCTTGTGCCTTGCCAAGATTAGATGGACTTTCTCTTGACTTAGACATGCTTATTTTCCTTCCAATAAAAAAATAAGAGAGGTTATTTTAGAGGAAAAAACCACAATTCCATAGGCTCAAACAAGAAGTTTCTAAGTATCACAGTGTCTGAGTAACGTCATGTTGAAGTTTGAAACCAGTGTGCACTTTGGATTCTTAAGGGATTCAGCCGGTTAAACATAGTTTGAAGTGATTCAGAACATTTGGGTGCGAAAGAGGACCATGTGTAGCGTAAACGCACCCACTTGTACACATTGGAACAGTTATTTTGGTCACACGAGTTGCAGAACGAAAGTTGCACCACTTTGCAACTTTGCACTACTTGCATTTAACAACTTTTTCCCTAAGCGAAATCTTGCCACCATAGGAAAATGCCTCCGAGACAGTGAAAAAAGAGAGAGGTTATTATAGGGGGCACAACACAATCCCATAGGCTTAGACGAAAAGTTTCTAAACATCACGGTGTCTAAGTAATGTCATGCTAAAGTTTGTAGCCTTTTTTCACTTCAAACTCTTAAGGGATTCAGTTGGTTGAATGTAGCTCAAAGCAATTCGGTGTGTTTGGGTGTGAAAGAGGACCATTCCTAGCATAAATTTACCCACTCAGACACGTTGGAATAGTTAGTTTGGTCACACGAGTTGTAGAAAGTTGCACCACTTTGCAACTTTGCACTACTTGCATTTGACAACTTTTTCCCCAAGTGAAATCTCGCCCCAACAGGAAAACATCTCTGAGATAGTGAAAATTGAGAGATTTTACTGTAAAGGGTCACAACACAATCCCATAGGCTTAGAAGAGAATTTTTTACGCGTTACGATGTCTGAGTAATGTCGTGTTAAAATTTGCAACCATTTTGCACTTTGGACTCTTAAGGGATTCAACCGATTAAACGTAGCTCAGAGCGATTCAACGTGTTTGGGTGCAAAAGAGGACCATTCCTAGCATAAAATTACCCACTTAGATGCATTGGAATAGTTAGTTTGGTCACATGAGTTGTAGAACGAAAGTTGCACCACTTTGCAACTTCATACTACTTGCATTTGACAACTTTTTCCCCAAATGAAATCTCGTTGCCACAGAAAAATGCCTCTGAGATAGAGAAAACCGAGAGAGGTTATTGTAGATGGGAACAACATGATCTCATAGGATTAGACAAGAATTTTCTAAGCATCACGGTGTCCGAGTAATGTCATGATGAAGTTTGCAGTCATTTTGCACCTCAGACTCTTAAGGGATTCAGTAGGTTGAATGTAGCTCGAAGCAATTCGATGCATTTGGGTGCGAAAGAGGACCATTCCTAGTGTAAAATTACCCACTCGGATGCGTTGGAACTATTATTTTGGTCACACAAGTTGCAGAACAAAATTTGCACCACTTTGTAACTTCGCACTACTTGCATTTGACAACTTTTTTCCGAAGCGAAATCTCGCCACCACAGAAAAATATCTCTGAAATAGTGAAAAATGAGAGAGGTTATTGTAGAGGGACACAACATGATCCCATAGGCTTAGACGAGAAGTTTCTAAGCATCACAGTGTCTGAGTAATGTTATGTTGAAATTTGCAGTCATTTTACACTTCAGACTCAAAGGATTCAATCGATTGAACGTAGCTCAGAGCAATTTGACGCATTTGGGTGTGAAAGAGGACCATTCCTAGCATAAAATTACCCAATCGAATGTGTTGGAATAGTTATTTTGTTCACATAAGTTGCAAAGCAAAATTTGCACCACTTTGCAACTTTGCACTACTTGCATTTGACAATTTTTTTCCCAAGCGAAATCTCGCCGCCACAGGAAAACACCTCCGAGATAGCAAAAAATGAGAGAGGTTATTGTATAAGGGAACAACACAATCCCATAGGCTTAGATGATAATTTTCTAAGCATAACGGTGTCCAAGTAATGTCATGCTGAATTTTACAGCCATTTTGCACTTTGAACTCTTAAGGGATTCAGTCGATTGAACGTAGCTCAGAGCGATTCAGCGCGTTTTGGTGCAAAAGAGGAGCATGCCTAGAATAAATGTGCCCACTCAGACATGGTTTGAACAATTAGTTTGGTCACATGAATTGCAAAACAAAAGTTGCACCACTTTGCAACTTTGCACTACTTGCATTTAACAACTTTTTCCCTAAGCGAAATCTTGCTGCCACAAGAAAATGCCTCTGAGATAGTGAAAACTGAGAGAGGTTATTGTAGAGGGGAACAACACAATCTCATAGGCTCAGACAAGAAGTTTCTAATCATCACAGTGTCCAAGTAACATTATGCTGAAGTTTGCAGCCTTTTTGCACTTCAGATTCTTAAGGGGTTTAGTCGGTTAAATGTAGCTCTGAGCGATTAGGCGCGTTTGGGTGCGAAAGAAGATCATACCTAGCGTAAACATACCCACTTGGATGTGTTGGAACAATTATTTTGGTAACACGAGTTGTAGAACGAAAGTTGCACCACTTTGCAACTTTGCACTACTTGCATTTGACAACTTTTTCCCCAAGTGAAATCTCACCGCCACAGGAAAATGCCTCTGAGATAGTGAAAACCAAGAGAGGTTATTGTAGAGGGGAACAAAAAAATACCATAGGCTCAGACGAGAAGTTTCTAAGCATCACGGTGTCTCAGTAATGTCATACTGAAGTTTGCAGCCTTTTTGCACTTTAGACTCTTAAGGGATTCAGTCGGTTGAACATAGCTCAGAGTGATTCGGCGCGTTTGGGTGTGAAAGAGGACCATGCCTAAACATGACTAAACAAATTTCAACTACTTTCCCCATGAACTACAACAAGATGACTCTTGAACTTCCACCATTTGACAATAAGTTGCAATTTTGACAACTTTTACACAATTTTGCATTTTTTGCAATATTTTGCAACTTAAACCTTCCAACCACCTAAAGACCTATAAAAGGACTCCTTAAATCATAAAATGGTCTAAATGACCTTATTTTTTGAACAAAAAGACTGAAATACCCCTAAACAACCAAAAGACCTCAATTGTCAACATTTGCATAAAATGCTCTTGGTGCCCCTGCACCAATTAGTGCTTAGGGTGTCTTAATGTTTTTGGTCATGAATAAGGTCCTTTGTGATGCAATGAAAGGTAGGTCCAAAACTATCCAAACTCAATCACATGTACTTACTTTGGAACAATATTATCAAACTGACCTTGAATGCTCGAAAAGGGGCTTCAATTAGCCGACTTTAACAAAGGAAATCTCCTTCAATCTTGCTGCCCACTCAAAATGCCATTGGATAGTCCTCAAACTACCTCCAAAACCATATATTTTTCAACCACTGAGTCAAAACTCGCTTGCTAATACCCTCTTTCATGAAACCCTCATTTTTCACCAAATAAGTAGGTGTTTATTGAAAAACCCATCTCTAGACCTCATTCAACCTCAAAATCTTTTCAAACACTCTTATTTCACCTTGCACAAATTTAATTCACCTTCAAATTATGTTTCCCCCAAATTTCTCACACATTTCCTTCTTAAAACCTCCTAATTTCACCCATTTTCACTCTTTGTTCAACTAGGGCTTCAAGCCCAAACATCCAAATGACCTACCATGCCTTTGCAGACCTTCTATCACATCAAAATCCACCTGATAACACTAAAACAACCAGGTTATAACCTTCTTCCAAACTATTGCTTTAATCTGCTACTTCAAGCTATGCCTCCTAGGCCTAAATTCATGTTTTTTCTACAGGGGCAGTGTGGAAATTTCAACCAAATATCTTTTCCACCCATTTTATTCTACTGTAACTCAATGGAATGGCATAATTAGGTGTAGGGGGCATGTGTGCATGATTTCAGGAGTAGGGGTGGCCATTTGGGGGTTTAGGCATGATGCCTAGTTGTCAAGAATGTGTGTTTTGAGTGAAATTTGGAGGTTAAGAGTAGGTAGTGATGGAAAAAACTTGGGGCAGCACTTTGTAAGAGTTCATAAAGCAAGGGAAGACATATTTGAAGGTGTTGGAGGCATTGAAATAGTGAGGAGAGATATGGAGGTGAGGTTTTGTATAAACCCCCTTTGAAACTTGTCAAAAGTGAGGGTTTTGAGTTTTGGAGTGTTGGTGAGTTTTTCATTGGAAGATGATTGTTGATTTAGTGCTTATGTACCCTACTCATGACTGTCGAATGGTGTTTTGATTTAGTTGATTTAGTGTTTTGTGAGACAATGACATTTGTGTATTTAAACTTTAAAGTTAAAATGTTAAACTTTACCATTGTTCTTGTCTTCAAAGTTGTTTAAACTATATAATTTAACCATAATATAACTAAGCAATATATGATATAATTTAACCATTATTCATTATTTATTATTGTCAACTATATAATATAACCATGACTTTTTATGCTATTGTACATTGATATTTAACCAATTCTCAAGATTAAATTTTTGAACAATTTAAACATGCACATGACAAACAAATTATTTCGATTCTCAACTTCTATATATCAAATTATCCAATAATCAAGTGTATGTCCTAGTACAAAGATGGCATCAACACCAACTCAAGCAAATTTTTACAAAGTGTGGCATATGTCATCTCGATATCTATTCATAATATGCATGCCAAAATGTCTATCTCATCTGAAACTACTAGGAGATCATCAAAGTGGAGCCTCTTTGAAGCACTCTTTGGCTTTGAAGGTAACTGCACAAGAAAAATTCAAACCACAATTGATATTAGTTATATTATATAATTTAAAATCAAATAATTAACATCAAAATCAATATACATTGAATTATAATTGAACTCTAAAATTGAAATCTTGATTACCTCATATATATACATCTCTTCAAACCGTCATGAGTCCTAGAATATGCCCCTCTCAAAGAACCAATCATACCAAATTTTGCAATGTCAATCTATATAGGTGAACACAAAAACATCAAATTGATACAAGTTAGCATACAATTGTCGGTAATAGGAACATATTTACCAAACACAAAATAAAATAAACACATACCTCTTTAGGCATCTCTTTTTCTTTATCTCCTTCAAGTGTTTTGACACCTCCTCCCTGAGGTGTTTCAACACCTACTCCTTCAAGTGTTCCAAAACCTACTCCTACAAGAGGAAAATAAGATAAACATATAAGTTAATATATAATTTTGTTAATGACAATTCAAATGACAATCAAGTATATAATGCATAAATTCAGGCCTAAAAGGCATGGGTTGAAGTAGCAGATTGAAGATATTTGTTTTGAAGAAGGATAGAACTAGTTGGTTTTAGTGAGTTCTAGTGGGTTTTTATGTGTTTGAAGGTTTTCAAGGACTAGGGAGGTCATGTGTATGTTTGGGCATGAAACCCTAGTTGTGAGAAGCGCATTTTTTAATGGAAATTTGAGGTTTTAGAGACTAAAAGTGGGTGAAGTTTGGGGGAAGCATAATATTAAGGATTATTAAGCATGTGCAAGCTTAAACAAGGGTGTTTGAAGTGGTCATAAGGTCACAGGAGGCATGGAGATGGGTTTTTCAATGTATTCTCCAAAATCCCACTGTACTGTAGGGGCAACTAGGCCAATTAGGCCTCTTTTCCAAAGAGACACCTTCCCAAACACTTGAAATCAAGTCAAACACCATGGATAGTTATTAAATAGGTTACCAACCTTAATATTTCACAATTTTTAGAGCTCCAACCACTCACCAAGCTACCAATCCACTAAACCCTCACTCTAAAGCCACCAAACCTAGGTTTTCCAAGGAGCCTTATTTAAAATCACTCTTCCCACTATTAAATCTCACATCTAACACCCCAAACATACCATATGATGTTTGTAAATTTTCAAAAGACTCTCACAAATGACTACCCCAAAGTATTTCATCCATTCACACTCTAAAACCACTCAAAATCACACATTTTCACACCCAAGGCTACATGCCATCACTCCAAAATGATCTCCCCTACTCCAAGAATCATCTTCTAACCTATTCCCCACCTAATGGACTCATTCCATTGAGCTACAATATATACATTAGGTGGAATGAGCCATTAAATCACTTGATGACCTCAAAACTTGAAATTTAGACTTCCAGACCCGCCTACAGTAAAATCCACCCTAAGAGCTCAAAATAAGATGGATTTCAATGCCAAAAAAACAAAAACGTGGCTAACACATCCCTCTACCCAAATCCAAATACTTTTATTTAATTCCCTTCAGTACGGGTTCATACAATTCACTGCTACAGCATTGAAAAAGAGACACTATGTTGATGGTGTTTTCTGCACAGCAACAACTCAGACAGAATACAATATTCTATCTCTCTTGAAAGGTTATTTTCGACAATAAATCACTGAAAATCACCCCAAGGTCTCTCGGGTGTCCGGTCATGACAA
Organism: Sequoia sempervirens; assembly: GCA_007258455.2. NCBI lineage: Eukaryota > Viridiplantae > Streptophyta > Pinopsida > Cupressales > Cupressaceae > Sequoia > Sequoia sempervirens. The sequence continues at coordinate 42,262,272 of VDFB02047144.1, forward strand.
TGCATAAACAACTCAGATAATATGTGAAAATGCTGGTAATCATAATCAGACCTTACTACAAGCAAATTGTATCTTTCCAATTTATCAGATTATACAATATGATGATCTCAAATCCTAAATCTAACCCAAATGATAAAGAAATAGCAAAAGGTAAGGGTGCGAGAATATAATAAAATCTAATCTATTCCTAGAATGAGCAATGCAAATGATAAAATATCTGGAATGGACCAATCTCAAATAACCAATTCCTGCTTAACCCACAATGCAATATCACAAGAACGGTGCAATCTTCTAAGGTATATAGATTTTCAAATCATAGACATTCATCCACAATCGAACTTAAGCACATATGAATATATGCTCCAGGTTGACTTCACCAGCCTACTACAATCAGATAGTTACTGGGAGTATAGACCAGAGATTGCTACAAACATTCCAAATATGAAATCATAAACATCATTCATCAAACTAAAACTAACTCTTAACATTAAACCCTAAATCTTTAAGCAATTTGGAAGATAGAACAACAAGAACCATGCGAGATGAAATAACACAAGAGATTGCACCAGGAAAACCACAATGTCTTCAATTGTATTAGACCACCAAAAGCTGCAACAATTCCACTGTTCTGTTTACAATACTTGCTTCAAGAAGTTGGCGAAATGCTCTAACTCCTACTTGTTTCTAACTCTTCTCTTTTCTCTAATATCTAATTTTGTGATGATCCTCATGTCTTACAATGAGGCAAGAATGCCTTTATATCAAAGTCCCAAGACATGTCGGCCCAGCCAAACATTTACAAAATAAAAAAAACCGCCAAAACAAGTCGGCCTAGGAAATCAAAATAAGGCATACATTAAATGCCATCCATCATCAAGGTCAGCCTTGACACAGTCCCCAATGTAGTCCGGTCCAATGCATGCCCTATGATAATAGGGAAGCACAAATCTCAAAATAGGCATTAAGTGCCGCCTCCCTTATCCTTGATCTGGGCCAACGACCCTTGGACCCTCAAGAATGCTCCATCCAACTCAGTGACAGGTGGCAAAGGAAAAACCTTGAGTTTGCATTTAATGGAGTCAATTTCCTCCTTTGACTTTTTAACAGTCTTATCCCAATCAACCCTATGTGCCTGATATTTATCCATTACCGCCAGATATGTGGCTGCATCATCTAGCTGGTGGCCGGTTATGATACTCTCAGAATCTGGGGCATAGACTTCATGCCACAACTCTTTCAGTTGTTCTAGACTAAGGTACTTAGGAGCTATCTTTCTTCTACCAGTCATAACTTCAAATAATGCAATGCATCCATCATACACTACAGTAAGATCACCATCTATTTGTTTCTTCCATTTTTGAATCTTCTTCATAGCCTTCTGTCGAATCTGCAGAGCCTCAAACCACTCCCAGGGTTCATCTATCCTAGAAGAAGGAAGAATCCCATCCACAGCCAATTGTTCTTTACCATGCCCCATGATGACCTTGGATTTCTACAACAGAAGGTCAATGTCTTCCTTGTATTGGGATAGGACATGCTCCAACAGCTCCTTGGCTCTAACTGCATCCTTTCCAACTGAAAGGATTTCCTTAATTGTATCATCTCCCTTTATTTGCACATTTTTCAGCCAATCTATTGCAGTTTGAGCCGAAGTCTTCATCTTTTCAATTTCGGAGATAGTCTCCTTAGGCAAGAAACCAGGAGTGGCAGAAGAAGATGGGTGGAGAGACTGCAAGGGTTTCATCACTTCCTCCAAGCATTTCCTAAGTCTTTCATTTTCTTTCCTCAGCTCATGCTTGGTTTGGGTCTCCTTCCTCAATCTGCCGATGATCACAGCACTGGACCCTTCATATTCCTCTATGTCCTGTTTCATGGATGCTGGTCCAAGGTTGATAGTTTGCACATTGTAGTCATGACCAATGACCTCTTCTCTTGTCTTGTCCGCGGTAGGAGTGGCAATGTGGATGACCCTGTTGTTTAGTTCATCCCTCTCCATCCTTGAAACCACTTTAGCTACCTTCTTTTTCTTCCCTTTGCCAATTTTGGATAACATTTCATCCCAATCCAAGGGAATATCCTCAACTACTACTTGTTTCTTCCTTGCAATCTCTTTTTCAAGCCAATCCGAGGCTGCAGGTTCTACCCGGATTTCTTCTACTTTTCTTCTTCTTGTTGTTATTCCTGTATCTTCTCCTCTTCCGTTTCAGGTAGCTGCTCACCTTGATCTTCTTCCTCAACCTCTACCTCTTGTACTGGCGATGGGGTTCTAGCCAGAATATCCTCCTTCTCAGGTGACTCATGGCCCTTGCTACTCACTGGAGAATCTTCATACTGCACCAATGGGGAAGGAAGTTTTCCTACCTCTTCCACTTCAAGCTCAGCCGCCTCACCAAAGAGTGCTCCTTCCTTAAATGGTTTCGCTTCTCCGCTAGTCTCATGCTCCTCAAGAATTTCCTACTCATGCACACTTGGTGGAGGGGAAGCAGCCTTAGGTGGCTCTGTGACTGGTGATTTTGGCAGAAGATCCATATTTTGCACAGTGTCCTTTAGAGAGGGAGTCCTGGATTTCCTCATATAAACCTTTGTCTTCTCTCCTAAGCTATCCACATCAACAATCGGAGGCTCCTCCTTTGAAGCACCCTTCTTCTTTGAACCTCTGGCTGTTCTAGCCTTCTTTGGTCGTGGAGGGACATCCTCTTCAACTGGTTTTTCTAATTCTTCCTCATCAGAGGACCTGCCAATCTTCAGAGTTCTACTCCTCTTCTTTCCCTTGGGCTTTCTCTTTGGTTCCGGCTCACTTTCCTTGGGACCTCTGATTTTTATCTTAAACGGTGAGCTCTTTTTGGTTTTCCCTTTGGGATCATCATCCCTGGATTCTTCTGAAGTAGACATTAGGTTGAGATTTCCCATCAAATTGAAGGTACAGGTTACCTTCTCACTCTCCAGCTCCCAAACTTTATGCTTCAACCAAGAAGAGGTGAATTTCATAACTGGGACCATTAGGTCCTCCAACTCTGTGATCTCATCTTCGTTCTAGTTGATTTCTCCAATTGATCTATCCTTAACAGCCTCATAGGCATGATCCTGTACCAAGTTTCCATCGTCCTCCAGTTGGTCCAGGATTAGTTTGACATTGTATTGCCTGATTGCCTCAATAGGAAGCCTAGAGTACCTCTTCTTCCTTGCTTCAAGGTCATCCTTAATGTTAGCCCAATAATCCTCCAGGTCATCTTTATGATGATATTCCCTAGTGGCTTTCTTCTGTGCTTCTCCTGTGATGTCAAAGTTGGTTCTCTTTGAGTGGAAGGAGAAACCATAGGCCGCCAGCTCATCTCTTGCGTTGTGTGTTGATTGAATGGAAGGGCAGACCTCTGCTACGCCAATTCCAAGAGGGAAATCCCTGCCAAAGCCTATTTTGTGCTTTTCTTTCTTTACTATGGCATCAAACTCACATATTTGTCTAACAAGCTCTAATAGCACAATATGATCCATTGGGTACCTGGGTAGTCTGTATGGAGCGACCGGGCATCCATCAATCCTGATGTAGGTGAATGTGGGAAATTGAATAAACTAGGCCCCATAATTCTTTACCAACCCCTTGGCTCCATCTGACAATCTCACATGCTCGGCGTTCTGAATCATCCTTGTGATATGCATTGTGAATGCATCATTAGCCCTTCTGTAGTCTTGGTGTCCTAGGTGCAGCTCCGGGTATACTTCATAAACTATATCCTGTCTGAATGTCCCTTGTGGATTTAAACCCCTGTATGGGTAGAATCTGGCAAGTATATACATGACATAGGAGGACATGGTGAACCTCTTAGTCTCTAGGACGTTCCTTAACTATTTGTCAATTTCAGAACTAATGAGCCCTGCCCAATGATAGTTAGTTCCCTATTCGATTTTGGTGATCACATGGACCATCCAACTCTCTAATACTCCAGCGGTCTTCAAACCTACCACCCTGCTCAAAAATGTTATTGCATCATAGATATCTGACCTGAATTTGACTCTGTGCAACTGCTTGGGCAGTTTAGAGTGATGCGATTTTGGCTTCTCCAACCAAGAGTTGATCACTTGTTGAGCTTTGGTTGGCTCATTCTCATAATACGTCTGGGCCATGTCTATGTTCAGAGCACACACAGAAGGCAGATCAGGCATGTCGAAGGCTTGTGCAATGGAAACAGGACTAAAGTTGGCCAAAACTCTTCCCTCAGTGCTGACAACCCTTTATGTATCGAAGTCATACTGTTCGGCACACTCAAGTATAAGCTCATAACATTGGATTGCAGGAGGAAACCCTGCCACATGCACCAGTCCGGACTTCATCATTTCGTTCCTTAGGACTGATAGATTCTTCTCAACTGTCCGCTGCTTGAACTCCTCGTATCTCCAAGCCCCTACATTGGTATCAGACACCTTTGACCATACAGAAGATATCTTGCTTTCCGGCAACTGGCTCTTGGTGTCCAACCTTAATCTTTCTGCCTCTGAGATAGATGACCCCTCCGTGTCACCCTTGGACTTTCCTGCTGTAGCCCTGCTTGATTCGGCCTATACTCACAAAGGACATCATTAGTATTCAATTATCATGCATAGTCCAATCCAAAGGTTAGCATAAAATCATATAAGACAATTAAAATCCATCACAAATGCCAATTTCTAAAAATCCAGAAGAATAAAGCAGTCCAGGAAAACCATGCAAATCGAGAAAATCCCGTCGGGGCAGAATTTCAGAGAAATTTGACCCAGACGGATTCCTGTTGCCTAAAGCATCATCAGTCACATAAATCATTAGTTCAGCCAAAAGATCATTAGATTATCCTATAATTGACCAGTTCATTAGCAATGAGAAATAAGCAATTAGCACTCACTCCATAAATCCTATCTTCGGAAAATCAAAAAGGATAAAGCCAGACAGGAAAACCAGAAAAGTTCGGCTAGGACAGATTTTCGTGGATAGTTCGAAATGTTCCAGTAATTACTCCACTCTGCGGAATTAACCTAAATCGGGAAAATCCGGGTGCGCAGAAATGTCGCGGACACCACGGGAACCTGACGATCGGCCACACGCGAACCATTAATCAGAAAATCATGCAATCTCCTCTACTTGGGTTCTAATGGTCCCGAAATCGACACTACTCAACAAAATTCTGAATGCAAATGGTTTCAAGTTCTCAAAGCTCTCAAAGAACGAATCCTCATGACAAAACAACGATGCCCTAATTTTGATAACCAGACCCCCGCCATTAAAACCAAGGTAAGCCCAAGGTTTACAATATCATCTATAAAGATCAGTCTAGGGCACCCCAGATCCTCACAAGGCAGGGATTAGTTTAATATAAGTGCAAGGTTGACAAATCATAACGGATTCAACATTCTGGGCTGAGTGCCAAAAAAACCCTAATCTCACAGATGGCAAATCACGCACTAAGATGGCGAACAATCCGACCCAAAACTCCTTCCAAACGGATGCACCCATCATCTAAGGGATAAATACAAGCTCATAGGGCGCGGGTGATGGAGATCCATGAAGAAACGGGTCTAACCCTAATTCTATATATACAGAATCATAATCAAGCAAAGGCCGACCCGCAAATAACCATCAACCAATCCAGAAAACTTAACCATCGTGCAAACAGATAAGAGGGGCCATCGATAAACCTACCATGGATTAATGCAGACGAGACTCAAACTCGAAGAAGCAGCCACGCAGCCAGCACGCCCAAGCAATGAAAACTTAAACCAGCGCTCCAATCAATCCAAACACAAGCAATTCAGAATCAATCCTCGAAGCTCAAATGAAAACTCTCAATCACCAGGGTAGCAAGCAAATGAATGATGGAGTAAAATGATGCTTAGAAGGTTTTAAATTGACCCATTTATGCCCCTGAACAAAGGTACCTTGGTCATTAATGAACGACAAGACGCGTCTGACAAATCCAGAAACCCGAGCCCAAAATGGAACTTCGGAAAATCCCATGATACGCGAAAATCCAGAGGAACAAATATTTCGCTGAAATGCAGAAACTGAGAATATAACGAAGTTCGGGAAATTAGCACAGTCCGGGAAAATAAGGTAAACCAGGAGAATCCGCCAAAACTGGAAAATCCCGGAGTTAAGCAAAAACCCAGATTCAAAAAATTCAGCGATGGACAGACAATGAACCAGAGCCCAGGAAAATCCACCGAAGCCAGAAAATCCCGGAGTTAGGTGAAAACCCGGATTTTGCTAAAACTCAATTTAAAATCAACTCCAACCTCAAAGCAAGACCAAAGCCAACAAAACCAACATGTCAAGACCTCCAAAAGGCAAATCCAATAAAACCAAAGGTTGAAAGACATCGGTAAAGAGTGTCCCTACTCCAAGTGGGGCGTGTGTGCAAACACTGCACAACACACTATGCATTTCTTGCACTTCAAAATTTGAAAAATGACACTTTGCACTAATTTAGAAAATTTGCAACCAAAACCTTCTAACTCACTAATAACCACTAAAATAGAGTTATTACATCAATAAATGGTCTATATGACCTTATCCAAGCCAAAAAAAGACTTCATCACCCTAATGACAACCACCGAAGCTTGGTGCCCCTACACCAAATAGTGGTGCACGAGCACCTACACCTTACTCACAAAAAATTTGATTCTTTGCAGGTTGATGGGTGATTAGTAGGTTGGTAGGGGTGTATTTAGTTTATTTTCTCTTAATAAAGTCTAAGAAGACCATGTTTGATGTAAATGGTAACTTTAGTGTCTCATTGTTCCATATTATAAATGATGTCAAACATGTTAACAAAATGTCAATGATGACAAATGGGGTCTGTTGATGGTGTTTTCTGCACAGCAACAACTCAGACAAGATACAAATATCCTATCTGTCTTGAAAGGTAAATCTCTATTAGCAAGCCTCAAGAGGTAACCCCAAAGTCTCTAATGTCAGGTCTTGACAATGCATAAACAACTCAGTGATAAATGTGCAAATGTTGGTAATCACAAAGGGACCTTACTACAAGCAAATATTGAATCCTTAATTTATCAGATCTGGCAATATGGTGATACTTCCAATTCTAAATCTAACCCAAATGATAAATAAATAACAAAAGATAAAGGTTTTAGAGAGATTCTCAAATTTAAAACTACTCCTAAGATTAATAATGCAAATGATGAAACACCTGAAATGGACCAATCCCTCAAAACTGATTTTTGCTTGACCGAGATAAATCTACAATCTTACAAAAATAGTGCAATCTTCTAAGGTATTAAATATTTTTAGATCATGAAAATTTATTCAAGACAACCCTATTGCAATTGAAATGAATAAACATCCACAATTGAACTAAGCACAATGAATATAAGGTCCAGGCTAACTTTGCAAAGCAGCTAACAGTCAGCTAGCTACAAAAAGTATGGACTAGGGATTCTTGCAAACACTTCAAGCATCAAACCACAAACACCATTGAATCATATTTAATTCTAAATCTAATATATATCTAATATTTCTCAAGAAATCTCAAAAGATAGAACAACAAGAACCATGCAAGATAAATCAACACAAGAGAATTCACCAAAAGCACAATGTCTTCTATTGCATTGAATCACCCAATAACAACAACAATTCCAGTGTTATGTGTTACAACACTTGCTCAAAATAGACTAACTTCTAATTCTAACTCTTGTTGTATTACTTAATTCCTTCCAAAGTAAAACTATCTAGCCCTTACAAATGAGGCAAAATGCCATATTTATAGAAACCCCCAAGATATGTCAGCCTAATTAGGGTTTACAATAAAAAATAGCCTCAAACAAGTCAACCAAGAGGAATTCAAAATAAACAAAGTGGGCATTAAATGAAAGTATTCCATCTAGTTTGACCTGGGATCTCCAACAAAGCTCGATCCAATGCATGTGAAGGAAGAAGAGAAATAATGGGGAAGCACAAATTCCGATGTAGCACTGCATTAACTACTTTCCCTTTTGTCTTTATTTCGCTCCACCCTATCATGCACCATCAAAATTATCTTGTCCAGGTCGGCCATAGGTGGCATAGGTAAAACCCTAATTCTCCTCTCAATGGACTTGATATTCTCTCTTGACTGCTCCACCAATTTATCCCATTCTACCTTACTGGTTTGATATTTATCAATAACTATAATGTAAGTGGTTGCATCATCCAACTGATGTTCAGTGACTGGGTCTTCATTGGTTGGAGAATATACATCTTTCCACCATTTTCTCAACTGTTCCAAGCTCAAATGCTTTGGTGCAAACTTCTTTCTTCCGGTCATCACCTCAAAGAAAGAAATGCATTTATTGTAGATCTCGGTCAAGGTGTCTTCAATTTGCCTCCTCTGCTTATACACCTTCTTTAAAACCTTCTACCTTATTTGCAAAGCTTCATACCATTCCCAAGGTTTTGCAACTCTAGAGGAAGCAATAATTCCATCACTTACCAACTTATCTTTAGTATACTCCATGATGGTCTTGGTTTTCTATGACAGGAGATCTACATCTTCCTTATCTTGAGCCAATACATCTTTCAATTAATTTATTGACCTCATAGCATCTCCACCGGTTGAAAGGATGTCTTTGATAGCATTATCTCCCTTAATTTGCACCCCTTGCAACTAGTTCATTGTGGCATGAGTAGTAGTCTTCATTCTCTCTAGCTCCATTATGGTTTCCTGTGGCAGAAAGCTCACAGCAGATGATGAGGAGCTAATAGATTGCAAGGGCTTCATCAAGTCTTGCAAGTACTTTAATTGCTCATTCTCCTTCTTCAATTCTTGCTTGGTTTTCACCTCCTTCCTCAACCTACCCAAGATCACAGCACTAGAACCCTCATATTCTTCAATCTCTTGTTCCATGGAAGTAGGCCCTAGGTTGATAGTCTGCACATTATAATCACATCCAGTTACATCATCTCTATTCTTATCAGGAGTAGGAGTAGCAATGTGGACCACCCTGTTATTTGTTTCATCTCTCTCAATCCTGGAGATGACCCTGGCTTTCTTCTTTCCTTTACCTTTTCCTATATTTTCCAATAGCTCATCCCAATTGGGAGGGGTGTCATCTACAATAATCTGTTTACTCTTTAACTCCTTATCCAACTAGCCTGGAACAGTAGATTCAGATTGTACTTTACTCTGCCCAACTTCATCCTATTGATTCCTAGGTATATCTTTGCTCAAATCTTGTTTCTCAGGAATCTCCTCAACTGTTTCTTCTTTTTCTTTATTATGCTCTTCTTCCTCATACATCGGGGATGGAGTCCTAACTGGTATTTCTTCTCTCTAAGGAGGTCTATCTCCTCCACTTCTGATAGGTGAATCCTCATATGTTACTGTAGACACGTAAAATGTACCGATTGACATTGTGCATCTGATCCCAACTACTAACATCATTTCATCCTAAATCATCCTTCAGTTTAACCATTTAATCAAATCCCCTTATCTGATTAAATTCATCAATATTCCTCTCTTAATTAAATAAACCAGTTATCTAATTAAGTCACCTCTTCTTGATAATTAAATTAATCATTTTGATCTAATTATCCCTATTTAATTAAATAGTAATTTTTTTAATTAAATCTCTAAAGTCTGCCTATTAAACTGAATAAATTAAAACCTTATTTAGTTTTATCTAACATCATCTCTTTTAATTAAATAAATCAAAATCCTTATTTAATTAATCCTCTTATCATATTCTTCTCATAATTGATTTATTTAAATCAAATATGAGAAGAATATGATAAGAGGATTAATTAAATAAGGATTTTGATTCTATCTATCAAATTTCATCCATCATCATTGAATCTTAGCTAGGTTATGCACGTTTTTAGCTTGGAGCATTCACCATCCTTCATCAAAGTGGATCAATCATCATCAACACATCAAGCTTGCATCATAGGAGTTGGGAAAGGGCCAATTTTTACATCAAATTGGCACCAATTCCCCCATGGGATCATGAGTTTGCTAGCTTAATTAGGATTTAATCTCTATTTTGTTATTTTCATTGTGTTCTTCATTGTTTTTCCTAATTTGGGCTATGTTAATGGATTTCATGGGGAATCCTTGTTCTTGCTTGCATTCTCTAATCTAATGTGTTTGTTATTGTTTTGCAGGTATCAGGATTGGGGTTCACACATTTGGCGCTAGAAGGAGGGCATGATCTCATTTTTAATCACTTTTTTCCTAAAAATTCTGTGTTTTTGTTTATGCATAGAAAAATTCCAACGCTAGAAGCTCAGCGTCACCATTTAGCACCACTGGTTCTCCAATGTCGCCATACAGCACCGTTGGAAATTCAAATTGCGACACTGAAGTCTTCCCACCCAAGATTTTAAATTTCAAACTGCGTCGCTTGACCAATCTGACCTGCGGGATTTTTCAAAAAAATCAAACAACAACATTGAGCAAAAGTGCGACGCAGTTGAGCTCACTGGTCTAGACACAGAGTGCCGCTGACTGGTAAGCGGCGTTGTACAACACCGCTAAGAAATCAAACTGCGATGCAATCACGGGTTGCGCCACTGGCAGGGAGTAAAAAGTTGAAATTTAATTTTAGCACGTGCCTTTTGTCAAATGATGAATTTATCTTCTATTTTCTACTTTTTAATCTCTATGTTTTGCAAAATTTGACTGATTTTCTCTCTTATAGGTTGGATCAATTGAAAACGAAAGAAAAGGAAGCATGATGATAGTACTTCACAAAATCAAAGTGTTTTTAAACACTTTAGTGTTTGTTTAACACTTTTAAGAAATTGTTATCTCTTTTTGCTTAGGATACTAATTTCGTTCGGGCTTTAAAAAGAATCTTTTAAATTTTTTTGCAAAGTTTTAGAACAAAACAACTCTCATTTGTCTTTTGGTGCTTTAAAAAGAACTCACAATTGCTTTGTGGATTTAAAACGAACATGTGCAACTTTGTCTTCGTGATGGCTTACTCAAACTAACTTCATTAAAAAAGAACGTATGCGCTTCTCTTGCGCTTTATAGTGATCTTGAGAATCAAAAGGCCTTTTTTTGTGATTTTAGGTTGAGACAAAGCAATCACCTCCACACTTCATTTTGGGTTTAAAATTGCACAAAATCTTGTGCAAGTGTGAATAAATTTATTGCATGTGTTCTCCCTTTGTTTCTAAACAAGGGTTGATCGAACTATGAATAAGTTTATTTTTTGTTGTTTATCTTAGAGGGTCTGCCTTGGGGAAAAAGTACTCACCCAAGGGAACAACTCAACTGGTAACACTCTGAACCCGAGAGTATTTCCATCTAGGATATAAATGTGGGTATTGGAATAAATGCCATATCACACGGTTGGCTCTACTGAGATGGATCTAAAAAGGGACTCTCAATGTATGGGTCAATCTCCACGAACGGAAAGTCCTAATTAAAATCCATGTTTTAGAATTTCCAAAATCCTTGATCTATTTTTTGGTGCAAGAATGGTCATTCTGAAGTCGCCCCACACTTTTACGGTCTTTTAGTAGAGATGGAAAGCATTCCATGGGATTTTCATGGGTGTTGATGCTTGGCTGCCCCGATTGACATTAATGAGCCATGGAGAGGAACTAGTGGGGTCAAGCATCTAACCATTCGCTAAAGATAAGTGTAGGTGGACTTGTCCAAGTGGGAATCCAACAAATATTGTCTTCCATATCCATAGGGTTGTACTTATTCTTGGTTGAAAAATGCTTTGCTTGTTTAAAAACATCTTGGAAACAAACACTTGAACATCATCAAAATTTCAAACCCTTTAGGAGACAAATACAATTGACTCAATTCATGTGTTATTGCTTGCCCTTGGGATTCAGATCCTTAGAGGTTTCTAAACATTTGGATTACATCTCAATTTGTCTACTAAAGTTAAACAATAGGTAACCCTTGCCTTGAATTCATCAAATTTCCACATAACATACTTTGTGGGATGCGAAGAAATTAAGACATTGGACATCTAGTTTGGAAACTTAATCAAAGAAGTGTTTTTTAAAGCCACTAAGCAAAGATAAACAAAATGAACTTTCATGTGTGTTGAAACCTCACAATTTCTAAGAAGTCAAAAATCCCAAAACAAAAGTCCTTGGTTCAAAATCCGGAAATGTATGCTCAAATTGAACCACTTCTTGGTTATGAAGGTCTATAGAAGCATTGCTTGTTCTTCAATACCGAGGTTTAGGTAAACAAAGTGTCTCTTAGGTTCATCTTAGGATCAAAAGAAATCAAAATCTCTTTTCACCCATCCTTCAAACATCAAATCAAAATCATCTCATCATCACCTTTTGAGAAATCTTGAAACTATTCTTCATTTATGCTAGGCTTTTTGGAAAAAATCAAAATCATCAAATCCTTGAGACAAAATCCTTGATATCATTATCAAATCACCTTTGGATAGGTATGTGTAGATGCATCATTTTGCATATGCTTAGTCAAAGTTATCAAACCATCTTGTTTAGCTAGGTATATGTAGATGCATCCTTCTTCATATGCTTGGTTAAATTATCATCTTGTTTGAATAGGTGTGGGTAGATGCATCCTTCTACCTACACATATTCAAATTATCATCCTTTGAGAAAATCTACTCCTTAGATAATTATCCAACATCTTAGGGTTTATTTGTTCAAACCAAAGCAAACCAAAATCAATCAATCAAGGGCAATCCCAAGAGAAAATCAAAAATCAAAATCTGAAACATATCCAAAAGTCCTAAAAACCTAGCATTCCCCTCAAGATTTATCAAAAGATAAAACATCCACATCATCCATCTCTTGCATCATCATCATATCACCTTTTGATCCTCAAGATATACTAAAATTTTATATTTTGTGCGTAAAGTAAAGATCAATCCAAATAATTAAGAGATTTATCTCCCCTATTCTTGAAAATTGATCCTTGTTTTATGATTCAAACTAGATCTCAATACAAGAAAAGCATGGAAGCCAACAAAGAAACACCCGCTTCAAGTGATCTAAGCCAAACAAACGCAGAAATGAATCCTATCGAATCAAGCAATCCTTAGACTATATCATCATCACAAAACCCACAAGAAGAAAATCAAGAAGAAGACCTTACCTTTGGGATGTCGCATGAAGAAATAACCGAAATGCCCCAAAATCCAGAAAATCATAAGATCATCAACATCATGATGAGGCTTAACCCTTCACTATACATGCTTGAACTAGCAAAACAAGGGGCCAAATTACCTTCTAATTTTGACACAAGCTCTATAGTAGAACCATCTTTGGAGGGCATGCCTCTAATTTCATCCACACTTCCCATCTCATCCACACCCCCATCCCAAAGCATCACTCAAAACATTTCCCAAATCACAACATCTTTTGCTCCAACCCAATCCAATGTTAATAAGGGAAATGCATTTCTTAACGTTATTCAAACACACCCCCTTGTTAACAATCAAGACTTGGATGCAAATACCATCTTGGAACAAAACATACACCAAAATCCATTACACAAGTATGTTCCTCTCACTTTCCATCATGATCCATCATCATCCTCCTTTCGTGCAACACCTCAAACTCCTCTCCTCACAAATTCACAAGAGGAAGGAGACATGTTCAGACCTGGGGGCATTTTCAACACCACATCATTTTCTCAAGAACTCACACCCCTCACATTTTCACTTCTTCCACCAAATCCACTATTATCCACACCTCTACTTAGTTTAGGGCTTCCCCCTTTACCAAGTATCAATCAAACCAACATCCCAAACACCAATCAAAACATCATGCAAAACTTGTCATCAACATCGTAACAATAGATGACAACTACACAAGCAATCGCAACATCATCCACCACCCCCTAACATCTCAAAGCATGGTCTCCCAAGGGCCAATCACATCAACAGCACCATTCACCACTCAAAACACCAACATGACATCACCATTCACCACTCAAAACACCAACATGACATCACCATTCACCACTCAAACCACCAACACGATATCACCATTCACCACTCAAACCACCAACATGACATCACCAGTCACCACCACCACAAACACCATTCCAAATCCACCACCACCCCAACCACCACCAACTTCTAGCATATCAAGCCAATACAACATGGCATTACAAGTTGCTTTTCAAAGGGAATTCCTGCAAGTGCAAAAACAAAAATCCGCGCAACTAGCTGCCTAGCAAGCCACTCAAGTTGTGCAAGCTTCCCAAGTAGCCCAAGCTGCATTACAAGTGCAATAGGCCGCACAAGCCCAAGCATTATTGCAACAACAACAACAAGCTGCTCAAGTTGCTCAAGCAGCCCAAGCCGCATTACAAGCACAAAAAGTTGCCCAAGCCCAAATTTTATTGCAACAACAAGTAGCACAAGCCCAAGCTCAAGCTCAAGCATGCACCCAATATCAAGCACAACACGCGCAAGCACAAGCACAACTTCTTGCACAAAAACAAGCAGCGCAATTACAAGCATATCAACAAGCAATAAAACAATATCAAGAGCAGCAAGAAGCAGCCCAATTGGCAGCCCAACAACAAGCGTTGTTGGAACAACAACAAGCACAATAGCAAGCAATCCTAGCACAACAACAAGCACAATAGCAGGTAATTTTAGAACAACAACAACAAGCGTTGTTTATACAACAACAAGTGCAAGCATACCTAGCTTGACACAATGTGAAAATCCCATCAAACAACACACCAACCAATCCACCCATCCAACCCACAATTGAAACACCCCAGAACACCTTCATCCCACCTCCTCATCTACAAAATGACGTAACAGCACAAATCAAGTTGCTTTCGCAACAAGTGTTCGATCTTCAATCAAGGCGAACCACAAAGACACCAAGAAACTTGTGTCCCTATCCATTTGATAGGAGCCTTGTGATGAAACCATTCCCCAAGGGATTTGAGATCCCCAAGTTTGACAAATATCATGGGACGGGAAACCAAAATCATATCAGGGAATTTCAGGTTCATTGCATGGAAGTCGCATACAACGATACTTATCTGATGCGGCTATTTCCTAGAAGTTTGGTTGGCCATGCTATGGAATGGTTCTCTTGCCTACCTACAGGTATCAGAACATTCCAAGAAATTATAGACGCATTCATTAAAAATTATGCATGCAACATTGCAATGGATGTTAGTCTAGAAGAACTCTCAACTGTGAAACAAGGAAAGGGTGAATCATTCGCTTCATTCCTCAAATGATGGTGATCCAAGGCCAATCGGAGCAAGTGGACCATGTCTGAGGAACAACAAGTTTGCACCATTATATCCAACCTTGAGGGCCTCTTGGAATTTCATCTCAAGGTACAAGGGATCACCACATATGACCAGTTGATCTCCAAGGCGCTCAGTATCGAACGAGCCCTTATGACTCAACCTGCAGGATCAACTTCATACCCTGAACAACAAAACAACCATCCACCCTCCAATTACAACGTTAAACCTCGCACGTGGGAAAGGAACAAAATTTTTACTAATGATGGTGTTGTCGATGCCAAGGTGGTCATAAGTGGCCCACACCAAAATACACCTGCACCACAAATCCAAATCCAACACCAAAATAATCATCAAGCAATACAACAACCAAACAACAATCCCATAATTAAGAATCTCAATGATCAAAGGGGACCGCCCCAATAGAACAAGAATTACCCCAAGCGAAAGTACACCGCTCTTGGGGAACACTAGAAGTCATCATGAAGAAGTTGATAAATGAAAAACTCATAAAAGTTCCCACCTATGAGAATTACCAAGAACCGGATGTGAAACCTCCTTGGTACAATGAGAATCAACTCTGTTACTTCCATAAAATCAAAGGGCATACCACAAGCAGTTTTATGAGGCTAAAAAACATAATTCAAGATCTCATTGATCAAAGAATTATAAATGTGGAACAGCCAACAAGAAACCAAGACCTTAAGATATACATGAATTTGATGCCTAATCATGGTAATAATGGGAATAATAATAACACTGATAAAAGGAAAGGCATCCACACAAACATGAATCATGTGTACGAAACCGTCGTCACCTCCCTAGATGAAAACTGCATGGTCATCACCATCAAAGGTGCCCATGCCAATTGTGGAGTCACCACAAGAGGTGGCAAAGTTACCATCGTAGGATCATCCCAGCCAAACAGAGTCCCTACATCTAGATCTGTTCTTAATGGATATAATGTCCTTGATTAGCTCAAAAGAATGCCAGCGCAAATCTCCATCATGGATTTGCTAAAAATCTCATCAGCCCATAAGAAAATCCTTGAGGAAGTGTTGGCTTCATCCACTGTCCCTGCAGATCTTGATGCAGAACAATTCCAAGCTATGGTCAGAAATATTATTACGCCAAATCTCCTCACATTCTTCAACCAGGATTTCCTCACTCAACCATCTCACAACCGCACGCTCCACTTAGAATTCATAGTACAGAAAAGCAAAGTCAAAAGGGTCTTGGTGGATGGGGGTGCAGGCTTGAATATTTGTTCTCTCAGCCTCATCAAACAATTGAAAATCTCAGAGGATTCTATCAACAAAGGAAATGGTATCACAATAAGAGCATATGATGATCAAGAAAGAGTGTCCCAGGGCACAATCAAACTCCCTATTCAAGTAGGGCCTGCTATCATGGAAACCACTTGTCAGGTCTTGGACCTCGACTTGTTGTATAACATCCTTCTGGGATGCCCAGGGATCCATGCAATGATGGCAATAGCGTCAAATTTCCATCAATGTGTGAAATTCACACATGAGGGACAAGAAGTCACCATCCATGGAGATCCCAAACCTTTCTCTTATTGCAAAATCCTTGAAGCAAAGTACTATAAAATCCCTCAAGTACCAAAAAATGATGAGGGCCCATCTACACCATACATTGATCCTGCCACTCTCGCATCCACTTCTGCGATAGAGACACTCGCCACTACCACCATCCCCACCATCTCTGACATTAAGGTCATCATCCAAGATAACGATTGTGGAAACTACAAGCTCCCTAATAATGCTTTTGTGGTAGGAGAGTTACCACAATCTCCTAGATCATGGGGACATCTGCAAATAAATGAAGCCTCCACATCTCAAATGTCTCCTGAAGACTATCCCAACTTTGCAAGTTGGGGAGATCTTGGCTGAGAAGTTATTGAGGCAGATCTATCTCATATGCTATATCAAGATGAAAGACCAATAGCTGATTTACCAATGGATGACAGAAGCAAGGGTCTATAAATGATGCTCGCAATGGGCTATGATAGAAATCAAAGACTTGGGAGAAATGACAATGGGCTTATAATACCTATCATTCTAGAGAAGCAAACAATAAAAAAATCTTGGCCTTGGATGTACCCCTCTGAGTATAACCATACGTGGTCAAAGTCCTCCAGTTAAAAGGGTTAATAATCCTCCTCAGCCAACTGCAACAGAACTACACCTACCAGTATCTACAGGTCGAGTCATTACTATCAGAGGAACAAGAGCTCCTAGCATCCTTCCTAAGAGAAAGACAAATAAACTTCGCATGGAGCTATGCTGACATACCTGGGCTTGATCCAAAGGTCGTGGTACACCACTTAGCAGTATATCTAGAAGCAAATCCTGTTAAACAAAAATTTCAAAAAATGCACCCTCAGATCGCCTTATTAGTCAAAATGGAGTTAAAAAAGCTATTAGATGCAAGATTCATCCAACCGATAGATTATCCAGAATGGATGTCAAACTTGGTACCTGTTTCAAAACCCAATGGGAACATCAGAATCTGCACAAACTTCAGAGACTTGAACAAAGCATGTCTGAAAGATGACTTCCCACTTCCAAACATTGACATGATCATAGACATGATAGTTGGACATGAGATGTTGTCACTAATGGACGGATTCTCAGGGTACAATCAGATCATGATAGCTAAAGAGGACCAACATAAAACAACTTTCACTTGTCCATGGGGGACTTATTGCTGGAACATGATGCCATTCAGCTTAAAGAATGTAGGAGCAACATACCAAAGGGCTATGACATTAATATTCCATGACATGATTCATAAGACAATCAAAGATTATGTTGATGATATTTTAGCCAAGTCCAGAAAGAGAAAAGATTGCATCGCAACCTTAAGTGCCATTTTTGATAGGCTCGAGGAGTACAAGGTCAGATTAAACCCAAAGAAGTGCATCTTCAGCGTAAAATCAAGAAAATTGCTAGGATATATAGTGTTAATGAGAGGTATCGAGGTAGATCCAGCAAAGGTAAAAGCAATCCTTGAAATGGAGGCACCAAAAACATTAAAGCAATTGAGAGGTCTCTAAGGCATACTCCAATCCATTCGAAGATTCATAGCACAACTGGCAGAAAAACATAACCCATACTCTCACCTACTCCACAAGGGAGTAGCGTACAAATGGGATACCAAGTGTGAAGAGGCATTCAATAAAATCAAAGAATATCTACTGACACCACCAGTCTTAATGCCACCAATCCCAAGAAAACCATTGATTCTATACGTATCAACAACAGCAGCAGCCCTTGGAGCTCTCATAGCTCAGCATGACCAAAATGGAACAAAAAGGACTATCTCTTACATCAGCAGAATAATGGTTGGGCATGAGCTAAACTATTCATTCATTAAGAAAGCATGCCTCGCAGTAGTGTTTGCATCGCAGAAATTCAAACATTACATGTTGGCACACAAAATAAAACTCATTGCCAAAATTGACCCTCTCAAGTACTTACTATCAAAGGCAATGCTCATTGGAAGAATGGCCAAATGGGTGATGATATTGTCAAAATATGACATCGAATATGTGGAGTGGAAAGCAATCAAAGACCAAGTCATCACAGATCAACTTGCAGAAGCACCAATCTATTTAGAGAATCCTCTCGTCTGAGAGTTTCCAGATGAATCTATTTTCAATCTCAACATAACTGACCACTGGAAACTATACTTTGATGGCTCATACACGCAGCATGGATCAAGATTCGGGGTCTTCTTTATCACCCCACAAGGGGATTGCATACCAAGGTCCTACAAACAGGCATTTCCATGCACCAATAACATTGCAGAATATGAGGCTTTAACCATAGGTCTCAGAATAGCAGTGCAATGGAACATTATAGCTCTCAAAGTATACAGAGACTCTCAATTGATAATAAATAAAGTGAATGATGAATACCAGACCAAGGACAATAAGCTCACTCCATACAAGAAATTGGTGGAGACTCAAAGAATCTTTCATCGAAATTACATTTGAGCAGATTCCCAGAACCAACAATAGAGCAGCAGTCGTCATGGAAACAATTGGATCCTTACTTGACATCCCTCACAATGTTCCAAAATATGAATTCCTGATAGAGTAGCTTCTCATGCCTGCATTCGAGGTACCATAATCAGAATTTGTGTGCGAAATCGTTGGTCCTAGTGATCCTTGGTATCACAACATTTACACATACCTTCGAATAAGAGTCATACCCGCCGACTTACCATCAAACCTAAAATGAACCTTTATCAAAAAGGTATCCAGATTCGTCATCCTAGGAGATACCTTATATCGTAGGAGCATAGAAGGAACCTTACTATGCTGCTTAAACACTGAGGAGGCATTAACCGCTCTAATTGAAGTACATAATGGTATCTATGGATCACACTCGAGTGGAATGACCATAGCCAAGAAACTGTTGAGGATGGGGTATTATTGGCCCACAATGGAAAGAGAGGCACATGAGTATGTCAGAAGGTTTCTACAATGTCAGCAGCATGGGGACCTCATCCATGCTCTAGCTCAAGAGCTTCATCCTATCGTCACACGATGGCCCTTTTCACAATGGGGACTTGATCTCACTGGAAAAATCATGCCCACTTCATCTAACGGCCATAAATTCATCATAACCGCAACAGAGTACTTTACTAAGTGGGTGGAAGCCATACCCATGACGTATATAACTGGGAAGCAGATTTCAAAGTTCATCTTGAACTATCTCATTTTCCGATATGGTGTTCCACAAGACATTATCTCAAATAATGGAACAAAATTTAAGAATCAGGAGGTCTGTGACTTATGCAAAAAATTCAAAATCCAACATCGCTTCTCCACCCCATACTATCCCCAAGGCAATGGCCAAGCAGAAGCTACAAACA
The DNA here is from genome assembly GCA_007258455.2 of Sequoia sempervirens. Lineage (NCBI taxonomy): Eukaryota > Viridiplantae > Streptophyta > Pinopsida > Cupressales > Cupressaceae > Sequoia > Sequoia sempervirens. The sequence goes on from VDFB02047144.1 coordinate 42,282,377, forward strand.
AAACCATTCTGAAAATCCTCAAGAAAACAGTCTGACGCAAGTCATGACTGGCATTTGCAGCTTAATCTCGCCATTTGGTCCTATCGAACCAACATCTATACACCCACTGGCACCACACCTTTCTCCCTAGTCTACGGATCAGAAGTAATACTCCCCATTGAGATCGAGCTCCCATCACTCAGGATATCACTGCAAAACCTCATCACAGATAAAGAGTATCGAGTATCAAGATTGAATGAGTTGGAGCTACTGGTGAGCGACGTATAGATGTTTTGAATCATTTGCAAGTCTATCAGAATAGACTCAAAAGGAGCTATAATAAGAAAATCAAAAGTAGGACTTTCCAAGTCAGAGAACTGGTATTAAAAGAGAATCAAAAGAATGTCCCAAACCCAAGCAGCAAAGGTAAATTTGAACCTAATTGGTTGGGACCATTCATTATCACAAGTTATAAATCAGGGGCATATCAATTATCAACACTTGAAGGGGAACCTCTGCAAGAGCCCATGAATAGCTCTCATCTCAAAAAGTTTTATTCCTAAATCTTTCAAGGTATAGAACCAAAAAATCAAAAAAAAAAAGTCCTAAAAAATTGGTTACTTCAGCGAAAACCTGGCAAACAGGCGTCTTGGTAACAACAAAAAAATCAAAAAAAAGATCAAAAATAGTAAAAAGAAAAAAACAACCTCTAGTGAAAACCACTTCGGTGGCACTTTGGACAAGTACCTTGGTGAAAACCTGGCAAACAGGCGCCTAGTGTAAATAAGCACTTTCCATCCACCAAGATCTTTACGGCTTGTTTTGCATCACCCATCCATTACACTTCCACCATTCATCGCATTCAAATTTGCATCCATCACTCATCCACCCGCATCTGCATCATAGCTTGGTCTCGTGTTCGTATCATGATCCCTCCTAGTACTACTCGGCCCATCCTTAAGTTCAGTTTGTCCTTCCTTTATCGAAGAAGTCTATTGCATCACACTGGGAGCATGTTCTTATCGGATCGAATTTGTGTATGATCTTAAAGTCCTCAAATCAGAAAATCCAAAAATATTAAAAAATTAGAAAATCCAAAAACATCAAAACATATCAAAATCCCAAAACATGTCAAAAAGTCAATCAAAAAGCCAAAAACAGAATCGTCTTGTCAAACTATGGGTCTCTGAGCCTTGAACATAGGCAAGGTTGATCTTTGATCATCCCCCGAGACATTTCTAGGTCAGTCCTTTAGGAGTCTGCCACAATAAATTGACATTTCATCATGTATATCTTCATATGTAAATCGGTCAACTTGTCAGTTGAACTACATGGTCTCTGCATGTATAACGTAGGCAAGGATAATCTGTTGATCAGCCCCTGAGGCCCCCAAGATAGGTCTTTAGGTTAGTCTCTTGGTCAAAATCTCAGAAAACCCCAAAACATTCAAAAATCAAAAAATCAAAACATTTGTAAAATCTCAAAAATACCAAAAACAGCCTCAAAACATCTCAAAAAGATCAAAAACATCAAGATATTTGAAAAAAATCCATCCATCTCATCTCGCATTGCACCCACAATAACATCACTCATAATAAATGATCGTCATCCTCAATCTTTGGTAAGACAATCGGAAACAAGTCTAGCAGGTTAAAAGTGAAAACTCAAATCGTCAAGTCTTAGGTCTAATTCAGTACGTAAACAAGTTGGTCAACTCTTCGCATCGATAACTCATCATCCAATTGGTCCCATATCAATCATTTGAAAGAATGCTTAGGATAAACAAAATGGCGTGCCACCATCCACTAACATGTCCTAGGATGAATCCTTCCTACAATGGGCGTTATCTTTTGGCAATAGTTTTGGTTCTTATCCTTAAAAACACAACCTCTTTTGGTTAGCGGTATTGAAGAACATCAACTTGTTTGTTTACTTTGTCTTTATCTTTTGACTTATCTTATTGTGCTCATTCCAAGGACTTCTCGATGATATCTGAACAAGAGGATTTAGAGAAATAGGAATGGGGCAACGATCATTATCTTTTGTCTGTTGTGCTTGTTGGATGTTCTTGTAATATAACCTTGGTGAATACTTGCTTTGTTAGGTATGTATGGAGGAGGCTTTGCGCAACTTGTTGACTATTACATTGATAGGTTATACCTTTTCGTGTTTTGATCTGAGGTGTTTGAAACTTCTAAAGTGCATCCTAGCAAGGTTTTTGTATGTCAGGTGTGAACAAGGATACTCCTATCTGTTTGTCAAGTCAAAGTCCATCACACTAGGTACAACGCCATCTTGGTTTTCTATACCTTGATGCATCGTACCATGTGTGTTATCAAAATAAGGAAATTGGCCCTTTAAAAATCCCAACTCCTCAGCAAGTAATCATCATCATTTGCATCATCTTGTTTCTTGTTGAAATGACTTCTTCTCTTTCATCCCTTCTTGCTTATCATGCTAACAGGTACTATGACAGTTGATCATCATCATCATCCTCATTGTCATCGATCCTGCATCCACAAATCATTAGCATATTGCATAAAAATATCATATAGGAAACACATGCATTGCATTTTCATCATCATATAACCATATCATTATAAGCATTTTTCCATAAAATTAGCATATCCCTTTCTCATTACATTGCATCCATTTTTTGCACTACATTGCATTTATCACATAAATCATCACATAACATTCATTTACATAAGCATTTCATAACCATTTCACATTACCACCTACATAATAGGTACATAAGCAACATAGATAATCCATTACATACATACTTGCATAACATCATAAGGTCATCTCACACATTGCATTCATTTGCATAAAACATAATCATATCATTGCATATAGTGCATCACATCACATTACATTATCATTTAATACGTTTAGGATAATAATATTTGTTATTCTAAGCATCTTAGAAAACCATCTCATTTTGCAAAACACGACCATTGCATTTACATTGCATTATATCATCCACTAATCATCCATGTCATCTCATAAATAGCATCATAAATCATTTATTGTATAAACCATTCCACATCAACATAAATAAAAAATAAAAAAAATCCATTACATGCATCCATAATCATTTCATATATAAGCATGATTCACATTATTTCGCATATGCACCATAGATCATTTCCATATCATTTTTCATATTGCATATTACATATCATATCACTTTGCATCATTACACATCACATAAATACATCTGCATATCATAAGTCAACAACATAATATAGATCTGTTAGTCATAATCATTACATAATGCATATATCATCAGAAATAAATACATCCATAAATACATCATATAGCATCATAAACATCATTGCACAACATATAGAAATAGAATCATCCATACATGCATAAATAAATGATACACATCACATCACATCAAAATCATCATCGACTCATAAATATATCATCAATAATGTAATTTTCATAGTACAAAATAATCGGATCACTGTACATGTATGTCAATCAATACAAAAGGCCCATCGGGCTATCAAAAAGGGCCCATAAGGCACAAAAAGTATCATCTTGATCAAGGTCTATCCCCCCTGTATGCTTCCCTTGCCCTTGTCATCGTGACCCTCTACTGGTCTGTGGCTAGTTCACTGTGAGTACTTTGGAACCCATGCTGCCCTCAATACGGCCTCGTAATAATGCATCTGGTAATACTCGGCCTCTCAGATGACATCCCTGTAGGACTAAACAGACACTGTACTCTGAGAGGAGGAGGCTGCCATGCTCTCCAACTGCTATCTCTGACCCAGCTCTATAGCTGCCTGTAGCTCTGCGGCCTATCTCTGTTGTATGGCCTGATCCCTCTCAGCCCTAGGCTGATCTCTCTCAGTCCTATCCTGATCCCTCTCGTTTTCATGGTCTACACCTAGGCCTATAGCTTTGCAATCAACGCATCTTAGGGATCCACCTACCCTACTGGCTACACTGCTGGTTGTGCTTGTGGAGGTTCTACCTGAGGCTAATCCTTAGCCCATGGTGGTACACTTGGCAGCACCTGCTCCTGATCCTGCATCAGTACATCTGCTTGACCTGGCTAAACTGGAGGCCCGACCGGCTACTCCTATCGTGCACCATCCCTTTGTCCTCATCCTTCCCCCTCTGCCTCTCACCCTCCACTGATTGAGGATTACTCCTGGAATCGTCAAATGTAGGGGAGGCCAGAACCAATCCTTGTATGCTTGTGTCACACCTAGATCTGTAGGCCCCTGATCGTAGGCTCATGGTCGAGCCACTAACTGTTTGAAACTATCAACGGCCTTTGAGGTAGGAATGTATCGCCCCCATGAAACCTGTGACATGGTGCAAGAAAAGATGGCCACATAATCGTCATCAGGCCGATCTTGGGGCTCACCAAACTGACGCTGCATGCGCCCAAGCAGATATCTCTCTATCATGGTATGCTCTCGCCCCTACATGAAGTGGTCCTGGCGGGTGTAGAAGATCTAATGTGCATTGTCAACCCATCTAGGCCAACCAAGGTATGGTCACCATGTGAACACCTACATCTCGTCCAGGACCCTCCTCCAATAGGGAGTCTCATGCTCACCTGTGTGTGAAGGACACAGCCTCTGTAGTGCCATATGAGAGGATCATCTGGCATCATCATAACTATAACAATCTGTGGCCGAAGGACAATAATGTGCTCCCACGCCCATACATGGAGGAGTGTCACGCCCACTCTGAGTGCTCTACCATCGAGGTAGACGTACTTGTGTGTGGAGATCTCTGTACAAAGAGGCAAGAAGAACTGGCCCGCAAGAAAAATGGACTGGTCTGTCGCAAACCATGTGCTCCCAACAAAGTCCCCAGCCAAGACTGAAGTATCGGCCCCATCAGTTTGGGGCAATGAGACCTAAAATAACCGTTGCAACAACCAAGCGGAAGGGAGGTGTCAGGGCCCTGTGTCGCTCGAGCTCGATCTACCCCTCACAAATAACAATGTTCTCTATGGAAAAGACTATGTGGTAGGCATCGCGCCCCTCATCCATATCAAAAATGACTCGCCGACCATGAATCAACAATCTCAAAATGCGCCAAACGTCCTCCAAGGTGACGGTGGCCTTGTCGATGGGAAGGTGGGACGAGGAGGTCTCATTGTGCCATCTCTTGGAAAGCGCTGACATCATCCCTAGGTGGGTGTGAACGAGTGTTACGTAGGTGATGTACCATAGCCCCATGTCCCATAGTCAATCCTCATCTCTGTCGCTCAAGTCCCGCAAGTAACCGAACAGATCCCACGACCTGTGCTATCGAGAGTAGAGCTCCCTCGCCGCATCCTACATCAAGAAGGGTCATCATATTAAAAATTTTGAAAAATTCTTTGTCAGGCATCCAAGAAACCTCTCCAGTGTCACAATCCGTGAAGGCGTCGCAGTTTGATTTTTAATCAAACTCTGATGTTAGGGCACAAAAGGCCGAAAGCGCACTGTCGCGGTGCACTTTGAAAAGAAAAAGGACCGCTACATTACAGTTTAGAAATCATCGCACCAGCCATGAGCTCAACATCAAAGTTTGGAGTTTATTTTCAAACTCCAAACTCCACCGCCATAGTGCAATTTGACACTGAGCAGCGCAGTTTGATTTCTGAGCAGTGCTATATAGCGCCGCTGCAGAATGACTAACTTTGAAAGCATTAAATGAACACTAAAAATGAAAAATAGAGCTCAAGTAAGGATCACTTACCAGTGCCCCATTGCCAGGTGGCCGCTGGTACGTCCAAACTCAGTCAAAAATGTGCACTGGAAGCTGTCGTTGCGCCATATCGTCAGAAGGTCAGAGCTTGAATCTCAAGGTTGCTAGATGGTTGTGTGTGAAAATGAATTGAAAGTGACCCCTTAGACCCCTTTTAAGCTTGAAAATTAGGGTTTTTTCACCTTGATTGGCTATCCTACTAGGGTTTTGGACCCTTGAATTTTTTTTTGTCTAGTTGAGGCCTGTTTTACATCATTTTATTGCATTTAGACACGTTTTTGGCCTCTTGGAGCCTTTTCGAACCTCTCGGTCACCTTGTCCTCTTTTTTCGTGAGATCACCCAAAAATTGAAATTTTCTTCCAATCTCTCAAGGGGGCAATATATTGACATGTTTTCCCTCACCACGAAGTAGTGGGGCAAGATTTTTAAATAACAAATTTTTTTGGCTTTAATCGAGATCGTTTATTCTTTGAATCGACGCAACAAGTGCATTGCTTCAAAGAGGGGCAAAATGTAGACACGTAAAATGTACCGATTGACATTGTGCATCTGATCTTGACTACTAACATCGTTTCATCTTGAATCATCCTTCAGTTTAACCATTTAATCAAATCCCCTTATCTAATTAAATTCATCAATATTCCTCTCTTAATTAAATAAACCAGTTATCTAATTAAGTCACCTCTTCTCAATAATTAAATTAATCATTTTGATCTAATTATCCCTATTTAATTAAATAGTCAATTTTATTTAATTAAATCTCTAAAGTCTACCTATTAAATTGAATAAATTAAAACCTTATTTAGTTTAATCTAACATCATCTTTTTTAATTAAATAAATCAAAATCCTTATTTAATTAATCCTCTTATCATATTCTTCTCATATTTGATTTAAATAAATCCACAAATTTAAGTCAAATTTGTCACATCATTGAACCCCCTTCATTAAATTAATTAACCTTGATTAATTTAATCTCCTATCATGTCCCATCCTCTAACATTTACCACTTGCACATGAAAATATATTTAATTAATTTATTAAATCTCTATTTTCCTCAACAAGGCATCTTTTGGAATATTTTCCAAGTTTGAATTCAAAAATCCAAGTTGACATGTACATCCAACAAGGAATTTACTCCATCTTAAATGTCCTTTGCCTTGATCCAAGTGCCATTCAATGCATTCTTTCTTCCCTCTTGCAAGTCATTTCAACAAAATTCAAAATTCAAAAATAAGCATTTATTGGCACAATCCTCAAAACTTGCACATCCTCCATCCACTCATAGGTTGATAAGTGGCATCTTGCCATTGGATGAATGTTAGTCCCACATTGCTCAATTTTGGACATTCATCCTTCAATATCATCTATAAATGAAGAGTTCATCTCCTTATTTGATCATCCACAAATTATGCAAAGTTACCATGCTCAAATATCTATCAAATTTCATCCATCATCATTGAATCTTAGCTAGGTTATGTAGGTTTTTAGCTTGGAGCATTCACCATCCTTCATCAAAGTGGATCAATCATCATCAACGCATCAAGCTTGCATCATAGGAGTTGGGAAAGGGCCAATTTTCACATCAAATTGGCACCAATTCCCCCATGGGATCGTGAGTTTGCTAGCTTAATTAGGATTTAATCTCTATTTTGTTATTTTCATTGTGTTCTTCATTGTTTTTCCTAATTTGAGCTATGTTAATGGATTTCATGGGGAATCCTTGTTCTTGCTTGCATTCTCTAATCTAATGTGTTTGTTCTTATTGTTTTACAGGTATTAGGATTGGGGTTTGCACAGTTACTAGGGGAGACTATAACACCTTCTCTATTTCTGCCTCAACACTATAGAGTTCACCTTCTTGAAATTCTTCCCCTTTTGTATCTTGGTGACTCTCTGCCTCTTTGGATTCACCTAGTTCATCATGAACTTCATGAGGAGGAATATCATCATGTTGTTATGTAGCAGGAGTGACTGACGGAGCATCCTTCCTCGGTACACTGTCTTTAGGAGAAAGAGTTCTTGATTTCCTTGTATATACCTGTGTCCTTTCTCCCGAGCTCTCCACATTTATCACAAGTGCGCTAACTCCCTCCCTTGCCTTGGAACTTTAATTTTCCTTCTGTGACAATCTCACCATTCTTCTTCTCTTGGGCATAGGGGCACTAACCTCTTTATCTTCCTTTTTAGCTTCATCCTTTGTCGACTTCTTTGTTCTTGAAACATGTTTCCTTTTCTTTGCAATAGGCTTTCTTTGTTTTTTTTCCTCCTGTACTTCCTCCACTTGAACATCTTTAATCTTAATCTTAAAAGGAGAGCTCACTTTCTCTTTACCTTTAGGATCCTGCTCAGCTGACTCCTCAGAAGTGGAATGGGACTCCAAGTCTCCCATTAAATCATAGGTGCATTGGACACCTTCACTTTCCATTTCCCACATCTTATGCTTGAACCATAGCTTTGTATATTTGATCATCGAAGTCATGAATTACTCTAACTTTGTTTTCTCTTCTTCCAGCCAGTCTATTTCTCCAACTGATTTATCCTTCACAGCCTCATAGTCATGGCCCTGAATCAAATCTCCATCATCCTCCACTTGATCTGGAATGGCCTTCACATTATATAGCCAAACCAAGTTAACAGGTAGCCTGGAAAACTTCTTCCTTCTGATCTCAAATTCATCACTGTAATTGGCCCAATAGTCCTCTATATCATCTTTGTGGTTGTATTCTCTACTGGCCTTCTTTTGTGCCTCGCCAGTCCAGTCAAACCTGGATCTCTATGAATGAAAAGATAGCCCAAGGGTGCTCATTTCTTCTTTAGAGGTGTAGACGTCTAAATTTGGACACTTAATTTATCCAAATTTATCCCCTTTAATTAACATCCTTAAGTTCTTCTAATCCCTAAAGTATCTAGTTAAATAATTAAATACCTTCCTCTTTCATCAAATGAATTAAATAAATATCACATTTATTTAATTCCTCCTCATGTCACATCCTCCATCTTTTTTTACCTAATCTTAATCCTTCTTCTAATCCCATCATTAGGGTGTGCACATGCCTAATCCTTGATTATGATGTGTCACATCCTCCAACTTTTGCAAGTTGGCCTCTAATCTCTCTTAGCCACCTAACCATCCTCTAATCCCTCACTAACTAGCCTAATCAACCTCTCAAGGAATTTTTAATTCCTTTTATCCTTCAAGGAATATTAAATTCTTTTCTCTTCCCCATGTCCTTTATGACATGTGTCCTTAGTCAACCTTATTAAAGGCTTTCTCCCTTTTGACAAGGCATCTCCCTTCCCCATGTGAATTTTTAATTCACCTTTTAATCCCCCAAGGCATTTAAGGAATTTTAAATTCCTTCTCTCATCCCCATAAGGATATTTGAGAAATTTTTAATTCCTCACTTGTCCTCTCACCCACATGGGGACAAGTACCTCCTTTATGAGGAGATCTTGTCCAATCCCAAGGTACTTTGTACCCCCCTCCATGTCATGTCCTTCTCCTTCCACCTCATGTCCACTTCACCTTTTGGGGCTATCTCACACATGCCACATGTCAAGATGTGAGGGCTTGTGAGTTCTCAACTCACCTTAGCCCTACATCTTGATGTTTGGTGGCTCAATCTTGACCCTCCATTTCCCCTAGGAACTCTCAAAATTCTTATAAATACCCCCTCTTTTCTCTCATTTTAGAGAGATCATTTTTGCTAGCCAAACTCTTGCAATTTTGTTTCTCAACTTATACTTAGCCATTTTCTTGTTTTCATCCACTTGCACTCATCCTCACAACATCACTTAGCTTGCATCTACTTGCCATCAAAGGAGCATACACATCCAAGATTGAAGGGCCAACCAAAGGATCGACTCAACGCAAGGTATAAGGTTCCATTTCGTTGCTTTGTCTTGCATTGTTTCCAACTTAGGCTAATCTTGAGGTGTAGGTTGTTTTGTTTTAGTTGTTTATTTGCACTCTTTCACTGGCGTTTCCTAACATATTCAGCCCTATCATTTAAATGCAGTGGGACCTAAGCCGGGTCTCTTTCTTTCATGTTTTGCTATTTTTGTATTTTTAGGGTCTAAGGTTACAGTGGCGGACCTATCCTCTGCCGATGGCAAAGCGGTCACGAAGTGGCCAGGACATCGGGGGTGGTGGTGGTCACGATGAGTGGCGGATCTCGTCACGGGGTGGCGGACTGTCGCAATGTGAGACTGTCCCAATCACGATGGCGGGGCTTTCCTAATTCAATGGTGAATTTGTCTAATTGATGGCCGGACTGTCACGGAAGTCGGTTGTCCTAGCAGTGGCCGGACTGTCCTAGGGCGGAATCACGTCGCGCTTCGCGAGTGATGCGGACACATCCTCCAAAAGGTAAAAATTTTAAGTTTTCCCGAATTGTCTTTTGGTAAAATAGGAACATAGTTTAATTAAAGGGGTGTCAATAAACCTTGCTTGGCGTGTTTGGGAAGGCTATTTGACGTATCCAATTCCCTTGCGCCATTTGGCGATCCTGGGTGATGAGAAATCGTAGCTTTCCAAGTCCTTTTGAGTCACCCTTTTTCACTTTCTTAGTGGGACCTACTTGGGGATTTCATCACCCCAAGGGATGATTCCAACTACGCGTACCGGCGGGGTATATAAAGGGGGGAGAGCGAAAGTTGTACCTCAATCCAACCACGTTGTAATTGGCGAAGCGTCGAGATGACGTGAAGAGTTGGTCCGAGCCTCTAGTATCTCGCTAAGGTTCCTGACTCACGCTTGTAACGGGTTGGTGTTCACAGTTTGGGCCTCACGTACCGGGTGTATAGTGAGGACTCCTTAGAAACCATGTGCATCCTAGAGTAGAAGACTTTGTTGACCATACCCGTTTCTACCAATCTTAGGGTTGTGCTGTCTGAATTGTCTTTCTCGTGCAAAAACTAGACATTATTTGTGTTTGCTATATTTTGGGTCCTTTGCCTTACCCATCCATCAAAACATCCAATTTAAACTTATCATTTGGCGGACCTGTCCTTGTGCAGTGCCAAACCTATCCTAGTGTAGTGCCAAACCTGTCCTTCTGTAGTGCCAAACCTGTCCTAGTGCAGTGCCAAACATGTCCTTGTGCAGTGCCAAACCTGTCTTTCTGCAGTGCCAAACCTGTCCTAGTGCAGTGCCAAACCTATCCTTCTGCAGTGCCAAACCTGTCTTTCTGCAGTGCCAAACCTGTCCTTATGTAGTGGTGGACCTGTCCTTGTGTAGTGGCAGACCTATCCCCGTGCTGTGGTGGACCTATCCCTATGTTGTGGAGGATCTGTCCTAGTGCAGTGGCGGACCTGTCCTTCTGCTCTTTCTTCCCAGGGCCGCCATTTCCACACCATTTATCCGATTGACTCCGTTCAAAGGTAGTTCCTCTCATCTTTTCGTGATCTTTCTGATGATATGTACCACTTCATACTTTTGAGAAGTTGGATGGGGCACCTTTTTTCTTCACCATCTACCTCCTCGAGGGGGTATACCCTACCACTCTCTCCGTTTACTCATTCCGAGTAAACATTCACCCATTTAACACATCCTTTCATCATTATGAACTCTCGTTATATCATTCTGATCATCCGTTTACTCGTTCCGAGTAAAATTTCATCCATTTCACACATCCTTTCATCATTTCGAACTCTCATTCTATCATTCTGATCATCTTTTTACTCGTTCTGAGTAAACGTTCATCTATTTCACACATCCTTTCATCATTTCAAAATCTCATTCTATCATTTCGATCATCCATTTACTTGTTCCGAGTAAACATTCATACATTTTGCACCTCCTTTCATCATTCTAAACTCTCGTTCTGTCGTTCTGATCATCCGTTTACTCATTCCGAGTAATTGATCATCCATCCCGATCAACCATTTGCTCATTTTGAGTATTTTTTCATCCATTTCTATCATCCATTCCTCCAATCAAATCATCCAAATCCCCTGAACTTCATCTCGGATTATTATCCAAATTGACTGAAGTGTCTGATCTGATCATCATCATTAATATCCTCTTAGGGTTGTCATCCATCCTAAGTTAATCATCATCGTCGGCCCAATCAATCCATTTTCAATCTCAAAGTGGATTCGGTGCCCCAATAATCTCTTTGTCATTTAATTCGATCAATCAGCATCCTAAGTCACCTAGGGTAATCTCTGAACGGCGTTTAAAGTCCCTTCCGTCATCCTATCTGATCCATCGGTCGATCTTATCAATTAATCATCAATCGACCTTATCCAATCCAATCCAATCACATTCGACCCAATCAATCTACTTCCATCTCGAAGAAAATTCGGTGCCGTAATCATCCTTTGATCATCCAATCCAATTGTCAGAATCAATCCCATCCAATCATCCAATTATCCTAATCTGAGTTTTAATCCAATCCCAATCTGAGCTTGTCCTAAATCCCGATTTGAGCTTTAGTCCGATTCCATCCAAAACCTTTCATCCATCCTCTTTATCCTTTCACCATCATGAATTCTTATCCTCCATCAATAGTGGTCAAGGGAAACCCTAATTACGTCAACGATGATAATGAAAGTCTTGTTGATCAAGAGGTATACGACATAGTCACATAACCGCCCATCATTGCTTTAGTGAAAAACATACTTTGGGTCCGTCCGTCTTGTTGAGTTATCCCATCATGTCTTCATCTATGCCTAATCACACCCCTTATGCTACCTTTGACAAGGGATATCCATCATACCCATCATATCCTACATCTACATCATCCTCTTATCCAACACCCACATCCTCTTATCCTAGTCTGCCATCACAATACCCTCATCCTAATCCATCATCCACATCCTCCTATCTCAATTCTTCATCTACATATACCCACTACCCCAATCTCCCATACCAATCTGCTCACCCTAATCCTACATTCACATCTTCCTATCCTAGTCAAACACACCCATCAACTTACCCTAATCCAACACTTGCATCTCCCTATGGTAAATGCGTACCTCAATCCTTTTGCAAATATAATCCATCCCCATACCCACTTCACTACAATCCACCACCCACTCCGTATTGTCTGTTCATGCCATTTCATCTCTTGGCCTTCACCTAATCCCCCATCTGTTCGGATCCACGCATCGATCCATTCCCTATCTAATCCGATACGGGGTCCTGATCCTAATCCCCATAATCCATAGGCAGCTATCCCGCCACCTGCGCCATCTCCATTCGTATCAAGTTCCTCCAAGGATATAACAAAGGAAACATCCCCACTCCACATTTGCGTTGGTGCGGAACCATGCCATCAACCATCATCCATGGTCGTGGTGTTGGGCCATCCAGCACTATCATTGATGATGCATCACATCCTGCGGTCGTTTGATTACATCTCCTACCATCATCCGCTGAATCCATTGAGTCCCCATCTCCTACCATCACATCCTCTGAATCCACTGAGTCCCCATCTCCTACCATCACATCTACCAAATCCATTGAACACCCCCCCCCTACTCTGAGAGCCGTCGAACCTATCGATGACACCCAAATCCAATCCACTTCTTCCACTCCTAGTATCCATTCCCAAGAATATTTTGAATCCTCCATCCTTCCATCTTCCCCACTTGAAGAGTCCCCCCATGACTCCATTATCATGCCTCCTGCACAAGATGAGTCATGCCAAGAGCCTGATCCAAAGCATGCCAACATATCCCCTCCTCCAAATCAAGTTCCTACCATCCCATCTAGTCTACCGCAAGATCATAGTCCCCCATCCATTCCATCCCATGATCCTCTTGACATTCAAGATTCTACCACTCCATCTCCGTCTCCATTGCATGAGCCTGCTACCACAAAATTAGATCCTAGCATATCCCCTACTCCCTCTCCAGATACAACCCATCCAAATGCTGCTATCCCATCATTGCCTAAAAATGCTATCCCCACACCACTTGCATATCCCCTTGGTACTCTCACATTCTTCCATGGTGGCCTCCTTGCAGAAGAAAAACACAGTGTATATACCACCCATCATCCCCCACCTAATAATGGAATCGCATCATGTTTTAAAATAATAAAATCCTATCATGGATGATGCTCAAGAACATGAACTATCAAGGAAAGGTCTAGGCCTTCAGGCAAGGTATTTGAGAGCCCATCCAAGTCAAAGAACAAATCTGCATGCAAGGTCTTGGATCTATTTCCCAAGACTCACAATCTAAGGATGTTGGTACAACTTCTAGATGTCCTCAACGAGCCTTCTCCAAAAGAAATGTCAGCTCTTCCCATCACTCCACCAAATCATATGCTGCCATCCCTCCTCCTCTATCATATCACCTGAAAACAACCATCCATATTCCTCCTTCATCCGCTCCATCCATTTTGGGTCCTTACATCCCTCCATCCACAATCTCCCATCCTTCATCTATTACATCCATCTTGGGTTCTTATGTCCCTCCACCTACTCTATCCATCTTGGGTCCGTATATCCCAAGATCACCTCCTCCATCGCATCCTTTCACCCATCCAACACCTATCCATGTCATCCATTTCGTCTAACCATTCATCTATTTCGAACCTTCATCTATCATCTTAAAACTTCATCAAATCTCCTATCATCTCAAACATTCATCAAACCTCCTTCTATCATTTCAAACTCTCATTCCATAATCTTAATCAATCGTTTACTCATTTTGAGTAATCTTCCACCTGTTCCTACCCTTCACCTTCTCGTTCCACGAATCAGTCATCAATCCATCTGGCCACCTTTTCCTCATTGTCCATCCCGACAATCCTTTTCTCCCCCATCCTTTCCATCTTCCCATCCTCATCTCCTTCTCCTCATCCCATCTTATAATCCCTTGTCATTGGTATCTCGCTATAACCTATATCTCATCGTTCATCATCTCATCATTCATTTATCCATCCTATCATCCTCCCAATCCCTCTTTTGATGACTTGGATAACTATCCCAACCTTGAGCTTTGTGATCACCACCATCCTCCAATCCAATCCAATAGGTCTATCTTGTCCCATCGTGTCGGTCCAATCATTTTAACCCCTTATCTAGGGTTATCTCATCATCTTTCATCCATCACTTGTCTTTGGCCATTTGTCGAACTATGTTGCCCCTACGCTTTCACATAGGCAAGGTAGATCATTTGATCTGCCCCCGGGGTTCCATCATCGATCTATATTGTCCACTTTTCTCCTGTTCTCCATCCTATCTTGGTCATCCATCAAAATCTCCATCATGGTCTGTCATTTTCCTTTTGTTGAACTACGAGGGCTCTGCGCTTCCACGTAGGCAAGGCTAATCTTTGATCAGCCCCCAAGCCCCTAGGTCGCTAGGATGTGTCAGTCTTGTGTCATGTCTCTCGTGTCGTATCATCAAGCTATGCCCCTTATCTAGCTGGATCTTAACAAATGAGATTCACTTGTATCATCAAATCCAATCGGTTCTAAATATCCTGCGTCATATCAATCTTTTAATTTAGTATCCATCATCGGTCTCAATAGGATGCATCCTTCCTAACAGACCTCATCAATCCTACCCATCCCCTTGATTGATCCTATGGCAAAGGACATTTGAAATTAATTATGATCTTTTGATGCTTTTGGCTTTTGTTCATCCTTTGAGCTCCCTATCATCACTTCTCCTGGTCGCCTTGATCCATCATATCATGGTGTGCTTTGACTCGTCAACATAGGGGTGTATCTTGATCTTTTTCTTGTCTTCTCGGTTGTCCCACGTAGTACCCACCAAGATCCCTGAGGTCTTGTGTTACGCTGGGGCATCCTTGTGTGCTTGTGGTTATCCCAATACCTGGCCCGACCAAGGTCATCATGACTTTGGGGTGTTGGGATAGCCTTCTTATTTTTTATGTCTATTTTCTGCATTAGACACTAATCCGCCTTGGTTCTTCATACCCTGGCATCGTGTGTCTTATGCTATAGCAAAAATCAGTGCTCTGACGATGGAAAATTGCATTTAGATTGCATTTCATCCCCCATCCCATCCTTCACATCCATTCATCCTTCATCACGCTTCCCTCCCAATCTTCCATCACATTGCATCATCTTCTTCAACTCCCCTTGCATCATCTCATCCATTTCGAGAGCACACTCGTGTTCTCTTGAACCTGCATGTCCTCTCGAGGGGGCATCCTTCATCCCTAATTTTCATCATCTTTTGTCCTTCCTAATCATTCAAAGGAATGACTGGGGCATCTTTTCCAATCTAACCATCCTCTTCTAGGTTCTATGTTTTAATATTCTTTGAAATGATGCTACTTTGTAACATCATCTCAAAGAGGGACAAAATGTAGACATCTAAATTTGGACACTTAATTTATCCAAATTTATCCCCTTTAATTAACATCCTTAAGTTCTTCTAATCCCTAAGGTATCTAGTTAAATAATTAAATACCTTCCTCTTTCATCAAATAAATTAAATAAATATCACATTTATTTAATTCCTCCTCATGTCACATCCTCCATCTTTTTTTACCTAATCTTAATCCTTCTTCTAATCCCATCATTAGGATGTGCACATGCCTAATCCTTGATTAGGATGTGTCACATCCTCCAACTTTTGCAAGTTGGCCTCTAATCTCTCTTAGCCACCTAACCATCCTCTAATCCCTCACTAACTAGCCTAATCAACCTCTCAAGGAATTTTTAATTCCTTTTATCCTTCCAAGGAATATTAAATTCTTTTTCTCTTCCCCATGTCCTTTATGACATGTGTCCTTAGTCAACCTTATTAAATGCTTTCTCCCTTTTGACAAGGCATCTCCCTTCCCCATGTGAATTTTTAATTCACCTTTTAATCCCCCAATGCATTTGAGGAATTTTAAATTCCTTCTCTCATCCCCATAAGGATATTTGAGGAATTTTTAATTCCCCACTTGTCCTCTCACCCACATGGGGACAAGTACCTCCTTTATGAGGAGATCTTGTCCAATCCCAAGGTACTTTGTGCCCCCCTCCATGTCATGTCCTTCTCCTTCCACCTCATGTCCACTTCACCTTTTAGGGCTATCTCACATGCCACATGTCAAAATGTGAGGGCTTGTGAGTGCTCAACTCACCTTAGCCCTACATCTTGATATTTGGTGGCTCAATCTTGACCATCCATCTCTTCTAGGAATTCTCAAAATTCCTATAAATACCCCTTTTTTCTCTCATTTTGAAAGGAGATCATTTTGCTAGCCAAACTCTTGCAATTTTATTTCTCAACTTATACTTAGCCATTTTCTTGTTTTCATCCACTTGCACTCATCCTCACAACATCACTTAGCTTGCATCTACTTGCCATCAAAGGAACATACACATCCAAGATTGAAGGGCCAACCAAAGGATCGACTCAACGTAAGGTATAAAGTTCCATTTCGTTGCTTTGTCTTGCATTATTTCCAACTTAGGCTAATCTTGAGGTGTAGGTTGTTTTAGTTGTTTATTTGCACTCTTTCACTTGCTGCTTGTTTCCTAACGCTCATATTCAACCTATCACAAGAGGCATAGGCCGAATTAATAGGACATGCCTCCCCAGTGCCTATCCTCAAAGGAAAATCTCCATTGAATCCAGTTTTATGCTTATCCTTCTTCACAATTGCATCAAAATCACATATTTTCCTTGTCACCTCTAGAAGTATAATGTGATTTGTGGGATACCTAGGAAGTCTGTATGGAGCCCTCTAACAACCGTCTATCCTTATATATGAGAAGGTGGGAAACTGTATGAACCAAGCCCCATACCTTTTGACTAGCTCTTTACCATTGTAAGATATCCTTACATGCTTTGCACCTTGGAGTAGCCTTGTGATGTACATGGTAAATGCATCATTCACCCTCCTATAGCTCAAATTACCTAGATGTAGCTGTGGATAGACTTCATAAATCACATCTTTTCCAAACACACCTCTTGTGCTTAGTCCCTTATATGGATAAAATCTAGCTAAGGCATAGAATAGGTAAGAAGTCATTGTGAAGCTCTTAGTCTGTAGGACATTACACGTTTGTTCATGAATCATGGCACTTATAATGCCTGCCCAGTGGTAGTTCATCTTTTGTTCTGTCCTCACTATGACATAGAACATCCAATTTTCAAACATTCCTACACTCTTCAACCCTACCACCCTACTAACAAGGGTGATAACATCATAGTATTCCTTCTTGAATTTAGCTTTGAATAACTGCTTGGGTAACTTTGAAAAGTGATACTTGGGCTTCTCCATCTAGGAGTTGATAACTTGTTGGGCCTTGATGGTATCTTCCTCATAAAACTTCTTTGCCATATCCATATCAAAAGCCACTACATGAGATCTATCAGGCATGTCAAAGGTTTGGGCTATTGACACAGAATTTAGATTTGCCACAATTCTCCCTTGGGGACCTACTATCCTCTGTGTACCCCTGTCATAGTGTCTGGCACACTCAAGCATCAATTCATAACACTGCAATGTAGGAGGAAATCTAGCTACATGTGCCAACCTTGATTCCAGTGTCCTTTTGGCTAGCAAAGGAAGTCCTGTGCTACCATCCTTGTTTTGAATTCTTCATAATCCCATTATCCAACATTTGTATCAATTACCTTTGACCAAACAGAAGTGAGCTTACTCTCAGGAATTCTGCTCTTGATATCTATTTTGATTCTCTCTACCTCAGAAATAGAAGACCCCTTCGCACTTGGATCCATCGCTTCACCTTTAGTTCCACTTGTCATTGCCTTACTTGACTCAGCCTGCATTCAACAAAGAAACCATAAGAAAGACAAGTTAATCAATCATAAATAAAATATTTATACTCAATATAAGTCCCAATATAAGCAAAATGCTCTAAAACCCCATAAAAATTAGTCATCTCAAAGTTCGGGTTTTAAGTCCTCCCGCAGAATCCAAGCCAAAGAGGAATTTCAAAAAATTCCTATCCAGGCGGATTCTAGCGAAATAAACATCAAAGCACCAAAAAATCATTTAATCAATTGTTACTAACCTAAGAAACAACATGATACATCTTTTAATAACTCAAATTGATCATACAATGCATAATCATCAACTAATAAATCATGCTATCTTTTAGCTCTTCATTTTCAACAACATTTTAGAGAATTCTACCTAGGATGAAAATCCGCAAAAACTGCAATAGCCTGCTAATTCTGAGAAAATGAAGGAACAGAGAAAACTTCGGTAAAATCCAGAGGGAACGAAAATCCGCGAAGTAGGCAAAAATCTGGATCACAGCACATTTCAGGAAAGTAGAGAGAAAACAGAAAATTGAGGAATTCCAACAGCTAAGGATAATCCTAAAGTTGAAGGAAAACCTGAATGTTGATGTTTTCTCACGAGTTCACTCAAATTGATCGAATGATCACAAATTTGAGGATCCTGGGCCTATAACTAGCTTGATTCAAACCTCCTACAAATCATTCTTTAAATTCAAGACTCATCCTAAGGTAAATTTAGAGGAATTGGTGATGCCCTAGGCACGAAACCCTAAAGTTCACCATGAAAGCACAGCGCAAGCTTGGACTTAACTTATTTGTTTACGAGGTTTACAAAAGGGTTCATTATGGCCTACACAAGTGAGCTATCTCATGATGAAGTCAAAAGACAAGCTCAGAAACTCACTTGGGATCGTCACTCTAACAGAGTCAAATAACCCTAGCTTCCAATGCTCAATGCCACAAAAAAATTCGGCCTCCAAGCACACCCAAGATGCCAAAGAATCATTCACATTCAACAATAAAAATCAAGGAAATGAAGACATACCGTTTATGAAGTGAAACTCAATTGCAGCAATGAAAGACAATAATATTTAGCGCCTTAGCAAGCAACAAATGACACTCAGGAAAATCACCACCAAATCCAAGAAATCCATGAATTCAAACACCAAATCATGCCCAACACTCCAAATCAAGCACCTCATATCAAAAGAGAGCAAATGATAAAGACTTAATGGAATAAAATTCTCCAAAATGGACTAGATACTTGCTGTTGAAAACATACGAGCAAGCATTAATGCATTCAACAAGACAAGCAAAATCGAAATCTGGGAATGCGACAAGGTGACGGAACTCCAGAGAAATCCAGCCACCAAGGAATTCTACGAAGACTTAAAATCTTTGAATCACAAAGTAAAGCAATCGCCATTGGGTTTTGAAGGAAATCGGGGAATTTCACCATGAGTGGATTTTCCCGAAAATAGTGAAAAACCCAGAAATTGCCCAAGACTTAAGATTTTAAAAATAAACCAAAGAGGGATCACCAAGGAAAGAAATATAAACATAAAAGAAAATTCACAAGCAAGAAAATCCTCAAAATTGAAGGGCCAAAACACCAGGAACAAAAGAAAAAGAGGGTCACTTCTTTTAGCATGGCGTGTGTGCAAAAAAACTGCACAACAAGGTCTAGGTAGGTTAATGTTGCTTTTCATGCATAAGGTCATGTTTTTGGTCCAATAATGTCTATTTATACCATCACAAATGTTTTAGATGTCTAGGAGGGTCAAATAGTAAAATAATGTAAAAGGAGTCAAAGTGTTGTTAACAAGAATATGTAAATAAGTGTAATTTTGCACTCCAACGGCCATAAAGGGATTCAAAATTCAGTTAGAGGCTGTTATTTTGGTTATCTTAGGTAAGGAAACCTTTAAAAATGTGGGAATCATCATTGTAAAGGTTGGCTTGGAGATTTTGGGAAAAAAATCCAATTTAATTCTTACTGTTTTCAGGAATTTTTTGAGTTTTCCATCTTTTTCAGATTTGTACGGTAACATACAGTCATTAGATTGTACAAATTCTCTATGGATGTTTTAGTGGAATGAATCAATAGTGCTTTTCATATGGCTTGAAGGTTTAGAAGAGAATTTGAAGCATCTTATAGTTGTTTTCCTGAGGACTGTCGGGTATACCCTGTTTTGGGGTTTTGTAGCTTTTATCATATTTTGAAGGCCCGTACATCGACTGTGCTCACTATGATTGGTGTATTGGGTCTCATGGAGAATGTTTAGGTGTTAGGGAGAGTTTTTTATGCTGAGATAAAGAAATACAATAGATTGGGTTGCTATCCCTATTGATTTTATGTGGGAAAATGCATGAAAGTGGAGGTTTTAGTCTAGGGTTTGGTAAAATATAAGTGGGAGGTCATTTATTTTGAATTATTAAGCATGTGCAGGGTTTCTTAAGAGTGTTTGAGCTGGTTTTGAGATTTGAGGAGGCGTGGAATGTAGGTTTTCAGTAAACCCTCTTAGTTTGGCTAAAAATCAAGGGTTTCATAGTTTGCTATGTTAGAAGAGTCAACTATAGAAACTAATTATGGATTTAGTGGTTTTAGGGCATGGGAAATGCTGCCTCAAAGTTTCATTTGTATGTGATAAGTCTAAAGGTGGGTTGCTTTGTAATTTAGGCCTAATTAGCCTAATTAGGACAGCGTAGGAGTGGGAGTTTCAGGAGTTTGGTCTAAAGGACTTGTGTCTGACCCTAACATATGTTTTGTAACTCTTTAATGGGTTTCTAAATCATCCATTGGTTTGTCAAGTGTTTTGGGAAGTGTTGGAGTTAAGGGCCTAAAATTGGGTTTGCACTGCTACTAGGGTTGCAAGGGTGAACTTGGGAAATTCTACTTCTAGTTTTTTTTCAAGCTTTGGGAATTGTTTGGATTGGTCTAATAGACTCTTTTAATCTTTTTAGATGCCTCTTGAAGTCAGGTTGACACTTTGAGTGAGTTTGGGCCTCCTAGGTCTACATCAAATCAAGAGCAGCATATAACCATCATTTTGCATATCTACATTAATGCAATTTTGCAAACCCTTATACAATCAAACTTAAATGCTTGAAATAAAGCAATGATCAATAACATGAATTTAAAAACTCAATGTGCATACTTACCAATCAATCCAGGGAACCATCCGGGTCTTCTGTACTCTTTATCGTGTCAAGTATTGCCTCGTGGTCAGACTCACGTACTTTTCACAAGTTCTTGTTTGCAGGTCTGCCCTTATATTTGATCAAATGAACGTTGGTGGCGAAAACAAGGTTCGAGTAGTGAAGAATCTTTTGATGCATGTCAAAATCCTCAAACAACCAAACTGCAACATTCTTAATTGGGTACATTCTAAGCCATGTTCTAGTAACAACCACCGAACCTGTAGGATATTCTATGTTTTTTCCATCTATAACTAGGGCCTCCAATTTCTTTTTGGCCTCGATACAATGACATAGGTAATAATTTGTACCCTCTTCATTGTCTTCATCTATAATCACTGCATATACGTGCCTTGCATTGATATGTTCATCTTGTTAGATGTATTTAATGAACATCAAAATAAAACTTGAAAGTAAGATATATTACCTAGTTCTACAAGGTCTGATACATGATCAAAGTCAACAGATGATTGCATCTTCATGATTTGTAGAGCTTTCGGGAGCTAATAAGTGTCAAGTGGGGTTAGACTTCTTACATACCATTCATCAACCCACTTTGTTGACTCGCAATCATTTCATGCTCGAAGTGTACATGCAGAACAAAGGCATGCCATCTTTCGCGTATGGATAGTCCATGTACTTGCATTGGAGCTTCTAAAAGAGTGTAGCTCACTCGATCCTATTAGTGTACAACAATCCTCATATTTTTCAATGTTAGTATCATCTACTAAATGAAAAAATCTACAAACTAAAGAATTACCTTGACTACCTGGACCCATTGCATGATTGCACCACTCAACAATTGATCTTGCATTTTTCAACTTTACACTGTCTTTTTACTTTAACTCTTCTCATGCAAGGGCTCTTTTGATACATGCACCTACTCCATATCATACTCCCCCTTTCCATGCCTATGCTCTGAGAAGTTCCACATATGTTGAACACCACTGATCCTATGCATCCTGCTCAACTAGTAAAATATTCTGGCGTTCTTGAATTGTGATGTATAGTTATCTGACCATATGATATGTTGACTGAATGATATTCCCTTGCTAACCAGATCAGCATAGAACATTTTAAAGCAACTTGCACAAACTTGGTAGAATGTGTGTGATCATCACTGATGTAAAAGTGATACTCCCTCAATACTTTCTTGTTATCCTTTGTACTATCATTTGCATGAATGAATGCTATATGCACACATATAGCAACCTGTGTGGAGTTGTAGTACTGTGATTTCACCTCATTCTATGGTTGTAGTGTGTAGTTCTCCATGAAGTCAACAACTAAAATGATGCTATGAAGTGGAAACGTGTCCTTGCATAACTTGAACTGTGAGTCCAACCATTAAGCTCTATGTGTATGCCTTGCATACTCATAGACCACCTGATGATGGAAAATTCCCATAAATTGATATACTAGAATCTCATCACTAACCAATTCACACTTCTTTGCTTCTTTCCCATCTTTTAGACTGTAGGCCATTGTCTTGTATTTTCCAAATTTGACAATTTTGTCTCCAATTGTGTGTGTACTAGCCATGTGTTGGAAAATTGGTAAATGTTGCATGCCACCACAATGATGACATGTGCCATCCAAACATGACTTGTAAAAAATTTTACCATCCTCTCTTTCACATAAAATGGAAGATAAGAATTCCCTTGAGGATTTGGGTGGAGGCCTTATGTTACATTCCTGCAAAACATTATCAATATGCATATCTACACATATACGTCGATAAACATCATAATGGTTAGAAAAATCAATATGTACTCTACAACAACAAGTAGTGTGTGTGTGATTTATTTTTACATAAAAAGGCTTTAGCATTTCAAAATACCTTTGATATATTTTAATTTTAGGAAACTTTTGTACAAAATCAACAAAAAATTGGGTTTGAGTGGTATCCAAATAATGATTTGGATGTGGCTCACGGATTTTACTACCAATTCTCCTTCTTACAACATCTTTTTGATTAGGAGAGTTAATTGTGTTATCCTTCCAAAAATCTACTATTAAAGATCTCAAGCCTTGAGCAATTCTTTTATCTTTCCATGGCACTCTACCTAAGAATGCCCATAACTCATTGCTATTTGGTTCCTCCAATCTTTCACGCCTTCCTTTGGATCTCATTAGAGATGATCTACTTATTTTCAAAGACTTACTTGTCTTTGTAAGGTTCACCTTGTTCCTTGTTTGACTACTTAACAGTGTTGTTGTCATCACACGTCTTGTGGCACAATTATCCTTCGTGCGTGAGGTAGAACCCACACTCTCATATGCACTCATCAAGTTCTTTACAATGGAATTTTCACTTGAGTCATTCAAAACTCTCAGCCCAAGGGTCTTCATGGTGGGCCTAGATTTGAGTTGCCTCATCATTTCAACAAACAGTTAGCATCTTCCACCCTCACTTAGCTTCTCAAAAAAAACTCCATATCCTTTGTGCAGCTCTTTGACATGTACGTTTTGACATCTTATCAGGCATCCATTTCAAAACATTGGAATCAATATCAATAAAAAATCTAGGTTTTCTATGCAAAACTCTAGGAGGAGTTGTCAAATGTAAATTTGTGTCAACAACATCGGGGATAGATCGTGTACCTTCAATTAGAGGTGCAATTGATGACATACCTTGAGATTGACATGTAAACGATGTTGTACCTCCAACTTGAGATGTCGTTTGTGGAGTGACTTCAAATAGAGGCATGTTTGCCGATGCACTTTTGAAACACAATATTGTTGATGGTGTGTCTTCAACTGTAGATGTAATTTCTAATGTACTTGGAAGACCACATGTTGTTGCCGATGTGTCTTCAACTAGAGATGTGCATTGAACTTCACCTATGGTTGATGATGTGCCTCCAACTTAGGGATCCATTTGTGTCCTTCCACGAACTTTATCCATTTGTGCCCTTTGTTTTTCCAATTGTACATCTCTCTTAGATTGCACGAGAATTTCTGGTTGCATGGGCTGCAATTCTTTTGCTTCACGAGCTATAATTTTGTATTCTCTTCTCCTTGCATTTTTTACTGCACGTTCTTTCAGTGTTAGAGGCTTTGGTCATTCCCTCGACATGACGTTGAATGCTGCATATTCACAATCACACGTAGAACAAAAGTAAGTAATGCATTTTATGAAACATATTGATAACACTGAATACATTGCATTTTATTGAACATGCCAAAGCATTTTATGAAAGAAGGCAGCGAGCAATTTGGAATTATCAAACATGTCTATATGCTACAACATTTTTCATACATAAATCTACCAAGGAAGAATGGTAAATGGTATGAATGAATGGAAACTTGCATTAAACCAACTATGTCTTGAGTCACTTGAAATTATCTAAGCACATGATGAAGGTGAATTCTTTATGGCACAAAAAAATTAATAGAAACTTGCACATTAACATTGATGAAAGTTCTTAGGTTTTCCAAATTAGTTGAAAATAAAAGTTTTCCCACAACCATCAGTAATAATGAATTTAATGTTCAATTATATGTGTAATAATGAAGATTAATAAAATCATCAAATGAATGGTCTATAAATTGTCAAAACAAAACAAAAAAACTTGTGTTAAGTTGAATTCATTTATCTAAGCATGTTGGAAATGGACTACTATAAGCAATGCAAATAGAATTCATAAGCAAATTTGTGTTAAGTTGATGTCGTTTATATAAGTTTAAACATGAATTCATCTAAATTATGTCATGGTTTTCATTTTTTCTTCAAATTCATAAAAATTAAACTTTTTTATGCAACTCTCATCTAATTCAATGTTGAATTCTATGTCCAATTGTTATGATTAATAAAATCATTAAAGGAATTTAGATTATTGTCAAAAATAAACAAACATACTAAATATAAACATTTCAATATTACCAAAAATGAATATATTACCTGAGATAATGTAAAATGATGTAGAAACTTCAAAATGTCTTCATCTACATTGTATGCATGCAAATTGGTGGCAAAAAGGTGATGGATCAAGCATAGATTGGTACAACAAGGAGTCAACTGCATAAAAAAGGTGTTTCTTTGTCGGATTAAGCACTGAACTAGACAAAAACAAAAGCATGTGGGCCAAAATCACGAGGTGAACCCTTATTTTACCGTTTCAAGGTAAAAAACACATTTGGCGCTCACCAAATTTGGCGAATGCCAAATATGGTGCTTTGAAATGCTTTCACAATATTAATAGGAAGGGAGTGAGACTTGAGATAGAGGGAGAGGGGATATGAGTGAGAGAGATTAGTCAGTAGTAGCATGGTAGGGACTAAGACCTGGGAGCGATAGAGACTTGAGAGGGATAGAGAGTTATCTAGTTAGGGTGAGGGGAAAGACCTCACAATGGGAGAGGGGTTGGAGTGAAATAGATTTGTCTACCCTCTACCCTTAAACTGTAACCGTAAACCCTTAAACCCTCAAACCTAAAACCCACAACTCTCTCTCTCTGAACCCTCAACCCTCTACCCTCTACCCTCAACCTTAAAACCCTTAAACCCTAAAACTTAAACCCTCTACCCTCTACCCTTAAACCATAAACCCTAAACCCTAAAACCATCAACCCCCTATCTCTCTCTCTCTCTCAACCCTACACCATCTACCCTTAAACCGTAAACCCTAAAACCCTCAATCCCCCTCTCTCTCTCTCTCAACTCTACACCCTCTAC
>VDFB02047144.1:42308760-42344651 GCA_007258455.2 Sequoia sempervirens
ACCATCAAAACAATTTTAACTTTCATCCATAGAAAAATTAAAAACAATTTTCAATGTGAAAGTTTGTGCAATGATGAATGCAAAAATATAAGTCTTATCTATCCAAGATATACATGATGTGCATGGATCTAAACATCCATGGTAGATCACATATATCTTGAATAGATAGACATCTTTCAATGTCTATCAATGTTTGATGAACACACAATAGTTGCAAGACTGAATTGATGCAAAAGAGAAAACCCCAAAATTAATCAATGGCACGTAAGAAAGCTAAAATTGCTGTAGGGTTGAATTGATGAAGCATAACCTATAAAAAAGAGAACACCCCCAAATTAATCAATGGTACCTAAAAAAGATATAATAGTTAGAGGATTGAATTGATGTAGTAGAACCTATGCAAAAAAAAGAAACACCTCCAACTTAATCAATGACACCTAAAAAAGATACAATAGTTAGAGGATTGAATTGATGTAGTAGAACCTATGCAAAAGATAACTCCCCCAAATTAATCAATGGCACCTAAAAAAGATACAATTGTTGCAGGGTTGAATTGCACCCCCAAATTAATCAATGGCACCTAAGAAAGCTACAATAGTTGCATGAGTGAATTGATGTAGCATAACCTATGCAAAAGATAACAACCCCAAATTAATCAATGGCACCTAAGAAAAGTTGCAATAGTTGCATGAGTGAATTGATGTAGTAGAACCTATACAAAATATAACACCCCCAAATTAATCAATGGCACCTAAATAAAGATACAATAGTTAGAGGATTGAATTGATGTAGCAAAACCTATGCAAAAGATAACCCCCCAAATTAATCAATGGCACCTAAAAAAGATACAATTGTTGCATTGCTGAATTGATGAAGCAAAACCTTTAAAAAAGGGAACACCCCCAAATTAATCAATGACACATAAGAAAGATACAATAGTTGCATGAGTGATTGATGTAGCAAAACCTATAAAAAAGATAACACCCCCAAATTAATCAGTGGCACCTAAGAAAGCTACAATAGTTGCATGAGTAAATTGATGTAGCGGAACCTATAAAAAAGAGAACACCACCAAATTAATCAATGACACCTAAAAAAGATACAATATTTAGAGGATTGAATTGATGTAGCAAAACCTATGCAAAAGATAACCCCTCCCCCTCCCCTACCAAATTAATCAATGACACCTAAAAAAGATACAATTGTTGTAGCGATGAATTGATGAAGCATAACCTTTAAAAAAGAGAACACCCCCAAATTAATCAATGACACATAAGAAAACTACAATAGCTGCATGAGTGAATTGATGTAGTAGAACCTATTAAAAAGAGAACACCCCCAAATTAATCAGTGGCACCTAACAATGCTACAATAGTTGAATGAGTGAATTGATGTGGCAGAACCCATTAAAAAGAGAACACCCCCAAATTAATATATGTATACCTAAAAAAGATACAATTGTTGCAGGACTGAATTGATGAAGCATAACCTATGCAAAAGAGAACCCCCCCAAATTGAACAATGGAACCTAACAAATATACATTTGTTGGAGGACTTAATTGACGAAGCATAACCTATAAAAAAGAGAACACCCCCAAATGTATCAATGGCACCTAGGAAAGCTACAATAGTTGCATGAGTGAATTGATGTAGCAAAACCTATGCAAAAGAGAACACCCCCAAATGTGAATACTCGAAGGTTTTCATGGCTATTTGAATTAGGAATTATTTGAATCTGATTGATGTTTGTTTGGTGAATCTAATTGATTTCAACTATTAATTCTTGAGTTGATTGGTTTGGTGTATTTTTTGCAATTGTTTCCATAATTTTTTTTGGATAATGGCGGCCTTACAACTTGTAAAAATAGATGCAAGTGGGATTTTTTAGTTTGGAACGACTACGCGTGCACCCTACATGGCGAGATGGGAAAAACTCCTGTTGATATGTGTTGTAGGTCTCATGTTTGATGAGACAGATGAATGCATTTGCTTGTTGGTTTGGTTATTCTACGATGGGAAACATGGTTGTAATGGGTTAGCATTTTGGTCAAAGATTGAACACATGGGTTTGAATTGTGTTGACCTGGCATCTCTATTTTGTTGTGTAGATGTGATTAATGTGTAAGTGACGCCTGGATTGGTGCAACAGTCTCCCAATCTGAGTTCAGGTGTAGAACATATAAAAACCCCAAATTAATCAATGGCACCTAAAAAAGATACAATTGTTGTAGGACTGAATTGATGAAGCATATACATATACATATGCATAGACATACGCATACACATATACGTATACATAGACATA
This sequence comes from Sequoia sempervirens, assembly GCA_007258455.2. Classification (NCBI taxonomy): domain Eukaryota; kingdom Viridiplantae; phylum Streptophyta; class Pinopsida; order Cupressales; family Cupressaceae; genus Sequoia; species Sequoia sempervirens. The sequence continues at coordinate 42,311,066 of VDFB02047144.1, forward strand.
TAATATAGACATGAGACCTTACATAAACATATAGATATACAAATATATACACATAGACATAGGCATACACATACAAATATACATATAGATATACATTTACATAGACATAGACATATACATATACATACGTACACATACACATACACATACACATACACATACACATACACATACACATACACATACACATATACATATACACATACACATATACATATACATAGACATAAGGCCTTGCATGGACACACACATTTACATATACATATACATACACATAGACATAGTCATACACATAGACACAGACATACACATAGACATATACATATACATATACATACACATACACATACACATACACATACACATAGACATACACATACACATACACATACACATACACATACACATACACATACACATACACATATACATTTACATTTACATTTACATAGACATAGACATAGACATAGACATAGACATAGACATAGACATACACACACATATACATATACATTTACATTTACATTTACATAGACATAATTCACATACACATACACATACACATACACATACACATACACATACACATACACATACACATATACATACACATACACATTATCATCATTGTGAATAATATTTGAGAAGATGGTAGATGGAAAGGCTCTAAAGTTGGCAAGGTGTGCGAGGCACTAGGAGCATTGAATGTAGGTTCGCTCAGAGTTTACACAGGATGTCATGAAAGTAGTATACGTATATGTATATGTATATGTATATACATATGCATATACATATATATATACATACACATACATATGTATATGTTTATGTATATACTGTATATGTATATGTATATGTATATGTATCTGTATATGCATATGTCTATACATATGCATATACATATATATAAACAAGATACATATACACAATACATATACATACACACACACATAAACATATACACATACACACACACACACACACATACAGACATACATATACACACACACACATACACATACATATTTACACATATACATTTTACATATACACATTTATAATATACATATACACATTACATTATACACATTTTATACATTACATTTACAGGCATGTGATAGACATAGACATAGACATGAGATTTGACATAGACATACATATACATATATATACATACAATATTATGCACATTTACATTTACATTTACACATACACATAACATTTGTCATCTTTGTGAAGAATATTTGAGAAGAAGGTAGATGGAAAGGTCAGTTACAAGGTGTGTGTGGAGGGACTAGCATTGAATGTGCTTGGCCAAAGTTTACACACAGATGTTGTGAAAGTATATGTATATGTTTATGTATATATTGTATATCTATATGTATATTGTATATGTATATTGTATATATATGATATATTATGTGATATTTTTTTATGTATATACTATATATGTATATGTATATGTATATATATTGCCTATACATATATACATATATAAATAAGACATAAATATACATATACATATACATATACATATACATATACATATACATATACATATGTATATGTACATATATATGCATTTGTATATGTATATACATATACATATATATACATATGTATATGTATATGTCTATACATATGCATATAGATATATATAAAAAAGATGTAGAGACCTTAAACCAACACATTCTGGCATCAATGTGAAGAAAATTAATCAATGGTACCTAAGAAAGCTACACTAGTTGCATGATTGAATTGATGTAGCAAAACCTATGCTATAGAGAACACCCCAAAATTAATTAATGGCACCAAAAAAAGATACACTTTCAAAACACTTACACTTGTTTGGCTGCCGGCCTTAGCTTGTTTTGTTGACAAATATATATGATTAAATGTGCATTTAATATCTAATATGTGTTTGATATCATTGTGCTTTTTTATGCAAGATTTTTTTCCTAGCTTGTGGAGGACCGACATACCATTATGGGGAATTAATCAATGACACCTACAAAAAGATACAATAGTTTGAGGAGTGAATTGATGAAGCATAACCTATGAAAAACCTAACACCCCCAAATTTATAAATGACACCAAAAAAAGAAACAATAGTTTGAGGATTGAATTGACGAAGCAAAACCTATGGAAAAACTAACACCCCAAAATTAATCAATGACACCTAAAAAAGATACAAAAATTTGCATTACAAATTTAATGAAGCAACACATATGTAAAACTTAACACCTCCATATGATGAAAAAATTCTAACACAATCAAAATCCAGAAGTTGCAAATTACAAGCATTATGGATTGTGGAAATCCCATAGCATTAACCTCCATATTTATCAATGACACCTGCAAAAGGTTACATAGTTGATGACTGAATTGATGAAACGAAACCTATGAAAAACATAACACCCCCCAAATTGTAAATGGCACCCAAAGCTGGTAGAATAGACGATGATTGAATTGATGAAGTGGAACTTACAAACAAGATAACACCCCCCAAAATTATCTATGGTACCTAAAAAATCTACAATATATGCATGACTGAATTGATGAAGCAAAACCTATAAAAAATAGAACACCCCCATATATTTCGAAGGCACAAAAAGAATCTACAATAATTGCATGACTGAATTGATGAATCATAACCTATGTAAAATATAACACCCCAAATTAATCAATGACACCTAAAAAAGCTACAAAAATTTGCATTTATGATTTAATGAAGCAACATGTATATGAAAAACCTAACACCCCCATATTTATCAATGGCACCAAAAAAAGGTTACATAGTTGATGACTGAATTGATGAAATAGACCCTATGAAAAACATAGCACCCCACGAATTGCAAATGACACCCAAAACTTGTAGAATAGATGATGACTGAATTGATGAAGTTGAACTTACAAACAAGATAACACCCTAAAATTATCTACGGTACCTAAAACAACTACAGTAAAGGCATGACTGAATTGATCAAGCATAACTTATGAAAAATAGAAGACCCCCAAATATTTCTAAGGCACCAAAAAAAGCTACAATAATTGCATGACTGAATTGATGCATTATAACCTATGCGAAAGATAACACCCCCAAAATGGCACCTAAAAAAGATACAAAAATAGCATTATTGAATGAATGAATCAACACCTATGAAAAACCTAACACCCCCAATTTTATCAATGACACCTAAAAAAGCTACTGAATAACATTAATCGAAACCTAACATTAACCCATGACTGTAATGGTTGTAATGAAGAACAATATAAAGCTTATGAATGGAAAATAATAAGAGTTTAACAAATTTCACATCTATTAATGACTGAATTGATGAACCAAAACCCATGAAAAAGATAACACCCCAAAATTTATCTATGGCACCAAAACAACATATATTTTTAAGTCATTGAATGAATGAAGCAAAACCTAAAAAAGACAAACCCACATAGTTTTATTTTGGTTTATGAAACAAAGAACACACCCTAAGTGAATGATAATGTAGAACCTATGAGAATACGATAACCAGAGTGAATGATAATGTAGAACCTATGAGAATACGATAACTAGAGTGAATGATAATGCAAAACCTATGAGAATACGATAACCAAAGTGAATGATAATTATGAAAAACCTATGATAATACGATAACCAGAGTGAATGATAATGCAAAACCTATGAAACATAAATGCTAAACTATGACTGTAATATTTGCAATATAAACCCTACAAAAACAAAAGGAAAATAATCACAACTTTATCTATGGCACTGAAACAACCAACAATATTATTTATTACTATAATGAAAAAAGAAAACAATCCTAGATTTTTCTATGGCACTAACACAACCAACAATATTATTTTCTACGTTAATAACAAAAAAATAAGCCCCATTTAAGAGAGTGATGCTTGAACAAAAGATTAATTTCCATAGATTTTGTCTATTTATGAACACAAATTGGATAGTGTTCATAAACACGAAACTTCAAACCAAAAAAAAAGATTTTCGCAATAGAAAAAACTAAATAAAAACAAATGCCAACACTAAATAAAACAAGCAAAAACTGAATATTGGCGAGCCTTAGTGAGCATGCTCACCTGGGTCAAACAGATCAAATGGAGCTTCCTCACGAGCACACAATCGACCTCACATGACTTCACCTAAAACAAATCACCAACTAGAGCATTTTGAGAAGTTGTTGAAAACAAAATAACACATATTGGTCAAGATTCCTTACTTGCATGGCACCGAAGAACGCGAGAAAATATTGCACGACGAAAGTGGAGTTGGATGTCATGTTCATAAATCGGCGTATATCCATATCGATACTAGAGTCTGAGCGTTGCAAGTTGTGGTTACCGTTTGGAACTTGCAAAGACCTCATTCGAGCACCTACCAATGTCAAAGTGAAGAAAAGAGAAGTTGCTAGAATGAAAGGCTGTAAAGTTGGTGAGAAGTGTGATGCATTGGGAGCATTGAATGCAGGTTGGCTCGAAGTTTACGTGGGATGTTGTGGAGCTTAGAGGAAGCATCATGCATTAAACATGACTGTAGACAAGTATAGCAAGGGGTGGCGAGTGATTAGTGCAACACAATGGAGTGTAAGGGTGGCAAAGTGAGAGTTGCAAATGTGGCAAGGTAGTCCACTTTGGATGTCGTGCTACGTAGCAATTGGCATTCCAACCGAACATGTTTCGGTCGCATGATCTTTTTGAGATTTTTTTTTCGGATCGACTAATTGCATCATCCCACATGGCAAATTAAATCATTTTTTTTTAATTTTAATTTTTATTGTTAATTAACAAGTTTTTTTTTTTTAGAAGGTAAAAACTTTATTGAAATTTAGAAAAGAGCATTACAACAAAGCGAAGGGCCTAAGCCCACAAAGACAAGAAGAAGCAAAAGAAAAGGCAAGAACCCAAATCATTCATCCCCAATCTCCTTTCCATCCTCTGCAATAATACTTTCCAAATCATGGCGGAGCTCCTGGGAAAGTTGCTCCCACCCCTCAATCTTCCATCCATCAAGATGCTCTGAAGCCCATTTCGCCAAGCAATCCGCTGCCCTATTCCATTCCCTCAGAATATGGACAAAAGAAACCATCTCCATCAAGGAGCTAATCTGCAAAATCTGTTGAACCATTCTAGCCAACTGCATTGTTAATTAACAAGTTTATTATGATGGGTAAATACAATTTTTTTATTGGTCCACGTGGCACTCCACGTGGATTGTCAAAAATTGCCTCCGTACGTATCAGCTCCTTTCCCCTAGCTAAAAAAAAACTCTTAAAAAATTTGAAGAATGAAGCACAGGAAAGCAAGTAGAGGAAAAGAAAATTAGTGTGCAATCCTTGCAGATATCAGTATACTGTGTAAAGAAAGACGATTAAAATAGGCGCTGAACATCCTCCATGGGATACATGAGAGAGGCATTCCACTTCACTCCAATGTGTATGTGTAGCTGGTTTCCTATGTTATTGGTAAACAATGGATACAAGCAATGTTATGAACACTGGTGCCAAAAAAGGAGATATAGATCATACTAAATTGACGTCAAAAAAAGAGAGAATAGAACAAAAAAAAGAAAAAAAGAAAAAGTAAACTACTATTTATCTCATGTTTTTTTAGTAGTTTTTATGAGCAATGCATTTGCCAATGATACAACACTCAACTGGTGCTGAATTGGAGTTTAAATTGGCGCTAAAGTGGAGTTTAAACTAGTGTGGAGCTAGTGTTGAACAAGGAGGAATTTAAATTGTAGTAATGATGTATGGAGTCATCTATGCCATAAGTCATTTTAGGGGCTAGATAGCTGCTTCCCTGAGACATTATGTTTGATCTTTTAGTTCCACCTTAAAAGAAACGACATCAATTTTCTTGCTTTGTGGGTTTGTAACTGCTATTCATTCTGGCAGTTCCTATTTTTTGGGTTTTTTGTGATTCTTTATTTACGAGTGTTAGGGATTTTATTAGTGTTTTTGGTGTTGTGTTGCTCTTATTTGGAAGATTTTTACTACCTGTAATTTGGTTTTTGCTTGATGGATAAGAACAAAGCATATTATAGAATTTGTTAACAGGGACTGAACAACATTTCTGAGTCTTGATTGTAGGGAACCAAGCCTAGAATTTGATGGCCACCCTTACCCGTCATATAAAATTTTGTGACGGTTTGATCATTTAAATGCCTTTCATTTACAATTTATGAAAAATATAAATTGTTAAAAAAAATTAATTTATGATTTTTTTTTTAGAAAATCTTCTATATTAAAACATCTTTAGTGATTTTATTACTTGTACATATTAAATATGAATTTTTTTTTCTATTTTTAAAGTAATGCAAGTAATTTGGTTGTTTTTAAAAATATATTATTATGTATCATATAAATTAATTAAGTATTTTTTTATAAGAATCATAATTCTTGAAAATACCAATAAAATATAAACCTTCAATATATAATTTTCTTATTTTTAAACACAAAAAACTTCTCTAAAAGATGAACTATTTAAAAAAAAAAAATTGAAATGGAAAAATTAATGATGCATTACATAGAAAATAAACAAAAACAAATGTTATCAAAGGTCAAGAGCTCTTCTTAGACTTTGTATTCTTCCATATTTGATAGACTTTACAAGCATGCAACATCTAAAATAGGTTATGGCGAATCACAAACATAAAATAATAAATGGATAAATGAAAATTTATGTTATTCTAAGGCTATCTTACTCGTGTATGCTCAAGTGGATGCTCAGGGCTTGTAAACCATTTGATATATTAACTCAAGGAAGAAATGAATAAACAAGAAAATATAGGAAAGACATAAACTTGTTAAACACAATAAATTAAATATGATTATTATATTAACTCAACATGTTTAAATACATCTATAGACAAAGAATATAATCCAAAGATACATTCCAAGGAGAGACAATACAGACAAATCAAATAGTGTGTAAAGTTCATGGAGTAATAGAAAAATAACAACCCTAAGTTGAAAATTTTGATGCTACAATGTGGATTTTGACAAAAGATATGGACAAGTTGAAAATTGGTATTGTAGAGGCAATGAGTTGTTGATGTTTCTCCAAAGTTAAATCTACACACAATAAAGTTAAATCTATAAAAAAATTAAAAGTTCACCAATCACAAAACACACAAATGTTGTATCTTGAAAAAAATGAAAATTCTATATCCTATATATATTAATGAAATAATGCAAAATTAAAAAACATGATAATTAGTAATAAATCTAAATTCATATTAAACATAAATTTTGTTAAAAATATTTAAAAAATTAAAAAATTATTATATTCTATTTTGAAAAATAAATAAATTAATATATATTTTTATAATAAATATTATAAATCATATATATTAATATAAAACAATGGTAATTATTAATAAAAATGTCAAAATCTTAAATTTATTGTTAAAAATATTTTAAAAATTTGAAAAAATTATATTCCATCTTTTAAATTAATTTATATTTTTATAATAAACATTATAAAATTATATATAATATTTACTTATAATAAATTTTACGGTTTATAATAATTTAATTTAATAATAATTTAAATATACGGTTATCTAAAAATATAACAAGTGAATTTATACCGTCTAATAAATTTTAAAGTGTAATATACGATCTAGAAAACGACCAAGGAGGTTCTATCTGTATTAAATCGTGAAAGCTAAGTTTATTGAATTTTACTGCTGCAAGATAAAATTTAAAAGTATTTTTATAAAGATTGGAAGCATATTCAGTATTCAGGTATGATCCTGTACTGCATTCTTTTGCCTCTCAAAATATCTAGTTTTTTTTAAAAACATTTTAAAGTTTTTTTTAAGAAGCGAAAAGATTAGGGTTCAATATAATCCAAGCTGTGAACCAAAAAAATGTTAACCTGCAACTCCTTGTTTTTATGAAATAAACTGTAGTATGATTGTATCCAAATATCTTCAAAATCCTTTTTTGGGTTGTTTTGTTATAGATCACAGAATCAGAGCACTTTTCTTTTGATAAAAGGTCATGGCAACTACCCAGAATCACGGAGAGAGAATATCATCCATGAAGATATGGCTTCCTAGTGAGAACACACGCTTGATGTTGGTAGAACGGATGATCAATTGTCTTTTTTCGGAATCCTATTTTTCCGAAGGCATGGTCTTTTGAACAAAGAAAAGGCAAGAGAACATGCAAAACAAATAGAAGATATAGCATTTGTTGCTGCAAATCACCATGCTAGTAGATACCCAAATGCGGATGGTAGCTCTACTGCGCAGTTTTATGGAAAGGAAACAAGCAAACTATTTTTGGATGCCCTTGAGGGAGGACCCTCTGCCAAGACAAAAACCCCGATATCAGGGAAGCATTCCCTGAAATAGTCGAAGTGAAAGAAACTGTTTTTGATATGTCAGAAGGGGAACGAGGATTTGTTGATGAACCTTTAGCCAGAAAGCTCTTCAAGCCATTAGAAGAACCCGGGAATTCTTGTACCAAGATATGCTTTGGCAACCGAAGTTTTGGAGTGCAGGCAGCCCATGTTGCAAAAACAGTCTTGACGGGTGTTCAGAAAACTTGAACAGATGTGCAACTTGTAGATTTTGTCTTCGAAACACCTGAGGCTGAGGCACTTGAGGTTATGTCAATATTTTCATCTGCTTTAGAAGGGTGTATGCTGAGATCCTTGAGTCTTGGCCTAGATGAATGGGGAGAGAAGGGCGTCAAAGCTTTTGCATCACTCTTGAAATCTCAGAAAACGCTAGAAAAATTGGAATTCTTTAACAGCAACATTAACGGAGAAGCTGCTAGAGCCATTTGTGAGCTTCTTCCATCTGTTGGAAGGATTAAGAGTTTGCATTTCTATCACAACGAGTCAGGAGATGATGATGCAGCAGAGGTCCTTTCAGAGATTGTTGAGTAATGCATTGCTCTGGAGGATTTCGATTTCGCAGCAAACGACATAGGCTTGCGCGGTGGTATGGCTTTAGTATGGGCTTTGAGGAAAGGCAGCAGGTTGAAGATGCTCAATTTAATAGATAGCAATAGCATGTTTGGGAAAAGAGGCAAGGTTGCTCTGAGCGAAGTCATCTCTGGACATGTAGGTCTCACAGAAGTTTACTTAAGCTGTATGAATCTTGAGGATGAAGGGGTGATTGCTATTGCCGACAGCCTCAAGGATGCAGCTCCGTCTTTAAGAGCTCTTATGGTTGCAGGAAATGATATCACTCCAAAAGCAGCTACAGCTTTAGCAGAATGCCTTGCTGTAAAAAACTTGCTGACAATGTTTTATGCAGGAGAAAATCAACTAAAGGATGATGGATCACTCGTAATATGCAAAGCAATTTTGGAAGGTCATGAGCATCTCAAAGAACTTGATTTGAGTGCAAATGCTATCACTGGAATTGGGGCTAAGGCTGCTGCGGAAGCTATTGCAAGCAAGCCTAATTTCAGTCGGCTTTTTATTTCATGGAATTTCATTACCAAAAAAGGAATTGAGACCGTTAAAGATGTGCTGAGAAAAGGTATTAAGGGTGATTCTGTACTTGGAGTGCTGTATCAATATAAAGATGAGGGTGGCCTGCTGTATCAATATAAAACAGGGGGTGTCAGTGACAGTGACACTGAGTTAGAGGAGAAACTTCAGAAACCGAAGGTGAGGTATGGCAGTGACAGTGAGAGTGATACTGAGTTAGAAGAGAAACTCCAGATACGGAAAGTGAGGTATGGCATAAAGATCTTTAGTGTAGGCATATACATTAGGTCAATTTTGGATACTCTTAATCCCATGAAGCTGTTCTATAGTTTTAGCAACTACAGGTAATTTCGCCTTAGCTTCACAAAGTTAACAAGCTCCACGTTAATCTGAATATGAGCTTGCCATATGAACTGGAGAATTCCTAGTTTTCGCTTCTTCAGTATGTCACACAATGAAAAAATTGGTGAATGGTGTATTGAGGCAAACAAATATAAAAAATTTTCTATTAGTGTTTGTAAGCTGCGCAAAGACCTAAAATTTGCTTTGTATTTTCAAAACCAGATAAAAATATTAAAATTAATTCATTTTCATATGTTTTGTAACGTCATTTGTATGGTAAAATGAGACCATCAACACCTATTTCCCAACTGTTGTGAACCTTCATGCATGTCCCACCTTAATTATTATTTCAAACATCATTCAGCTTAGGTAGTACAACCATACAAACTTCTAGGTTATAGTTTTCTGTCTGTCTATTCAAATGCAAATATATGATATCTATCTAGGCAAAAATAATCTAGAAGATTTGTTGAGTAGCCTCACTTTTGAAAAATCATTAAAATAGTGACAATATAGCCTAAAAATCCGTGCGCCTATGTGGTACTGAAAATAAATTAGAAATAAGTTTTATTATTTGAAAAAAAAAATTGCTTTAGTTTGCCTCTGGATTCTTCAAGGTTTTAGAGAAGCATCAACTGCTAGATAATGAATAAGGCATCAAAAGCACCCTTCACTACTGGATTGTTGCATCAAAGATAATAAAGAATCCAAAGGTTTTTATTTGAACTCTATATTTTTGAATTGTATTAGTCCTAGAAGTTCTCTGTTAGTGCAGCATATTGCAGATTCTTGCATAACTTTACTATTCATTAGAGATTTGCAAGCCTGAATGTGCTGGTTTAGTTTTATGGCTACATAATTGTATTTGTAGCTTCCCAATGCCGTTCTCTACATCAACACACTTTTAATAAGATCCTGTGTTTAATTTAGCGTATTAAATGGCTTTTAAAACCTCTCTCTATATATTGAAATTAGAACAGAATCTAGAAGATTTGTAATATGTTTAAATTTTTCTATAAGAAGCTGCAATTTATTCTTGATTATATTCCACTTTCCTTTAAAGGTTTTAACCAAAACAATTTCTGCTGTAACAATCAATACAAGATGTTGAGACATTTGTGAACAATTATCTTTAAAGGTTGTTTTGTCTTCACTGTCCGGTTCTGCCATTTTTCTCATTATCTACTGTAAAAACAAAATTGATTTCTGTGATCAGAGACTTGGATTACTTAGAGTGGCACACACTATTATTTACAAAAAAGAAATTTGTCAAGAAAATAGAGTAACACAACATTTCTCAACAAAGATGATCCAGTGTGAAAATTTTGTTAAGTTTCAATTGCAACAAAGTTAGCTTTCTATTTTATATGCTAGACTACCTATAGATGCTTATGCGTCTGTTTAAAATGACAGTTCTTTATTTGTTCTACCAAGAGTCTCTGTTATCCATGTGCTAGAGTTCATCTTTGATTTTGTTGAAAAGCACAAACTTTCTCTCAACTTTGAGTGAGTTAGAAGATGGGGATACATTAATTTTAGAATCTCAAATAGATTCTAGTAGCTTTGCAATGATGAAAATTAGGGGTAGAGTCCAGAGGAGCCATTTCAGCTGGAGTAATTCCTTCAAGTACTCAATCGACGTAGAGAATGCTTATTGGATGTTTATATTTTCCAATGGCATAATGTTGTTTCCTCCTTTATGTGCCCTTTTGTACTGGGTGTGCTGCTTAAACAGGGACAATTGCCTTTTGCGGTGGTTATGGGATTACTGAAATGGATCAATATAATGTCGATTTTGGTGAGATCACACATCATTCTTGAAACAACAGAATCATTCAGTAAATAAAGTTTGCCTTACATCATTTCTATATGATCAACTGCATAGGAACATCAGTTGGACAGCATTTATTCTTTTTCACCCTTTGAATGAAATTCTTAATTGATAATGCATAGAAATGCTTCATGCCATGCTGAAGCTCTTAAAATTCTTGTGCGATGCTCAAGAACATTTCTAATGAAGATATTGAAACTATAAGTCATTGACAAGATTGTAGGGCAGTTATATTTAATTATTATGCTCTCTTTTTCCTTTATTTCTTTGGCAGCTTCCAACAAAATTTGGAGTTTCTGTTTGGCCTATCTTATTATTATCAAGTGATTGGTGTATATGGTTTTATATGACAAGTTATCTACTTTCACAAATTGTATATGCTACCAAAAACAACAATATCAAATGGAATAAAAGCTCATAATCTTACAGTCATAAAACTAATTTTATTAGTTCACTAAAGATGTTAGGCTTAAATTTTTCTTAATATGCCAATTATGGCTACTTGATTTTCAACTAATTTGAACCATCTGCATACCACAATTAGAGATGGAATTTTGGGTGTAGGAGAATATAGGGACACATATTTCCTTAGCTGTGCAAAATTTAAAAACCTAGTGTTAAAAAAAATGGAGGCTGGGTTTGCTGCAAATAAATTCACAATCAAATATAAAGAACAATAAAAATTATAGTGTTAAAAAAAATCACACCATGCTATGAGATGACATGAAGAGCAATATTTTCTGTTTCATTCCAAAGTTCCATAAGTGTGGCCTTCTGTCAAATTCTTTATCCACTGCATAAGAATACTCAAAAAGTTCCTGCTGAAGGCCAGTACAAGGATTAACAATATAAAATGAGATGAGATACAAAATGGGGGCATTCGATAATCAGGATCTGCTGATGATACAGTGTAAGCTCTTCTTTACCAACCATACAATCAAAAAAATCATGTATGGCTTTTCCCTAATTGCTAAAAGAACAAATTTAGGGACTGTTTTCTTTCAGTATGTATCTGGATACACACGACAGAAAGCCATCATGTTTGAGCCACGTAGTATTGCAGAAATGGAATCCTTCAACCCATAGTGGATTTAGAGTGAGTATGGATAGGGGATCCTTGACCCACTTGTCCCTATTAAAATTTTTTTGGACATTTAGGGCTACCTCACTGTATTGGTACATTCTCCTGCTCAGCAACACCCCTAAGATTACCACCTGAAATTTTTGAATTTGGATTGGTTACTTTTCACCTACATTCAATGCCATTTAGGCACACAACATTTGATATCATTTGAGATAAGAGACTAATTTTCACCTATGCAATTAGAAGTGCTTTTGTTGGTGCTGGTGTCTCTAACATTATTGACCTTTTGTCATGTTCCTTCTTGGCTTGGTTGGCCGGGACCTGAATTAATAGGGAGGGGGTGGTCACACCTCTTAAAATATATTAATTAATAAATATTTAATAATAAATATAAAATAAAATAAAATAAAGTTGAAATTGAAATTTTAAATTCTCGCGCCAATGTTTGGGGCCCTATGAATCTAACTTGTAGGTTAATATAAAAAGAAGATCCTGGCATCATTTTGGACATGGAGAATTGATAAGAATGTTGGGAATATTTTTCCTAAGTTGGTTTGCAGGACAAAAACCCTGGTAGGCCTTCAAGGTTAGGACGAAACCCTCAACCTTGTCTTATTAATTTTCCTCTATGTTGTGTCATTTCCAGTTCTGAAATTCCTTTGGGTTTCCAATACCAGATTTACAGGAGGTTGTCAAGAGTTTGCCAGCGTCATAGCCTTCCAGTTAGACAGGATTTTGTGAACAGTTAGGGCAGCAGCTGTGGAGGGTATAATCAATACTCAGGCAACTCCATTATTACTGTGAGTCAATCTATTGCACTTGGCACATTGAAGGGTAGCAATCTGCAGATCCTAATCACCTTAATCTCTGTACCAGGGGTGTTCATACTCAAAATTTAGGTCTGTGTGCAGATTGAAGGGAAAGTTGTATGCAAGTCAGATCCAGTGCCCTCATTTGTAGGCAAACAACCCTAGTTGAGGAGCCATATCTCTAAGCTGTCACCAAATTGGAAGAAAGACCAGACATTACTTCTCAGGGTGAACCTATCTGGAGGCGACCCTGGCTCCCTGTGGCCCCACAGGCATTTTACAGCTCCAACATACTCAGATCTGGGGTCAAACTTGAGAGGACATAGTGAATCAACAGCCATTAAAGCTCAGATCCACCTTCTTGGAGGCGTCTACAGCAGAGATATCTAGCCTTAGTTGCCACCTCCTGCTAGCTATTATCACCTTCTGACAGGTCATTCATGAAGATCATGTTGTGACAGCGCCTTGGGGTCTGTGTACTTCTAATCCCTTCAGGGAAATTGTCAATCAAACTACTCTTAATGTCTACTTGTTTGGCTGGGCTGTTGGTGCAGGAGCACTATTGACCAAAATTTGTCAAGCAAAGTTGTTAAGGGCTAGGCTTTAGGAATTTGGAGTTTTTGCATTAAATAAGGTCAATAAGACCAATTTCTATTGTAATGAGTCAATTTAGATGGATATTAGGTGATTAGGTGGTTAGAGTTGCAAAAATGTGCAAAAAATGAATAGTTGTCAAATTTGAAATGTTGCAAAGTTGTAAAATTGCATTTTGAAGGGATACCAACGGTCAAGTCATTTAAAAGTCAGTTTAGGAAGTTGAAACAGATGAATTTCGGTGAGAAAAGGTATAAAATGGATGAGAAACTCGTTGATTGATTGTGAAGTTTGTAAAAAGTTTCAAACAAATAAAGCACTGTTTTCTCTTCATTTTCTGTAATTTCTGAGCTTGCAGAGGCTTTGTACGGCCTGTACAGCAACTTGTTGATTCAAATTGTTTGAGATTGCATAAGTGTTTTTCTCACCTTTCTTTTGAATTCATTCTTGAGACTCTTCATAAAGGTTTGTGCATTTTATTATTAAATTTCCTAGACTGGGTCTGAAAACAGGGTTTTTGAGGGTTTTGTAGGTTCAAGCATGTTTTAAACCCATTCCACCTTCTGTCAGTACTGTTTCTTGGTGGAATGGGTATAATACATTAGTTGTAGGTGTATAGAAGTTTTGTGAGTGCAGGGGAGGCCTGAAAGTGTGTTGGGCATGAAGCCCTAGTGTGAAATTGGTGTTTTCCATATTAAATTTTGAGGTTTTGGTATGCTAACGTGGGAATTGTGTTGGGGCAGCAGATTCTAATGTTTGATTGAGTCTTGGCAGAGGTTTTAGAAGATGTTTGATGAGGTTGCAGGACAGGAGTAAGCCTGTATGTGTGATTTTCCTTTAAACCCTAGTTTTTGTGTTAATAAGGAGGGTTATTGTTTTAAGCACCTTTAAAGGAGTGCAGTTGCAAACAAATTGTGGAATTCAGAGTTTGATGACCTGTGGAATGCTGCCCTGGTGATTTTGAAGATTGGTGAAAAGTTTAAAGGCAAGGTCCTTTGGAAATTAGGCCTAATTTGAAGGCTAGAAAGCATAGAAACTGGTTTTTGTTGAAGTTGTTGCAAAGTATCATATTGTGATATGTTGATATGTTTTTGAACACCAAAATGGGTCCCTGAAAGGGTTCAAGTCTTGGTCTGAAAGAATCTTATTGGGAAGATATACCCAATTGAGTGAGTTGGCAATGCTACAAGGAATTGAGTGGAATTGGTGAGATAGTGTGAGTTTGAGGGTTTGATGATCCGACAAGTGTTGTTGTTGGTTGATTTTGTGTTAAGTTGTGTTGCAGGACCTCCCCTGGTTGCATCAGCTGTCAATGTAAAGTCTGGACCTGAATTTGATATCAGAAATTCTCGGTTTGTGTTGTTTGCTGATTGCTGTTACAGTGTTTAGGTGAGATTTGGTATTGATATTTCAATCTGTTCATTGTTGTTACTTGTTGTGTGCTGATTAACCACAAATAGGAGTTATTTTGAGCATAATAAACCCTAACCTAGCGAGTTAAAGTTGATTAAAATCCTAGGGTCATCACATTGCTATCAGAGCCAAGATCTTGCAATCTTGTGAATGAATGGAGAAAGGTAGATATTGAAGAAACCATGTCAGAATTGATACAGCAATTGCTTGAATATCAAAAGATTATGGCTGCATATCAGAAGGAATGGATTGTGTTCGTGAATCATCCAAAGGTGAAGGGAATGCTTCTAAGAAAGGAAGAAAAACAGGTTTGAAGGAGATGGCTGGGATAGTAACCAAGAATCAAGAAGAACAATCTGTACACCCATGACAAGAGGATGAAATGGCGAGATATCATGCTGATTATATTGTCTTGGATCCTGCCATCTGTCGTGACATGTCTTTTGAGGAGTATTATGATCTAAAAATAAGAAATGGGCAGAGAAGGTACAGTGAGCAGGTGCCAAAAGTGTCGAACTGAAATCGGAATTGACCATCAAATAGGTAAAGAATCAGCACAATTAACCACAAAACTGCTATTCTAATAACAAACCAATTCAATTCAAACCAATGGAATACAAATCAACACAAGAAAACGAATTAATAATGCATTACTGTTACCTTCATCGTGTTGACATGACTTGCTTCCATTGTTCTTCTTTGCTTTGCTTTGCTCTCAGATATGGTATGCACTTTTTCGCTTCAAGCTCAAATGTGTGAATGATAGCAATGATGCAAAACGTTAAAGTTTGTGGTTAGCCATCAATGGGATATGACGGCTGCTTTTATAGTTTTGTCTGATTTGAATCAATGATCTAGATTAAGAGGTGATTGATCAAGATCAAGGGTCAAGAATCCTTGAGAGGAATTGATTGTCCAGTTAACTGACTGCAACTGGCTACGGGATTTTAGTTAACTAGTTTCATGGAGGATTGATTGAAGCGTTAACTAAAACTATCGATTAGTTAACTAAATTGATTGATTCGAAGACTCGAAGTGAGTGGGAGTGAACTGATTTAATTGATTAGTGGACTGGAATTGATTATCCAGTTGATTGGAAGAGAGTGGCTATTACGAAAGAGGGAATTATGCATGAGATAATAATTAATTAATTAAATAATTAATTATTTGAGGAACGTGCAAGTGAGGATTAATTAATAAATAAAATGTTTATTTATTAAAAATGAATGGATAATGTTGAGAGAAAATGGAAGAATTAAATAATTATTAAATCTAAAGTGGGAGAGTGGTTAATTAAATAATTAAATACATTTATTTAATTTAGCAAGGTGGAAGAGGTCAATTAAATAATTAATATAATTATTTAATTTAGGAAGGTGTTGAATGTTAATTAAACAATTAATAATAATTATTTAATTAAAATAGAGGAATAGTGGTAATTAACGATGCAATTAAATAAATAATTAGGAAGATTAATAGTAATTATGACATAATTAAACAATTAATAAGATTTATTTAATTAGTCAAAAAGGGTGAATTAAAATGAATTAATTAAATAATGCAAAGTCACTTAATTAATAGTAGAATATGACATTTGATAATAATTAAATAATGAATTATTATTTAATCATTAGGGAAAGACGAATATTAGTGTTAAAATGCTAGTTCGTAGGCTAGAACAATTTCAGGTATCTACAAAAAGAATCACTCTTGAAAGAGGGAGGACCCAACATGATGGAACCCAAAAAAGTGAAGGATACAATAGAGCCAGAATCAAAAAAGGAGGACAAAGAAAGAAGTTGTGATTGTGGACCAGGTAGAAAAAATGAAGTTTGAAGTTTCTGAGCATCACAGAACAAGAACAAGAGGACCCTAATCAACAAGTTGAAGGTGAAGATCCCTTGTTGATTTTTGACAATTGCATGTACCAACAGAAGATTGATGAAGTGAAGGTGGGAAAGACTCCATATGTTAGGCATGGAGAGCTCAATATGAAGGAAGAGGTGTCAATAATTTCAAGTGTTGTCCAAGAAGCATCCAACCAAGTTTCAGGTATGGAAGTAATTGAACCATGTAATGATGATTTGCTATATATGGAAATGATTGAACCATGTAATGTTGATATTCAAGAAATTAGTTATGCTATTGTGAGGAATGATGTGACTGTGATTGACCCCCATGAGGAGGAATTGCAAATATATGGAAACCCTAATGGTATTGGAGAGATGAAGGTTATACCCCATAAATTAGGGCTTGCGGGTCCCTTCCTTCAAGGCCAAGGACATTCACATGTAATGGTGTGGAATTTAGTTGATATTCTAAGAGGAGTAAGGGGTTTGGGTCTTTGGGATTATCCACTCATCAATGTTGAGGGTTTGGCTGCATACATAAGGGATGGCATACTACCATAATTGCTTAAAAATTTTTCCCCGTATTTGCAATCTCTAATTGAATCAGCTTGGAGAAGGAGGCTTTCAGCAGAAGCTCTTCTAGAAATGCCATATTTTCCTTCTATAGTAGAAGATCAGCTTATTGGTTCCCTGCACTTGCTTACATTATGGGAAGCATTAAAATGTCCAGTGGATGTGATTTCTCTGGATTTGCAGTGCAGTTTGGGTAGAGTTCAGGCTTACAATGCCAGAGTGCTAGACCGTTGCAACCAATTAGAGCTATTGCCAATCAGTTGGTAGTGTCTCCAAGGAATTGTGTGATGACAATAAGTGGTGCATTGATAAGCACTGATGGTATTGCTCTTTTTGCACTGTTGGAATTGCTTCATGAAGAAATGTCCTTGGTTGATCAGATGGCTAAAGTTATGGCTCTACAAAGAGCGATAAGGATTTTATTGCATACACATGCACCATTAGAATAGGGGTCTCTGCATGTAGATTTCCAATCCATACATGTACACTACTTGAGCAAACTCGAGGAGGATTCAGTGTATAAATGGTGGCAGAGCAATTTGGATGAGCTGCTCATGCCAGTCTTCCTTGGCCAACCTCATTATATTTGCAAAAGTCAGTATCATGCTATTTATGTCATTAATCTTTCTACTGGACTTGGACTGAAAGTTGTCAACAATGTACAGTATATGTTAGAGGATAATGTACCTATGAGGTTTGGGATTATCTTGTTTTCATCAAAACTAGCTGCAACAATTGAAGAAAACGATGGTGAAGTCCCTAAATATTTTGATAAGGGGCAAAGGGTGGGACATATGAATGATGGTGATGATACTTCTAGTTTTATGATTTCTTGGTTCCTTTGCATCAAGGAGAACTATGGGATAAAACTAGTAGTTCAATTTGTGAACAATCTGAACAATCTTTGGTTTGCCAATGATGATGAGGTTGCCAAAATAGGCGATGTGGAATAGGCTTTGTTAGAGACTATAAAATTGAATCCTGTCTCACCACCACAAATTATTTTGTTGAGTTTGGAAAATGAAGTGAAATTTAAAAGCCTGGCTTATCAAAGTATTTTATTTGTGTTCAAGCTATGGTTGTCAAAATTCCAACCCTGTCTCTTGATGATTGGCCTTGTTCATCCACCTAGTTAGGAACTGGATCCATCCATTCAGGCTATGAATGAGGAGGTTGACAAAATTCCAGAAAGGATCTACCATAGACAAATTAGTTCCAATACAAATATTTTTGAAAAATTCCTTTCAAAGAGTGGTCATCCCCGACACAATCCACAAGTCATTCACAGTTGGAAGGGCCATCAAAAAATTCTGTCACTTTCTACGTTGGTTGCAAAGAAAGGTTCTGTGACGATGAAACTTCAATATCTACATCCTCCTGAAATTAAAGATGGTGTGAAGTCTGCCACTCATCTATTGAGAGGGCTGAAGTTTCTTTGCTATTTGTTGGATGTTTCAAGGAGGGCATGTGTTGGTGCACTATATAATGTGGATAATTCATATTCTTTTTCTGAGCAATCTCGACATCTGCTTCTCATGAAGGTTATTGGTTCTAATTACGCCGAAGGCGTCTCTTTATTTGAGCTTCACAAGCTCATTTTTCCTGTTGGCGGTGGAAAAGCAAGGAGAGCCCTTGCAAGACGGTTGAAGAGTGGCAACAGTTGATCCTTTATCTCACACATGAAAAATTCCTGTGTAGTTGAAACATTCCTTGCCTCACGCCTGAAAACGAAAGTGGACTTGCATTTAATATTTTTGTTTAGAAGGCTGAAAAAATCTCACCGACCTCCAACCCTGATATTTTCAAATCTACTTTCCTTTACTATGAATAGATTAAAGCAGCAACTTGAGAGCCATTATCAGGGGTTAGCTTAATTAAGGAACCCAACTCCTTTTTTAGAGCGACAAGTCCTTCCATTAAATCATATATTCTGTGTTCTTTGTTTTTTATTTATTTTTACTTCGAAAACCCTAGGTTTATATGGTTTTCTAAATATTTTATTTTAAATTTGCAAGCCCTAGATTCATACAGTATTGTGCATCAGGGTTTGAAGCTGTGTAGAAATGGCAGAAGCTGCAAATGGGGGCTCACAACCCTCAAAATCTTCTGGAAGCGGCTACAAAATAAACGTAGAAAGCTTCACTAAAAGATTGCAAATTTTGTACAGCCACTAGAAAGAGCATAGGCAGAGCTTCTAAAGTGCCTACGAGGCAATACCGGTTTCCGCCCCTCCGTTGTCTAAAGATTTGCATTATTTGAAGTCGTTGGCATTGAATATAGGGCTTTTGGGGTGCGAGTTTCCCAGATAAACTTCTATGCAGCCAAAAAAGGCTACTTTGCTTGAAGGGTTAAAAAAACCCACCAAAAGCTCTTTGGGTATCGATGTGGTGTTACATGTGAAGGCCAGGAATGATGTGGGAAGTTCCCAGAATTCAATGTGTAGTTTCATTCACTATTTTGATTTTTTCTTTTTGAGCAAAATTAGAATCCAGTTCGTAGGTTGTGCTCGCTGTGCAAATTTGTAAGATGAGTTTTCTTATTCAACTACACGTTACTTTCCTTTTTCAATTAAATTTTATGGAATGGAGTTCATAAATGCATCATTTAAAGTTAACTGCAAATCTATTTGTAGCAAGAGCCTGATTAACTGGTTTGTATTCCCTGAGCATCCTTCCTCACAAAGGCCACTGTTTCATTTATTTATATCACTGCCAAGTGCTGGCAGATATTTGATTATTTTTCTAGTGACTGTTAAGTCTTTTTCCAGAAATATTAAGATTGTTTGGGTAGCTTTTCTGAGCATTTTTGTATGACAAGAAATGTGTCTTTTCCTTTTGAACCTTTAAAGACTTTTTATTTGAAATTTGATTGCTGAACGTTGTGTTCAAAAACTGAGAATCTACTAACTAGTGAACTGTTTTCCTGAGGGTCCTAATATTTGTTTTGTATTTCTAGCATTCTTTTGCACTAGTCTGGACACTTCTTTATTTTTCATTCTTATAGTTGGGCTTTGCCCTATCCAAAAAGCACTTTGAAGTGTTGTTAACTGCATTATTGTAGAATCATTTAGGGACTGTAAACATCTTTTGTAAGACTAGTAACATTCTTTGATTAGGATTTACTGAGCATAACTGACAAAAAAATGCACGCTGTACCTTTTGCACTTTCAAAATTCAAAGGTATATTTGGTTGTTGTATGATGTGTTCCATGGGTAATGATCTGGTACAACCCAAACTTTTGGTGTTTTTGTTTCTAGTCTCCTTTTCCACTTCACACATTTCATATTTGTACTTGATTCTGGTCTCTTGGAATTTGGAATGGAGACCTTAAGGAGGCAACGTTATGTTCTTGAAAATTTTCAGTAATGTCAACCCATTTTATGCCATTCAATTTAATGGGCCTCTGCATTGACCTTCAATATATTAGTTTACTGTATATCACCTCCTTCCCAGCTTAAGCTTTGCATATTTTCACTCATTTTATTGAGGTTTTACGCTAGGTAAAGAGATCTTTCTTCCATTTTGTATTTTCAATTTTTTAGCAACAAAACTAACTGAATTGTATGTCTTTTTTATCGGTAAGCATCCATTGAACTATGATTTGTTATCAGATTTGCTGGTATTTTTTGTTTTCTATGTCTTGTGAATAGTAATCTTTCAAATAAGGATTTTGATTTTACTGAATGCGTTGATGGGAATATATGTACACATGACTGCAATCATTTTACAGAATGAAGTGCATTGCTTGGTTTGTATTCCCTGAGCATTTTTGTACAAAACCATGCATCTGTTCACTATTCTAATTCTATTTTAAGAATTAAAGGAATTATATCTAGAAACAGGAAGCTTGTATTTCCTTGAATGCTGGTTTCTGGTTGACATTCCTCTGAATTCTTTTGTTTACCTGTGGCCATTCGTAAAATGATTTTTTTTGTAATGATGCACTTATGATGAAACCTTAGAGTGATTGAAAAGTGAAAACTTATTGTGCAGCAAGAGGTCAATCACTGGGTTTGTATCCATATCATTTTGCAAAAATAAAATTGTTTTATTGTTATTTATCCCCGTCATCACCTGTAATTTAAGCATTGGCAGATAATTGGAGCTTGATTACCTGGAGAATCGTATAAATCTTAATTTTCAAGAAGATTTTCCTTTGCTGATATTTTAATTTGCATTATTTTGTGACAAGAAGTGCTATCTCTGTCTTTTGCACCTTTAGAGTCATTTTTAATTGAGAATTTGATATTTGTATATGTGTATGTCTTTGGTATCTTCAAAGGCATTTTAACTATAGAATTTGATTGTTCCATGATATGTTGCATTATGGGATTCCCATCCTCTTAAGAGTGGAGATTACTTGTATTCTGGCTTCTTACTGTCTCCCAGACTATGAACAATTTACTTTGCAATCCTCAAGTTTTCTTCTGAGGCAATTGCCATTTACATGGATTTGGGAGAGCATGAATTAAGTACATCTTATTTGTTTTTGAATTAGAAAGATCTGCCAACTATCCAATTAAGTTTCTTTTAAAATGGCTGCATTTTTGAGTGCTTCTGTTCTCAAAAAAGTTGTTGCCCAAGGCTAGAGGTTGTTATCAATAAGTAGACAGTCACCCATTATGATTTGATGGATGATATGAGAAAGCCATTTTGAATCCACAGAGGGCCAAAGTAAAGTTAAAGGCTGACAATGATGATATTTGTTACTCCCCTGTTTTCCACAGTGGTGGGGACTTTGATTTAAGGCCTGGTGTAGTGAGCAATGATGAACATCTGCAGTGACTATACCCTGAGCATGAATTAAGTACATCTTATTTCTTCTGAGGCAATTGCCATTTACATGGATTTGGGAGAGCATGAATTAAGTACATCTTATTTGTTTTTGAATTAGAAAGATCTGCCAACTATCCAATTAAGTTTCTTTTAAAATG
Source organism: Sequoia sempervirens (assembly GCA_007258455.2). NCBI lineage: Eukaryota > Viridiplantae > Streptophyta > Pinopsida > Cupressales > Cupressaceae > Sequoia > Sequoia sempervirens. The sequence continues at coordinate 42,333,973 of VDFB02047144.1, forward strand.
GCTGCATTTTTGAGTGCTTCTGTTCTCAAAAAAGTTGTTGCCCAAGGCTAGAGGTTGTTATCAATAAGTAGACAGTCACCCATTATGATTTGATGGATGATATGAGAAAGCCATTTTGAATCCACAGAGGGCCAAAGTAAAGTTAAAGGCTGACAATGATGATATTTGTTACTCCCCTATTTTCCACAGTGGTGGGGACTTTGATTTAAGGCCTGGTGTAGTGAGCAATGATGAACATCTGCAGTGACTATACCCTAGACAAAGCACTCCCCACCCCGTTTGGCTCCACACTCTTGCCATCCCCAACCACCTCAACAACATGACGATGAAAGTTTGCACTGTTGGATTTTTTCTGTTTTTCATTCACCGTATTTTGATTTTCCATTCATTTTGCCTTGCAATAATTTTGACCAGTGATTGCAATCTTCGTTTTGCTAACGCAAGGGAAATTCCGCAGCTTAAAATTGCTGCTATTTTTCCTTTTTCTGCCGTGAAGCTCTGCATATTTTATCTGCTGTGGGCTAAATTCATTAGCAAAGTGGAATATCTTTTATTTTTATTTTCCCATTACATTTGGCTGAAAGCTAAAGTGATTTTTAGTACATTTGACAGTTTTCACATATACAAAGCTACAATATCTCCGCACAAATTATATTGAAATTTTGAAAGTGGTAAAATCATTGTATCAAATTGTAAAATATCAGATGTCAACCTCTTCTAAAAAAATTGAAAGAAAACAAGCTTTAGACAAATGTAGGTTGACTTGGGTATGCTTTGCAGAACTAAACCTCCAACAAGATTATATAGAGCATTCTTGATTCAGAAGCATTATTAATCCAGAAGCAGCAAACTCTCATTAATATGGACTTGGAAAATCTAATGTCTTTGATTATTTAAATTGCGATGACAACTTGTATGATTTAATATTAGAACAGGGATGCCACTGTCAGCTATTAGCCATTGTCTAAAATCAGCTCTAAATTATATTATTGGTTAGAAGCTAAATTTGAGTGACAAACAATTATGTACTTTCCCATTTTTTAAGCCAAGGATTTTCATTAGGTAGGAGTCGGTCAATGATGCTCTGAATAGTGTTTCAAAGGAAAAATTTAGTTTTTTCCTGGTCTAACCCATGCCTTTTAGAAGTCAAAGCTCACTGTCATAGATCTTCTATATATGGATTCTATCTCTGAATCAATGGATAGGAAACTACAATAGAAAGCCCCAGTTTATATTGAAAAAGCAATTAGAATTTATTCCGTACAGAATCCAATATGTAACCTAAATAAGTTACTGTGATTCTTATTTTCATGAGCAGTAGAAAATGGGCCTTAAAATAGTGAATTTAGTTAAATATGGTGGATATGGGTTGAATAGATTGTTGTAAACTGTAGACTCTGAATGACTGTACAATGATGAGAGCACAACAGTCATATTGCTTCTAATGATAATCTGAATCATTTCTATAACTCTTGTATTTGTGACAGTGATTTTACCACTTTCAAAATTTCAATATAATTTGTGCAGAGATTGTAATTTTAGTAAATGTGAAAACAGTAGCTTATTGATAATGGAGCTTTAATATCTTCCTAATTCAAAGGTTTTGTTTCGGTTGTGTTTTAATCCTTGTAAGTGAATGCATAATTGCTAAATGATCTACCATTAGATCTCATGTATTACACAAATGTATGCTAGAAAAAAAGGACCAATTTTTTCCATAATTAACCTTCCACACCTCTTCGGCGTACCCATTGCACACCAAGGTGCGATCTAGTGTATCCTCTGTCAGGGATTGCGCAAAGGCCTTACACTTCTTAAATCAGTTAATTGTTTGGTATGAGTCTCAATATATATATATTATTATTATTTACAAGGAAATGATTCCAATGTCAATACCTTTATTGAATAAGTTGCTAAGTTCGTTGAATCAAGTGACTTGAAGTCTGAAAACTTGAGATCTAAGCTATCTGCAGGCACTTGGGACCTTTTAAGTTGCAAATATTATTTGCAAAAGGTGTCAGGGTTCTGTTCTCGAGTGTTAGAACTGAAGCCAGGAGGTACTGCTGTCATTACTAATGGAAGGGTGATTCTTCATGTAGAACAATCTGAACAAAGTTATTATTAGTGATGATTTGAAGCGACTAGAAATTGTGGTATATGATAGAAGAATCAAACATGTTGCAACTGTCATTGAGAAAGTTGAATGGGCTGGAATAGAACCTAATGAAATAGCAAGTGATTTTATCAGCGACAGAATAATGGCAATTTCATCTGCAATGGTTACTTATTCGTGAAGTTCTGAGGTGGCTTGTTTAAAATTTCCAAGTGCTGAGCATAGTGCTATCGACCAAGGGAGGGAGCGCACTAATGTTCACATAGATGCTGTCATTAATCCTTAGAGTTCTTCTGGTCAAAAGATTGTCCCACTTCCTTGTTTACTGGAGAAATGGTTCCAACATGGCTTGCGGATCATTATAAATTCCTTAAGCTCTCTTGCTGATCTCCCACTCAAGAACTTCCACAGTTACGTCACTCCAACAAAGAATGATTTCAGTGGTGAAAGTTCACTGTTAAATGGTCCAGCTGCATGGATTTCAAACATGTCCTCGTCTAAAACACTAACCATAAATTTGGATGTTTCTGAGCCATGGCTTGTTGAGCATGGAATTGCTATTGATGAATTGGATAATATTGCTTGTAAGAATCTTGGAAATGCAGGGACATTACAGGCTATATTTGAGCTAGAAGCCATTGTTTTAACTGGTCATCGCATGAGAAAGGACCATGACCCTCTTTGAGATCTTCAATTACTTGGAATGAAGCAAAAACAACATATGATTGATGAAGTTTTTTCAGCTCCTGCAATATTCATACCTTTGAATTTCCCGAAGGGATATCAACTTTGCTGCTGTTACATCACTATCAGATTGTTGGTACAGCTGTTATCAGCCATGAATAGCAGAAAGTTGGCTCAATTTAAGGGAAAATCCTTGATGGAAAAAGTTGATGAAGGGTTGCAGCTGAAGGGAATCATCATTGTGGTTACTAAGTGGGTGGAATTTCAATTGAAATGTGATTGTACTAACTCATTTCCAGAGGTGCAGCAAGGGCATGACAAATTGTTAAGGCATTGGCCCAAATTATTGCAATGTGGAATCCATGATGTAGCATGTTGGTGGGAGAGTACCCTTGATTACAGAGGGCTTTAGGACAAGGTATATTCCAGTTAGGGTTGCAAGGTGTTTTTAAACATAAGGTTTCCCTTTGGATAGGTGTGGGACCCAGCGTTGATGAGCATCAATCTATGATCTGTTGCCCTGACATGGAGCAGACGGAGCTCCTCAATTTATCATTGCTCGAGGGCAAGCAATTCGAGGAAGGGGGAACTGTCATGTTCCTTCTTGGCTTCGTTGGCCGGGACTTGAATTAACAGGGGTGGTGGTTTAACACCTCTTAGAATATATTAATTAATAAATATTTAATAATAAAATAGTAATAATAAATATAAAATAAAATAAAATAAAGTTGATATTTAAATTTTAAATTTTGGCGCCAATGTTTAGGGCCCTATGAACCTAACTTGTAGGTTAATATGAAAAGAAGATCCTGGCATCATTTTGGACATAGAGAATTGATAAGATAGGAGTTATTTTGAGCAATAATAAACCCCAACCTAGCAATTTAAAGTTGATTAAAACCCTAGGGTCATCACGCCTTTAGTATTTACAGCAGCTGAATTAGTTTTGCAAAACAAAGAGAGAATTAGAGAATTAAAATCATTATCATAACCAAAACACAAATTCTCATTGAAATGAAAGGAACCATATTAAAAAATAAAATAAAAACATTTATGTATTCTCACCGTAAATGTTCATGTCTTTCTTTATGAGAACTCCAACACCTTTGAAGAGATGACTATCAAAGTTAACTAAAGTTTGGATTGCATTTCCACAACTTTGATTTTCTGCCAATAATTTACTGTTTAAACATTATAAAAACATGAGAAATAATGAATGGTATCATTGGCTTTCATTTTAGTGGCCAAATGAAAATCTTACAAATTAAAAAGGGGAGATGGAGCAGAAGATACTAGTACTACTAACAAATTACAGAGAATTTTCTACAGTATGCAATGCACAAAATGAAAAGGTCAAGGTGTATCTCATGTCATCAGGTTGATCCAATAAAGTAGAGACAGATCATAACTCTTCTGAATCCAGTCCAATATCCACAAGGAATTCTGACATGAATTTATCAAGTTCAGGATCAACAATAGGAATGTCAGCAAAATCAAACTGCTCTCCATCCATTTCACTGCAAGTGACAGAAGCATGACATGTAGTTGATGTTGCCTTGTTGGAACCTGGTCTGACTGCATCTAATGTTGAGGTTGCAACTGAACTATCAAAATCCAACCGGCTTTTGATTTGCCCCCTTTCCCTGGCTTCCTTGGGTTCAACTTTCTTGGAGAAGAATCTTTACCAGATTTTTCATCTTTAGTAAGGGCATTTGGGCTTGCAGAATTGCTTGAAGCATTCAATATTTCAGAGTATCTAGTCTCAATATTTTGAATCTCCTGATCTGCTTCTTCACCATCACAGACAACCTTTTGGTCCCTGACCAAGGATTCAAAGTTGCAAGCAAAACCAATCAAAATTTTGTTGCCATTGATGGCACATTTGCCTTCTATTGGAGATGTAGAGTGCCAGGTTGATTGCATAATGCTTGTGGTGGGGTCTGAGGGCAAGTTGAGTCACTGGCCATCTTAGAAGTGTGAAGGCGCTGTTGCTTTCCTTGTGGAGGTACAGTAGATGTTTGATTATATCTACTCTTGGCCATAGATGTTGAATCGCTGTTGACCATGGGCTTTGGTGCAGAATATGATGGTCCCCAAGAAGTCTGGCCATTCCAAAGCAAACTTATGGATTGGTTATGGTATGAGAAGAAGCCTCCCTACTTGAGATGCTTGGTAAATTCTATTTGCTCTAGTGTTCCACGGGGACGCGTCCCCCCCCGTAAAATAACCCACACTTGAGATGGGAACGTTTCAGAGACGGGGGGACGCCTGGGAAACGTCCCTCTGCTGTCCCTCTTTTGTCTCCAAGTACCCCCACCGTTTTCCGAATGTCTCCTCTTTGAGGGAGACGTTTCCCTGCCGTTTCTGGTAGGGAGACGCCAAGGAAATTCCCAGGAAACTTATAGACGTCCCCTCAACGTCTCCAAAACGTCCCCTCCAAAAGTCAAAAAGCAATATAATACAGTGTTCCACGAAGTTTCGGGGATGGGGACGAGGGGACGGCGGGGGACGTGTTTCGGGGATGGGAGACAGGAGTCTAAGTTTGGGGGCGGCAGGGGGACGACCGGGGGGTGGTGGGGGTGTTGAAATACATATAGTACTTGAAAAATTAGTCATAAAAAGATGTATGCAAAATCAAAATGCCAAAATGTGGAAGTATAGACAAGGCATGTGAACTTTTTGACAATATGCCTCAAAGAGATGTTATCTCACAAAATGCAATGATTGTAGGATATGCACAAAATGGATGTGTTGAAAACTTGAAAAGAATTTAAGAAATTGAAAAGGCTTTAGGAACTTTCAAGCAAATGCAAATAGCAGGTGTAAAATTGTCAATCCAAATTCAAAATTTATGATTTAAAAAAATTTACAAATTAAAATAAATTAATAATAATAATTATTAAATAATAAATATTAAATTTTAATTTAATATTATTGCTCCCGTAGAGCTCCCTCTCATATGACTATGTATGCAAAATGTGGAAGCGTTGGCAATGCTGGTTTTTCGTTTTTTAAATTTTTTGATTGAATACCTCAAAGAGATGTCGGCACATGGAATACAATGATCGCGAGCTTTGCACATTGTATTCCATGAGCCGACATCTCTTTGAGGCATTCAGTCAAAACAAAAAAAATCCTGCTGTAGCTTGTAAGTTTCAATCTCCGATTCTCCACTTCCAGCGTTCACTGCTTCAGGTGGAAGCTCTTAGTTGCACGACAAACTCAAAACAAATAACAATAAAAAATATCATTGTCATATCATTTAACTAAGTCTAAAACTTTAGGTTTTATTTTTTTAATAAAATTATAAAAATAATATTATATTACTTTTTGACTTTTGGAGGGGACGTTTTGGAGACGTTGAGGGGATGTCTGTAAGTTTCTTGGGAGTTTCCTTGGCGTCTCTCTACTAAAAACGACAAGGATACGTCTCCCTCAAAGAGGAGACGTTCAGGAAATGGCGACGGTGGAGGGACGTTTCCCAGGCCTCCCCTTGTCTCGGAAACGTCCCCATCTTGAGTGCGGGTTGTTCTTGTGAATTTTAATGACCAGATTATGTGCACAAAATTAATTCAAAAAATTAGACAAAATAACACAGCAGATACCCTGGGAAAACCCTCCTCTTGAGGGAGAAAAACCCAGCAACAAATATCTCTCTTATATATATATACAATGACAACAATTCACTTTACAATGAGGCCGAACATAGTGTCAATATTCAGCACCTGTATGAAATGCAAGATTAGATAACACAAGGCCAGTATCCAGCACCTGAACAAGACGCAAGAACAGATAGCACAACTGTCACTTCTTGATATTCAGATTCTGCTCGCAATCTGCGCTTGAAGAATTCGCTCTTGACAGTATTCGCAATTTACAGAAGTTCACATTAGATGATAAATCGCACTTGAAACTAATTCGCACTCAGCTGATAAGGAATTCGCACTTGCATGGAGAGAACTTGATGATCGAACAAGGAGTGAAGTGGTCTTCTATAAATACATGGCTGTGAGAGGTTACATCTCTTTAAGGACAAAGTCGGCCTCAAGAAGAGATATAACAAATAACAAGTCGGCCAAGATAAATTATATTTTTCCAATGAAGGTCGGCCCAGAAATATAATGTTGTCAAGAGAGAATATAATAATAGATAAGGAATGAGGTCGGCCTCAAGATATTTGCGCCTCCTCATTAAATGAAGTCAATACAAAATTTGAATATAAATTAAATAGCTGAAAGGCTATCATTTAATTTATGTTGCCTCCAATAGGACTGAGCTGGAAGGATGAACCGAAGCTGCTCAAAACATTAACACTCCCTCTCAGCTAGGGAGAGAACTTCCAGCTGCTCAAAACAAATCAACTCAACATGATGTTAGAAATCACCTCAATACGATATCTACCATAAAGGCAACAACCACACTATGGTGAGTACAAGTGTTCATCACTTGTGTGATGTTGTCACCTCAACGTGACATTCACAAGTACAAGATATGTCATGGAGTCTCACACATGACATCCACCATGACTCAAGCTCAGAGGGTGGAAACAAGGGCTTACACCTCAAATTCTTTCGTCTCAGAAGAAAATGCATTAACAAGGACTTGCACCTCAAATTCTTCCGTCTCAAAAGAAAATGTATTAACAAGGACTTGCACCTCAAATTCTTCCGTCTCAGAAGAAAATGTATTAACAAGGCTACACTAATACTGAGACTCTTACTCAGTCAAGGCTGAATTCTCCACCATACCAAGCTTATCTCGGAAGTACTCAAACTTTATCCTGGCGAGAGGCTTGGTGAGAATATTTGCCGTCTGCTCATCAGTGCTGATGTACCTGAACTGTACAGCCTTCCTTAGTACCATATCTCTGATATAGTGGTACTTGATCTCAACATGCTTAGTTCTGTCATGAAACACAGGATTGACAGAAAGCTTCACACAGCTCTGGTTATCACAATGAATGATAGTAGGCTTCATTGATTGTCCAAACAATCTTGCAAGGAGCTTACGAAGCCACACTGCTTCCCGAGTTGCCATGCAGGCGCTATGTACTTTCGACCTGGCGTACTGATGCTACGGATGATTGCTTCTGGCGCACCCGAGTCATGGCGAGAACCCAAAGGCTGACAGCAACCAGAGGTGCTCTTCCGATCTGTGACACAACCTGCCCAATCAGAATCAGTGAAACCATGTAACTCCAAGTCTGCATCTGAAGTATACCTCAACCCATATCCAACTGTGCCACGCAAGTATCTCAGGATATGTTTAGCTGCAATAAGATGTATTTGTCTCGGATCACACATAAACTGGCTAAGTGCACTCACTGCATAGCAAATATCAGGTCTAGTGTTAATTAGATACATCAAGGATCCAATCAGCTGTCTGTACAATGTAGGATCCACCAAATTTGAACTAGCTGCAGCCTCCTTCAATTTATGTAGATTGGTCTCCATAGGTGTAGACATGGATTTGCAATCCATCATGCCAAATCTCTTAAGTACATCAATGGTGTACTTCCCTTGACTTAGAATCATTCCATCTGGTTTCTGCCAGACTTCTAAGCCAAGGAAGTAATGCATGAGCCCAAGGTCTTTCATCTCAAATTCAGAAGTCAATTCCTTCTTACATTCAAGAATCAGGTGATCTTCTCTAGTAAGGATCAGATCGTCAACATATAAAACCAAAATTAATGCATCACCATTGATTACCTTGAAGTAGAGATTTGAATCAGCATCATTCTTCAAGAAACCCAAAGCTTGATGAGTGTCGATCCAATCCTTCGTACCATGCAGGGCACATACAAAGACCATACAAGGCCTTCTGCTAGCGACACAAGCGAACTCCTTCCCATGAATCTCAAATCCATTGGGAGTTGCTCTATATAAACCTCTTCCTCAATCACTCCATTGAGAAAAGGCTGATAGCTCACATCCATCTACGGTGAATCTTCCATCCTCTAGATGCGACAATAGCGATATTGGTTACGACGAAGTGTAGCGGAAACGCGAGGAGCAAAGAATCTCATCATAATCAACTCCCTCTTTTTGAGAAAACCCACGAGCCACAAATCTTGCCTTGTACTTCTCTATGCTTCCATCTGCAGCATGCTTAATCTTGAATAGCCATTTAGAAGATACCACAGACTTGCCCTCGGGTCTAGGAACAATATCCCAAACATCATTTTTAAGAATTGACTGATACTCCTCTGTCATAGCATCTCTCCAAACTTGAAGACTAGATGCTTCCTCAACACAGGTAGGCTCAGATTCTATAATCTGACTCATCAAGGCAACATAACAGGAGAGCTTATGTGGCCTTTTGCTTTCTCTGAATGTGCCTCTAGGGGCTGCAAAACTTTCAGCCTCATGCAAAGTACGCTTGGCCCATAGAGGTCTCTTTCTCTCAATAACAATGTCAGTAGGCCCATCAGTAGGTTCCAAGGGTTCAACAGGATCAGCTTCTTCTTTTTTGAAGTCTCCCTCTGAATCTCAGGAGTATGGCCAACTTCCATATCCTGAGGAGACTCTTCATTATCCATCTCCATATGAATCCCTCTGGATCTTCTAAATGCAACATCTTCCTCGAAAGTGACATCCCTACCATCTCATCAACTTCGACTGATAATGTAAATCAGAGGGCTTTTACGTCTCACCGTGAGTCTACAAATATTCCCTTCTGCCATAAGGCTCCAACTTGGTTCTCTTTTCCTTGGGAACATGAATATAAACAAGACTTCCAAAGATCCTCAAATGACTGACTTCAGGCTTCTTCCCAGTAAAGGCTTCTTCTGGAGTCATGTTCTCCAAGATCTTGTGAGGAATTCTATTCTGAACATACACAGCTGTCCTGGATGCTTCTGCCCATAGGAATGTTTGTAAATCTTGATCATGGATCATACCTTCACGCCTCACAATCAAGCCTGGGTTTCTTTCTTCTACACCGCTTTGTTGGAGGATTTAGGTAACACAAACTCCTCTAATCCTCGTGATCAATACAAAAATTCGAACTACCGGAGTGTATTCTCCACCATTGTCGACGGTACATTCCTTTATTCTTTTACTAAAAAATATTTTCTACCAAGGCTTTAAACCTTAAACTTTATCCACTCTCGACTTTTTAGATTTCAAAAATAAATCCAAGTCTTCCTAGAGTGATCATCAATGAAAAGAACATAATACAAAAAACCACTTGAAGAAGGAACAGACATAGGACCACATAAATCAGAATGAATTAGGTCTAAAATACATTTAGATCTATTTTCTCTACTATGAAAAGGGGCTTTTATATTCTTACCTAATGCGCAGCCCTTGCATGTGCCTTCGTGCTCCTGGTTTAACTTAGGAAGGCCTGTCACCATCTTCTCCATAATAGGTAGGGCTCGGAAGTGTAAGTGAGCCAATCTCCGATGCCAAAGATCACAAAGACTTGAAGAGTCATGAACCAAAGCTTGTAAAGAATGTGTGCAAACCTTGTAGAGGTTATCATGTCTAACTCCAATCACTTGAGCATTCTTGAAGCTAGAGTTTTCCATCCAAACTAGAACTTTGCCTTTGGAGAAGGCAACTTGATATCCTTTATCTTCCAAAGCTGAAATAGAGATAAGATTGCGCTTGATTCCAGGAACATAAAAAACATTACCCAATTGAAGTGATATGCCGGAATCCAAGTGAAGTGTAGAGGTCCCAATTCCTTTCACGGAGTAGCTAGCATCATCTCCAATGATGACTTGTTCAGAAGACTCCTTCTCCACCAAACTTGATAAATGCTCCTTGAAACCGGTGATGTGTCGTGAAGCACCACTGTCGATTATCCAAGTGTTGGTGTCAGAAGGTACACTGCTTGATAATGCTGAATAGAACAACATCACACTTGAATCCTTTTT
>VDFB02047144.1:42344751-42432060 GCA_007258455.2 Sequoia sempervirens
TTTACCAAAAATATTTTCTACCAAGGCTTTAAACTCTTTAAACCTATCCAACACTTCCTCAGACTCTTTAGATTTCAAAAAATAAATCCAAGTCTTCCTAGAGTGATCATCAATGAAAAGAACATAATACAAAAAACCACTTGAAGAAGGAACAGACATAGGACCACATAAATCAGAATGAATTAGGTCTAAAATACATTTAGATCTATTTTCTCTACTATGAAAAGGGGCTTTTATATTCTTACCTAATGCGCAGCCCTTGCATGTGCCTTCGTGCTCCTGGTTTAACTTAGGAAGGCCTGTCACCATCTTCTCCATAATAGGTAGGGCTCGGAAGTGTAAGTGAGCCAATCTCCGATGCCAAAGATCACAAAGACTTGAAGAGTCATGAACCAAAGCTTGTAAAGAATGTGTGCAAACCTTGTAGAGGTTATCATGTCTAACTCCAATCACTTGAGCATTCTTGAAGCTAGAGTTTTCCATCCAAACTAGAACTTTGCCTTTGGAGAAGGCAACTTGATATCCTTTATCTTCCAAAGCTGAAATAGAGATAAGATTGCGCTTGATTCCAGGAACATAAAAAACATTACCCAATTGAAGTGATATGCCGGAATCCAAGTGAAGTGTAGAGGTCCCAATTCCTTTCACGGAGTAGCTAGCATCATCTCCAATGATGACTTGTTCAGAAGACTCCTTCTCCACCAAACTTGATAAATGCTCCTTGAAACCGGTGATGTGTCGTGAAGCACCACTGTCGATTATCCAAGTGTTGGTGTCAGAAGGTACACTGCTTGATAATGCTGAATAGAACAAATATTCACTTGAATCCTTTTGAGGAGAGGCATCATCAACATCTGCAACGGTGGCCTATTGCTTAGGTCTAGTTGGACAATACTTGGCGAAGTGCCCAAACATGTCACACCTAAAACATTGAATCTTGGACATATCCCTCTTCTTCTTGAATGGAGGTGCATCATCATTTCCCTTGTCTTGATTCCTCTTGAAGAATCCTTTCCTTCCATCTTTTCCTTTCTTCTTTGAAGTATGGGAGGCGAGAACATGAATATCTTCATTCCTTGAACTTTGACCAATGCCTCTTGCCATCAACCTAGATTCCTCTTGAATGCAATCAGATCTTAGGCGATCAAACTTAGGCAATTTTGACCTTGCACTGATTCCCTGAATGTATGATTCCCAACAAGACAAAGGCAGCCCATTGAGAGCAAGCATAGTCAGATCCTTGTCTTCAACCATATGCCCAATCGTTGAGAGCTGATCTCTCAAATTTGAAATCCTCATGAAGTATGCAGTAACAGATTCTCCCTTTGACATCTTCACATGATGCAATTGATGCTTTAGTGCAAGGGCTCGGCTGGTATTGTTGACTTCGTACATCTCTTCCAAGGTCTTGAGCATATCTCTTTCTGTCTTCAACTTAGAGATGATAGGAACAATATGATCCTTGACAGAGTCAACCAATATCTTCATTGCTTTAATGTCTTTCTTCAGCCACTGCAACTTTTCTTCTTCCTCCTCAGGTTCAGAAATGGTAGACTCCACGAACTCTCCCAAGTCATTTTCACGCAAGGTGAGCATGATCCTAAATCTCCATGAAGTGAAGTTGGATGTACCTTCAAGTCTATCTTCAACCTTCAAACCATTCACCATCTTGACTGATGTAGATTAGTGAACAACAAAAGATTATGCAGATTTGCAATAATCTGATCACGATCCTCTCAAACCCGCTCTGATACCATGTGAATTTTAATGACCAGATTATGTGCACAGAATTAATTCAAAAAAATCAGACAAAATAACACATCAGATACCCTGGGAAAACCCTCCTCTTGAGGGAGAAAAACCCAGCAACAAATATCTCTCTTATATATCTATACAATGACAACAATTCACTTTACAATGAGGCCGAACACAGTGTCAATATTCAGTACCTGTATGAAATGCAAGATCAGATAACACAAGGCCAGTATCCAGCACCTGAACAAGACGCAAGAACAGATAGCACAACTGTCACTTCTTGATATTCAGATTCTGCTCGCAATCTCCCCTTGAAGAATTCGCTCTTGACAGTATTTGCAATTTACAGAAGTTCACATTAGATGATAAATCACACTTGAAACTAATTCGCACTCAGCTGATAAGGAATTCACACTTGCATGGAGAGAACTTGATGATCGAACAAGGAGTGAAGTGGTCTTCTATAAATACATGGCTGTGAGAGGTTACATCTCTTTAAGGACAAAGTCGGCCTCAAGAAGAGATATAACAAATAACAAGTCGGCCAAGATAAATTATATTTTTCCAATGAAGGTCGGCCCAGAAATATAATGTTGTCAAGAGAGAATATAATAATAGATAAGGAATGAGGTCGGCCTCAAGATATTCGCACCTCATTAAATGAAGTCAATACAAAATTTGAATATAAATTAAATAGCCGAAAGGCTATCATTTAATTTATGTTGCCTCCAATAGGACTGAGCTAGAAGGATGAACCCGAAGCTGCTCAAAACATTAACAGTTCTTTGGGGGGGACGCGTCCCCGTGGAACACTGATATAATATTTTTATAATTTTATTAAAAAAATAAAACCTAAAGTTTTAGACTTAGTTAAATGATTTGACAATGATGTTTTTAATTGTCATTTGTTTTGAGTCTGTCATGCAACTAAGAGCTTCCGCTTGAAGCAGTGAATGCTGGAAGTGGAGAATCGGAGATTGAAACCTATAGGCTACAACAGGATTTTTTTTGTTTTGACTGAATGCCTCAAAGAGATGTCGGCGCATGGGATACAATGATCACGGGCTTTGCAGAAGCCCATGATCGTTGTATTTTGTGCGCCGACATCTCTTTGAGGCATTGAGTCAAAAAATTTAAACAACGAAAAACCAGCATTGCCAGCCCTTCCACATTTTGCATACATAGTCATACAGGAGGGAGCTCTACGGGAGCAATAATATTAAATTAAAATTTAATAATTATTATTATTAATTATTTTAATTTGTAAATTTTTTTAATTCATAAATTTCGAATTTGGATTGACAATTTTACACCTGCTATTTGCATTTGCTCGAAAGTTCCTAAAGCCTTTTCAATTTCTTAAATTCTTTTCAAGTTTTCAACACATCCATTCTGTGCATATCTTGCAATCATTGCATACTGTGAGATGACATCTCTTTGAGGCATACTGTCAAAAAGTTCACATGCCTTGTCTATGCTTCCACATTTTGGCATTTTGATTTTGCATACATCTTTTTATAACTAAATTTTCAAGTACTATATGTATTTCAGCACTGCCCAACCCGCACCCCCCCGCCCCCCCCGCTGTCCTCCTGCCGTCCCCAAACTTAGACCTCCCGTCCCAAAACGCGTCCTCCGCCGTCCCCGAAACTCCGTGGAACACTGATTTGCTCCCATCTGAAGTCCTAGAGGACTTTTTTGCAACAAATAGAATCCCTTTATTCAGAACTTAAGTCTAACTACTAGTCCTTATATACACATAAGAGTCATCTTTTACCATAATAAAAATTGTTCTGTTCAAGTATTCAAGCTGCAACTCATTGTTATAGATTTCATAGAAATGTACCAATAAATAAATAAAAAGTATACTATTGAGCACCAGGAAACCTGGAGGTCACAATTTGTAAAACTCCATGGATCTGTTTACTAAAAATGGTATTACATAGCTGACATTGGTTTTAATCTTCCATGTTATTTGACTCAAAAAAAAAACCACCAATTGAAGAAAGTATTGTTTGTAACGTTTCTTACTTTCAAGCAAAAGCTCATACCAACCAATAAACATGGCAGAAGCTGAGAATCCCATCAAGGGGATGAAGCTTTCTATTGAACAATAGCGCTTGATTGGAGGTGGAAGAGGACTACAGGGTCATTGGAGGCAACGAACAGAGATGATAAAGGTTTCACCTTTATTAGCACACAGTGGCATATAGAATCTAGACATCTGTAGACCCACTTAATTGAATTGAACATTCAGACTCCAAGAGGCAAAGATGAGTTAATAGTGAATGAGGAAGAAGTCTATGTTAAGAGATAAGGCCCATTCATATTATTGTGATCGCCTAGCAGAATAGTTTTCCATGGTAGAAATCATATAAAGTTCATCCTAATGCAGTATTGTTAGTATGGCTTGCATCATAGTTGTGATTTTTATGCATTCTGTGTAGCAGTTATTGCAGAGACAGAAATGTAGTCTTGACACTAAAGTAAGCCTGTAGTAAGTTTAAAGAGGACTTGGAATTTTACGTGAAGAGATTTATGGGAGTAGTGAAAAGTGAGGCAAGTGGAGAGGGAAGGGAAGTCGAGGTAGATTATTGAAAAAAGAGAAACCAAGGAAGAGCAAAAAAGATAGGTCATATACCCAATGGTGAAAAAATGGAACTGCACATACTCTGAAGAGAAAAATCGAAGAAATATCAGTGGCTAGTGGCAGATTGAGTGAGTGGCAGGGGCAGAGACAGTAGTAGAATAGAGAAGATACACCAGTGGGGGCTCCAGTCGATTTGAAGAGAATTAAAACAGTACCCTTAACCATGTTCTCTAACTTCACATTTCATGGCAGATGTTAAATACTGGTTATACTGTCACATAAAGAATTTCTATACATAAAAAAGTCAGGATAATATGTAATGAGCATGCTAGAGAAGCTGACGATTTGAGAAGAGGAATTGTTTCTGAGTCTGCTTTGCCCACAAGGGTTGTATTTCAGATTAAACTTATCAGATCGATGAAACGTATTCTTTTCTGCATGTACATCCGGGAGATCAACATTATTAAGATTTCCATAAAAGATGAAATTTACATCATTGATCCATGGATAAATATATTAAGCTTTTAAAGATACATGTTAGCTGCAAATTGTTATATGCTACAAAGCTAATGTCCATCTCACCCTGTCAAGTCTAAAACTCTCAAAAACTTCCTTTGAAGTAAGATATTTTCCATCATGAAAGACAACCACCTGTACCAAGAAACATGGGAGAGAGACTGAAGAGGTTGACAAAGACCACACAGCTAGGCACATCTGTGCAATGAAATACAAAGAATAGTACATCATTGCAATATTTGCCATGGTAAACCCTACGCCTTGAGCCAGTTTTTCCCTCCAATCTTTACCTGCACAAATTATTATTAATACTATTCATTTTATTATCTTCTGTGTTCAAAATTCTGTTTTCCTTTCAAATAATTTCCACAACAATTTACTGTTGGTGATATCGTTTTCATTGTGGGTGCTGCCCAGACTGTGGATACAGTTTGGTGAGAAACATATTTCATACAAATCTTTCAAAGGTATGTGATTTTATCAATCTCCATTTCTACAGTTTATAGTTTCAATCATTGTTGCTTAAAAATAAGCAGTAAAATTAAATATTCATGGGGCCTCTAGCTTCACAAATTGCTCCTTAAAATGTTGAGCAGTGGTTGCTAGCCAAAATAAACTAAGCAGCTGCATGGAAACCTGTCAGGCTGGGGTCCCATGGTTGGGGGCTTCCTAAAAATTTTCACTGGGTGTTGCTGAGATTTTTTAGGAATACTTTAAAGCTAGTGGTCCCATGAATTTAGTAGTGCAGTTCAGCTTAAAAGTTTAAGGCACTTTAAGTTCTTAAATTTGTGGAAGCTAGTGGAATGAACTGTAAATACAGAGATAAAAATAAGTATAGATCATTTTCCCTCAAAAAAATTTCTTGGTGGGAATCTAAAATTTCAAATGATTGGCAAGTGCAAAAAAATTCCTAAGTTGGTGGGGCAATGTCTAATCCCACCCCAATTTCACCCGCTTAAATTTGCTGTCCTAGTAGGGGCTGCTATTATTCAAGAAAATATTTCAATTAATCTTGTAGCATTTTATTTTTTGCTTCATGGGACCCCTTGCTCCTTGAAAAAGATCCTAAGCCCCCCTTGGGGCCCCACCCTAAATTTCTGCAAATATATGTAGATAGAATTCAACAGCAGATGCTAGTGGAATATTATGGGAAAACACAGTAACTAACATGAATAGAAGTTGCCAATATTGATCAAGTTGTCATTAAACTATAAGATGTGAGATTTTGGAGGCTTTTACCATTAACATGCCATTAAAGGATTAGATGTAAGATTTTGGAGGCTTTTACCATTAGCTGGTAGCTGAAACTTGTTTTCTGATGACATGATAATTGTTTACACATGTGAGATAGGTTTACCAATCATTTGTAGACTTGCAAGTCCACTTAGGGAAGCCTATCAACTAATAACAAATCAACACTATCATCACTTCTAAATCTAACCATATTCACTAAATCATTCGTTGGAACTAGATGCACCATGTCTCTTACTTCTTTTGGAACGAATAGTTGTTATCAATATTATTTGGATTTTCAATTTTCAATAAATTCCTTCAATCTTTTTTTTTTGAAAATTGTTTGCACTATTTTGTTTGGTAGTTTTTGCTAACTTTACGTTTGTTTAAAACAATGAAAAAACTAGTGAATGGTGTATTGAGGCAAGCAAATATTAAATTGAATTTCTAAGGTTTTTGTTGGTATTTGTAAATTATTCACAAACCTAAAATTTGCTTTGTATATTCAATGCAGGCGTAAGATGGACGATGACAAATCCAAAGTTTTAGGATAATACATTTTGGTTTCAGGTTTTCTAAATCGATTGGATCCATCCCTTCGTCATCCTTCTCAATCATGATTATTTCTTGGAACATAAGGTAGTAGACCTAGACAAAATGATGTTAGAAGATTGTTTAAAGATATCTAGAGATCTTTTTTAGATTGTTTTTTTTTTAATCTAGAGATCCATTTTAGGGAGTTGGCCTAGTTGTGGTGACATAAAATTATGGATAGTTATGTGGTAGAGTTCCAAAGAATATCAGTAATAGTTTTAGATGCCTTTGAAAGGAGGCTCACATTTCTTTTTATGGCGGGTTCAATCAAACCTTTCAAATGATTTTAGTATGCCATCGTTGCTAGAAGTCATTAAGAGATCTCTAGTCGTATAAAACTTAAGACCTATGAATAAATATTACTCAAAGACACCACCTTTGAGGTAGCAAAACAAATCATTTTAGAAGGGAGTTTTTAATTGAAAGGATATGCCATAAAGAGGAACTAAAGAAGGAGAATCCAATAATGAGCCTAGAGGAAGAAATTGAAATTGCCTAATAGGAGCCATGTGTGCCTGGTCATAGATACCTTGGCTAAGGAAAATTACATTACACATAGGTGATATTAGATAAAGAATAAAAATTGAGGATCTTTAGCAAAAAGTTAGAGAGAAAGAACTAGAACTTGAAATAAAAAAAGAAGAAATGTTATAGAACAACCTCATCACACTTTCTAGGGCTCCCATGTATCACTCTTTTAGAGTTCTTGAGTTTTACAAGGGAAAAAAATTATACTATTGATTGATAATGAAGCAACTCACAACTTTAAGATGAGAGAATAGTAGTAGAAGTGGTTTAACAATCAAGGAATTTGAAGGATTCAATATCATAGTAGTAGATGAATTCACCATTCCTTGCACTAAGATGTTGCTACAACTTGATAACACAGTAGGTAGATGACACAAGGTGCATGGTGACTTCTATGTTGTGGGATAAGGAGAGACTAACATGGTTTAAGGTGTGTAGTCGTTACACTCCGTTGAGGAATTTACCAAAAAATATTAGATCATGGAGCTAAAATTCAAATCAAAGGGAAATGAAGTGGTTCTCCTAAGGCATTATAAATGAAGTCCAAAGAGTTGTCTCAACAAACAAGATAAAAAGGTCTTTACAGGGAGAAGTAGCTTCGTCAACACATTATTTGGAGACAACCACAGTCATCCACATGAAATATTTTATTATGTTGACATTCAATCTATTTTGGATAAGCATAGTATGGTGCTTTGAATGAAATACTTTTCATAATAGTACAATATAATATGAAATGAGGTACAAATTATTCGATAATAACTAAGAATACCAAATCACTTTGAAGGGGAAAACCTCCAATTAACTCTAATAGGAGGGTGATCCCACAATAATGGTTTACAATTTTTGGCCAAACTAGACACTGAAATTATTATTTTTAACTAAATCTTCACATTCGGGCATCTATAGCGGCTAAACCGTGAGGAATTTGAAGATGATGCAAACTAGAGTTTTCAAATTTTGTCTGTAGATTTTAAAAATATTTTTCAAAAATTTTGGAATTAGATTGCACTTCTTTTTCCATCTCCCACGAAAACAACATTTTTAAAAGGATTTTCACCGTATAAATAATTTTTTTTTCCAGGAGGAAAATATAATTCTTTCAAATTTAAATTGTGGATATGGATCTGATAGTCAAACCAATTACAATCAGATATAGCCGACTGTGTAATGCATAACTTTTTTTGTATATATCGAAATTTAATTTTTCTTTTTTTGTTGGATCAAGAACTTCAATATCTGGTGCATTCATATTTTTCAATTTTTTTTTGATAATTTGCTATTTTTCCACATGTGCAGAACATAGACCTTCATTTTCATGAAAAACCTATGTTTAATAAAACTAAAAAAATAAATACATAATAAAACCAAAACATATTAAAATTATATTCCTTAGATAGCTTCTTTGACTACTACCTTTACAGGGTTTGTGTGATTCCATTTTTTCATTTCTCACGAAGCGTAAAAAAAAAAATTTTTTTTTTGTGAACAAGGTAAAAAATTCAAAATGGGGGTTCAGAACCAAGGGGGTTCTAGCGAACCCCCAAGAGTTCGAGCGAACCCCCATGAGTTTGAGCGAACCAGGGTTCATTCGACTGCCCCTCAAATTGCATTTTTCTTTTGTTTTTTGGGCGAGAAATGTGGGCCTAGTAATTAATGGGTTCGGTCGAACCACTTTTTGGTTCGGTCGAACTTGTAGGTTCATTCGAATCCCTAAAACCAATTTTTTTTCCATGGGGTCATTTTTTCTCAGTTTTCCTTCCTCCAAATTGTAAACCACTATTGTGGCTTTACCTGGAAACACAATTCATTATCTAATCCTCAAATAAGACTCACTATCTCCTATATACCCTACTTATGCCTTGGATATCACCCAAACTAACTTGGATACCAAACTATAACACCTATGCCAACCTAGTTAACTAGATAATAATGTAAAATTAAGAGTTAAGGTAACCACAAATTGACTACTCATAACCCTAAGCACGTAATATTAAGGGTGTAGAATGCCCCCTTCTTTAGAGAAGCATTGTCTTCAACCTTGATCAAATGTTGATGCTTTTGCACAAAATCGTCATTTTCTCATGTAGCTTCTTCAACTGTAGAGTTCTTCCATTTTATCAAATACTTTGTGATTACCCTTGTTCGTAGCTTCTTGTGCATGTTTGAAGAATACCCTTCAGAGAAGCATTGTCTTCAAACTTGATCAAATGTGGACGCTTTTGCACAAAATCCTCATTTTCTCATGTAGCTTCTTCAACTATAGAGTTCTTCCATTTTATTAAATATTTTGTGATCACTGTTGTTCGTAGCTTCTTGTGCATGTTTGAAGAATACCCTCATGATCTAAAACTATTCTTCCCTCTTTATTGAGCTTTGGTAACTTAGTTTGTGCTACAATTTTTTTTCCAATGACCTCTTCAAGCATGAAGCATTGAAAATTGGATGAATTTTTATTGACATAAGTACCAATTTATATGCTACACTATCAAATTTCTTCAACACCTTATAAAGACCATAGTACTTGGGTACAAGCTTGCTATCTTTCTATTGTACCATGAATGAAGCCATCTTGGAACAAGTATGGAAGTGTTATATGATCATTCTGCTAGTGGTATCTATTTCACACATCTCCCTTGTTTATCTAAGGGAAAACATTAGAGATACCCTTCAATCATTTGATGACCACCTTTATCTTTCCATAAGATTGGGGATGCTATGACAAACTATGAGTTGAAAAGCACAAAGATATACTGAGGGGGAGGGAGTGGTAGGGTGAATCAGTATATCAACAAACTTTTACCCTCTCAATTTTATCAACTTTTAAAATTCAACACAATATCATCTATGCAATAAGACACAATTTGATAAAGTTGACACCAACAATTGTACTTTATGTTTTTATATGAAATTGCAAAGATTGTAGGCACCAACCTACTTGTATCACCAATTTTGTAGTTTAGTAGGCACCAACCCCTTAATCTGGTTTAGTAGGTACCAGCCTACAAGGAGTATCAAACCCTAACATTCGTAGGTACCAACCTACTGGAGGCATCAACCCCCACTTGCCAAGCACGAACTTAGCAAAAATAATAACTTGAAGAATAATGTTCCTCCTTCAATGTTGCTTCTTCAACGGATGATGGACAATTAAGATCTCCTCTTCAATACTACTCTTCCACTTGATTTACTTTGAATGATCTCCAAATATCTTCATGTATCTTCTTGTTCAATTCTTCATACAATGTTGCTCAATTATGTCTCTTCAACTTGCACCAAATCTGCTATGGTTCTCCTTCACAAATCTGATCCAACACATTCAAATTTGATCCAATATTCTTCAAGAGGTATATTCCTTCACAAATCCGATCCAAATGGTGCACAATCTCTTTTTACAAAACTGATTCACAATTATTCACAATCTTCTCATAAATTTAATCCAAATCAGGTACTCTTTCTTTTCCACAATTCTGATCCAAACTTTACACAAAGTCTTCTCATAGATTTCCTCTTCAAGATACTCTTTAAACTGCACTTATTCCTTTTTATAATCTGCCTATATATGTTTCATATGTCTGCCCAAATACACTCCATAATTTGGCTTAATCACACTTCACAACTCTGCTCAAATCTACTTCATATATCTGCATATATTGCCTTTAGATTTGCTGGTGTATATATGTTTTTCTTTTTAACTTCACACACTCTTGAATAAAAACACCTTAATATTTATTCTTCATACATCTGTGTTGTGTTTATATGATAGATCATCTAATCTCCACACTCTAATTTTTCTTCCTTTCTTTATCAAAGGATCATAACCCCTTCTTATACCCACGATAGGCAGAGAGACGTACCCCTTAATGGAATGCATTCATCAAAAGACATGGCTGTTAATTATCTCAACTAATTATTGTTTCCCCTAGTCGTTCAAGGGATAATTAATTTTTATTAACATTATTCCTTGAAACATCGCCGATTTGCCTAGAGGGTGTTCGTTGGATTTCTCATTTTCTGGCCGCTATTTCCTAATCTCTTCTTGCTTTTATCTCTATCGCTATATTATGAAGTTGTCTTTAAGGTGGTGGTATTCTTCAAAACTCAAGTCCTATTTAATTATAATATATGCCTTCGATCTAGAATAATAGCATATAATAGCTTAATCGTAAGCCTCTTCTCTTTGTTTCTAATCTTTATTCAATTGCTAGTTTAAGAGTTACGTGGCACCTTCTGATGACAATCTGGACAGTTTTGTTTGCTGACATTTCTTTTGTCTTTTCCTGATTTTTGTAATTTTCTGGTCCTCGTCATTTTCTGATTTTGACTTTTCTGTTTTATTTTTTCTATCTTATATTTCTTTTTAATGATCTCTCCAGACTCCTTTAGAATATGGGAATCGCTGTATTCTTTTAATAAAATAATTGCTGCTCTATAATCACTGCATAGAGATTCTTATTTCTTGTTCTGGTTTCTTCGTTGATATGATTGTTGTGTATAAGAAAGTTGGCCTCTCAAGCTTTGTCTGAGGCTATCTAATATGAAAGAATCTTTACAAATCTCAGCAATACAGATCACGTTATATATTCTCATGTTCAGCAATACAGATCACGTTTTCAACTTCTACAAATACCTTACCTTCGACTGCTCAGTTCACCATTCACCCATATGAAAGAATATTTCCAAATACCATCTTCATTATCTGAGCGATTTCGTTCTCAGATCACAATATGTAATCAAATATATTTCATTCTTCCTGATCAAAAACTTATTAATTGCTGATCTATTTGTTCATTGAAATTGCTGCACTATGACTTCGTTGATGGATATCTAGGATTTGCAATATGCTTCAACAAAGCATATAATCCTTTTGAAACTTACCATGATGTAGAAGAAGATAATCCATACACAAGAGTTTGGATTGATTGATATCAATTATAGATGTTCTTTCTATCAAATATGTTAATCTTCAGTCATGCTAATCTTGACATCATTGACTCCGTCTTTTTTACTTTGACATCAATGACAACATTTCCAACATGAGTAAACTGAGTTCCCAAACATGAAAATAAGTCAATCCAAAAATTGCATGTAAATACAAGGTTAGACTCACTATAATTTTTGGAGTCTTGTTTAGTTTTTGGATAGTATTCATAAGCTTATTACTATAGTGCTTGCTAACAACGGGTGTGACAATGCACAAGTGTGCACATTTTGTGAGATGATCCATAAAAACCATGATGACATTTTTTCCTTAAGATCTAGGCAACCCTATGATTAAATCCATTGATACCTCCTGTTGATGTGTGTTTTGTGACACACCAAACATCAGAATAAAAATGCCCAAAGACAGCTCTATCCTCTCTTGAAAAATTACCTCTTATGCTAAGATTGCTAGAAAGGTCATACGGTAATTCCAATGTTTCGTTTTGGGGGATGGACAAGCTCAATGGATGATGTGATATGTTGGTTTCACAAAGGGACCTTGGATAGTAGATTATTCAAAATAGGAATTAGAATTGATTTGACGTTGAATGCTCTTATGTTTTTTGGGATTTTCGGTTTGGAATAAAATAAAAGGAAAAATGATGAGGGTTAAGGAACTAGATTTATGCAAAACTATTCCTACGAACTTAAGAGACAAATGCTGGATAGTGAAATTTAAACCAATCTTTGCTTTGCCAAGCACAGTACTACAACTAGACAAAGATGGTGCAATCTTCAATGGGTTTACGAAAGATGTCCTATTACACAATATCACCATCAATTCGATCAATGCATATAGGTAATAGAATTCAAGTCAAGCAATTTCAATGTTCAGACTAACCTTACACATCAAATTGAAAATCATTCAATTGAAAAAGGTATGAACTAATTCCACTATTTCCAACACTATCAATCTTTCATTCATCTAAAAATGCTGAAAACTAATTTACTCTATTGAAGAAATTATGAAACCATGCGGGCTCATAAAAATAACAAATGCTCAACTCTAAATCCACTTATTATTTGAACAACAATAGTAGCAACAATTTCATAAGTCTCTCCCTGAATAAATGAAATGTGTGGGGTTTACATAGGCACCCCAATTACAAAGCAACGGCCAAGATTGATTTGAGATCAATGGCCAAGATTAATTCAATAAACCCTAACCCTAAAAAGCATAACCAACTCAAAGGACACATGGCGCAGGAAGAACAAGCCACTTGTTGCATGGAAAATGATGACATCTCGCGAATCATTCGAGCAAGTGGGAATCCAGAATGCAATTCCCTTTGGACTGCTCCTTAGCTGCAAATGGAAGAAATTTAGCTATCACAGAATCGAGTTCCTCCATTGAGATACTTGGCACAGAATCCAGTTGCACTCCGATCACGTCCAAGGTTTCAAGGCACTGAGTGAAAGTACCTTCCCACCTATCCTCCTGCTTCTGAAAGTTATCCATAAAGGTCAAAAGGGAAGACATCATCAAGCTGGTGCTCTGTAATAATCTGCACTTCTTTGAAGTAAATGTTCATCACACTTTTCTTCAGTCCTTCTAAATCTAAGCCATTTGCATCGTGATGCTCCTGTCCTGTCAATCCTTCAAGAGAAGTGAGGATTTTGAACTAGATTTTCTCAACTGCGCTCCGTATAGCAGCACATTCTTCCCTCATTCCATCATGTCTTCCTTTTAGCCAATAAGGAATGATACCACCTGCTGAAATCATATGAGGCTCCTTCCTCGATAACACCCTCCTGGATTAATATTTGCAGGGAAACTTCCTTTAAAACCTTCAAACGAGGTATCACTTTGTCCTGTACATACTGGAAATCTTCCCAATTGTCTTCAACTTGACTAACTTCAGATATAAGCAAGGCAGATCTGTCATAAGTATGAGCGCACTTCTCTAAGAACCACTCCATCTATTTTGAAATATTGATAACCCAACTCTTGGTTGCTTGACTCGTGATCTTCATAGCCTCAAGAACATCAACGGATTCCGAAGTAAGAGATGCTGGTGGAATAAAAGCCTCACCTTCTTGGCGCAAAGGAGCTGTTAGCTGCTGAATGAACTCTATCAGTTTTAGATTTTCCAACTCTAGCCTTTCTTTCTTCTCCTCTGTTTTGTTGAACTTTTCCTGATGGCTTTGGAAGTGTCTGCTAACTCATGGAAATCCTGATCTATCGTGGTTGGCCCAATGTCCAACGTTGTAACCTCGTAATCCATAGGAGTAATCCGATCTTTTGGCTTATCAGTTTTCGGGACTGCCACCTGTAAGATCCTGGATCTTGCATCATTCCTGGTAATCTGAGAATACTTCTTAGGCTTCTTTCGCGTTTTAGCTTTGCCAATTCTCTCGAGGAAGTCTTGCATGCTTTCAACTGGTTGAACTTCATCCAGTGGTCTGGACTTCTTCATCAGACTTTCGGTTAACCAAGCTGGGATAGTGGATAATTCCATCCCATCTTCTAGCTGAACATCATCATTAATTCCTTTTAGAGCAGAAATTACCTCATCTCCTAGCTCTTCATTGTTCTCAAGGATCTCAGTATCTCCTGCGCCTTCAATCATCAACGTATCATCCCCTTCCAAACACTCAGTGAGGGTTTGTTCTTGGAGAGAATCCAATTGTTCTAACTCTTGAAACTCGACTTCTTGCTCATGACTTGGCTCAATATCAACAATGGACACCCTTTCAATTACTCCAATTGATAAAGTACTTGAAGATGATGGATTTTCAGTCACTTTCTGCTTCTTACTCTCCAATTCTCCGTCAGCTGATTCTTTTTCCTCCATGTGAAGGTTTTTACTCACTACCTTCCTCTTGCTAGGATATGACAGTTCATCAAGACTTTCGCCAATTGCTTCCTCCTGGCTTTCCTTATTGCTCAACGTGGCATAAGTAAGAGAAATTCCTTCTTTCCTCAACCTGCTGAACTGATTGTCTACCCATTCCCTTGAGTATGCTAAAATATCCTTCATCAATATGTTCAAATCGGTCAACTCAGGTTGTGTCTAGTTAGGCAACAGAATGGGCTTATCTTTTTCCTGTTCAAATTGAGGATGTATGTAGTCCCCGTTATCTTTTACTTGGTCAGGTATAGGGAACAAGTCACATCTTTTTACAAGTTCAATTGGAATTCTAGACCAAGTCTTCTTCCTAACTCCATACTCGTCCACCAAGTTAGACCAATAGTCTTCAATCTGCATAACATGAAGGGATTTCTTTCCGTGAACTCTCAGGTATGGATCATAATCGGACCTTGGATTATAAGTGCTGAACTTATAAAATTGCAACTCTACCCTTGCTGTCTTGGCTGATTGTAATGAGGGGTAGACTTCTAGCATTTTTCCAATTGCAACCAGAAAATCCACTCCTTGTTTTTCCTTTCTCGCCTGAATAGAGTCCACACAAGCCAGTTGCCTTGCGACTTCAAGCATAACAATTTTGTCTGTTGGATACCGAGGAAGTCTATGCGGAGCATCCGAGAATCCATGAACTCTTATGTACGTGAAGGTCGGAAACTGGATAAACCAAGATCCAAACTTGTCAAGCATCACCATAGCTTCTTTAGATAGCCTCCTTTGAACTGTTCCTTGAAGCACTCGCGTGATATACATAAGGAAGGCGTCATTAGTTATCTTGTAATTGTCCCTGTAATGTAGCTAGAGCTGCGGATAACAATCATATGCTTTGAGTTGATCTTTCCAAAGTCCAATTTCCCCTTTGCAAATCAGTCCTCTATACTTGGTGAACCGTGCCAAGATATAAACCACATAAGAACTCATATAGAAGGTTTTGCTTTTCTCTAGGTTTCTCAACTGGAAATCGATATTATCACTTATTAACTTCGCCCAATTTATTGCCTCCATTCCCAATACGATCTCCTCCACATACGAAAACATCCATACTTCGAAGAAAGCTCCTTGAGAAGTTCCCATAATCCTGTTTAGCATATGAATCATATCACTGTATTCTATTTTAAAATCCGTGCAAATTAATCTCTTTGGCAACTTGGAGCGGTGTCTTTTGGGTTCCTTGATCCAGTTAGAATTGACTATGTCCATATAGGATTCCTTGGCTTGATCAAACATGGCATGTGATTCTTGTTGAGTCCTGTTCAACATTTTTCGACGATGGGGAATACCAAATACTTCCCTGACTGAATCCTTTGTAAAGTACGCTAAGGTGATCCCATTGGGTGTTTTAATGGATCTTGTTTGCAGATTGTACCTTCTGGCACACTCAACCATTAACTCAATGCACTAAACTGCAGGTGGAAATCCTGCTGCTTGATGAAGTCCGGACTTAACAATATTTGTGGCAATAGGCGTAGGCATTTCATTATGAGTGCCAAACATCCTTCTCTTGTGTTGAATCGCATTAAACTGCTCAAAGTTGGTATTTGCTACTTTCTTCCACTTCGGGGATAACTGAGATTCTGGATAAAATTCTTTAAGGACTTCCTTTACTTGAGCTTTCCTGACTCCACCTCCCACGTTCTTTGGAGAAGACATTGTGCCTGTACGAAGCTCAAAGTTAGAATATTTTAACAAATTTGTAAAAAAGGCGATTTCTTGGCTGGAGAAATTTTTAAAAATTAATTTAAAAATCCAAAACTTGATTAAAGGCTGTGTAAAGAATAAATTCTTAATGAAATTTGATTCGCCTTTATTGTTTTTAAAGAGCATTCATGGAATTTTAAATAATCTTCTGGATTTTTCAAGACTTATACTGAAGTTTTCTCAAATCCACAATGAAAAATCCTATTCCCTTCTAAAATCGCCAATAATAACCTTGCAGTTGTTTGAGAAATCTGGAAATGAAGAGAAAAAATCCAACTCTATGTTCTGGAATTTAAAAAACTCTTCCAGTTGAAGAAGAAAGACGTCCTTGGCTTGAGAGGGGTTGGCCTGTGAGAAAATTCGACTTTGTAAATAAATGAAAATAAGCTCACAAGATCATCTTTTATAATAAAACCTTTCCAAATTGGTTTAGGTCGACTTCTTCTTCCCATTGGGTGTCTTTGCTTTAAAACGAAAAAGCAATCTTATCTTGATCTTTGACTTTTCAAACAAGGCGTCCCTTTTGGCTTGACAACTAAGTTTCATTAAAAATAAAACTTAAGTTCTTTATTCCATTTTTACCTTTTAGTAAAATTCGACCCTCAAGTGGACTTTTCTACTTTTCAACTGGAATTTCTCTTACCAAAGCGATTTTGCCTTAGAAAATTTTTGATTCTTTCCTTGAAAAATTCGACTCTCAACTGGAATTCTCTACTTCCCAACTGGAATTTCACTTTAACTTGAAGTTCCTGAAGTCTAGTTCAAAATTTCTCTTGCCTTAGTCGATTTTCATCTTTGTCCAACTGGAATTTCGAACATTCCAACTGGAATTCCTTGTAGAAGGCGGATTTTGTCCTAATCTTTCGAATTTCAATTGGATTTCTTTTCAAGATTTCGGATTTCTCAACTGGACTTTTGAAGATTCATTTGGATTTTCCCAATGGCGCACTTATCCAGCCTTAGGCAAATTTTATCACAATTTGCTTGCTTTTTTTACTTGATTTTTCAATGATTTTCTCTCAAAGGCGCGATTTTGTCCAGTTGATTTTTTACCCTTTGCATGCGCTTTTTCCAGCTTTTTCTCATCTTGCATGCGCTTTTCTCATCCTTGCATGCGCTTTTCTCGATTTTTCGAGACCTCTGCTTGATTTTTGCTTGCTTTTTAGTTCCAAAAGTGGAAACTTTCGACCCCACTGCCAATGACAACTAGCACTTTCTAAAAATAGAAACTTACTAAAAATAGAAAAAAGCAAAAAACAACTTTCTAAAAATAGTAAATACCAGATTGGTCCAGAAATACCAAAAATGAAAAAAACAAAAAGCAAAAAAGCAGAATCCCTAAAAAATAGGAAGTGTCAGAATTGAGCGAAAGCACAGGCAATCCTCATCTGCAAGGTCTTCTAAGCACTTCTATGACGTTTATGTTTAGTTTCAGGCCCAAATTCCCAACTTGGCTTGGATGATGACTCCAGACTTTGACATGGAATTCCCAGATATCAGAGACTATGAAATTGCTACTCAAACCTAAACCCTAAGAGCAAACCAGCGAGGGTCCCCATTTGCAATGGGGCGATGTGTGAAAAAGGTCACAACACCTCCTCCCGCCATTGACTTGGGATGGATAAGGGTTGTAGAAGAATTGGAGTCTTAATTGTCTCCCCTTTATTTTGTTGATGTACCATTAATTCTACTACAACTTTTTGAACATCCCCTTTTAACCCCTCCCAAATGAAATCTTGCTTGATTCAATGATAAGTTCTTAGAATCCAGAGTGCTCACTTGTTGGAGAAACATGTAGTTCTATTAACACTTCAAAATTAGGGGTTGAATTCTTGCAAAGGTACAGCTTGTTCTTGTACCACAAAATATTCCCTTTCCATGTAAATTTAAGTGACACACTTGAATTTGTTGGAGTTTCACAATGAGAGTTTGAGTATTTGAGATCTCTCACTTTTCTCTTGACTCATTTACTCAATCTACTTGTACTATGGAAATGACATACAATAGTGACTTTTTGGATTCATCTTGCCTTGATAGAGCATCAACTAGAACATTCTTCTTTCCTTTCTTATATGTGATTTCAAAATCATATTCTAACATCTTTGTGACCCATTTTTCTTGCTCCTCATATTACTTCTATTCTTAGAATTCTTTGAGACTATCATGATTTGTCTTTACCTTAAAATGTCTTCCCGCTAGATAAGGTCTCCGTATTTGATGTATAGAGATATTGGAAGAGGAATACCATCCAAAAACTCCACAATGGGAATTCCCTCAAAATATGAAGTCACTCATTTTAGCATCCCAAAAGATATCTTTTACCTCCTTTCCAAGTGCCCAACTTGGGGAAGCTAAGAGTCACTTGCATGGAACACAAAGATACACCCTTCCTTCCTTTCTAAGATCTCCACTTGAGGAGTTAATTAATTTTGTCACAAGTAATTATTTAATACTATTGATTGACCTCTTCATCCCTTATGAATGCATTTACAAAATATAGGTGAAATATTATTATAGATTATTTTTTAGTAACAAATTAGACACCTAGAGACACTTTGATAAGGATGATGGGAAAAAATAACATAGAATTTACAAGTTTGATGGCACATTAATCCTAAATGTATTTTGATGCGCATAGTGATGCTATCATGGTTAATGGATCATATGTATGCTTTAAAGCATACATTATAATAGTTTCTTGCCTCTCATTATGTTCATATTAAATATTTATAGGTATGTTTGCTTAAGGTTGTCAAAATTCAAATTATTAGGTTCTAAAAATTAAATTTAATAACCATTATTTGAGTGGTCTCTAATCCAATGATAGCCCCAAGTTCTTGTAAGTTGATCTAAAATAAAAAAGAAAATTAAAGAAGCTAAAATAAAAAAAGGAAAAAAAGATGTCACATACACACACTCAAAGTTATAATTCATTAGGTGATTATGGCATCTCTACTGGGGTCTATAGATTCTCATTGGAACTAAAATGAAAGGATTTAAATCTCTTTCATGGTAAAATGCATCAACACAACTTGATTCTTGAGCTATGATGAGTGATCTATGTACATGTGGAAAGGAAATGAATAAAATGCACCAACTATGACATAAAATGGTGAGTATTGTTTTATCATACATCTATACTAGCTTACTCATGGTGGCACCCTTTGTGTGCTTAGTAATGTCATTTAATTAGTTTTGAGCTCTTAGATATTCCTCTTGTTGATATATTATACCGTCTAGCAAAAATGTCATTTAGGAAGTTTTTAAAAAGTTCAAAAAATAAAAGGGTACAAGTCATTTTTCAAAGGCTTTCTTTTAGGACTCTATAGTTTAGCACCAAAAATCAAAAAGAAAAAAAAAAGTTTATTTTTCATCAAAGTTTCACGCCAAGGATAGAGGAGGGAAAATAATAAAGTTTGTTTGCCTTTGAAAGCCTCATCCACGTAGCAAGAGTTTAGGGTTCTCAGTTTGCATGGCATGAGCTGGAGAGGAAAATGTCTTGAAAGAGTCTTCCACCATTCTCTGTGTGGAGGATGCAATTGGTTACTTTGTCTATGACACGTTTTGGGCATGTTGGAGAACTTTAGGGAGGATGCATGATAAAAGTGAAAGATTTTAAGGTGTTGCAATAGGTCATTCTAGTATGCCTGGTGTCTCCAAAATGAAGTTCTACATGGATGTGCTCTATACTTTGCAAGTATATTTTTGTTTCAAGGAGACCTTGACAAATAAGCATAGACTATCATAAATGCTCATTTTTAAGGGGTGTTACAATCAAGAGCATGTTTTCATTATTGTTTCAAAATACCTTCCACATCTTATTACTAGTCGACCTATTCCATTTGCAAAATCCATCAAATAGTCAAAATGGTTCACAAAAAACTCCATTAAAATGAAATATGAAGGCATGATTATCACGACAAATAAATGTTTTTAAAAGGTCATTAAAATAGGAGTTAGTAGCATCTCATTTATTAGGTCTTAAAGAGTGTCTATGAGCATAGAGTTCTCTAGTATGTGTTTGCAATGGAGGCTATCATGTCCTTGATTTAATTTGAAATTCAAATCATGCAATGGTGGGAAAAGTGTTTTTTAAACACTAAGTTTGTTATTTTTATTAAATATAATAATAATATTTAAAAATAAAAATAAAATAATAATAATAAATTTAAATATTAATTCCGGGTGGCTACATTAATAAATAAGTAACTTTTAATTTTTATTTATGAGGCTGACCTCCTTTTGGGTCACTTGTTGAAGGCCTACTTATAGGAGTGTTGAGCGTTAAGGGATATGGGCATGGAATTTGGGCATTTTAGCTATGATGTTCACATTTATTGGATTGGGACGAAAACCTCACTCTAGAATTCTGTAAGTAGGACAAAAACCCTACTTACTTCGTGGGCGCTATCCATTTTTGGATTGTGTATTATGTTGGGTGTCTTGACATTAGCAAACATTTCCTACAAGAGGTCACGATTTAGCTGGGCGAGCAGACAAGGCACCATCAACATTGCTTCAGAAGATCTGCATCACTTGTTACTAACCCTTCGGACATTATCACACCTCAAAATCATAGATAAGCTGCTAACTATGCATAATCTGGAAGGAAGAGGAAGCTGGGTGCCATACTTGTCTGAGGACTGAATTGAGCCATCCATTGATGCAGGAGCATCCGGGTGTAGACACAATCAACATCATAAAAAATATTAGTTTAATATCTTATGATTTAGGAGGTTTTGAGTAAAATCATTTTGTATGGCATCTAGAAACATCATTCCAAGCCTTCTCACAAAATTTTCATGCGAAACAAAGAACTTCAGATTTTTCCGCTTGCGAGCACCCAACTCTATCAATTAGCATTGGTTTTATATTGTTGAAAAGAACTTAGAATATTGATGTGTAGTTGAATTATATGTTTTAATCCATGTAAATTAAAAAAATAGAATACCAAGGGTCAGTGCCAAGCATAAGACCATTTTTTAAAGTTCTAAAAACAAAAGGAAATAGCTACAAAGTGCAACTATGGAAGAAAATGGGAGGAGGTGCCATATGAATTTGGGAATTTAGAATTTGAAAGGCCAAAAAAAAAAGAAACAAAGAGAAGGCCCATGTAGCAGGAAGGAGAGTTTTTTCTTATGGAAAAAAAGAGAAGAGGCAGTTGTGTAGAAGGCATAGAGAGGAAGGGGTTGCACTCATATTAATTTCCTTTTAAATTGCAAACATCAGAAATGAATGGAGGGGTGTAGGGATGTGAAGAGAGGCATGCTAGGCAGAGGTAGAGCATAGAAAACTTCCTTTGACTTGTGTGAATCCATACAATGAGGAAAGAAGTGAGCAGGCTGTGACAATCTTAGGAGGAGACCAAATTCAAATAAAATTTAAATGTGCAACAATGTTAAAATAGGAAAATAAAATTTAAATGTGCAACAATGGTAAAAGAGGAGGCATGAGAGAGTTGTGCCATGATCACTAGGAGGTTGTTGGGATGGTTTGAAAGCTCAATAAAGAATGCAGATTTAATTGGGCTATAGTGAGGCATGAGTGGAAGAAATTTGTATTGTGATTTATAATAGTACAATTAAATTTCCATTATTGTTTTTATTGTGATTTTTAAATCAAAATTGTCATTGTCAATTCAAGTAACTAGTCAATCACAAAGTTGTGAAGTTTTTATTATGTGGAATTAAATAAAAGGAGTTGGTTTGCTGCAAATTTTGGATAGCGTATTGTCATTTGTTAATTGTGAATTATGGATAGCTTGGGATAATAGAGTGAAGTGTTGGTTTGAATTTTCTATCTGAATCAATTTATATCAGAGCCACAAGATCCTGAGAGTGGAGAGAATCCACTAGGACCGTGGGTGAAGAATTGGTAAAGAGTGAAGAAGCCTAAGAGGCCATTGATTCTATGAGAATCATGTTGGCTGTCCTTCAATAGAGATGACGATGGGTAGAAGGTGTGCAAATATTTTCCACTGAGAGGAAGTGGGTAGAAGAGAACTTGAAGGTGCATCTTCCAAAATCCTGTTGGGAAGAGGATACTAGTGGGAGTTTTGTTGCAGGGGAACCTGCAAAGGAAATGAGTGTTGGCTCTAATTTGTTTGTGCTTGTAGATTGAGAGTGTGCCATAATTGTTTGGAAAAATGTCTTGGAGACATGGAGAGAGTTTGTTGATGAAGAAGGAATATTTGAAGCCGCAAAAAGTGAAACAAGAACCCATCCGAAGGAGTGATTTGTTCTGAACTGTGTGCAAGTATGGTGGAAAGTGCTGCAAAGTGACGGTGGACAACAATAATAGAGATAATTTGGTTGCATTGGAAATGGTTGAGAAGCTAAACTTGAAGAGGATGAAGCACCCTAAGCCATAATATGTCTCTTGATTGCAAGGAGGTCATCGAATTCGGGTAAGTGAACAAAGTAGTGTGAATTTTCACATTGGAAGATATAAGGATGCAATTGTATGTGATATAGTACCCATGGATGTTTGTCATGTTTTGTTGGGTCAACCTTGGCTTTGGGATATGGAAGCTATACATAATGATAGTAGTAACACTTATAGCATAATCAAGGATGGGAAAAAATGTGTTGAATCCATTACGAGATAAACAAGAGGAAGTGGTAAAAGAAATTGCATCAGTATGCTCTAATGAGTGTATGAAAGAAGAAAGCAACATAAAAGTTGCAATAGGTGAGAAAAAAGTAGCTGAGAATCCTTTGAAGGATGAATAGAAGAAAGAAAAGATTACAATAGATATGAAGAATGAAGAAAAAGAAGAGGAGATCCTTGTGCAAAAGGATCAAGAGGAAAGATAAGAGATTGCAAAGGATGAGAAGTTTTGCAGCCCTTTGATAGAAGGGGAATGGAAGGAAAAGAGTGCGGGAGCAGCCCATATAGTCCCAAAAAGAGGAAAATCAGTTGTAGTAGGTTCTTTTGAAGAGGTAAATTATGAAATTGCAGCAGAGAATGATCCATTGGAATACATGGAAAGTTTAGGACAATGATATGAAGAAGAGACAATTCATGAAGAATTGAAAAGAGTGGAGGCATTAGAGGTTGCGATAGAGGTATGTCTTTTGGAATACATGAATGAAGAGACTAAATTTGATATAGCAGCAACAACTACGTGTCCTTTGGAGGACATGAGGATGTCGATAGCTATGGGAGATGAAAACATTGCGGTGAAGGGCAATGAAAAGGAAATTGAAGAAGCAAAGGAAAAGGAGGTAAAATCTGAAACTTTTTGAGTATGATTTGTTTGGGACGATGAATGCAATAAAGAATGAGGGGCAAGAAGAACGTAGACACGTGGAAAGTTTCAATGCAGATTGTTTAAGAAGGCTGTTAATTTAGTTGTTGTTGAGGAGTGTCACTTGCTTGAGATAGAGATTGAAAAGCTATTTGGAAATCAAGGGAAATGAAGGAGCAACAACCAACCTGGTGAAAGAAGTTGTAACAACAGAGTATGCAGAGTTAAGTTGTAATTTTTCTAAGATTTGTGATGAGGAAGTTGATAGGGGTTGCAAATAGATGGAGAGAAGAATGTAGTTGTTGGTTGACATGCAAATGTATATTTGCATGTAGAGGTTGTAGAGGATGAGAAGGAAAAGAGGAGAGGAAAAATTCTTTGGAGGAGGTCGGTAAATGGTAGATACAAATCTATGAGAGGAGAGAAGAGCAATGAGCAAAGTTGGAGGAGAAAGATGCTTGTTCTGCCTAGGTGTTCGAAAAGAAGGAAGAAATAATTTTACACACTTGTTACAATGATGGAGTTTATTGTAGGTTGTTTACAACTTGGAAGAGTAGTGCAACTACTCAACTCCACCATTGTGAGCCTATGCTCACAATATTTCTACCTGGTTTGTCTAATGCAACAACATTCGGGTATAGGCACAATCAACATCAGAAAAAAAAAATCATTTTAATATCTTGGGATTTTGGAGGTTTTGAGTAAAATCATTTTGTAGGGAGTTTGGGAACACCATTCCAAGCCTTCTTGCAAATTTTCAGGCAAAATGAAGAACTTCAATTTTTTTTTTCTTATGGACACCCGACTCTATCAATTAGCATCAATTTTATATTGTTGAAAATGATTTAAAATATTGATGCATATTTGAATTATATGTTTTAATCCATGTAAAGTAAATTTAAAAATATAGAATACCAAGGGCATAAGACCATTTTTTTTTTAAGTTTTAAAAACAAAAGGAAATAACTACAAAGTGCAACTATGGAAGAGAATGGGAGGAGGCGCCGTATGAATTTGGGAATTCAGAATTTGAAAAGACAAAAAAAAAAAAAAACAAAGAGAAGGCCCACACAGTAGGAATGAGAGAATTTTTTTTTTTTTTTTTGCAAAAAGAGGAGAGGCAACTGCGTAGAAGGCATAAAGAGGAAGGGGCTGCACTCATTAATTTCCTTTTAAATTGCAAACATTAGAAATGAATGGAGGGGCATAGGGATGTGAAGAGAGGCATGCTAGGTAGAGGTAGAGCATAGAAAAAATCTGCCTTTGACTTGTGTGAAGCCATATGGTGAGGGAAGAAGTGAGCATGCTGCAACAATCTTAGGAGACCAAATTCAAATAAAATTTAAATGTGCAACAATGGTAAAGTAGAAAGCATGAGAGAGCTATGCCATGATCATCAAGAAGTTGCTGGGATGGTTTGAAAGCTCAATAAAGAATTCAGATTTAATTGGGCTATGCTGAGGCATGAGTGGAAGCAAATTTGTATTGTGATTTATAACAGTACAATTCAATTGCCATTATTGTGATTTTTAAATCAAATTTGTCATTGTCAATTCAAGTAACTAGTCAATCACGAAGTTGGGAAGTTTGTAATCTATGGAATTAAAGGGGTTGGTTTGCTGTAAATTTTGGATAGTGTATTGCCATTTGTTAATTGTGAATTATGGATAGCTTGGGATAACAAAGTGAAGTGTTGGTTTGAATTTTCTATCTGCGCCATCAATTGTGGGGCTACAAATTATAACACCATCTAATTAGTCATTGAGTTACATCAAACCTGTACATCGCCATTATTTCCTGGTAGACCTAAAGGTGCATATTTGAGAGGAAAATCTGATTAGAAAGGGCTATTCAAACCTGCTGTAATTTGGGGCAGTAATCTAAGAAGTGTCTATTGAGGGTTTTGTTGATGCCAAAATTTAACAAGGTAACAGTGTCTTATGGGAAACTTAGTTTATGAGGGACCTATTGCGCTAAAATGAGTGACCTCTAGGTTTTTAGAGAAGCCGACTTCTTCTATAATGGGGTTTTGGAAAGGGAAAAGGAAAAAAATATAATAAAATAAAGTCTAACCTAAGGCGATGTGCCGAAACTTAATGATAGGCATGATAAATCATAGATCGAAGGGCCCGATTACTATTTATAGTGTTCCAAAAAGGTAGAAACTGAAGATTAAAGTACAAATAATCCATTCATTGACATAAAATAACATTTCATACATTTCTACTACCAAGAAGAGTCATTAGACATGATCTAGATCAACAAACTTGCACTCAATATATGTAGAAGTTCTCAAACGAAATATCCAGATAGTAGTAACATAGTTTAAAGTTTAATCAAATAGCATGAAGAAACAGAGAGGCCGAACAATTGGAACAGTTTGAAAGTATATATAGCAGAAAACTCTCACTGCCTACAAAGGTGTAGAAGAAAAGATTTCGTGATCTCTGGCAATGATGCAAAAATAAGAATATTCCTCCAGCCGTTGTAACAAAAAAGATTTGAAACCAAGCATCCAGTCATCCTAGGCTTAGGTGCATCCTTTTCCAATGATGGCAATGGTCTTGGCAAGGTTAAACAAACAAGTGTCATCATCTCGTGAAGTAATTATGACATGTAGTGGCCAGTAGCAGTATTTGGTTTGCTTGATTCATTGCTCGAATATAAGACCCGCCGAAGAGACACGTGGTAGAATAGCGTTGCCCGTGTGAACCTTTATCTTTTTCTATTGAATACTTGTGCCAAGGTGACATGTATCAAGTGGGAAGAGCTCTATCCAAAAGTGGAGGAAAGCGATCATCCGTTGGGCACAAAAGAGACGCGTGGCAACATCTTGCTGCCCGTGGTCGTTATTCCATCCTTTCGCTGAAAGATTGTATAGAGCAGACACGTAGAAAAAGTGCATTGTAGATACTGACCGTGGGGCCCACCAAACTTCTTTGGAATGAGAGCTACGTGGCGTTTGAGCGGGGCCTGATGAGGAAACAAAAAAAATTGATCAAAAGGCTCGCAGCTACGACAGGACTTGTGGGTTGGAATGATGAAGGAGTTGTCATCGTGGATTCACCCTGCTGTGGGGGAAGAGGAGGATTTGTAGTGATAGTAGACATAGGGGTGCCAACAACGAGTATGCCTTCAGAAAGCAAGGAAAGGAGGGCTTGAGTGGTGGCAGCTGGCGTAAGGTTTCACGAAGGGATAAAGATGGGTGGAGTGACCTGTGAGAACTAGACGAAACCTCTTGCATGCTTTTGATCAAAATTGGGAAATGGAGGGCCAATACTCATGACAGGGATTGCTGCAGAGACAGTAGATGATACCAAGGATTGAGAAGCAAGAGAAGGAGCGAAATTTACCTATTGACTAGTCGATGATGGCTCCAGAATCGTTAGTGATTCTTCCTCGTCTTCAGGCTCCTGGCTAGCTGTAAACACCTGTCTTAAGGCAGGTTCTTGCGAACTCTCTCTGATAATGGTCTCCGTACACTGCCGCTTTGCCGGCGGGGTTTCCCCAGCCTCGATAGTCACTATCGACGGCTGTTGTAGTACTTTGGCTACCTTAGCATCCCAAGTGAGAATATGTGAAGACCTCGATATATTAAATCGCACATTGGTGGCAATAGAGACGGGCTGCCCAGGGATTTTCTCTTGTGGTACAAAGGATGTAGAAGTCGCCGCTTCTTCTTCTTGTTCTTCGAATTCACTTCTGAGTCATCGCCTTTATTGGTGCTAGAGTCGGGGCTGGGATGATCTTCATCCCACCATTTTTCAAACTCTTTGTTGTCCTTCAAGCTTTCACAAGGGGCACCCAATTGCCTTGTTTCTTGGTGATATTTCCGAAAAGCTTTAATCTTCTCATCAGTCCATTTCTCCTTCTTCTGCAACTAGTTGTACATGGTGCGGTCCATCTGAACATTATCCTTTGCCACTGCCATAAAAAAGTAAAACTTGTGCCATGGCTCTCTATTATCCTGTGTGGGAATATGTGCTAGTTCAACAAAATTTTCATCCTTGTTTGCTCGCGAGTTACGCCTCTTTTCCCAGTAGGGTCGAGGAACATGAGTAACCTTCTGTATAAGAGCGAAATTGCACCCTCACGATTTCCCTTCCATTTTTGTTTCCACTTTAGTGTCCACTCCTTTAGCATCTTAAGTAGGCTCATTTTGGCCCTTGCATTAGCCTTTTTCCTCTCAAGATGCTCCAACACCCCTTTTTAGCAACCATCCTTGCATGCTAATTTTGCACTAGACTTTGTGTCTTTCGAGATTGTGTTGTTCTGTAGCGTGATGTGTCCAGACACTAGTGCGTTGCACAGATGTCCGTGCGCTGCGCTAGCATCCTATGACATTTCAACACTTAGATGATCATTTTTGAGCATGTTTTCCACTTGTCACCTAAGTTTGTTAGTGGAAACGGCTCAGGATTCTCTGAAACGGCTCGGGAAGCTTCTCTTCCCTCCTTAAAAGTCCTTTGTTTACTTCATTTGAGGGACTTCTTGAACAACTAACTTGAACAACTAACTCCACTTTGCTAGTTTTTATCTTGACTCCATCACTTGCTCACACATACAACTTGTTGTAGCAGCTTCAAGCTCTCACAAGCTTCCATTACAACATTCTTGATAGCCTTCTTGGCTCTCGCAATTCCACTTCTATGCTTGTGAGCATCTTGGGATTCCATATCCCCTACTAGTTACATATTTACTTTGTGATACAGGTTCTCCTCCTCGAGTGGGGTTTGCTTTTATCACACTTTTATTCATGGTGCGGGTTCTACTCCTGAGCAGATTTTTCTTTCACTACATGCTTTGTTCATCACTCTCTTTATCTTCTTGGCTATTCATGGAGGTTGGAACACCAAAACGGGGGTTTGACTTAGGAAAACCCCTATACAGGCCCAACATTCTCTCCAAATATCGCGCTTGCGGGCTTTGAATACTTTTGCTCTTTGGAGGCTTCATCATCCGCACGGCTGTAAGTATTTATTTCCTTTTCTTCTCCTTACATTTGTCATTTCTATTTCTTTATCTTAGTCCTATCGTTTTTTGTCACTTTATTGTATTTTGTGGTCTTAACATTCAGAGTAGAAAGAGTCACTCTAGGTGTTTCTGTGATAAAATTGTCCTCTGATTCGTATGAGATGCCAACGCACCTCTGAGATGCTAGTGCGCCGCACTGTCATCCACTTTCTGTGCTGACGTCCTTTGGTCGAGAGGCTGTCTGTTTGTCTAGAGATCTTCTGTGACCTTCCCCTTCGGATTCCAAAACTTTTGCGCTATTCCATTGAGGTGATATAGGGCAGTTCGCCCCATGAGGATCTCTAGGTGAAGAGAACTCGTGAGTAGAAAATCCCCCTATACCACATTTTGGTGAACCCAATGTGAAAAAAATTGTTCTTCAAAAAGCTATAAATGGATTTAATAGGTTCTCTTGTTCGTTCCGTATCTAATATTATCCAAGATATTAATAATGTTCCATTTAATGCACATGATAGTGACTTGGATTTGTCCATGTCACTTGGTATCTTTGATCCTTCTCATGAGATTCCTCTTTCTTCATAGGATATCTTATTGCAAGAAGACATAATCATTGATACCTTTCTCAATGTTACTCTACCTACTCTTCATTCTAATGCACTCTCATCTAGAGATGATGCATTGGTGAATGGTGAATCTACCTCTCATTCCAATGTACTCTCTTTTGGAGATGATGCATTTGTGAATGATGAATATCATCTTTGTTCCAATGCACCCTCTTCTAGAGATATGCATTAGCAAATGATGAACCCCCTTCCACATCCGATTCTACTTGGATCGATGTTGAGAATGTATCTTTAAGTAACTATTCCACATTTGATCCTGTTTGGATTGATGTTGAGAATATGTATTCAAGTAATTACTCTACTAGTTGTAATGAGTCTATGAATGTGGTAGATGTCTCTGCTACCCCTCCAGGGCCTAAGAGACTGATCATTCATGCAAATCTAGCTAGTCCCACTCCTAAAAGGATTTGTGCTATCGATGGTGTTCCATCAAATAGCGAATCTCCTGATCTCCCCAAGACTCCCTCTTATAGAGCAGTAGCCTATACTTACGAAAATAGTATGAATAAACAACCAAGACTTCCTCAAGCTCCTAAACCTACAGCTAGAGCACCTAGTGATTGCAATCTTGTCGAACAACCTTGGATTAGCTCAGATAATATCTCACTATGGGACTTTCTTCGGTTTGCTCCAGTTTATCAAGGTATGTTTCAGGAAGCCTTGCAAAAGATCCTATTGCCTTCTTTTGCCAGGTAGGTAAATGCTAATGCGTTGAGGGCATATATTCGTGCAGGTTCATCGAATATTATGTTATGTCTGTAGGAGCTCCCACCTCTGGAAGTACAACAACAAGTGGATCCTCTAATGATTATAGTCAATATCAATAAGATAGGCATTAGACACACTCTCATTGATGCTGGTTCGACACTCAATGTATGTAGTATTGATATTTTTCCTAAGATTAATATTGACCCATCCTCTCTTAATACTTCTTCTCTTGTCCTCCGTGGGTTTGATAATGTCGGTCGACAATCCCTAGGCATGATAGTCTTGCCTTTGAGGTTGGGACCTGTTATTGTTCTTACCCTTGTATATGTCATGGAAAAAAAGTTTCCGTGTAACCTTCTTCTTAGTAGACTGTGGATTCACGCTATGGGTGCAATCCCATCCACCTTGCATAAATCTATTAAGTTTATTTGTAACAATAGAGTAGTCACAATGAGGGCTGACCCTAAGGCTATGCACTTGTGTGAGATAGCGGCTACTGGTCGAGCTCCAATTGTGCCTACTCTTATTCCCTCAGTATCTTCTAGTGTGTCGATGTTTCCCCCAACAATACCTACTACAAAGGATACTCTTGAGGTGGATGTCCCTAAAGAAGATTCTTCTGAAGCAAGGAGTCCTAAGTGTGCTCCTTCCACCTCTTCTCAAAGGAATGCATGTCTTGGTTGTGATCGGGGTCCATTAGGCTTTACAGAGTCCTTTGTTGGAGAATATAAAGTCAACCCGATCCACTCAAACCTTCCGACAACATCACCTACACCTGCTATCTAAGATTATTATTCTTTTATCTCATAGAATAGGGTGATGAATCATTGTAATATCCTTAGTATTTATCCTCCTTTCGAGGAAGAAGATTATGCTTCAGCTAAGGAGGATAGTGTTGGTAGTCCTATTAATAAGAATGATGGTGATCCCATAAAAGAGTGTGATCCCTGTTGCTGGAATAATGCTCTTTATAAGGATCCACCTTCTTTTCAAGACTTGAAAATACGTTGTGGCCCTAACTTTAGGCTCGTCTCTAAATGTGGCTATGAGCATAAAGGTTTTGGGCGCAACGAACAAGGCATTCAGGTCCCTATAGAAATTGTGCCTCGTAAGCATAATCTAGGGCTTGGTTGTTCGGATGAACAATTTAAAAGAACACCATGGTTGGATGGAGACATGAATTCCACTCAATCTTGTTCTCACAAATTTTCTTATCCTCCTTTGTCTTCCACCTTCGTACCTTCCTCTTCTTGCAAAAAGTCGAACCTTTCCCCACAAGAGAAAGGTTTGCTTCCCATTCCTCATCCTTTATCTAAGCAAGAGCATATTTTGTTGCAACTTCTAAAAGCCCACTTAATCACTCTTCCTTTTCCTACACATAAGAAATCTCATGGACATGATAAACATTCTTTCTGTGCATACCATGGAGTGCTTGGTCATTCCACTAGCGAATGTAAAGCCTTGAAGGACAAAATTTAACAACTTCATGATTTAGGTGCCATCAAACTCCCGTTTGATTGATGCACCTGCCTTCACCTTGCATGACGAGTGATATTGAGGTTCACCTCTATCTTGTCCGAAGTATTTTGTATGGTTCTCTTCCCTTATATGTTGGGGGCAACTTGTTACAGAGATGTGTGTACTTCTTAAGGACCCCTCTCTTTTCTATGTCTTGCAATTGAAGCGTCCCTTGAGTGGACCCCTCTTCCTTTCGAAGGGTTCCCGAGGGACCTCTTTGAAATCCTTTATTACGAATGAACTCTGTGTCTAGCTTGGGGGCAGCTTGACTAGACCTTTCCTTTGAAATAGCACGTCCCTTGAGTGGACCCCTCTCTT
Organism: Sequoia sempervirens; assembly: GCA_007258455.2. Taxonomy (NCBI): domain Eukaryota; kingdom Viridiplantae; phylum Streptophyta; class Pinopsida; order Cupressales; family Cupressaceae; genus Sequoia; species Sequoia sempervirens. The sequence continues at coordinate 42,376,906 of VDFB02047144.1, forward strand.
TTCACGCCAGGTTCCCGAGGGAGCCCTTTGAAAGTTTTACAGTCTGCGTGACCAACCGCTTTCGACATGTTCTATTTGCGGGTAAACATGTCAACGCTTTTAGATGCGTCCTATCTGTGGGTAGACGTATCGACGCTCTTAGACATGTTCTATTTGTGGGTAAACATGTCCATGCTTTTAGATGCGTCCTATCTGCGGGTGGACGTATCGACACTCTTAGACATGTTCTATCTGAGGGTAAACATGTTGATGCTTTTAGATGCATCCTATCTATGGGTAGGCGTATCAACACTTTTAGACATATTCTATCTGTGGGTAGACATGTCGACGCTTTTAGACTCTGTGGAGTCTTCTTCTTGGGGTTTCCTTCATGTGAGATTTCTTGAAGGATACCTTCCTTGTAGGTCTGCGGGCTTGTAAGGTTCTTTTTGGTGATACGGGTATCCTCCTTGAGTGGGGTTTGATTTTATCACCTTTTGTGGTGCGGGTTCTACTCCTGAGTGGGTTTTTCTTTCACCACGCGCTTTGTTCATCTCTCTTATCTCTTGCATATATCGGATCAAAGACATGCACCTACTTCATCCTAAGTATATGCTCCTTCTCTCTTCATCCTTGAATGCTTCTATGTATTATTTGGGGACGACGCATAGTACTGAGACAACCTTTCACATTGAGGTCTCTTTCACTTTGCTGACTTGAATCCTTTAGCTTTTTTATGTTCTAACATCACTATCTGGTGCAGGTGCTTCTTGTCTAATGTATTGGTTTTGTAGATCGCTAGCCTGGGGGCATGTTTCCATGGTTCAAAGAGTTATCTGCTTCATCTATAGTATCCTTTTGGCATAAGATGTTATTTATGTTCAGTAGATTTCCTTTAGCGTGCATATTAATGTAGATGCATATGCCCGCTAAAGTGGGGGAAAAATGTATAAGAGCGAAATTGCACTTTCATGATTTCCCTTACATTTTTGTTTCCACTTTAGTGTCCGCTCCTTTAGCATCTTGAGTAGGCTCATTTTGGACCTTGCATTAGCCTTTTTCCTCTCAAGATGCTCCAACACCCCTTTTTAGCAGCCACCCTTGCTTATTAAGTCTACACCGGACTTTGTGTCTTTTGGGATCGTGTTGTTCTGTAATGTGATGTGTTCAAACACTAGTGCATCGCACAGATGTTTGCACGCCATGCTAGTGTCCTACAACATTTCAATGCTTAGATGACCATTTTTGAGCATGTTTTCCCCTTGTCACCTAAGTTTGTCGGTGGAAATGGCTCGGGATTCTCTAAAATGGCCCGGGAAGCTTCTCTTCCCTGCTTAAAAGTCCTTTGTTCACTTCATTTGAGGGACTGCTTGAACAACTAACCCCACTCTTCCAATTTTTAGCTTGAATCCATCACTTGCTCACACATACAACTTGTTGTAGCAGCTTCAAGCTCTCACAAGCTTCCATTACAACATTCTTGATAGCCTTGTTGGCTCTCGCAATTCCACTTCTATGCTTGTGAGCATCTTGGGATTCCATATCCCCTACTAGTTACATATTTACTTCGTGATATGGGTTCTCCTCCTCGAGTAGGGTTTGATTTTATCACACACTTATTCGTGATATGGGTTCTCCTCCTCGAGCAGGGTTTGATTTTATCACATGCTTATTTGTGGTGCGAGTTCTACTCCTGAGCGGGTTTTTCTTTCACTAGACACTTTGTTCATCACTCTCTTTATCTTCTTGGCTGTCCGTGGAGGTGGGAACACCAAAATGGGGGTTTGACTGAGGCAAACCCCTATACAGCCTTGACATTCTCTCCAGATATCGCGCTTGCAGGATTTGAAGACTTTTGTTCAGTGGAGGCTTCATCATCCGCATGGTTGTAAGTATTTCTTTCCTTTCCTTCTCCTTACATTTGTCATTTCTATTTATTTATCTTAGTCCTATCATTTTTTGTCACTTTATTGTATTATGTGGTCTTAGCATTTGGAGTAGAAAGAGTCACTCTAGGTGTTTTTGTGATAAACTCATCCTCTGATTCGTACGAGATGCCAATGCACCTCTGAGATGCCAGCGTGTTGCACTGTTATCTGCTTTATGTGCTGACATCCTTTGGCTGAGAGCCTATCAGTTTATCCAGAGACCTTCTACGACCTTCCCCTTTGGATTCCAGAACTTCTGCGCTGTTCCATTGAGGTCATATAGGGCAGTTTGCCCTGTGAGGATCTCTGGGTGAAGAGAACTCATGAGTAGTGAATCCCCCTATACCACACCTTCATGTGCGGCTCTGACAGGTCATTGAAAGGGTTGTAATCCCATTTATCACATACCAAAACCAACCCTAAATGAGCTAGTTTATCATACAATAGCTGATTCAATTGCTTCTTTATCAGGGTCACTGTTTTGAAATTCTTTGGACAAGTGAAGAATCCTTTCTTCTTGACACTTGGGTTGTTGCAGAAGGTATAATCAATGAAACATACCTGCCGATACATTTCAAGTGCGAGCACCCTACTGGTGACGCAGGTCGGGAGTAGGAACGGTTGACCAATGAATCCCTGCATCCAGAGAATGGTGAAATCCACTCTGAAAAACCAGTCACAAGCAGGAGTGAAACTCTGCATATTTGGTCTGATCTATGTTGAGCCAGACTGTGTCCCCCCTCCTTGTAAATATTGCAAGACCAGAGTTATAAAATAATCTGAAAATGCATAGTAATCATATGTCATGGAAAGAAAAGGTGTCCATGTGGATATTGGCTTCCTCTTCTGCTTCTCATAAAAAATTGACAATTCAAAATATCTGTTGAAGAAATCAGGGTTTTGATGTAGGAACCTATGGACTAGGAAGGAGAGAAATCTAAAATTTCCCTCCATCGGGTACTTTTCAATTTTCCATATCATTTCCTCCACTAGGAACTTGACGAAATCATACTAGAAGGTATCGTGCTATTTGTGGAATTGGAAAGCCGACCCTAGTTGAAAGGTTTCCACATCTCGTCGGAGTCCCGGTCGCACAAAAAATCTAGCATTGACAAGACATCCTGCATGTCATCGTGAAATGAACCATGCGACAACGAGATACTTGGCAGCCTAGTGCCTGGGATTTCCTTCCTACCAATTTCCTCCATCAAGAAATCTGAGCTCTTTTTCATCGCCTTCCAAGTTTTTTCTCCTTTAGCAGGAAAGAAGGAATCAATTTGCTCCCTTCTTTTACTTGGGTTTGGGATACATAGCATATGCCAAATGGATTGTGGGCTGATGTGAACACGTAAGGTTCAGCCCTCAATGCAGTGGGTGCTAGGGTTATAACACTAAATGGTGACATCAACTATCTTTGTGCAATAATGTACCAGCGGGACCATGTATTGTGGAAGACCACTATACCAAAACTTCTTTGTTGTCAATGTATCTCCCTTGGGTGACTTCATCATTGCACAAACTGCTTCTCTTAAAGACTTAGGGTTTTTTGCAAGTCGTGGATCATGAATATTATTCCATTTCTCCTCAACCCTTTTTGGTTTCTACAATCTTTGGGCCTATCCAACAGTATCATATTCGCCCTCATGGGCTTGCTTGGTATACCAGGCATAACATATGATAAATCCTCATAGATATACACATCTTTTGATGACCATATAACATTAAGCAAATCTTGGCCAATCTCCTCCTGAATTTGCTGTGATGAACTATCCAACATTTTTCTTCAAATGAAAGCTTCTGTAGGTTTTGAGCTCTTCACAATTTTTACTCGGCTCTAGATATGTTGAAAAATTCTCTTCACTTGGCTTGGCGTATTTCAAAAGGCATTAAGCATTAATTTTTTTTTCATGCAATATTTTTGCTATCTTTTCTCAAGGTGGTAGAGGACAGTAAGCTTTTTGCATTTAATTCAGCATGTACCGTTAATTCCTTGGCTCGTGCAAAAATGAATTACTTGCCATTTTGAGGTGGCAAGAATTCATTATTGCATTTGGCAACCGTGTGATATACTATGATTTCCTTGAAACTTGAGCCAAAAATTTTCCTTCTAACCTTGCGTTAGTATGTGCTGGCAATTAATATCCTGAATAGAATGATTAAGGAAAAGCAAACAACCGCCGCTTGAAAAGATATGAATCCTGCCTTGGGTTCTGGGAAGCACCTGTGAGGTGACACTATAGTCTACGGACTGTACAGCTTACTGCCGATGAACGCCACCATTTTAAAGCTAATTAATTAGCTCTAATTAACTTAGCATGCATTGAGCCGTACTTTTACAGACACAACTAGTTAGGAAATGCGAGCAAACGTAGGCACGCCTTTCAAGTTGGCACTTGATTATCATCACGTTTTCTCAAGAGGCAAATTAGCATTCCTTTCCTCATTTTTTCTATAAATAGGCTGCTAAGTAGTAAGGAAATCACACTTAGCATTTGAGAAAATTTTAGCAATAAGTCATTGGCACAGTATTTAGCTTCAGTAAGCAAGTTTTCCCATAGGATAGGTGGTAGGAAAGTTTCAAGAGTAGTTAGAAGGTAGCAACATTGTGTCAATGCCATGGACACTCCTATTAGGCTAGTTTTTTACAATTCACAAACAACTTTTCTGGGAGAGATTTCCACTAGGCGCTGGAAGAGAATGACCAAAAATAAACACTCCCTGGTTTTGGTAGCCATAAAATGGGTTATGGGTAGGGACTGCATAGGGTATGAGGACAAACTGTGTAAACATCAATATATTCTCGCACTTTTTCACGTCCATGTTAGACATTGGTATCCCCAAACCTCTAATTCTGAAGTTGTTCAAGGATTTTTTTTTCAAAAATGTACTTGAATGGTGTAGGTGAGGTTGTCGCTCACACTGTGTATGGGGTAGGCCTTCCAACAGCCAGTGACCTTCGACGCTACATTGAGGAAGAAGCAATCGTTGTATGGTTGCTGTTTCTCAGTGGATTCCACCTCTAGACTGTTGGAAATAGGATGCCATTTAATTGCAAATCCTAAACATTAATTATTTCATGTATCTCCTAAGTTCTTGGAATGTGTTCAACAACACTAATATTAGGATGAGATTAATATTTGATGAAATAATTCATGAAATTGACATTTGTAGTTATTCCTAAATAATAGGAACATGTGGGTGCACACATGGTAAGGTGACACTCACCTTGAGTTCAGTTAACTATACGGAGTAACAGTTAACACTTCTGAATGCATGTAAAGATCATAGGAGTTAGGATTTGATGTTTGCATGCTTGAAGTTTAATTCAAACTAGTTCAGTTTAGTTCAGTTCAGTTCAGTTCAGAATCAGTTTAGTTTAGTTTAGTTTAGTTCAGTTATCTTCAGTTGCATGAATGTTAGTTATTTTGAGTTGCATGTAGTTAGCTTCAGTTAACTTGGAATGCATGGATAATAACTTGAGTTGTATGAAAAATAACAGGGACTATCTCTAGTTAACAGGGGATGACTATTCTTTGGGAATGGTGTTGAGTAAATGTTTCAGTTAACAAGAAATCACTTGGAGCCAACTTGGGCGCCCAAGATGCTTTCTTGGAATTAACTCCAATGCATGATACGATATTTCTAAAGGCTCTGTTAAATGGGACCCTCTTTTGGGTGCCATATTTGAGGAAGAGCTTTGTAATTATCACTGAAGTGAAGGATGAGTTGTAGCTTTAGTTTGGGACACCCAAATGGGTAAAACACATGTTCTAAGCTTTGGTCTTCACGGTAGAACTCAACTTGAAGCAATATGGCGTACCTTTTCAAGGGCTTGAGCTTGTGAATTGTAATTATCACCATTTGGAGATTACAAGGTTGCATATTGTTTATTTATCTCAAGCAAGTTGAATAGAGTTGTGAGAGTTTTTATTGCAGGTTGTGAAGAAGATTGGTGAAGACAGAAGAATCATTCTCAAGCAAGAATTGGAACTATTGTAATTCAAAGATTGAATAATAGAATAATTCTTGGTGGAGTTTTTTCCCGAAAGGGTTTCTCCATGGTACTTCTTGTGTAATCTTTCTAATATCCTATCTAGTTCTTCTATCAACTTCTCTCTTCATTCTACAACAGTAAAATGAATTAATCAAGATAATCACCCACAAATAATATATGTAACAAATAAAAGACTTACTTAGATCAACAATATTAAAGTTTTACAGAGTATTAAGCTAAGAAAACACCTCATTTTTTAACACAGACATGCGATGAGCATCAACAGAGGGTTACTTAGGCTTTGCACTTTCTGCTCCGTAGCTACAACGTAGTGCCATTCTACAACATTGATTGGTACACTAACTTCAGGAACCCGGTGTTCCCTCCGCCAATGGCGGTTGCTCCAAATGATTCTGCGTCTGCTGCTAAAGTACATGTTGATGAAGATGTAGTAGACACTGCCATTAATGCATCAATTGCTACTACCCATGCTCTTGGATGAAATGCCCCCTTGCTTCTTTGTTTTCTGTTATTAAGAATACACCACCCATTTACAATTTTTGTATATAAGCCTGAAAAAGGCCATAGATATAGCATATATAGAAAGAATAGCATGTATAATCATATACTTTTTGAATTATGGCTATCTCAACCATTTTCTGTCATGTAAAAATGAAATATGTTATAAAATCCACGACTTTCTCTTCTTTTTGCATATCTATTGTATGGGTTCTTTTTCATTAGCATATTTGCATATTTTCTTTGCATATGGGTGTATTTCCTGATTATTTTTGTAAAGTAATTTCACTGCTCTATTCTCTACAATGATGGTTTGCTTCTGCCGAAACATGAACTAATTTCCAAAAAGATCGACCAACACAAAGGGAAAGAAAATAAAAACATTATTCACATATGTACAATAATAAAATTCGGCACTTAATGAAATAGCTTAAGATGAATCCCATTGACCAAAATTCCCAAGGGTTCCTGTTCCATGCTTTCTAACTCAAAAGCGTTATGCTCTCTGCATTAAATGATTTGAAAGGGGACCTCCCATAGGCTATCAAATTTTCCATGCTGACTTGGCTTAGCAACCCTTTCATTATATTTCAGCACTAAGTCTCCACACTTTAGGCCTTGGTTGGAAGCCCTCTTATCAAACCATCATTTGACCACTTGCTGGTGGTTTGTCATGGCTATTAAAGAATTCTCTCTTTTTTCTTGTACTTCTAACAGTTCGGCAAGACGAACCTCTATGGCACCATTTTGTTCTATCTCGAGGGATTTCAACAGTTGAAGCACTGAAATTTCCATAGATATAGGCAACAATTCCTTTTTCCCATACACTAACTCATAAGGTGAAGTCTTAAGGACTTTCTTAGGAGTTATGTGGTTTTCCCAAAGTGCCGCTCAAAGGTTTTTGGGCCATTCTCTCTAGTGCTTTGACCCAATTCCTTTTAGGAGTTGGACTAGGTTCTTGTTTGTTGACTCCGCTAGGCCGTTTCCTTGTGGGTAAGAATTTGATGATGTCTTAAGGAATATGCCATTTGTTAATGCAAAGTCACATACCTTTGTGCCTAGGAAAGCTCTAGTGTTATCAGAAATGATAGTCTTCAGAGGACCAAACCTTGTCACCAGTTCTTCGAAGAAATCCACTATCTCTGCTTCTGTTTCATTTTTAAGCGGAACAACCTCTATCCATCTTGTGAAGTAATCTATGGTGGTCAGAATCCACTTGTGCCAAGTGCTGGAAGCGAGATTAATCATCTTGATGAAGTCCATGCCCCATTGTGCAAACGGTTCATCCGCCACTATAGGTTTAAGAGGCATTGAAAAATTCTTCCTTTTGCCTGTGAAGAACTGGCATTCCTTGCAAGATTTTACCAAAGAGTGGGAGTCGTTGAAAAGCGTGGGCCAATAGTAACCTGCACACATGATCTTGATGGCAGTGGTTTTAGCAGAGAAGTGTCCGCCTACAACACTATTGTGGAATGTTTCAAGCATTCTCTTTGCTTGCTCTATAGTAACGCATCGCAGGAGACCATTGAAATTCCTTTTAAAAATGACTCTTTCCACTAGTGCATATCGGCAATTTTGTAGCCGATAGTATCTCCTCTTTTGGGAGGAAAGACTTGGTGGATACTTCCTTGTTTGCATAAACCTCACTCTATCTATTAGCCAACAACCCTTAGATCCTGGCTCATTTATCAGAACAAGCTCTGGCTGCTCTTCTTCGATGGGTATTTCTTCGTCGTGTGCCATGTATTGATACAGTCCTCTTCCTCAGACAATTTTAGTAGGTTTGATCTCAATGTCATATTCAAGGATTTTAGTGATTCATTAGCTCTTTTTTGTGTGATTTCTCCCTCCATGATATATATGTGCACACTGAAATGTACGACATGGACAATCACTTTATTGAAGGAAATTAGATGGAAATTTTTTTTAAGTCCCTTCACTATTGCAAAGGCTTTCTTTTCAACGAAATTATAATTCATCTCATATTCCTTCAAGGTTCGGGAGTAGAATGCCATCGGATGTTCTCCTTTTCCTTCATTATCCTTTTGAGTTAAGATAGTAGCAATACTGGACTTGGTACTGAATGCATACATTATAAAATATTTAGATAAGTCTGGATTAACTAGTATTGGAGCTGCGAAAATAACATCCTTAACCTTTTCAAAGGCTTCCCGAGCTTCCTTTGTCCACTTGAATGCTTGATCCTTTTCAAGCATTAGGGTGATCGACTTAATTATTCCTTAAAAGTCAAAAATAAATTTGCTAACAAAATTTACCTTGCCCAAGAAGGACCGAACACCTTTCTTGTTAATTGGCAGGGGAAGTTCTTTGATAGCTTTCACCCGCTCAGGGTTGATTGAAACTCCTTTGGACACCATGTGTTCTAACAGCTTGCCTTGTGACACTCCGAATACACATTTTTTTCGATTCAGGGAAACCCCAAAATCCTAGCATTTCTAAAAAACCATTTCTAAGTGATCAAAATGATCATCCTTAGACTTAGAGAACACAGTAAGGTCATCCAAATAAATTAGGATAATCTTATTGATCATCTCCTTGAAAGCGATGTCCATTGCCCGCTGAAATGTTGCCCCTACATTGGATAAACTGAAAGGCATTTTAGCATATGCAAATGTTCCTCATTTTGTGGTGAACGTGGTCTTATGCTGATCCTCCTCTTTAACTCAGATTTGATTGTAACCCGAAAAGCCATCAAGTAGGGAAAACATTTCCAATCCTGCCACTGTTTGCAGGATTGCCTCCATAGAGGGTAGTGGATAGTGATCTTTTAGGGATGCTCTATTCAGGTCTCAAAATTCCACACATAAGTGGATATCTCCATTCTTCTTTCAGATCAGAAGTAGATTGGATACCCACATGCTATGATTGATAGAGAACACAATCTGTGACTCGATTATCTTTGTTAGTTCTTGCACCATTAGTGCTTCAATTTTTGGGTTTATTGGCATCTGCTTTTTTTAGACTGGCTTTGCACCCTCTGTCAGCTCGATGATGTGCTGGATGATGTCAGGATTGTATTCCTTAAGGTCATCATAAGACCAAGCCACTACCCCTTCATATTTCTCACAAAAATTGATGAGCCTTTCTTTATCATAGTGCATGACATCTTTCTCGACTCGAAGGTTTCTGCCATCTAAGACCCAAAGGTCCATGTAGTCGCTTTTGTCTACCACAAACTTCTATCTATCATTTCTTTCATTTTCACAATCAAAAAGGTTTTCGAGAGTAACCAATCCTTTCAGAAGCTTGTTGGATTTGAGCTACATGATTTGTCCTTCATAAGCCTCTGCGATCTTTGGTTGGAGCTGATCGGTGAATTTCCCTGACTGTTGGATGAACGAAGCAATGTGTTCATCACTTTCAAACACCTGCCAACTTTGATCATTATTGGGAACTGCTAGTCAGACTATTACTCGTACAAAGTGTTTGTTATGTATTAGGTCAGAGACATGATCAAATTGGAATCCGATTGCTGCCATGCAATCCACGTCTCGATTGTAGTCTCGTGAAACAGTCTGAATGTTGAAGGCTTTAAAACCCTCAACCAAGTCCCAAACTCGATGCTGATAGGATCTCATGTGGACATTCCTTCTTGTGGAAATTTCCCAGACTTGGTTGACCACTAGTTCAGAGTCTCTAAACACCATTAATTGCTTAATTCCCATTCACTCCATAAGGCGTAAACCCTGAACTAACCCATCATATTTGGCCTCATTGTTCGAACAAGCAAACTATAAGTGGAAAGGCCTTAGTATCTTTTCATTTTGTGGGGATATCAAACATATCCCCACTCTGGCACCTACTTTGCATCTTACCCCATCAAAGTACAACGTCCACAGCTTAGGTGCTTGACCACCTTCGAGAGCATTTGGTCTTCATCATAGATTACATAGATGCCCAATCCTATAGCATGGTAATTTTTGAAAGGGTCACTGCCCATCTGTTCACTTAACAGAGCATCCTTCTGATCATTGTGGTCTCCGGTTGTCTTTTCCTCCTCTAGTAATTCAACGCCATACATTTCTTGCTTGGTGATAGAGGTATGCACGACTTCAAAATTGATCATGGCTTCATCCGCTAGATGTTTAGAATGTAATTCTTTCGAATCTATTTTCATTGTTGTGCTATGCTTGGTTATGAGAATCAGATGTGACCAATCCAGGGACAGGTATCCGCCCACCTTTGAAGTAAATTCTTGGGACATACAGAGACCGAACATGGGAGGAACATCTATGATCACAGTGTCTTGTGGAACAGTGATACTAGGCAAAGCAAATAGAGTTAAAGGAAGTTCCTTGATCACACCTACGGTTTCAACTTTGTTCCCATCAAGTTGCATTACTCCCCTTTTCATAGGTTCATAGCTGAGTCCTAAAGCTTCAACTATTTGTTTAGACATAACCATAGTGTTAGCACCAAAATAAATCATAGAATTGTGCAATAAATTCCTCCCTATAATGAGAGTTAAGAAGAAGGGTTGAAGCTTCAACTTATCTATGACTTCGACAAGGGATTCTTTTGTGTTGTTCGTAAGGACTTTAGTAGGAGAGTTGATTAACAACCTTTGCATTGGCTAACTATTTCGTTGGTGTTGTGCTAATCTCTGCTTGAAGTGCCTTCTCTAATAATTTCATCTACTCTGGGATAGCTAGAATGTCCCATAAAGACACATTAGCGGATGATTTCTTCAATTGTTCCACCACATTGAAAGGTGGAAAATTTAGAGGTTTCTGCTCCTTTGCTCTTGTTATGACAATCTCCTTCCATGGCTGATATTGTGGTGATGCAATGGAAGTACCAGGCATCTGATCAGGAACACCTTTATATTGCGGGCTGGCTAGTTGCGGAGCAAATGATTCACCGGTAAATCTCCTCTTTGAGCGAGTGTTATAGTCTGATTTCACTTGCAGTGTTTCAGGTACAGAAGTATCATTAGCAAACATCATTTCTTTTTCTTCCATGCATGAGAAGAGCAGGTGATCAGGAGCAATGTCAGATTCTTGTTCTAGAGACATCCCTTGCATTTGTATGGTAAGAACCACACTTTCCATTTGTGGCGAGGCATATACATAACCTCCATGATCTGGCATTGCGCCTTGGCTGCGTTGCTCCACCACCTTTTGTTGTAAGTTTCCACGTGGGAAGTTTCAGGGCATATGTGCATCACTGCAAGGGAAGCACCACATATTGATATCGTCAATGAGATTATTGTGGTCAATTCCCTACTCGATCTTGGTGAATCCCTCATCAGCAAAGTAGGCACTGAGACTATTTGGTTGACCGTCAGAGCTGCTGGATTAGTGTGGGAACCGCCTTGGTACTGATTCTGCTAATATGAAGACTGCTTGCCTTGATAATTCTGATAGGTAGGCTTCAAAGGCATTGATTGATTCCACTTGAGGGTGGTTATATTATTTTCCATAGTCTGCAACATTTATTTAAGATCATTCATTTCATCCTTGGGAGAACCGGATGTAGACGCAAAATTTTACGGTGCTGCCGCATATGTGTACATTGACTGGGGAGGTGCGGGTGCACTTGTCGACGCGACTTCTTGTGCGAGCATCGATATTTTAGGAAATATCAATGTGATAGGCTGAGGAGGCAACTTTCCACAATCTATCAAATGATTCTCAGCTTTGATGGCGACACCGTAAGCATTTGGTAGAGTTGCTCCTCCCAAAGACATGATCATCATAGAAATGTCAGGGTTGATGGACTTTAGATAAAATATAAATGCCAACTCAAGAGTTGGGCATATAGCAACGGGTATCCTTTGCCAATTTGTGTGAAATCAGGCATTGAAGTCTGTCAAAGCCTCTTGGGGAGCCTATTTTATGATAGATAATTGATGGTACAATGAGAAGCGATCTTTGTCATTTGAAAATATCTCATAAAATGGATCTCCGAGTTCATCCCAGGTGCGGATAGTGCTAGGTGGCAGCGTTCGATACCAATCTGACACCTTGCCTTTGAAAGATGCGATGAGGAGCCTTAGAACTACATTTTGTGCAGTGATCCCATGCAACAGACACACGTCCACCACATATTGCAGATGCTTTGCGGGTGTTCTTGAGCCATCTCTGATAAACTGGGGTATAGCTTTCATAGATGAGACCGAGATAACACCATAGACAACGGGGGCTACTAGAGTTGCTAGGGGACTTTCGGCGTTCCCATGCCATGTAATTTCTGTTGGTGGTTGGAAACATGGTTAGATGAATGGGTGATAGGAGGGGAACGATTACCAACTGATTTGTGGCTTGTACTGTTCCTAGTGGCGGTACTAGTAAACTGGGGTTGTTTATGGTTTGGGATCTAGTTACAGGCCGATGGCTCAAACACCCTTCTAAAGCGCAAATTCATTTAAGCTCTATCCAACCGGGCATGCCAGAAAAAGAACAAATTGTTGATGCCAAAATTTGACAAGGTAACAGTGTCTTATGGGAAACTCAGTTTATGGGGGACCTATTGCGCTAAACTGAGTGACCTTCGAGTTTTTAAAGAAGCCGACTTCTTCTATAATGGGGTTTTGGAAAGGGAAAAGGAAACAAATATAATAAAATAAAGTCTAATCTAAGGCGATGTGCTGAGACTTAATGATAGGCATGATAAATCATAGATCTAAGGGCCCGATTGGTATTTGTAGTGTTCTAGAAAGGTAGAAACTAAAGATTAAAGTATAGATAACCCATTCATTGACATAAAATAACATTGCATACATTCCTATTGCCAAGAAGAGTCATTAGACATGATCTAGATCAACAAACTTGCATTCAATATATATAGAAGTTCTCAAATGAAATGTCCAGACAATAGCAACACAGTTTAAAGTTTAATCAAATAGCATGAAAGAACAGAGAGGCTGAACAATTGGCACAGTCTGAAAGTATTTTGCAATAAAATAAAATAGTAATAAAGGCCTGACATCTTTTCCTAAAATCAATGTTCCTTCAAAATCTGGACCCTTCTCTCTAAACAGAGAGAAGTATATATAGCAGAAAACTTCCATTTCCTGTAGAGGTGTAACATAAAATATTTTGTGATCTCTGGCAATGATGAAAAAATAAGAATATTCCTCCAGCCATTGCAATAGAAAATATTTGAAACCAAGCATCCGGTCATCCTAGGCTCGGGTGCATCCCCTGCCAATGATGGCGGTGGTCTTGGCAAGGTTAAACAAACAAGTGTCATCATCCCGTGAAGTAATTATGACATGCGGTGGTGAGTTGCAACATTTGGTTTGCTTGATTCATCACCAAAATACGAGACCCACCGAAGAGACATGTGGAAGCATAGCGCTTCCCGTGTGAACCTTTATCTTTCGCTGTTAAAAACTTGCACCAAGGTGACATGTGTTGAGTGGGCAGAGCTCTATCCAAAAGAGGAGGAAAGTGATCATCAGTTGGGTGCAAAGGAGACATGTGGAAGCATCTTGCTGCCCGCGATCATTATTCCATCATTTTGCTGAAAGATTACACAGAGCAGACACATAGCAAAAGTGCATTGCAGATGCCGAACATGGGGCCTGCCAAAATTCTTTGGAATGAGAGCTACGTGGCGTTTGAGCGGGGCCTGATGAGGAAACAAAAAAAGATTTATCAAAAGGCCCACAACTACGACACGTGGAAGCATAGTGGGGATTTCCAAAATGCGTAGGAAAGGAAACCTCTGGGGAGCACAGAGCAAACACGTGGAGGGAGCCACAAACTTTAACAAAAAGGCCGAGGAGGAAAATTTGCGATGCACAGACCGATACTTAGAGCAAAGATATACCCGAAGGGAGCTTGTTGAATATTTATTCACAGGTTTCATGCCTCAAACTTCCTTCTTGGGTGGGTTACTTCATCAGGTGTCTCAAAATTCCTTTACAAGGAGTGACAGATTAGGACCTCTAGAGGTCAGGTGTAATCATATCAAAGAATACGAGATCTTCCCTTACATTCTTTCCAGCAACAATTAGTTCTGTAATACATTACTCAAATTTTGATTCAATTTGGAATGCTGTTATCTACATTATATTTGCAAATAAAGTTTGATGTTGTCATTTCCATTGTGCTTTGTATGAAGTTTAAGTAAGAATAAAACAATCAAGTGTCTCATAATTTCTTCACAAGGAGTGATAGATCATGAGCTCTAGAGGTAGGTGTAATCAGGTCAAATAATACAGGATCTTCCCTTACATTCTTTCCAACAATAATTAGTTCTATAATACATTGCTTAGATTTTGATTCAGTTTGGAACACTGTTATCTACATTATATTTGCAAATAAAGTTTGACCTTTTTCATTTCCATTGTGCTTTGTATGGAGTTTAAGTAACAATCAAACAACTACTCCTGTTAGTATTGGTGTGCAGATCTATACTCTGATTTTTTTTATCTTTAGACTTAACTTTGAATTCACCTTAGCAAATTTGATTAGATTAATATATCAAACCCTAGGTCATTACATTGGTATTAGAGTAGGCAGTCTTGCCAATTTGCTAGGTGAAATTTTGTGCATGTAGTCAAGTTAAAGGGACCAAAAAGACATAGGAGAGAGAAATAAAGTAGAAGCAACATAATTGGAGGCAGAGGTTAAAAAAGGAAATGGTTGATCATGAATATTTTTTGAAGGCATACCTGAAAAGGCAAGAACAATTGTACTAGTTGATCACCTAGATGATGTAAAAAATGCATAATGCTACTTAGAAATTCATGGGTGATGGGAGCAATTAAAATCAAAATGGTCTTATAAATTCTACAAATATTAATTGGATTTCAAGTGGATTAGCATCTAGGCCCTTCTGGCCTACCTTTTCGCCTAGAGTAGAGTCACCACTGAAAGTAGAGGAACCAAACCCAAAAACATATGACATTAAAGCCTACATAGAAGACTACATCAATCTCGATGCAAGTATCAAAAAATAGATTAATTTTGCAAACTATTATAGTTTAATGGCAAAGACATGGTCAAAGAAAGGAACAAGAAAGCAAGGCGGACAATAAAATTTAGTGCCCAAGGTGAAGAAACATGAAACAATGACGGGTACATTAGAGCTAGAATCACAAAAGGAGGACAAGAAAGAAGTTGTGATAATGGAATAGGAAGAAAAATCAAAGTTACAAGACATCATGAAGCAAGAACAAGAGGAACCCAATAATCAAGTTGAAGGTGGAGATTCCTTGTTGATTTCTAATGATTTATGAAAGGAAATCCAACCCTCATTCAAAAACTCACAACATCAAACATGAGGTAAAAAATTGCAACATAATTAATCTTCTTTATTTAACTTGCAACGCAGTTTCACAACTTCAAAAAAATCTGATTACATGAGTTTGTGCAGCCATATAAGCTGAATAAAATCATTACAAAATATAATTGAACCTGCTATAAGAACAACAAACAACATCAAAGAAAAGCTATAGGTTCCTCTTCTTCAAATCACCTTCTTGCACTACAAAATTGACTCTTCAATCTACCTTCTTCCACAACCAACTTTGCTAATATTTAATCATGGATATCATAATCCATTTGTTAATGAACACCTCCCAAAACTTGCAACAAAATTTCCTTTTTCCTCTCTACCCAAGAGAAACCACACCTTTTCTCTCTTTTTTTTTTCCAAAAATCTCGAAGAATAATAAATTCAAAATTGTCAAGTAACCTCCAGTGATGCGTCCACTATCTCCATTTCTTGTAGCCTCTATTCTTCTACATTCAACTTGGTAAAAATCCTAATAAATGAATTAAATGAACATATAAATTTTTTAAAAGGAATCTTTGAACTCATTTCCATGAAATTTCCAAAATTGGTTGCCAACTAGGACTCTCACTACACTCAACAGGATCCCGAAAAAACAAAAATCAAACAACTCAATCTTGGGTACCTATTTCCATTACTAAATTTAAGGAATAATAAATGAGTTGTCATAGAGTGTATCTCCCAAAAATCCACGCCCAAATTTCCTATTTGATTTTTCAATTTTCAAAATTGCCTCCACAACTATCTCCAACACCAAAAATTGTAACTTTAATAAAGACCAATTTATTTAAAATATTATTTTGGCCAAATATTGCAAGTTATTTCTCCAAATACATAATTACCAAACCTTAGGAAAATTAAAATAAAATGCCCTCTTTTTTTATTGATGAGGATTTCCCTTCACCTGGATGCTCCTGCATCAGACACCTAAGGTAATTCAAAATGTTTCATGAGTTGAACTCAAACATTTATAGATCATGTGCTTGTTCTTCATCCATCTTTCTTCCTTATCCACTTGTTTCTTATTTTTCACCCTTCTCTGAAACTTCCTATCTCTTCCTTCATCTTTCCTCTTTTTCTCCCCCTCATTAAATTCACCTTGCTATACCATGGTTCATCTTTCCATCCCACTTTATCATTCTCAACACCTACACATAAATCAACATTAACTGATTCATGAAAATCAATGAATTCTATTTGCACATCTTTCTCACCTATTTCTCCTTCACCCTCTTCTTCTATGTTAACAAAAGTCATCATGCTCTGCTATATTTTAGAACATCTTATGCAACATCAAACATAAGGTAAAAAATTACAACATAATTAATCTTTTCTATTTAACTTGCAACACAATTTAACAACTTCAACAAAATTTGATCTTACATGAGTTGGTGCATCCATATAGGCCGAATAAAATCACTACAAAATAGACTTGAACCTCCTATAAGAACAACAAACAACATCAAAGAAAAGCTACAGGCTCCTCTTCTTCAAATTAGCTTCCTGCATTGCAAAATTGACTCTTCAATCTACCTT
Organism: Sequoia sempervirens; assembly: GCA_007258455.2. Lineage (NCBI taxonomy): Eukaryota > Viridiplantae > Streptophyta > Pinopsida > Cupressales > Cupressaceae > Sequoia > Sequoia sempervirens. The sequence goes on from VDFB02047144.1 coordinate 42,394,129, forward strand.
CTTTCGCAACCGACTTTGCTAATATTCAATCATGGATATCATAATCCATTTTATGTTGCAACACCTCCCAAAACCTACAAAAAAATTTCCTTTTTCTTCTCCCCCCAAGAGAAGCCATGCCTTTTCTCTCTTTTTTTCCCCAAAAATATCAAAGAATAATAAATTCAAAATTGTCAAGTAACCTCCAATGATGCTTCCATTATCTCCATTTCTTGTAGCCTCTATTCTTCCATGTTAAACCTAGTAAATATCCTCATAAAATGCATTAAATGCACATATAAAAATGTTAAAAGGCATATTTGAACCCATTTCCATGAAATTGCCAAAATTGCTTGACAACTAGGACTCCCACTCCACTCAACAGGATCTCGAAAAAGCAAAAATAAAACTCAATATTGGGTGCCTATTTCCATTGTTAAATTTAAGGAATAATAAATGAGCTGTCATGGAGTTTATCTCCCAAAAATCCATGCTTAAATTTCCTATTTAATTTTTTAATTTTCAAAATTGCCTCCACAACTATCTCAAACACCAAAAATTGTAACTTTAATAAAAGACCAATTTATTTAAAATATTATTTTGGCCAAATATTGCAAGTTATTTCTCCAAATACATAATTACCAAACCTTAGGAAAATTAAAATAAAATTCCCTCTTTTTTATTGATGAGGATTGCCCTTCACTTGGATGCTCCTGCATCAATGATTGTGTGTACTAGCAAAAGATTGATGAGATGAAGGTAGGAAAATCTCTTTTTGTTGGGTTTGAAGAGCTTGAGATGAAGGAAGAGGTGTCAATAATTTCAAGTGATGTCCAAGAAGCATCCAACCAAGTCTTAGGTATGGAAGTAATTGAACCATGCAATGATGATTTGTTATGTATGGGAATGATTGAACCATGTGATAATGATATTCAAGAAATTAGTTATGCTATCGTGAAAATGATTTGACGAAGATTTTCCTCCATAAGGAGGAATTGCAAGTATATAATGAAAACCCTATTGGTATTGGAGAGATGAAGATTATACCCCATAGATTAGGGCATGAGGGTCCCTTCCTTCAAGGCCAAGGACATTCATATATAATGGTGTGGGATCTAGGTGATATACTAACAAGTGTAAGGGGTAAAGTTTGTAACAAGTCCCATATCGCTATTCTTGACAATTTCATCACTCCATACAACTAGATAAGAGGAAAGTTCAAATTAACCATGGGTGAACATAAGGAAAAAAATACTAATGATATTAAGGTTGTTGTTGCTCCCTACACAAGTCTAAGTATTTAGGATTATCCATTCATCAATGTTGAGAGTTTGGCTGGATACATAAGGGATGACATACTACTAAGACAGATAAAAAACTCCCCCCATATCTACAATCTCTAATTGAATCAACTGGAAGGAGGCATTCAATAGAATCTCTTCTAAAAAATGCAACAAATTAGAGCCACTGCCACAAAAATTCCTCCAAAGGTTCAACAATACTCAAGAAAGGAGAAGACTAAGATTGCATTCAATGGATTCAACCACATAGGGAGATTGATTTTGTGTGTTTCCTTGGGAAGGAATGATATTAAAGTAGTTGTAATGAATGACCCCTTTATTGATGTCAAATATATGGATTACATATTCAAGTACATTTCAACACAAGGTATATACGAGGGGAGCATTAATGTAGTGGTTGACAAGATCCTTGAAATTGATGACCACAAAGTTACAATTACTTCCAAGAGGGACCCTGTAGAAATTTTGTGAGGTGATTTTGAAGCTGAGTATGTTGTGGGGCCATCTAGTGTATTTATTACAACTAAGAAGGCATTTTCACATCTTAAGGGTGGTGCTAAAAAGGTTGTGATTTTTGCTCCATCAGCAAATGCCCCTATGTTTGTGGTTGGAGTTAATGAAGAGACCTATAAGATTGAGATGGCTATTGTTTTTAATGAAAGTTGCACAACTAATTGTCTTGCTTCCTTTTCAAAGATCGTGCATGAAATGTTTGGTTTCATTGAGGGGATAAAAGTGGCTTGGAACAAGTGATAATCGATGAGCTTTTATAGAATCCTGATGATCTAAAGAGATATTATTTCGATGAGCTTTTGCATAATCCTGATGATCTAAAGAGATATTATTTAGAAGTGCACTTGTTGAAGATGGTGAAGCTTAAGAATATTATCAAGTTCTACACTTCTTGGGTCGATGATAAAACCAATACCATGACTATCATAATAGAGATTTTCACATTAGGTACTCTGATAAAATATTGAAAGAAATATAAACATGTTGACATGAAGGATTTCAAGGTTTGGGCAAGACAATTTTTTGAGGGCTTACTTTATCTCCATAGTCTTAATCCTTCAATTATTCACAGATTCTTCAAATGTGATAACACCTTTGCTAATGGTAACCATGGAAACATTAAAATTGGGGATCGTGGATTGGCCACTTTACTGTGGCAAGATAACACTCACAATTTAATCATTGGAACTCCTGAGTTTATGGCTCGAATACTTTATGAAGAAGATTCTAATGAACTGGTTGACCCCTATTCATCTGGTATGTGCCTATTAGAGATGGTGAATTTTGAGCATCCATACAATGAATGTCAAAATCCAACCCAAATTTATACGAAAATGGAATCTGGTGTAAAGCATCTTTCCTTGAATAAAATTAAAGACCTGCAAGTGAAGGAATTCATTGAAAAATGTCTTGTTGTAGCACCCAATAGGTTGTCTGCAAGGGAGATTTTGATGGATCCTTTCCCCTTGTGTGATGGTAGTAAATAATCTATAGATTATGTTTATATTCCATCTTATGTTTAGCCTCCTACAAAAAACATTGAAGCATCCATTCAGCCAAGATCAAGGTCTCCCTATGTGCATCTTGATGGATCATCAGTTGTTAATGATGTGGCAGCTCTCTTTTATTCCTTTGGTTCTCAGATTGAGAAAAATGGTTATAGACTACCTTTTCCTAGCCTGGAAGTGCAAAGCTCAAAAAATAATAAAGACATGAAATTGAAAGGGTAGAAATTGAATGACGATACCATATCCCTGCAATTCCACTTTGTAGATCATGAAGGTCATGCAAGAAATGTCAGTTTCCTATTTTTTTTAGATAATGATACAAATTTTAGTGTTACAAGGGAAATGATTGAGCAACCCGACCTGTCAGATCTAGATTTGATGCCAATAGAAGGACTGACAAATACCTTGATTTCTAGAACAATACTTGAATGGAACCCTGTGTTTCTATTCATGAAAACAATTACATAAATGAAAATTTCCATTGAGAACGTTTCTGAAAAGCACCACTCGCATGTGGTTGATGAAGACCAAATGGAAAGATTGTCAGATTTTTTCCCTATGACGATCACTCCAAAAGGGGAAGAATGTAGAAAACAATGCCACATTTCCTAACTTGGTTCCACCATCAGAGTCCACCCTTGCTGAAAATGCTTTACAAATTAGATTTGAAGAATTTATCTATAAACCTAGTAATTTTGATGGCTCTCCTACAAGATCAATTGTACCTCTTGTACGTGTGTGTGAAGATCAAGTTTCTCAAGTTCCATCGACATCAGAAAATGCTATTCTTGGATCACCACATTTAGGCAATGAAAAATTTCTAGTTTAGCACATTCAAGAGCAATGGTTGTAGTGATGTGGCTATAATGGATAGTTGCATTTTATCTGACACTATCATTAGTTCAGATAAATATGGAATTTGTGGACCTCTTGATCGAATTATTGGTATCAAATACCAAGTACACTTGATTGATGGTGAAAAGCTTGGAAACTCTGGAATCTTCTCTTCTATAAAAAACAACTCAAATTCCTTAAAGGGTATTGTAGACAGCCTGCCATCTTACGACAATATCCCTTCATTCCTTGTGGATGTTGAAGATGAGGAGTTACAAACACAATTGGAACTAATTGAACTCAAGTATTAGTATGAACTATAGGAACTTCATATAAATGTGCCATTGTGTTTAAGAGTTACAGTTGGTGAAGGTTTGACTTCTTTAGTATCTAGAGATAGAGGGTGTGAAGGAAGTGTAGATCAATTAATGGATTGGCCAAACACTTCTAGTGGAAAGGTCTTTATTCTTGAGTTATGTGATTTTTCTAGTGTGGGATATTTTCCAAAAAAACACTCCACTAGCACAAGAATTGGGTGTGCATGCACATATTATTGTTAAGACTGATGATTGCTGTAATGATTTGCAAGGCTCACATTTGAGAACAAACAAACCCTCAACAAAAAATTCCAGGATTCTACAAGAGAAATACATAGGATCGAGGAGTAACCTTGACTAGAAATGGATCAAGATTTTGGAGCTGACCTATTTCTTGAGGACAAGAAAAATATGAGAGGGGGGACTATCATATCCCTGATTTAGTTTGAAATTCAAATCGTGCAATAGTGAGAAACATGTTTTTTCAACACTAAGTTTGTTATTTTTATTAAATATAATAATAATATTTAAATAAATAAAATAATAATAATAAATTTAAATATTAATTTTTGGGCGGCTACATTAATAAATAAATAAATTTTGATTTTTATTTTTGAAGCCAATTTCCTTTTGGGTCACTTGTTGAAGGCCTACCTATAGGAGTGCTGGGTGCTAAGGGAGATGGGCATGGAATTTGGGCATTTTAGCTTTGTTGTTTGCATATACTAGATTAGGAAGAAAACCTCACTCTAAAATTTTGTAAGTATGACGAAAACCCTACTTACTTCATGGGCGCTATCCATTTTTAGATTGTGCATTGTGTTGGGTGTCTTGATATTAGCAATAATTTCCTATAGGAGGTCATGATTTAACTGGGTGAGAAGATAGGGCACCATTAGCATTGCTTTAGAAGATCTGCATCACTTGTTGTTGACCCTTCAGACATTATCACGCCTTAAAATCATAGATCAACGACTAACTATGCATAATTTGGAAGGAAGAGGAAGTTGGGCACCATACTTGTTTGAGTACCGAATCCAACCATCAACTATGGGGCTACAAATTACAACACCATCTAATCAGTGGCTAAGTTACATCAAACGTGCACATCAACATTATTTACTGGAAGATCTAAAGGTGTAGATCTGAGAGGTGAATCTGATCATAAAGGATTGTTCAAACCTACTGTAATATGGGGAAAAAATATAAGAAGTGTCTATTGAGGGCTTCATGCCTCAAACTTCCTTCTTGGGCGGGTTACTTCATCAGGTGTCTCATAATTCCTTCACAAGGGGTGACAGATTAGGACCTCTAGAGGTCAAGTCTAATCATATCAAAGAATACAAGATCTTCCCTTACATTCTTTCCAACAACATTTAGTTCTCTAATACATTGCCCACATTCTGATTCAGTTTGGAACACTATTATCTACATTATATTTGCAAAGTTTGACATTGTAATTTCCATTGTGCTTTGTATAGAGTTTAAGTAACAATCAAACAACTACGCTTGTTAGTATTGTTGTGCAGATCTATACTCTGATTTCTTTTATCTTGAGACCTAATTGTGAATTCACCTTAGTAGATCTGATTAGACTAATATATCAAACCCTAGGTCATTATAGAGGGAAGTGGAAAGGAATTCCTATGATAGTTAGGAGGATGTCATCTCAATTTTTGTATGGAAAGAAGATCCTTATGCATTTTCAATGTTGTTTAAGGTTACAATATATGATAAAAATGTTTATATCCTAACAACAACCCCTTGTAGAAGCCTTTGAGATTATTGGTGAGACTATGTATCTCATTAATCCCTTGATGATTGATCATTGTGCTACAATATTAACGGTTTTGAATTGATTATTTGAGCCACCGAGATATATGATAGCGAGTTCAAAAATGATTTCTTAAATTTTTTCACTATGGAGTGTTAAAATGAAAGCTTTGAGTAGGGTTTATGTGTAGCAAATCATGCCTATTCTAATAATAATATTGCGTAGGAACATTAAGGTGTAAGGGTCTTGTGTCACCATTAGGACTACACACATGACATTGTTGTTTGTTGTGTCAAAGTAAAAAAATTCCTAAAATTTTACCCTATTGATATTTCAAGGTCAGTATTCTAAGGATCATGATACACCCTGACATACCATTGACCATGCATAGTGACAATATAGTGAGGATACTTGAACAAAGTTCTAAGAGTATGTGTGTTAAGAGTTTCCATCTAATGACAAAAATATGGTGGACAAAGTACTATCAATAATAAGGGTGGAAACATAAGCTACTAAGGTTTCCTTATTTGCTATTCAAGCCTTCATAATCCCACCATTTAATACCTTAAATGACAGTCTAAATGTTCCATATGATGCAATATACTAGGGAAGACTGTCATAATCTTATTTAAGCCAATATCAAGTATGAGAGATGTAAAAGTGGGATACATATATTGTGGTTTTTTCCTTTACAATATCATTTTTCATATAATGTGAATTGGTATAGTGTATTGTGAAGACACAATGACAGAGTCAATAGCCATAGTGAGAAAGGACAATCAATCAAGGTAGTAGGTATCTTGAAAAATAATTCATTACCAAAGATTCGTGCAATATTTTGACAACTCATTGGGAAGACACACATGATAGTCTAGTCTTATGATGTTTTGTAATCAAATTAATGCCAATCATCATGACAAATAAAGAAGTGGTGCATGGTAATGTTATCTAAGGTGACATTAACCTTGTAATCCTATGCCATTTGTATGTCTCCACGTTCCTTGGAATGTGTTCTAGGGGACATGAGAGAAAACTATTAAATTTTGGAATGTTATAATTATATTATAAAGAGAGGATTTAATTTTGGTGGAGGTCACACATAAAAAATGGATAAGGCATATTTCTTAGGCATCCATATTAGAATTTGAAAGGTCTTGGACAGATTGCCCAAGATTGAAGAAGAAAAGGTGTTCATTGGTGTTCTATCGGGGACCAGAAAGGTCATCAGACCATTAAAAAAGTTAGGTGTTAGATAGGCTATGGGTTAGGCACCCATGTGGGAGTCTTGCAATTCAATTTGATATTTTATTAATTTCTTTTGGTTTTCCATGAAGAGGGGTGTGGGTTTTTGCAAGTGGTTTTATACCTCATATTTGGTTTACTATTTGTGGTTTTACCTCCCACAATTTCTATAAATTGGAGCCATGAGATTGTAGTTTTATGTTGAGTTCTTGTGGCTAACAGGGTACTGTCGTATTGATCAAAGATCAGTAATGGAGTGTATTATTGTATATTCTCATTCAAATATTAATAATATACTTTCCCTCTTTTCTCATGTGGATTTTTTTCCCGAGAGGGTTTTTCTTCTAGATCTGAATTTACTTGCTTAAGTTCATATTGTAGATTTCCTTCACCTTGTGTACACCTAAAAATGGTCTGGATAATCTGATTAATTAAATACGTTTTATTTGATTAATTAACCCTTCTATTTTCATCTACTTATAAATAAATAGAAATATTTATTTATATAGTTCACATTTAATTCTTCTATCTTTATTATATTATTTTATCTTAATTAAATAAATAAATCACATACTTTGTTTTATTTAATTATTATTATCAAATTCTTCTATAATTATATATTTATTCTATCCTAATCACATCATTCCATCTTAATTAAATAAATAAATTCAAATACCTTGTTTTATTTAATTATCTATTTTCTTTCATCTAAATTAAATAAACAAGTTCGCATACTTTGTTTTATTTAATTACCACATTTCTTCCATGTTTATTTAATAAACATATTTCTATAGTTTGTTTTATTAAATTAAATATCCTCTTTTACTAAATTGAATAAATCCAAATATTCAAATAAAAGCATATTTCTACAACTATTTTCTCTTTTCACTCTGGTAGTGTAATTAATATTTAATTACACTTGCATAACTTTACTTAGGTAATATTTTAATTCCTAAGTTAATTATTTGCATCATATCTCGTTGAGCTATCTTGTTTAGCAAGATGAATTAAGGTTATCATACATTGCTTTATAAAGCAATCATCTTGGCAATTATAATTCTGAATAATATTATTTTTGCATCTTGCAAACTCACCTTTTTCATTATTCTTAAAGCGGAAGGGATTATTTTTAGTTTGCATATACGATCTTAGTTTCTTGTTGTAGGATTTGCTTATGCAAATTTTGAGAAAATCATTGCAGAGTTTGTTCGGGATTTCTCAAGGGTATCATGCCTTGAGTTCATCTATGAGGCACTTTGGATTAGATCAAACTTCACTATTGGATTTAGAGCACTGGAAAAAGTCAGGATTGACTTTTGTTTTTCTGATTTTGGTCATTGTTTGCCAGATCTATGAGGGTTTCAAGTTCGGCGATTTTCTGGAAGCTCTAGAGGTAGCCAAATTTTTGGAGCATTTTGGGCACAAACGGAGGTCACTTTTTTTTGTATCTATCCCAGGTTGATCTTTATTCTAGATTTGTCTCGATGGGTGTTTTGGAGATTACTTGGATGTTTTGACAGTTGGACAGGTGAAACTTGAATATTTGTACTTCATTTCAGTACCACATCATTTTATTTTCTGTTTATGCACATTAACATTCTCTTCTTTTACAATAATTGGGTTATTGTAATAAATGAACTGAGATAAAGTTCCATCAGGGGGGTTTCTTGCATAATAATCTGATTAAAGTGTGCATGCACTTTGATCTCCATCTTGTTTTGATGGAAACTCGCATGGGTTATCTGGTTTCTTAGTTTCTTTTGGCCACATCTTGTCTTAGCTTGACACATATCAGATTCACATTGGTTCACACTTTAGATTGGGAGTTTATGGTTCTTGATCCACATTGGTTTAGATCCTCCTTAGTTTGAGGGCCATGTTTTTATGGTTAATGTTCTAGTCTTTATGGTACTTGTTCCTATGGAAGAGTTTTAGTCACAGCTTGGCATCAACATCGAGATACACAGTTTCTAGATTTTGTCATCATTTCATCTACTGTTGCTTCATAGATTCTAGGGTTGTTCCAGTTTGTGAGTTTTTCAGTGTTCCATGGCACCGGGTCTGCTGTCGCATTATTATGATTCCGATTGGTTTCTTGTAGACAGAAGTATCTTTCCTTGCTTGTTAGATTTCAGTTCCAGTGTTACTCCACAATGTTCTTCCAGTGCTTCTTTGCAACAATCATCTCATTGTAGAGGGTTTTGTCCCACTAGGTTTTCCTTCTCTACCTCATTATTGCATTTGTACATGGGTACCTGATCATGCCTTTGTTGCCAGGACCCATTCATGATTTCTTGCATTCATCTTAGTTTTAGGTGCATGCTTTTTTAGTCTCCCTAAGTTGCACTTATGGGGGGGTGCTAGTGTAATTAATATTTAATTACATTTGCATAACTTTACTTAGGTAATATTTTAATTCCTAGGTTAATTATTCTCATCCTTATCTTGTTGAGCTATCTTGTTGCTCAAGATAAGATTAGGGTTATGCATACATTTCTTTTATAAAGAAAATCATCTCATGTAATTATGAATTCCTGAATAATATTATTTTGCACATCTTTTGCAAAGCTCTTGCTTTTTTTGTTTTTCTCTTCTGTGGAAGGTTATTCTGGTTTGCATGTTTGATCTTGGTTTCTAACACACTCATTATATGTACCAACAAAATTAGATATTTCGTATCTAATTAATTCAACCCAACCTTCATAGACAAATTTGGAGACAAATTACATGCAAAATTCTTCATCTTCTTCCATTGATCATTCCTATCCTCTGGCTGAATATTTTTGTGGGGAAGAACAATCTCCATAATCTTCTTAGGCTTCTTCATCTTTCACCATTGAATCTTTCAAATCAAATCTAGACCCTTGCTGCCACATCACAAATATGCTGCCGAGAATCTATAAATACAACCTTTTCTATAGGAAAATGATCCCAACTTTGTGCAATCTTACTCTGTAGAAATAATATTAGAGAAATTAAGCATTTAAGCAATTAGGCAATAGTAATTAGCAAATCATTTTAGAATATCAATAGCAATCATGGTTTTCCATTTAGCTACATCCTAGTTATGGTAGTTTCTTTTATCAGTTTCATGTCAATTTCATCTACAATATCATCAACATATCATTTAGATATCATATAGGATTAGTTTCTTGCATTTAACATCTCATTCTCTAGATTGTCATTTTAATAGTCATAGTACTTACAAAATCTGAGAGCCTCGTGATTTAATAAATCGTTGGAGATATAGAGCAATATGACGCTTTCAATAGATTTCTTCTTTTTATTAGATTAATTATTGTTTAAATTTATTGATAATATCTTATTGATTGTGTTTGTTACTCTTTACACATATTTTACTCACACATACATTTTGGCACCCACCATGGGGCAAAAACCCAAATTTTAACAATTTTTTGGAAAAGTGCGTTTACAGGTTTTGATGTGTTTATGTTTTAGCATGATCAGGTGTTTTTATTTCACATTCAACAAGTATTTTAGCACATCCAATCATTATTATGACACATTCAGAAGATATTTCAGTGCATCTAGGCACTGTTCTGATGCATCCAAAGCTTCTTTCGGCGCATCTAGAGCCTTCTTTTGGTGCATCTGACACTTCTTTTAGTGCATCCAAATGATCTTCTAGCACATACATTGGATACTTCTTTTAGTGCATACGAATAATATTTTAGCACATAGATCTCTATTTTAGCACTTTTATAGTCAATCTTAAAATAACTGTATCTTGGTCATATAGAGGTCTTTTTCAGAGCTTTGTTTTTTTAAATGAGGTAGAATTTTATAAGCTATGCAATGGTGTAGGTGTTTCTCAGTTTTTGTGGAGTTAAAATTTTCAATTTTCAATTTAGATTCAAATCACATGTAACTTGGTCCAAGTTTTAAGGTTTTTTATTCTTAATCATTCATATAACTCTTATATCTTCTTATTTCTTGATCTCATCTAACATTTTGAGCATTTATTGTAGGTTTTAAGAGGAACATGGAGCATTAAAGTGAAAGAAAAAACATTTGATATCCATTTTAATATAGTTTTCAAACACTCATGGGAAAATAACCCATCATATTTTATTTTTCATTCATGCTTTTGGACCAACTAGCATTACTTTGGGCTTAAAATTAACCATCTACACAAGCTTTGTCAAAGTCGGCTAAAAAGAACATTAGAAACTCACTAGTTTTTGGGTTTGGATTAAAATTTAACAAACAACTTCACACTCAAGTTTGGTGTTTTAAAAAGAACTCATTATTTAAGATAGACATCTAGCTTAAGTAAAATGATTAATTGAACCCCTTGTCTATTGTGGTTGAAGTGATAGGCCTATGCTCTCCCCTTTACTAGGTGATTAGAATACTAGACTCACTTTTCATGCTTTATTAAATCCTTTAGAAGGTCCGCTGTAGTGGGAAAAAGTACTCACTCTACAAGAACGACCTAAGTGGGAACAACCAAAGTCAAGTTTTCCAACCTACTATAATCAAAAGAGAATTCAGGTAAAGTTTGAATTCAATGGAAATGTGTAAGATAACCATCCTCAAAATCTTTGTTCTAAATAATAAGAGGTCTCTTGAGGGAGTTTATCAATCGCTGTTCCGAACGGATACGCTATCTACGAACCTTAAGTTAGTATCTCACCGTGTTAGTTTCCAAACACTTGTTATACCATAGTGCAAGGGGAGGGAAGAATATTCCCCCAAGACACTCACCATATAAATATTAGAGACCCTAGCCAAAAGTGGAGGATTCGACTTTGGCTAAGACTCGGGAAAGGAAAAAACACTGCTGCCCTCTAGGGGGTGACACGACTGTGTGAGCTGACATATTTTTAAGATGTGGGCTGTGGTATCTTAAGTGACCTACTTGACAATTAGAAAAAGTGCTTGAACTATCTTTATTTGTGTCAAACCGGTGGAAATTGAAAGAATTAGACCTGATTCTAGAACACTCACTACATGTTTAATGCATAGAATCTAAACAACTGTTTAAAATATGGCTTTTGTGTGTGAAGTTATTTTTTAAAAAGAAATCATCCAAATCAAAAGTAATTAATTTATACAATTTCTAGACAAACAAATCAATTACCATATTAGTAATCAGAAGCTTATACAATGGAGATAACAAATTCACTGATTAAAACTAGAAAAACCAGGCAAACTGTCAGAATCAGAAAACATTTTCCAGAAAAAATGCATTCACTGTTTGTTTTGGCACATACAATATGTTTAAAAATGCATCTAGGAATTTTTTAGTGCACTGGAGGTCTGTTTTAGCGCATTGAACTCAAACTTTAGCACATCAGAGTAACAGTCTGGCGCATAGAAGCAACAGTCTAACACATTCAACCAATTTTATAGCACATAGACAAAACAATATAGCACATTCAACTAGTATTTTAACACATTAAAAAAAACTTTTAGCGCATCTATTAGGTCTTTTAGCACATCAAAAGACTGTTATAGTGCATCTAGAAAATCAAAATACAAATAACTATTTTTAGTGTCTGTCAAACTTTTATCATCAAAATTCAGATTTTTCTTAGAATTGAAACTTTCCTAAATCAAAACAAAGTCTTAAACCTAAATAAACTGGACTTTACAATTGAATTTGTTCAAATCAAACCAATATCTACCATCCAAAAGTGTCTCAATCAAACACATTTGATTAGTAAGTTAAGTTTCAGGATCAGTCATCCTAAATCAAAGAAACGAAGCTGTATAATCAAAATTATCAACTTAGTCTAATCAATAGAATCTATCATTATATTTGACTTAAGTTAATATCCTTGGCACTATACCAAACTAAGATCAAAATTTTATTGAAAACAATAATGTTTGTATGTCCATTTTAACAAGGTCACGAACACTAAAATTCCAATAAAAGTAAATTAAAACTCAAACCACTATGACTAAAATAGATGAGGATACATTGAATGCTTTCACTCAGCAGATGCAAAATCTTCAACAACAAATCCAAGAAATACAAAGAAAAATCACAGAAAGAAACCAAACAATGAACATGAGACCTTCTTCACCAAAAACTACATCATCTAAGTTCAATGTCTTTGAATTTTTGCAAAAGTTCAATAAGCCCAAATCTAAGTCCTCAAAAATAAATGATATTGAACAATCCTATCATGTCATGCATTTATTTCCATCCACCATAATCCAAAATAAACCTCAAGATTCTTTCACTCAAGTTAACAATTCCATCCAATCATCATCTTCTATCATATCTTCAACATCCAATGATTCATGTCAATCTCTCAATCCAAAGCATGCTAGCATAGACTCCCCTACACATCAAGATCAAAATATTCTTTCCACTCCATCCAATGATATCAAAATTCCACAAATTCTTCCATTCTTTGATCAAGATCCCATTTCTCAAGAATCTTATGACGATCCCCTCCTTTCACTTTTCATCCAAAATAATTCCCTTCCATCTCAAGAGACAAACATCCTTCCAAGTTCTTCCACACCATCTAATCAATCCATACCATCTCATGATTCTATTGCATCACAAAATCATGATAGTTCTTCCATCCTATCTAATGATGTCTTACCAATTGATGATCAAGACATGCTTTCTACAAAATCTCATGATTCCCTTCCTCATCAAGATCAAGATATGCTTCCATTCAAGGATACCCTTCCATCCCATGAAGATGTTTATCCTTCTCATGATCAAGATATTCCTTTCATACCACTTCCTTTTCCAAGTCAAGATTAAAACACCCCATCATCCCCATGTCAAGAGCCTATCACACCTATTCAAGCTATCTATGAACCCCACACCTATAAATTGGGATCCTCCACCTTTATCCATTCCGGTTTACTTCCAACACCTATCCTTTCATCCATATCATATCCTCCCCAAAATGGACTTGCATCTTGTTTCACAAACAATACATATCCCATTGCTAAATGAATGTGTCAAAGTATGAATTACAAAGGAAAAGGATTAGGCATTCATGAACAAGGTATCCTAGAACCCCTTTCTGTTCAAAGAAACCCATATCACCATGGCCTTGCTTATATACCTAAATGTCCTAGTTCATCAAACCTTCCATCTATCCTAGGTCCTCATCCTAGTCCATCAAACCTTCCCTCTATCCTAGGTCCATATCCTATTTCTCAAGAACAACAAAGACACACATCCTTGATGCCCTTTCAAAATTCTACCCACATTAACTCATCCATAATACCTCCATATCATTCATCTCAATCCACCCTTCCCATTGCTCTTGGAAGCAATTTGGGTGCCAAATATCAAAAGCTTCTATATCAAAATCCACATGTATCAAAGGATCAACATGTCTCCTCGAAGAGACATGCAAAAATAAAAGAAACTTTGATCCAAAATCAAAAGAAAAAACTAAAAGGCCACAAAGGCCCATCAAAGCAAAAATATCAAAGGCCACAAAGGTCCATAAATCAAAAGAAAATTTCAAAAGGTCACAAAGGCCCATCAAAGCAAAAAGGAAATTTTCAAAGACAACAAAGGTCCATAAATCAAAAAGAAAAATGTCAGGCCACAAAGGCCCACAAAGAAAAAAGTGAAGTAAAAATTCATGTGGATTCCTAAAAGTCTCATAGAAGCAATAAAATATAAATTGGCATCCAAATTTGCTAATCCAAAAGCTTCCTCCAACTTTCCATGTAATAACCTATCGCCTTCCAAATCCATTTTTCCTCCATCACTCCACCACCCTTCAAGGTGTGTGCCAACATTGATCTTGCCATCCTTTCCATCTATCCATCAACAGGCCTTCCAACCTCCTATCCATTACCCAACATTCATCCCCCATCATTCTCCTTTAATCCAAACCTTTGCATAAGTTCTCAGATTCTTCCATCATATCATTAATTTTCCAACATTTAGGAGTCTAATTCCCATTGCCATGGTTTATTATAGGGATATTTGGTTGTGAAACTTGATTCTTAAGTCCTTCCTCCATCTCCCTATCATCCATATCCTATCTTCCATATTCCTCTTGCACTCTACACTTAGGGACAAGTTTCGTCCATCTTATCATTCATGGTCATTATCCTTTCTATGGTCATTCCTTACATTTCCACCTTTGATCTTGACAAGGTTAAGGATCTTATTGAACATCATATATCTTATCCTATACACTTTATCCATATCTTCCATACCATATATTTCATCTTATCCATATTCCATCATTCTTACTAAATACATCCTTTCTTCCTTTCCTCAGTCTTGATGAGGAATAGGGAAAAAATACTTGGGCCTTATGTCTGTATCTTATCTAGTTGATCTTGATCATCCCATTCATTATTTTTATCCTTGGTTTCTTCCATTCCATATCTCCTAGCTTATCAAAATCCATGTCACTATGTCCCTTTGCAACCTTGAATCTTATCATGCAAATCATATTTGAGCCTAGCTGTAAAACGTTATCCAATCCTCATATCTTTTGTCAATCAATCATCAACAATCATCAATCTTATCGTACTTAGAGAAATTAGTGATCTTAAGTAATTATCATCATCATGCCTTATGGAATCAATCATTCTTGGCATCTTAATCAATCAACCATTATCATCTTTTGACAAGAGATATGTTCCTTGCATGACATGTTTTGCAGTGAATCTTTCATTTTGATCTATCATTTATCCATGGTTGCATTACCCCTATTGTGGGGCATCTTGTTCCTTCAATCATTCATATCATCTCATTTCATCTTAAATATCCTGAAAAATCCAAAAGAAAAAAAAAAGCTGCAAAATCCAAAAAAAATAAAAAATAGAAAATCCACAAAAAAAAGAAGAGAAAAATACAAAAAAAGTGAAAAATTCAAAAATCACAAAAAAAAATCAAAAAGAGGCAAAAATAAAAAAGGTGAAAAAGACAGAAAAATACAAAAAAAATCAAGAAAATAGAAAAATACAAAAAAAACATAAAATTTGAAAAAGTGCAATAAAAACACGTAGTGAAAACTTGGAAACAGGTGCTACTTGTGATTTAAACTAGGCTTTCCATCTATTAGATGCATGTCTTGGTTGTTCACTTTCGCCATCATTGTACCTATCATTGAAAAGAGAACCTCATTTACATATCCTGGCAATGTGGTTGTGTCTCACCCTAGCTTAGGGGAAAAATCCTTAACTCACTGGGGGCAATAAACTTTGAGCTTAAACAAATAGACAAACAACAGTATGACAATGAAACAAATAAAATGATCATAGGGAAACTCAACATTAAACATACATCAAACATCAAAATATTTCAGAAAATCAACCATCCATATCAAACAACTGAAATCAAATCAATCAAAATAACTTTAGATGGATGATATTATTTTGAATCATGATTTTATCGCTTTAGCTTGAATGTTCAAATGTTGTACTTTGATTTTTGTTATCATTTCTTTGGAGCAACTCGATGATGTATTGAACTAGAGAAGCTAGGAAGGAGAATGGTATTTTCTTTGTCTGCTGTCTGTGAGTTGATCATTATTACTATGTGAATTTTCGTGAGATGTGCTCTACAAAGTATCACTGATGACATTTCAAATTTTCATAGCAAAATGATTGATTCTTGTCTATTTACGCAAGAAATGCTCAAGTCATCTTGGTTTAACTATACATAGATGCTTGTGTTCACTTGCAATATCAAAAATCATGAAAGTAGTAGTTAGGTCATCATGGTCTAACTCATACCATTGATGCTTGTACTCACTTTCAACATTTTAAAGGCTCAATGATGATAAAAGCATGATAAATAGACTATTAAGATGATACCGTTTGCATATGTAGATTTGCATGGTTAAATTAGATTGCATTCATATTAGTTTTGCATCTGCATTTAGATTTTCCAAGGATGGTGAATCAATAACATGATAGAGCAATCTTAAAATCTCTAACTGAATAAGTGTACATCTTCAAGTTTTAGTACATTAATCAATCCTATACTGGGGCATATCAATCAAAGCTGATAAACCACATCGACTGATGATTTCTATATTGGCCTACACTAGATGCAGAATCATATCCCACATCTTTGGGAAGAACGCTAAAATCCTCCTATGATCATAACATATCACAAACTGACAATATTATCAATCAATCAATCTATCTATCATTGATCCTCGCCTATCATGAGGTCAAACATCAATCTATCATTGATCCTTGCCTATCGTGAGGTCAATCAATCAATCTATCATTGATCCTCGCCTATCATAAGGTCAATCAATCAATCTATTATTGATCCTCACCTATCATGAGGTCAATCAATCAATATATCAATGAACCTCGCCCATCATGAGGTCAATCAATCAATCTATCAATGAACCTCGCCTATCATGAGGTCAATCAATCAATCTATCAATGAACCTTGCCTATCATGAGGTCAATCAATCAATCAATCATTGAATCTCACCTATCATGAGATCAATAATCTTCTAATCTATTAGGATCATCAATCAATATCAAATCAAAGGCTGACATGATAAAAAATTATCAAACACAAGGAGGCAAAGTAGGGAAACATTTAATCATCTGGTAGAGTAAACATCATTTTTCAGAAGATAAATCAATTTTGCATCATTGAAATTTGAAAATCTTTATCAAATCATCAAAAAATTGAAAAATTCCAAAAATATCCAAAAAAATCAAAAAATTCATTGATTTATCTCCTAAGGGGGCATATATCCATCATCACCTAAAAATCAATGTCTGGGGCATACTGAAATTATTTTCGTCAATACTGACAACAACAAAATTTTCTTTGAAGCAATGCATAAACACATCACTTCAAAGAGGGGAAAAATATATACACCTAAAAATGGCCTGGATAATCTAATTAATTAAATATAATTTATTTGATTAATTAACCCTTCTATTTTCATCTACTTATAAATAAATAGAAATATTTATTTATATAGTTCACATTTAGTTCTTCTATCTTATCATATTATTTAATCTTAATTAAATAAACAAATCACATACTTTGTTTTATTTAATTATTATTATCAAATTCTTCTATAATTATATATTTATTCTATCCTAATCACATCATTCCATCTTAATTAAATAAACAAATTCAAATACCTTGTTTTATTTAATTATATATATTTTTTCATCTAAATTAAATAAACAAGTTCACATACTTTGTTTTATTTAATTACCACATTTCTTCCATGTTTATTAGTTCCTGCCACCAGGAAGGAATACTTATGCATTCGCCCAGAATGCTTTTAACCGGCATCATCGGCCAATCACATTTCGCCATTTAACATATTACTTTTTTTTTTTGTATAGTTTGAATTTGGAGAGCTATTTTATATATTGGAAAATTAGCATTTATCTATTTTTCTATTCGTTCGAGTAGCTTTATAAATCATTTTCATTTTAAAAATTCACGAAAATGCGAACGCATAAATTGATTAAATAAATTTAAGCAAAGGCATAGTTTAAAAGTTGGCGGCTAGAGGTACGTAATCCATGAATGCAGATTAAATGCATTAAAATATTAGGAAAATGCGAGTGCATAAATTGATTAAATAAATTTAAGCAAAGGCATAGTTTATAAAATTGGCGGGTAGACGTACGTAATGCATGAATACAAATTAAATGCATTAAATGGAATTTGGCTCGAGGTGAAGGCACTAGAATGGCTTGGTGGCCACGCGTGGCCAGGGTACTTTGGTCATTTAATATAGAGTTAAGCCACTTGCTATGCATCTCTATTACTTTGCATATGTTGTTTTTGTGTTCTATAAGTGCATGTTCTGAGGAAGAGTTTGTAGCAATTGAGCAGGAGATGTTATAGTTGTAGAGTCCAGACCCAAAAATGAGTTATTTGAGGTGATAATTTGTTAATTTTCAGAGTTTCGTTACATTAAAGTGCATAATGAAGCTGTATTTCATAGTGCTCTATTGTGTGGCCGAGCAGGGGATTTTGTAGTTGCAGAGTTGCACACTGGACAGCGAGAGACAAATTGCTTGAGGTCAGAAGAGGTAACTTTTCATTGTTTTCTTCTATTTGATACGAGAAATGCAAGTAGGGTTTCATAGTGCTTTAAGGCATTCTTATACTTTGATTATAAATTCGTATTTTAAACTACTTTTAGTATTATCTATTCGAATTTCTTGTTGAAATGCAAAGGCTTCATTTGTGTTTGATAGGAATTATGTAGAAACCCTCTTGTCCATTTTACTTCATGCATGTGAGCCCTATAAAGTTTGTATATTTTTGATTATTACAAATCGGTCCCATAAAGAGGGCTTTGGAACCAAAATTATGTCAACGTGTGAGATAATGAGAGCTTTCGAACAATGAGTCGACAGTGTGTTGCTTTGAGCTTTTATGTTGTCATCAAAGTATAAAGGATAGAGGGATTTTGTTAAAAGTCGTGGTTATTGTCCTCGTAGGCATAAATGCAAACAATGTGAGCATACATAAAACAGGTGAACTGTTTGACAAAACTCGTGAAAGAAAAACTATTATATATGATTAGTTGTTTATATATTCATGCATTTGTAGAAGAAAAAATATCTGCGTTTGATAGGAATTATGTAGAAACCCTCTTGTCCATTTTACTTCATGCATGTGAGCCTTGTAAAGTTTGTATATTTTTGATTACTGTAAAGCGGTCCCATAAAGAGGGCTTTGGAACCAAAATTATGTCAATGTGTGCGATAATGAGAGCTTTCGAACAATGAGTCGATAGTGTGTTTCTTTGAGCTTTTCCGTTGTCATCAAACCATAAAGGATAGAGGGATTTTGTTAAAAGTTGTGGTTATTGTCCTCGTAGGCATAAATGCAAACAATGGGAGCATACAGAAAACAGGTGAACTGTTTGACAAAACTTGTGAAAGAAAAACTATTATATATGATTAGTTGTTTATATATTCATGCATTTGTAGAAGAAAAAATGGGAAACTAATACAACAGTAGGTAGTTATAACCCCCAAAAAAATCAAACCTGGAACAAGAGCAACATCCAAAAAATTGCACTTTAAAGTACCTAATGCACTAGAGAATTTACCATAGCAGAAAACAAATTTTCATTTGCACAGAGATAGACAAAAGAATGCAATAGAAGCCTATTTTCTGCCAGCAAGCATTTAAATTCTGTCAGATGTCATGGTTACTATTCTCATAGGTAGACATGTAAAATATGAAAGCATTTGTAAGGCAAGTGAATTGTTTTCAAAACTCCTCACGAAAATGGGCTTCCGGGGAATGCAATGAGTATTAAATCTAGACACCTTGATATTCACATGTTAACTTTGGCATTTTAATGGAGTTGGTAGCTCTCATTTACTCTTCTTTCATCTGATATCTAATTAATTAGGTGGCTGTTAATTAGTCTTTAAATACATAATAATAAAAAGAAAGAAATAATTATAAATATCCTTGTGGACATTTTAATTATGGGTTGTGATTTGTACTTGCATGTAGATGGATTAAGCACTCAAAAGTCACAGTATATGTAGTGTGTCAGCTAATAGGTCCATGTGACATTTCAGTCATGTTAAAGTAGTTAATTCCATATTTGTCATTTATCTTTGTATCATTAGATAACTAATTAATTAGGTAGCTGTTAATTAGTCTTTAAATACATAGTAATTAAGAGAAAGAAAAAATTACAATTATCCTTGTGTACATTTTACCTGGTGATCAAATTCAAGGAACAAACATACGAAGCAAGCAACAATTTGAGATTTTGTAATTGGAAAACTTAGACTGAATGCTTAGGAAGTTAGAAAATTGTATCTTGGGGTTATAAAAAACTATGTCAAATATGTTTTAGAATTCAAATTGCAATGTTTCCATAGAGCAGTTAAGTAATATTGCTTGATAAAATAATTTTAGACTTCGTGCAAAAGAGCAGTTAAATTCATTGCTAGAAGATTTGTGGTACAAGAACCTATGGCAACTAGTTTGTGTAGTTAATCTGATTTACATTTATACTTGTGTCTCTTGAATCTAAAAAATGCTTGCTAGTGTTTTAATGGTTTTGGCTACTAGTATCCATCGCAATAGGAGTATTATATATTGCAATTGTAATTTTGGGAGTTGTTTGCATTTTGGTCATTTCCTTGAGCTTTATTGCTATTCTTTTAGAAAAACAAACAAATGGTCTTCGTTTTCTAACCAAAGCTTATTACATGGTGCAATGCTTTTGATTGGAAGAAGAGAGGTGGTGTAGTGGTCCAACTGTAGCAAATTCTTCAAGAAAAGAGTACAGGGTGAGTTTCTAGAATGAACCTTCTCCTTTGTTTACAATTGCATAGAGTAGACAAAGAAAAAGGTTAATTCAAGATTCTCACTATATTGATTGTACTTGTAGTCATATTGTTGCTTTTTGTTACAAGGACAATCTTTACAAATGGGTATTGTGAGTGGCATATGCTATATGGTTCATAAAAATTAAGCAATTGGGGTTCAAAAGTAGATCTTTGTTGCAATAACATGACATCAGAAATGCAATTATTATCCAATCAATTTCTTTGGTGGCTGATTGCACTTTATAATTTAAACATAGTCTTTTTTATTTTGAGAGTTTGATTCTGAATCCATATGCATACTTTGATTAAAACTAGGGGCTGAAGGTACATAATTCATTGATGCAAAATCAATGCATTGAATGGCATTTGACTAAAGGGGAGGTTGTTTGGATTGCTAATTAGTCTTTGAATATATAACAATTAAAAGAGAGAAATAAGTAATAATTATCCTTGGCCACATTTCACATTTTGACCTTTCAATCAAATTCAATTAACAAAGTAGCAGTTAGACCTAAAGAAGGTTCAAGGACTATGCTGATATAAAACCATATTTTGGACAATGGCTAGACAATCTGTTGAAATTGCTTTACAAACTTTGAAGCAAATGCATTTTTCCTTCTGTTTACTTTCATTGTACATCTTAAATGGAAGTTGGGTTTCGCATTGCTGCAATGCATTTGGATACTTTGATTATAAAATCATAGTTTAGATCATTTTAAGTGTTATCCATTTGAATCTTTCCTTGAAATACCAAGGATTCATTTGAGTCTTGGAGGCAATGCACAGCTATCCTATAAAGAGAGCTTTGGAACCAATGAGCTGTCATAAAGGATAGAGGAATATTGTCAAATATTGTGGTTATTGTCCTCATAGGCACACATGCAAAATATGGAAGCATATAGAAAGCAAGTGAACTCTTTAATAATCCCATGAAACATAGACTTTGTATGCATCCATGCATACAGGTATGCATCTATATATGTGTGCATGTAATTATGTATATATGTATGCATGTATCTATGTTACCATGTATGTATGTGTGTATATAATAGATTACTATTGCATTTGCTTTAAATGCTTTTTTGTGGATGGCGCCAGCTAGTCATATTGTGGTTATTGTACATATTGCTTTTTATATATATGATCTCAATTTCGTAAGTTATTTTTTATATCGGTAAATTGGCATTTATCTATTTTTGCAACCCATGTGAGTGGCTTTTTGAATTGTGTTTGTTTTAAAATGCTCATGAAAATGCAAATGCATAGATTCATTGATGGCTATGTGTCTTCATGCATATATGCATATTTATAGGATTTATTGCTATCATGTAAAGGCCACATAAATATTCATTCCCCAAGTCTATGGGGTCATTTGAATATGTGCATATTTTAAGGGATCTATTAATACATGGATATATGCATCCATGGATGCATGAATGCATATATATATATATGTATGCATGTAATCATGTATGTATGTATACGTGTATATATGTGTACATCCATGCATGTATGTATGCATATGTGCATTGAAGCATGTGTGTAGCTATGTGTCTATGTATACATTTTATCTAGCAATCAATGTCAATCAATAAACTAGCGCTTGTACCTAAAGAATGTTCAAGGATTGTGCCAGTAGAAAACCATATGCATATCAATATGTTAGAGAGCATGTATCTATGCATAGGTGTGTATGGATGCTAGTTGTTCTGAATTCTGGTTGCATGTGATTGCATTAAACAATAAAGAATAAGTGCTAGATAATTAAAGTAAAATGACCCCATTCAGTTGGCAGATCAATATTGTTCAGCCCTTTACATGTTAATTGAGAGTTTTGAAGCTTTTGTTGCTCATTGGCAGCTAGTTTGGCATTGAACAATAGGTAGAACTTGTTATGAAATGTGGTTTCATAGGCATTATGTAGAGACCCTTTTGTCCATTCTGCAGAGCTCTCCCATAGTGAGAGCTTTGGAGCCAATGTGCTTTGAACTCATCCCATAGTAAGAGCTTCAGAGGAATGTAAGAACAATGTGTTCAAAATGCTTTGGAAACTATTAAGCAAAACCAATTTTGAGAAGCGAACCCAAACTCTAAAATTGCTTTGAGCTTTTTGGCTATCAGCAAAGCATGAAGGATACAGGAATTTTACTGTTATCAGATGTCGTGGTTATTTTCCTCCTAGGTACACATGCAAAATATGGAGGCATAGACAGGGCAAGTGAACTATTTGACAAAATTTCTCGGTGAAATGTGGTCCCCTGGAATGCACTGAGTATTTAGTCTGTGCACCTTGATATTCACATGTTAACTTTGTCATTTTTATCTAGTGTCTAGTTCTCATTTACTCTTCTATCATCTTATATCTAATTAATTAGGTAACAACTAATTAGTGTTTAAATCCATAACATTTAAAATGAATAAATAATATAATTATCCTCGTGCACATTACACCTATAACTCAAAGCCAATTAACAAAGCAACAATAGAAAACTATGTCCATCTTAATATGGTAGACAGTATGTATTTGTGCATAATTTTATAAGGATACCATGCATTGTAATTTCTGCTTGAATGAAGTTTGATTAAACAATTGATAGTTAGTGCTAGACAACCAAATGAAATTTAACTTAGGTAAATGGAAATAGAATGACCCCATCCAATTGTAAAATGAATATTTATGTGGCTTTTACATGATAGCAGGCTTGCAGCCATGAGACTTCTTTGAAGCTTAAATGTCACAGTATATGTAGCATATTACCCAATAGCTCTATCTCACATTTCATTCATGTCAATTTAGGCAAGTTCATATTTCTCATTTACCCTTGTATCGTCTCATATCTAAATAATTAGGCAATTGCTAATTAGCCTTTAAGTACATAACAATTAAAAGAAAGAAATAATTACAATTATCCTTGTGTACATTTGAACTATTAATCAAAGGCAATTAACAAACTAGCACTAGAAAACCATGTGCGTGTTAATGTGTTGGATAACATGTATTTGTGCATAGGTGTATATGGATGCTATGAGTTGTGATTTCTACCATTATGTAGCGCTTACTATTACTTGCACAACCAAGCCACATGCAAGTAGAATTCATAATTCATGGCATCCAGATACACTCAAGGACAAATACAAATCAAGGTTGTTGGCATCCTGATAAGAAAGATGATGAGATACATCCAATTAATGTATGTCACAACATCTTATTGAATGAAGATGATTTGGATAGGGAGGTTACAAATGAGAATCCTTATTGGTGTGTGACTAATGCTCTTTTTGAAGACTTGTCAAGAAAATTGCATACTAATACTATTAGAAAACAGGTGGAATCAAATTTATTGATTGACTATGATTGATGGGTCAAATGTGTACAAGGATAGTTAAATAATTAGGCAGCTGCTAATTAGTCTTTAAGTACATAATAATTAAAACAAAGAAATAATTACAATTATCCTTGTGTACATTTGAACTGTTGATCAAAGGCAATTAACAAACTAGCACTAGAAAACCATGTGTGTGTTAATATGTTGGATAACATTTACTTGTGCATAGGTGTATATGGATGCTATGAATTGTGATTTCTGTTTGCATGTAGCTGGTTTAAACATTTAATAATTAGTGCTGGATAATGGAATGAAATGAACTTGGACAAATGGAAATAGAATGACCCCATGGAATTGGAACATCAATGTTTACGTGGCTTTAACATGATAGTAGATTTGCATCCATGAGACTTATTTGAATCTCAAATGTCATACTGTATGTGGCGTATTAGCTAATTGGCTTAACATGATAGCTTTCAAACAAGTTAATTCAACGATCAATCAAGCTAATTGGCTGATGAATTAATTGTGTTGAGTGGTTAGTCATAGTTAATTATTAGTCATCTTTATCCTCCAAATCAGTTAAATCAATCTTGCCTATTCACATTCAGAGATACACAATCTTTCTGACCATTTTGCCTGCTTTTAATAAAATAGGAGCTTTAGAATAGGATATGTACATTCATCCAAGCATGATAAGACGTGGATTTCTGATAGATATTATGGTTTGAAATGATGTCATGAATATATCGATTTATGCATATATCTCGCCATCTCTCCATGCATCTGTCTATATATGTATGGATGTATCTATGGCTACATGTATACAATGACATAGTTAACATGCCACTATCAAGGCGTTCAATCTAAATACACATTGATTACAATATGCTAAAAATATTTCAATTTTATATGCTTCTGTATATGCATATATAAATGTGTCTTTTTCTTCATTTCATTACGTATCTATGTATCCATAGATGCAATCATGCATATATCAATTTATGCATATATCTTGCCATCTCTCCATGCATCTGTCTATATATGTATGGATGTATCTATGGCTACATGTATACATCGATTTATGCATATATGCACCTATGAATTGCATGCATACATCCATGTATATATGCATCTATCGATATCTTGCATGGATACATGTATATATGCATGTATGGACTCATGCACCCATGTATTTGTCTTTGTCTCTGCCCATCTGTAGATGCATATATGCATTTTTCTACACATCCATGTATCTGCACACCTCTCTCTGTAACATATCTATCTCTGTCTGCATACATGTGTCTATGCATCCATCTATGCATGTGTGCATGTACTACATGCACATATGCATTTGTGCATGCATATACAATACTCTTCCTTAGAACACAAGCATGTACAACAGAATACAACGTCCACAAAGCAGCTATGATGCGTTGCAACTGGCTTAAATCTATATTAAATGGCCAAAGTATGTTGGCCACCCATGGCCACCAAGCCATTCCAGCGCCTCCCCACCAGCTAGATGCCATTTAATGCATTTGCTTCAATTATTTTGACCTCTCTATGTGTTCGCATTTTCCTGATATTTCAATGCATTTAATTTGCACTCATGGATTACATACCTCTACTTGCCAGTTTTATAAAGTATTCCTTTGCTTAAATTTATTTAATCAATCTATGCGATCGCATTTCACTGATTTTCTATAGCAATAATGATTTATAAAGCTATTCTGATAAATAGAAATAGATAAATGCTAATTTTCCAATATAACAAAATTAAAAGTTATATGTTGACATACATTCATGCATATTGTCCATACATGCATATATGCATATATTCCTTCATCCATACTTGCATGTGTATATGAATACATCCTTCCATGTAACATATGCATTTGTATCTATATGCAAATATGCATGCTTCCATGTATACATGTATTCATTTCTCCATCTATCCATGTAGTTATGTTTTCTATGTATACATGTGTCTGTTGATGCATCCATGCATATATCTATGAATAAATCTATGTATTTCTCTCTCCATGCATTTATTGTTCTCTAACACATCAGCATTTACATTTTTTTAGTTTCATGATCTTTCATATTTATTGTTTTCATAGTATATGCATAACAACTTCCACTTTGTCTTCTGTTTTGACTCTTCTATCCTTAAATATCATTATATTTTTATATCTATTCTTCTCTTGTTGCATTTCGAGGAAGCTCAAGGATCTCAGCACCTTGTTCAGTATGAAGGAGAGTGAGAAATGGGACATGAGTATTTTTTCTGTATTTATATTGACACACTCAGCCCTATGATGATTTTTAAAAGCATAACCAATAACAAACTAGACATTCTTCCACCCTTTGTTGGAAGAAATAATCACTTCATACCCTATCGATTCCATTCATTTCCATTTCCACCCTTGCACGTCCTTTCTTCTCAAATCAAATACATTTCAAAATCCATTTATATGCTTGCCTTGCATCATACCAATGTGTTGCATTCCTTTTTTCATTCAATCCAGCTCACTCATTCAAATTTTTATTTATTGCATTTAATTTTAAGCATATAACTAAAAAATGATAAATTCATACCATTTACATTCCATTCATTCTCATATCCACTCTCGCATATCCTTGCCTCCCATATCAAATACTTTTCATAACTTATTCATACACCTCACTTGCATCTCATCATTCTCTCAATTGCCTCTCTTTGTTGCACTCGCATAACTTGTTCTTCATTTTTACCCTCACATATCTTTAGCTATCTATACCTCAAATATACCTTCATCCATCACAACAAAATTCACACCATACCAAACAAAGAAAAAGATGAAGAAAATATCAAGGTTATGCAATTAAACACTGAGGACTTCAAAAATAACAATCATAACATAGAGTTGTATTCAAGAGTTCTTTTCAAAATGTCTTTTCTAAATCTTGTTTATTACAGATCCCTAAAAGCGCGTATGACAGTTTCTTAAAGCCTAAAATGTGTAATCAGATTTAACAAATATTTACATGTATCCATGCATTCAAATGCATCATTAGATATCCTTTATACACTTGTTCAAAAAACAATAATGTATATGTTTCAAATGCAAATTATTTCTGACATTTCTAACTTTATGCACACAGGCATTTATAGATTCTTGTTTATGTACCAAATTACATGGACACATGTATACATCCATGCATGCATAAATGTTTACATGGATCCATATATTTATTCATTCCTTTGATATATGCATTGGTGATAAATAGTTCATTTTTCCTGTTTTCTTTCATTTACTACTGCAAATGCAAGTTGAGTCTCATTGTGCTTTGACAAATTTGTATTTCTAATCAATTTTAGTGTTTTCCATTCAAATTTCTCATTCAAATGTCAAGGATGCTTTTCACTCTTCTATGCATTATGTGCACATGGATACATGTATACATGCATGCATGTATACATAGATGGCTCAAGCATTGTTACAAATGCTTAAGATTATTTGCATTTAATAATTCAAACAAAATAATAATACATTTTTTCTTCCTAAATAAGATCATAAAGGACGTTTGTTACTGCAAATGTATACATACATTCATGTAAAAATACAAGTATTCATTGGTATATCTATCAAAAAGTCCATGTATTTATTCTTTTCATAGTATATGCATAACAACTTTTTCTTTCTTTTCTCTTTTGACTCTTGTATCCTTAAATATCATTATATTTTTATATCTATTCTTCTCTTGTCGCATTTCGAGGAAGCTCAAGGATCTTGGCACTTTGTTTAGTACGAAGGAGAGTGAGAAATGGGACATCAGTCTTTCTTCTGTATTTGTATTGAGACACTCAGCCCTATGCTGATTTTAAAAACCATAACCAATAACAAAATAGATATTCTTCCACCCTTTCTTGGAAGAAATGATCACTTCATACCCTATCGAATCCACTCATTTCCATTTCCACCCTTGCACATCATTTCTTCTCAAATCAAATACATTTCAAAATCCATTTATATGCTTGCCTTGCATCACACCAATGTGTTGCATTCCTTTTTTCTTTCAATCCAACTCACTCATTCAAATTTTTATATCTTGCATTTAATTTTAAGCGTACAACTCAAAAATGATAAATTCATACCATTTACATTCCATTCATTCTCATATCCAGTCTCACATATCCTTGCCTCCCATATCAAATACTTTTCATAAGGCATTCATATACCTTACTTTCATCTCATCATTCTCTGAATTCCTTCTCTTTGTTGCACTTACATAGCTCATTATTCTTTACTACCCTTACATATCTTTATCTATCTATAGCTCAAATATACCTTCATCCATCACAACAAAATTCACACCATACCAAAGAAAAAAATGAAGAAAATATCAAGGTTATGCAATTAAACACTGAGGGCTTTGAAAATAACTATCATAACATAGAGTTGTATTCAAGACTTATTTTCAAAATGTTTTTTCTAAATCCTGTTTACTACAGATAACTAAGAGCACATATCACAGTTTCTTGGAGGCTAAAATGTATGGTCAGATATAACAAATATTTACATGTATCCATGCATTCAAATGCATCGTTAGATATCCTTTATAACTTGTTCAAAAAACAATAATGTATTATTCTTTTGTTTCGATCATAAATGTTTTTTTGTATATCTTTCAAATGCAAATTGTTTCTGACATTTCTAACTTTATGCACACAGGCATATATAGATTCTTGTTTACATACCAAATTGCATGGGCACATGTACACATTGATGCATGCATAAATGTTTCCATTGATCCATATATTTATGCATTCCTTCGATATATGCATTGCTGATAAATAGTTAATTTTTCCTGTTTTCTTTCATTTAATACTGCAAATACAAGTTGAGCCTCATTTTTAACATGTATCCATGCTTTCAAATGCATCATTAGATATCCTTTATACACTTGTTCAAAAAACAATAATGTATTATTATTTTGTTTCAATCATAAATGTTTTTTGTATATCTTTCAAATGGAAATTGTTTCTGGCATTTCTAACTTTATGCACATAGGCATATATAGATCCTTGTTTACATACCAAATTACATGGGCACATGTACACATCGATGCATACATAAATGTTTACATTGATCCATATATTTATGCATTCCTTCAATATATGCATTGCTAATAAATAGTTAATTTTCCCTATTTTCTTTCATTTAATACTGCAAATGCAAATTGAGTCTCATTGTTAACATAGAGTTGTATTCAAGAGTTCTTTTCAAAATGTCTTTTCTAAATCCTGTTTATTACAGATCCATAAAAGCACATATGACAGTTCCCCGAAGGCTAAAATGTATAATCAGATTTCACAAATATTTACATGTATCCATGCATTCAAATGCATCATTAGATATACTTTATACACTTCTTCAAAAAACACTAATGTAGAAATTTTTTTTTTATATGTTTAAAATGAAAATTGTTTCTAACATTTCTAACTTTATGCACGCAGGCATATATAGATTCTTGTTTACATACCAAATTACATGGACACATGTACACATCCATGCATGCATAAATGTTCACATGGATCCATATTTTTATGCTTTCCTTCGATATATGCATTCGTAATAACTAGTTTATTTCTCCTGTTTTCTTTCATTTAATACTGCAAATGCAAGTTGAGTCTCATCATGCTTTCAGACTCGTTCAGATTCCAAGGATGCTTTTCACTCTTCTATGCATTATGTGCACATCGATACATGTATACATAGATGCCTCAAGCATTGTTACAAATGTTTCTCTCTCAATAATTTGCATGCAAAGTGCTATAAACATGTGAATTATTTTACTATAGCTACATTTTATCTTACGTAATAAGGTTCTTTATATCTTTCCAAATTATTTTTTGTTTAAAATATATACACAAAAATATTTATTCGTATTATATAAACAAGATTAAAATCTTATTTATAACAAAATCAATACCTTTGTACTGTTTCATCTAAGAATTTATTGTAATATTTATTTCACTTATTACATTCTAATAAGTCAAATTATTACATTTTATTTTGAATGCAAAGTGCTATAAACATGTGAATTATTTTAGTCTAGCTACATTCTATCTTAGGTAATAAGGTTCTTTATTATATCTTTGCAAATTACTTTTTGTTTAATATATGTACACAAATATTTATTCATATTACATAAACAAGATTAAAATATTATTTATAATAAAATCAATAGCTTTCTAGTGATTCATCTAAGAATTTATTGTAATATAATTACATTGTTCTATACACAAAAATACGTTTTTCGTATTACATAAAAAAGATTAAAATCTTATTTATAATAAAATCAATAGCTTTATAGAGAAGTAACTTTCATACTACATTAAAAAAAAGATTGATTAATCTTAGAAAAGTTTACACTCAAATGAGCTACCCCTATCAATGTTCCACCTAACACTAGTGTTTCTACTAGCACTTGCATACTGTGATATGATAAACTAAAATAACTCAGTTGTATTAATTAACGTAACATGTGTTTTAGAACATTACACTAAACATAATTTTATTTACAAATAGACATAAAAGCAAAAAAAGAGATATGGTAAACTTTGTTTCACCATGCATATAAATATGGGTCATGTAAAGAATGCATTTTTTTTAGTGCCTGCGCACATGTTTTTGTAAATTGTTGCAAATGATATTTGATGCTTTAGAAATATTCCTACATCAAAACTTTGTTCGAATTGAAATGACTAATGAATTTATGGAGCAAAATGTTTATTAATTTTTTTTTTTAAAACTATGCATTGGTCATAAGTAGTTTATTTCTCCTGTTTTCTTTCATTTAATACTGCAAATGCAAGTTGAGTCTCATCGTGCTTTGAGACTCATTCAGATGCCGAGGATGCTTTTCACTCTTCTATGCATTATGTGCACATGGATACATGTATACATAGATGGCTCAAGCATTGTTACAAACATTTCAGATTATTTGCATTTAATAATAAACAAAATAATAATACATTTTTGCTTCCTGATTAAGATAATAAAGAATGTTTCTTGTCACAAATGTATACATACACACATAAAAATACAAGTATTCATTGGTATATCTATAAAAAATTCCACGTATACATGGTACCCATAAATGCAATTTTGCATGGGCGGGGGCCCTAGCTCGGTTGGCTAAGTAATTCCGTTGCGGCTCTGCTGGTCACGAGTTCTAGTCTCCCTCGTCCCGTGGTACTGGAGGGCGTGTCACGCCAGCGCCACTGGTCATGTTAAAAAGTTTACCAGGCACACTGCAGTTTATAGGGGGTCGTGCTACCCGATTCCTGCAGTCTAAAAAAAAATAAAAAAAATAAATGCAATTTTGCATGCATCCATCAACACATGTTAACTGTTCACATGTCTCTATGGACCACGTTGCCCATGGACCCTAAACATTCCACACATTAATGTGCCATTGAAAATTACTTCAAACTTTCCTAGCTATATTTAATACATTTATATTCCTATTTCCTATCTAATTACTTTTTCTAACTCATAGCTAGATGCTTTTTACCTCTCGGCAGGAACTTGACGCTTGCGTCACTTGTTTAATAAACATATTTCTATAGTTTTTTTAATTTAATTACCAAATTTATTCCATGTTTATTTAATAAACATATTTGTATAGTTTGTTTTATTAAATTAAATATCCTCTTTTGCTAAATTGAATAGATCCAAATATTCAAATAAAAGCATATTTCTACAACTATTTCCTCTTTTCACTCATGATATGCACCAATAAAATTAGATATTTCATATCTAATTAATTCAACTCAGCCTTCATAGACAAATTTGGAGATAAATTGGAGACAAATTACATGCAAACTTCTTCATCTTCTTCCATTGATCATTCCTATCCTCTAGTTGAATATTTTTGTGGGGAAGAACAATCTCCATAATCTTCTTAGGCTTCTTCATCTTTCACCATTGAATCTTTCAAATCAAATCTAGACCCTTACTTGCTGCCACATCACAAATATGCTGCCAGGAATCTATAAATACAACCTATTTCTATAGGAAAAGGATCCCAACTTTGTGCAATCTTACACTACATAAATAATATTAGAAAATTAAGCATTTAAGCAATTAGGAAATAGTAATTAGCAAATCATTTTATAATATCAATAGCAATCATGGTTTTCCATTTAGCTACATCCTAGTTATGGTAGTTTCTTTTATCAGTTTCATGTCAATTTCATCTACAGTATCATCAACATATCATTTAGATGTCATATATGATTAGTTTCCTGCATTTAACATCTCATTCTCTAGATTTCCATTTTAACAGTAACAGTGCTTACAAAATCTGAGAGCCCCATGATTTAATAAATCTTTGGAGACAGAGAGAAATATGGCACTTTCAATAGATTTCTTGCTTTAATTAGATTAATCGTTGTTTAAATTTATTAATATAATGTCTTATTGATTGTGTTTGTTATTCTTTACACATATTTTACTCACATAGAGCTAACTATTCTATTGAGAAGGGGACACCTTTCTCTTAAATTTTGGAAGGTTTTTTTGGCTATAGTGGGAGCTTTTGTCTTGTGATGTATTGCCGAATTGTGAAGAGGATTTTTTACCATGGATTCTAATTATTTCCAAGATATTAAGAAATTCAATGGCATAGGCTACGAGATGTGGAAACTAAGATGAAGGATCTCCTTGAAGAGAGAGATAAGTGATTTCTAGTTTCACAAGAGAGTAAACCAACTACAATGTCTAATGAAGATTGGGAAAAATTTAGACAAGAAGGCACAATGAACCATATGGTTGTATCTCACAGATTTTTTCCTTTTGAATGTATCCATAAAAGACACCACATACAAGTTGTGGAAGAGGATAGGTGATATTTATCAAACTAAAAGTTTGTTTAGCAAGTTATATCTCAAGAGATGATTATATTGATTAAAAAATAAAGATGGCGATTCTATTGCAGACCATTTAAATGATTTTAATCTAATTATAAGTCAAATTGCATCAGTAGATGTTAAATTAGAAGATGAAGATAAATTTATCTTGTTTCTTTGTTCTTTGCTTGAATCTTGGGAAATTATAATTGTTTCTATAGTAGTGGTAATGTAAAACCAAAGATGGACAACATGATTTCCATACTTCTATTAGAGGAGATGAGGAGAAAGTCTATGAATTTTTTCTCCCAAAATGCCTTTCATTTGCGAGGAAAGTCTAAAGGGAAAGGGTCTAAAGGTGATTAAAAAATGGATAATTCTAAAGGACATTTTAATACCCCCAAAAAGAGTAAAGTGTTGGAATTGCAACAAAATTGGGCATGTGAAGGAGTGTAAGAACAAGAAAAAGAATGTTTATTCCTCCACATAAAAGTTCTCTGATGATGATTCTAATGCTTTTTTTAATTTTAGATAAATCTATTAGTGATGATGCTTTGACTTATTGATTCAAGTTGCTCCTACCACATGAATCCTTACAAGGAGTGGTTTACTACTTAAAAAGAATATGATGGGGGAGATGTTTTCCTTGGTGATAACAACACTAAGAATATTTTTGTCAAGGGGAAGGTAAAGTTGTGTTTTAATGATGGGAGGATTATATCTCTTGATGATGTTTCACATATTCTAGGACTTGTGAGAAAATTACTTTTAGTATCCAAGTTGAATGATTTTGAAATGCATGTGACATTTGACAAGTCTGATTATATGTTGGTAAGATGGAGTTTGGCGATAGCTAAATGATATTGAATAGGGACTTTGTTTAGTCTAAATGCATCTACTTTATGTAACTCTTTCAATGTAACTAGCATTGAAAATGCATGTATGTTGTGGCACCATAGATTGGGTCACATTGGCAAAAAGGTCTTAATACCATTCGTAATAAAAAGTTGGTTAACAATATTTTTGATTATTTTGTTGGAAAAAATTACTTCTATGAGAATTATGTGTTTGGTAAACATAATAGATCTTCATTTCATAATGGAACTAATAAGGCAAAGAGATTATTAGATATCATTCCTTTAGATGTATGTGGACTGGTGGATGTTGATTGTTTGGGTAAATCTCGGTATTATGTCTCTTTCATTGATGATGTATCAATATACACATGGATTTATTTTATGCATTCTAAATTTGAAGTTTTCATTAAGTTTAAGGAATTTAAGGCCTTAGTTGAGAAGAAATCAGATTATAAGATAAAAGTTTTGAGATCTGACAATGGGGGTGAATAGTGTTCTATGAAATTTGATGAATTTTATAAGCATGTGGGTATTATTTGGTAGAAGAATACTCCTTATACTCTCGAAAAAAATGGGGTATACAAAAGAATGAACTGAACCTTAATGGAAAGAGCTAGGAGCATGTTGAGTGGTGCTAAGCTTGATAGATGCTTTTGGTAGAAGTGGTTGGTATTGTTTGTTATTTAATTAATATATCTCCTTATTCAACTCTTATTGATAAAACTTCATATGAATTGTGGATAGGTAGAAATCCTTCTATTTCACACTTATGGGTATTTAGTTGCGAGGCTTTTGTTCATGTTCCTCAAGAGACGTGATCTAAACTGGATCAAAAATCTAAAAAATATATCTTCATTGGTTACTATGAGAATGTAAAAGGTTATCAACTTTTGAATCCTCTAACCCGTAAAATGACCTTTTCTAGAGGTGATTTTTAGGGAGTTTAGAGCTTACTCAATAGAAGAAAAACCAAAGGAGAAAGATAAGACACATACAATTTACTTCGAGACAAAGATTGAGAAGAAAGAATATGTACTTGTGGAAGAATAAATTAGATTGATCTAAGGATGGAGAAGAAGAAGAGGGTTCAAATAGTTCAGAGAATGTGAAAAATGAGTACACATAAGAAGAAGATCAAGTAGTGCCCATTACTCCTACCTTGAGGAGGTCCATAAGGAAACAAAATCCATTTGACAAGTATAGCCCATAAAAGTACCATTATGTATTTGCTTTATTGAATACCAACTATGAACCTAGATCTTGTAGGGAGGCCCTCTCTTTGGAGGAAAGTGGGTTTCAGTTGTAGGCCATCCAAGAGGAGGTAATGGCTTTGGATAGTTGTGATGCTTGTGATCTTGTTAGTTTTCCCAAAGAAAGGAAACACATTGGATGCATGTGAAAGGAAAATTAGATGCGGAAAACAATTTTCCTAATGTCAATACCTCAGGAAAGAATGCAGAAGTACTTTTAAATTTTCAATTATAGTCAAGTTGAAATGCACTATGAAACAGATTACAAAAATAGAGTATTAGACAAACACACATGAACACCAGATATACGTGGGAAAACCCTTACAGGAGAAAAAACCCACCACACCAAGAGAAATCACTTTGTATTATAGTAATCAAAATTACATACAATTCCAGACTTATCTTTCTGGTGTCATTATACATCAGCATTCATCATGAACATTCTTCAAATAGAAACATCCAAGTTATAGCCTTTACATATTTTAAATCCTTTACTGATATAGTTTTAATTCTTCACACTTCACTGTTGATCGAACTTCTATCCAACCCCCAAGTGTCTGCAACCTCCAACTATATCCATAGTGTTCCTTGATTGTTGAGATTTCTCATAGAACCATCGCAACTGACCAACTGCTAACGGTTCACTTTCAACTTCCTCTATTCATCCACGAGATTCCATGTATGACAGTTAGACGGTCAACAAAATTTGTAATGCACTAGCATCTTAGTGAGACACTAACAGTGTCTCGCCGATGCCACATATACTTCATATCGATGTCGCCAAGAGCCTCTGTAGTCGCCGAGATGTTATATCGAGCTCCAAGAGATACACTGAGTCATCACGTAGTCGCCCTGACCTATTGCTTTCGCTAGAAGGTCATAGCGAGACATCAAAGGTTATACCAAATCCCCATACCTACCGAGCACCAAGGAGAATTCAACAAGACTCACACCTATCGCCAAGAGTTCATACCTATCTCCATATGTTACTCCGATGACCAACTGTCACCAAGAGCTACCCCGATAGCCATCAGCTATCGGCAAGACATTCGCCATCACTAAGAGGTTTCTCTGATAGCTTTAAGTTACCCCAAAGATTCTTCAACATCGGCAAGACTCATCGAAGTCGCTGGGACTTCTTATCGAAAATGCCATGTTCCACCGATGACCATCATTCGCCAAGAGCTACACCGAAGACTAACACTTGAGTCTTTGTCGCTGAGACATATCCACATCGGTAGGACATCTTACCGATGACATTTCCTTCAGCCAAGTCTCCCTGATGAATAGAAAACAAACACTATCGGCATAACATCTGCTTTCGTGGTGACTTCTTACTGAGTCAATATGGGTTACCTCGAGGACCTCAATACATACGCTGTCGGCGAGAGATTAACACTTCACTAAGACTTCTTAGCGAAAACCTTCAGTTATCCTGAAGCCCATAGTCGCCAAGAGTCACTCTGATTCACGATTGAATGGCCTGTCGGCCAGAGGTCTCCCGAGTGCTATAAGGTCACAACGAACACACTATATAATAGCGATAGACTTCTTAGTGTACAAATCGACAAGACAATAACAAGGTCATAGTGACCTGGTCAGAATTGAATAAAGCAAACTACTAGTCAGCCAGACATGGAACCTGTCACACTGGCTTGGCACTCATGGAGGTTTCAACCTGTATTGTTTGAGGCACATATTTCCAACAACATGTGGCTATTTAAAAATAAATTTGGAGTATATATTTGATTGGAGAGGTACAAGGCCAAGTTAGTGGCTAAGGGATGTAGAACAATCCAGATAACTGAGAAGGGGGGTGAATTAATTATTACAATTTTTTTTCTTGACTTTAATTAATCCAGAGAAAACTTAAATCAATCAAATAATAATCTAATAGATATGAACATGAAAGCACATAACAACACCATGCACAAAGAACACCAAAATTTACGCGAAAACCCAAGAAGGGAGAAGCCACGGAGAATGCTAATTCTCAATTTTAAAAAATCAGTTAAGGTGAATTTTACAAAGGGATCACTTCTAAGTTGCTCACTATAGGTAAGGTTCTTTTCTGGTGAGCTCATTGCTCAACTATTACAACTAAAGATAAAAGGGCTCACTTCCAACAGAAAAATGATGAGGGCACAACCCGAGACATAGAAAATAATCCACAAACAAGAGAATAATTTTATTATTCAAAAAATGGAACTTCTTACATGTAGAGGATCTCAAATCCCCAAGTTCTACAACACATGCAAGCTATAGAAAGCTACAGAATAACCCATTCGCAATGTGCGAGCTTGTCTCCTAAAAAAGTTACCCAAAAATACTAGAAACCCACCCATAA